>CM040120.1:302726320-303326320 GCA_022559845.1 Amorphophallus konjac
TGTTGCGGCATGATGGAGGTGTTTTGTCCAGAGTACAACACCTTTTATATTACGGAAGGGGAGACTTCTTTGGACTTGTGGAGTTTACATCAACTCTCTGACCTTCCAATTGATGGTGAGCCATATGAGGAGGTCTGCTGGCCCGACTGGATCAAAGACCGTACTGACGGCGAAGGCCGCTATTACATTGGGTTTGCATATCGATACCTCATGAAGGTGTATCGTACATTATGGCTATCCATTCAGGTCACTGTAGAGTCTTCTTCGTCCCGTTCACGCAAAGAGCGGAGGCGGGTGCGCCTGGGCTTATGGCTGGAATATTACTTTGAAGGCGAGTCAAAGTACAAAGACTTTCCTTCTGTCGAAATGGCTCCGAACAGACTAAAGATGCGGTCTCGCCGAAAGACTCACTTATCTGCTTCTCTTTACAGAGGGTGCCAAAGTGGCCCTAATCCAACGGGATTGGATCCCATCACTCATTGTGCGGCCTACTTGACGTATTGGTTATGCATGTTTGCTATGCCACAAGGTAATGAGATAGTTATTCGCGTCGAAGGCATATATACGGCATGTTTAATGGCATGGGGTGTGAAGTTGTCCCTCTGCCCTACGGCACTATGTCTAATTTACAAGATGTTGGGAGACATCCACCGTAGCCGTCTCCCTAGAACCTTACGGACTGTTGGCCCTCTCCATTTCTTCAATGCCAGGGTGTGTTCACTATTTCTTGAGTTTGCTCCCAGGACACTACAGTCTCCAAACTTGTTTCCAAGAATGTTAGAGTTCGCCGATGCTGAACCACAGCAAGTGTCAGATCAGCTTTTCTCGATCAGGGGGCAATTGACAAAAGTGCCAATGAATGCTCCTGGAGCCTTGCATTTCTGGTGCTTGGCTGCTCACTCAAGCCCATTAGTGAATCGGTTGTGAGAATGTAAATTTGGTGAAGTTGAGCAGTATGTTCACCCTATATCGGGCAAGCTCAGCACTAAGCCGTCACTGGAGCCGAAGCTGGTAGACTGGGTTTTGTCCATTAGACCCAGTGTCTTGGTATTCAGAAAGGGCATCAGCACTTATTTAGAGCCCTATTACCCCTTCAGGTTTAGCAGAAATTTTGGCTATGATCAATGATGGCTGGAAAACGCACGTCGTTACTACGTCCCGCTACCAAATTTAAATATCCGGCCCACATATTAAATAAATAGAATAGTTAAGTGATGAGACCGAGTCGAATCCACAGGGAGAAGTAGATTTGAAAGTTGAAAATCTTGAGTTTTTAAGATTTAAAAATCATGAAAATTGAATTGAAACCGCCTTAGGGAGATTTGGATGCAATTTAGAAGGGGTGGAATTGATAGAAGAACACATAGAAAATTATAATGAAAATAAGGTGAGCTAGGAAGAGAAATAACTTTCAAACCAGACAAAATTAGAAGAAGTGACAGAAGATAAAGTTGAAGATCGAAGGGTTAGAAAAATGTTTAACGAAGAGTGCAGAGATAGAAAATGAGAAGAAGACAGTGAAAAACATGAAACATTGACATCTATCGGCGCGGATGAACAGTAAACTCGCAAAAGATAGAACCATGGGAAAATAAAAATAACTTAAAAACTAAGAAGAATTAGAGAGAGTGGTAGAAGAAGAAAATCTTGATTTACAAGAGAGGAACAACTTTTATGAAGAACGCAGAAATAAAAGAGGATTGGAATGACATGAAAACGGAGGAACAAAAGAAGGTATCAACTTGGATGAACAGTAATGTGCCAGGACCACAATTGGAAAAACATGCAATAACTTAAAAAGGAAGAGGAATTAGAGGAAATGATAAAAAGAGAAATTAAAGAATACTTAAAGATGAACAACGTTGCAGAAGATAAGAAATTAAAATAAAGATCATAAAAGTATGTAAACGGCTAAGAAAGGGCTAAAATCTTAACAACTTATAATACCAACAATATTACAACCCCAAAACTTCTAATAATTTAAATGGATAACAAGAGTGAAATTAAATGGAACCTGAAGGGGCCTCCTGCCCCTCTCTCTCTCCTTGCTTCTTCAAATATACCAAAAACTCATAAACTCTCTCACAAGAACAAAGTAACTAAAAATTGTATTACAAAGCTTATCCTCCCCTAAACCATTCCCCAACCCTCCTTTTATAGGCCCTAAATATTGGCCTCTGTCTCTCTGTGTGAACCACTTAGCCACCAACGTGAAGGATGCACTAGCCAACCGTGTGAAAGGCTTGGTGTGAAAGCCGCTTCCCATTTTGCCTTTGCTAGTGTGAAGACACCCGCCTCGTCGAAGCCTCCACCACCTCACCTTCCTGCTGGCCCTAGGGCTGTCAATGGGCCGGGCCCGGGCCGGGCTTAGGTCGGCCCTGCCCGGGCCCGACTTCTCAACATTAAGGCCCGAGCCCGGCCCGGGCCCGACTTATGTCTGGCCGGGCCGGGTCGGGCCCGACATTATGTAAAAATTTCAAAACCCGACTAAGGCCCGGCCCGGCCCGACAACTTAAATAAAATAATAAAAATAATAATATAAAACATATAATCTCACTAAATTAATTAAAATTTTGATATTAATTACATAATTTATGTAAAAAGAGAGTTTTAAACTTTATCATTAAGTAAATTAACATAGTTTTGACTAAATAATTTTTAAATTTTGATGTGGGAATAAAAAAAAGAACGGGCCGGGCCGGCCCGCGGGCCGAACTCAAAGCCCGAGCCCGGCCCGCGGGTCAAGTCGGGCCGGGCTTTTAGGCCCGACTAAAAGCCCGCGGACCGAAAATGACCTTGCGGCCCGGCCCAAAATCGGGCCAAGCCCGCGGGCCTATCGGGCCGGCCCGGCCCATTGACAGCCCTAGCTGGCCCGTGTCAGCCTTGGTTGCACCCCCTCGTGCATGAGCCCACGTTGCCACGTTGACCCATCTTGTGCATGTTGCATGTAAAGCACGTTGAAGCCTCCTGTGTACCTTGGTGTGAAGCCATTTGAAGCTTCACCCGCCTTTGTGAGCCTTTGTGCATGGGCCATGCCCATCTGTCGACAGCCATGAGGAGCCCACGTTTGAGAAACTTTACGTGAAGGCATGAAGGCTTCACATTATATGTGAATGCCTTTGTATTTATGCTATAACGTAAGGCTTCTCATTATCTATCTATAACATATATATAACATATATATTTATTTCATATATATATATATATGTATATTACAAGCAAATATATTATGTATATATAGATATATTATATATATATATATATATGTTATATATGTAGATATGCTATATATATAGATTATATATATATATAGATATTATAAATATATATATTATGAATATATTATATGATATTGCTATATATATGAATGAATATATATCATAATATCTATATATATGTTAATGTTTTGTTTTTTTATTTATTTTTATTTCTTTTTCTTTTCATGCTTCATAATCTTTGACCCATTCTTGCGCAGACTTGTAGAGTTCTTGTCGAGTGCCTACAAAATAACATATTTATGGCTCAAATTATAATAATTTCATCAAACTAAGTATTTTGATCGAAAATTGATATTAAGTGTGATAAGTGCACAATTACTAACATTAAAGCTCATAAAAGGTGTAAATATTATAAATCAACTCATACAAATGCACACTTATCACACCCCCCAACTTACTCATTGCTAGTCCCTTAGCAATGCAAACAATTTAAAATTAAGGACCAACAAGAGTTTAAAATATCCATGCCTCATTTTCAGAGTATCTTTCATAGAGTCAACTAAAGATTAGGAATCTGGAAGCATTAGCACATACTAGCCTTATGTAGAAAATTAAGGTACATGATCAAGAATTCTAATCAAAATTCAGTAGCACTTCTGCATGTGTAATACTAAATTCACAACGTAGATAATTACGTCCCCCATTTGCTATTTTAAGCAAGTGCCCTTCAACCCTGCACTTCTTAAACAGAGCATTCAGCATAATAGATTTTTATCTGCCTTATTACTATGTCCCTTTTGGGATCTCTCTCTCTCTCTTTTTTTTCTATACACACATGATGCTGCACTACCCTTCACTGTTTTACGCGAACCTCAACACGTCTTAGGTGAAGCAAGCCCAGTTACACAGATCAAAGTTTCCTTTTCCTTTTGACGCGAAACTCAACACGTCTTAGGTGAAACAGGCCCGATTACTCAGAATCGGAGCATTTTTCATGGTATTTTTCTCAATTTTTTTTCAATAGATAACATAACAGAAAGCTTATAACAGATCTCTTCCTCAAAAAGTGCAGAACATCAGGTAATATACCCAAAATAGCAGAAGACTTAGCCTACTTGTGTCATTAGCGTGCAAAGTGATTTTTATTTTTCTAAAGTACACATGAACTTTAAAAAGATTCTTTAAATCAGTTTTTCATGGTTAGAGTAAATAAAATTTTCATCATCCTTCTCCCTAGTCTTTTCCATTCCGGAATTACTTTCAATGGACGCATGAATCATGAAACTCAGTTGGATGTTTTTTTTGTTTTATTTTAAAAAAAGGAGGTTTGCTTAAAAAAGGAGGTTGTATATAAATGCAACATGTGCAACAAGATTTCCGGCCCCCCAACTTAAATGACATTGTCCTCAATGGCATGAACAATATAGAACAATAGAACAATGTAGACATGATATGTTTGGGAAAGAACAGGACAACCTGATGTGTACTTCGACGGCCTTGGTGTTTGAGAGGCGGTACTGGGCTTTAAAAATTAGAGCAACAGAGGAAGCAATCAGCTCTCTCCCCCAACTTATCCTGCAAAATAAAAACACAAATCACAATAAAAACTTGGGTTGCCTCCCAAGAAGCCATTTATTATCACACAGAAATCACTAAAATTTTGGGATGCCTCCCAAAAAGCGCTAAATTTAACGTATTCAGCCAGACACAATGTAGCTCACTAAGCAACGGGTAGCATTCAGAATGAGCCACCAAGTGATCTTATCCTCCGTTAAATTCCAGCCCTTGTACCATTGGAGGAAAAGATTATGCCTCGATGCATATGGGCTAGAAGCACGCCAAGGTGGGTCTAGGAATTTGGATGGACCCCCTCGGTCAGAGAATGATGGAGAAATTATCATATCTTCAATTACAAAATATTCCTCTATATTTTTAAGGTCTTTATAAGTATTAAACACATCAATGCGGACCTTGCTCTCCCATAGCTTTTCTTCTTCATCCTCACTCTTAGGAGTGACTTGCGTATCGTTCAGGTGAGAGAGGATGAGAGTGTTATGAATTTTTGTGGAATCCACCACATGGCCAGTGTTAAAGAGATAAGGAGGATTAGGAATGAAATAAGTTTGCTCCTTAACACAAGAATTCTCATAAGAGTCAGATGGATCCAACCAGTTGACGAGTTGCAGAATATTTGGAATGATTGTGGATTCACCAAGGTCAGGGATGGATAACAGATCCACAACCTCCCCTAAATCAGAAGATACCCGATCAGAGTAAATTTCAAGTGGAGCACCCGGTTCCTCAATTACCAAAGAAGAATGGCTTATGACCACACTCAATTCTCTCTCCACACTCACATTTTCTTCATCATTGACTTGGAATATGGACTCATCCATTTCAGGAAGGGTAAGAAATAGAATTTGATCATGGATTGACAAATCATCTTCCTCTTCTTTTCCCCCCGACTCAAGATCATCAGATTCATCATAATCCTCTTCACAATTCTTAGGCTGCTCTTCCTTTAAGTCCTCATCATAAAATTCCCCCATTATCCTCTCAAGATCAAAAGGGATATAAGTGTTAGACTAGGGAATCATAGATTGATCGTATGGACTTTTATTGTCATCAAATGTAGGAGCTTGATCCTCGAGACTTGTAGTGGAGTTGCTAGGCATTTGATCCACTTCCGTTTCTACGATGTTTTTAGTAACCCTACTCAATTGAGTCTCAAAGTTTTACAGTTGTTCCTAGAAGGCTTGTTGTTGAGTTTGGAAGAGCCGTGTCAATTGATCAAACAAATAGGGTTGATCGTAAGAATCATTTGGGTATGGAGCCCAATTTGAAAAATCTTATTTTTGGGGACTTTGGGATTGATCCTGATAAGACTCCCATGAAGAATCTTGTTGATCTCTCCAACCAGAATTAAAGGTATGTGGACATGGGTCAAAATAAGGTGTGGAGAGGTCTTGAGGCATTGGGGCTTGCCTTGCTTGGTCCATCCAAGAGATTGTTGGTTGATCTTTCCAACTAGAGTTATAAGTATCTGAAGATGATTCATAATTGGGCTGAGAAAACCGTTGGACAAATTGAGCTTGTTCCGGGGTAAAAGGTAGATTATGGCCCCCTTGAAAGAAATGAGTGGTTTGAACATGGTCCTGGGTAAACGATGGAAACTGCGTCATCATAGGTGATGGAATCTCATTTTGAGCCGACCACGAGTATGGACTTTCATAATAGGTCGGGCTGTTTTGGGTGAGAGATGAGAATTGGTTTGGACCATCACCAACGTAATGAGCCGAGCTAGCCCACATGTGATCATTATCATGGCAACTAGGTGGTATGAAGTGGTCTTGATCTATGGCTAGAAATTGATCAAATTTATGAGCCAATTGGTCAAACCTGTCTAATTTATGTGCTCCGGCAACGGCGCCAAAATTGATGGCAGGAAAACGCACGTCGTTATTATGTCCCGCTACCAAATTTAAATATCCGGCTCACAAATTAAATAAATAGAATAGTTAAGTGATGAGACCGAGTCGAATCCACAGGGAGAAGTAGATTTGAAAGTTGAAAACCTTGAGTTTTTAAGATTTAAAAATCATAAAAATTGAATTGAAACAGCCTTAGGGAGATTTGGATGCAATTTAGAAGGGGTGGAATTGATAGAAGAACACATAAAAAATTATAATAAAAATAAGGTGAGCTAGGAAGAAAAATAACTTTCAAACCAGATAAAACTAGAAGAAGTGACAGAAGAAAAAGTTGAAGATCGGAGGGTTAGGAAAATATTTAATGAAGAGCGCAGAGACAGAAAATGAGAAGAAGACAGTGAAACACATGAAACACTGACATCTATCAGCACGGATGAACAGAAAACTCACAAAAGATAGAACCATGGGAAAATAAAAATAACTTAAAAATAAAGAAGAATTAGAGGGAGTGGTAGAAGAAGAAAATCTTGATTTACAAGAGAGGAACAACGTTTATGAAGAACTCAAAAATAAAAGAGGACTGGAAAGGCATGAAAACGGAGGAACAAAAGAAGGTATCAACTCGGATGAACAGTAATGTGCCAGGACCGTAATTGGAAAAACGTGAAATATCTTAAAAACGAAGAGGAATTAGAGGAAATTATAAAAAGAGAAATTAAAGAACACTTAATGATGAACAACTTTGCAGAAGATGAGAAATTAAAATAAAGATCAGAAAAGTATGTAAACGGCTAAGAAAGGGCTAAAATCTTAACAACTTATAATAACAACATTATTACAACCCTAAAACTTCTAATAATTTAAATGGATAACAAGAGTGAAATAAAATGGAACCTGAAGGGGTCTCATGTCCCTCTCTCTCTCCTTACTTCTTCAAATATACCAAAAACTCATAAACTCTCTCACAAGAACAAAGTAACTAAAAATTGTATTACAAAGCTTATCCTCCCCTAAACCATTCCCCAACCCTTCTTTTATAGGCCCTAAACATTGGCCTCTATCTCTCTGTGTGAACCACTTAGCCGCCAACGTGAAGGATGCACCAGCCAACCGTGTGAAAGGCTTGGTGTGAAAGCCGCTTCCCATTTTGCCTTGGCTAGTATGAAGACACCCGCCTCGTCGAAGTCTCCACCACCTCACCTTCCTGCTGGCCCGTGCCAGCCTTGGCTGCACCCCCTCGTGCATGAGCCCACGTTGCCACGTTGACCCATCTTGTGCATGTTGCATGTAAAGCACGTTGAAGCCTCCTGTGTACCTTGGTGTGAAGCCATTTGAAGCTTCACCCGCCTTTGCGAGCCTTTGTGCATGGGCCATGCCCATCTGTTGACAGCCATGAGGAGCCCACGTTTGAGAAACTTTACGTGAAGGCATGAAGGCTTCACATTATATGTGAATGCCTTTGTATTTATGCTATAACGTAAGGCTTCTCATTATCTATATATAACATATATATTACATATATATCTATTTCATATATATATATATATGTATATTACAAGTAAATATATTATGTATATATAGATATATTATATATATATATAGATATGTTATATATGTAGATATGCTATATATATAGATGTTATATATATATAGATATTATAAATATATATATTATGAATATATTATATGATATTGCTATATATATATTATATAATATATATATGAATGAATATATATCATTATATATATATATATATGTTAATGTTTTGTTTTATTTATTTATTTTTTTTCATTTTTATTTCCTTTTCTTTTCATGCTTCATAATCTTTAGCCCATTCTTGCACAGACTTGTAGAGTTCTTGTCGAGTGCCTACAAAATAACATATTTATACCTCAAATTATAATAATTTCATCAAACTAAGCATTTTGATCGAAAATTGATATTAAGTGTGATAAGTGCACAATTACTAACATTAAAGCTCATAAAAAGGTATAAATATCATAAATTAACTCATACAAATGCACACTTATCAATCAACAGATCCCTCCATCTTTAGCACAGTTTCCGTTGGAGAGTCGATCGAGAGGAGGGTCTGCCGCTGTTGTAGAAGCCCGCACGTGGTGGGATTATTTCCATCGCCGCGAGGCTACTTCTTTCCGGATGCCAGTTCCTGGGCATTTTCCCTAGGTGACGCCAGAATATATTAAATTGTGGAATGCTCGTACTGGTTTCTATCGACTCTCTCGGAACGATTGTTGGGACGTTGCCGAGCGCCGGTTCTTAAGTTCCCAACCTTCTGCTGCATTTGAAATTGACCCTCATCATCTGCAGAGGTTGAAGTCTCGCAAAGATGCTGAGGTACAGGCTTATTTGGCGGCATGGAAAGCTGCCAAACGGGAGAAGTCCAAGCCACAGCCGGTGCTTCCAGAAATTAATAAAGACAGCTTTACGGAGACTCTTCGGGGCCTGTGTAAAGTTAGCAGCGAGAGGACAGCTCTTCAACAATTTTCGTTACCTGTGGAAGAGCCCATCACAGCCCCAGCCTCATGGCGTCCAGAGACTGATCGCTTGTGTCCGTACAAGAGCTTTGTGAGGAAAGAAGATCGAGGACCCACCCTATATAGTCAATGTTCTTGGCTTTTTATCTTGTTGCACATTCACGGCCTTTCTATCAGTGATAAGGCCGAGGTTATATTGGAGAGGCCTCTCTTCATTGCCTTTAAATATGCCGATGGATGGGGTATGGACCACATTGGCCTATATTACTGCCTATCGGCCCGCGGCCATGAAGACTTGGCACTCCTAGCTGAGCAAGATAGGTGATATTTGCTGGCTGATTCGGGAGGGAGCCTCCAGGAACAAGGAGCCCTCCTTGCATTATTGGACCCTCTCTCCATTGTATTCGGGCCCACCAGGTACATGTTGTTTTATTCTTGCTTGCTTCTTTACTTATATGTGCATTTTACTCACATAATCACCACGTGAACGCATCGCTTCTTAGTACATTTCCCGGCTTCTAAAACAACTCTAGAGTACCGGTCTTTAATTTCTAAGGCCTAGAAGCCAAACTATTTTGAATCTCCGCCTGCTGCCCCAACTACCACGCCTTTACCCTCTAGGGGTTCTCGGAAGCGAGAGAGGTCTCAGGTCAAAGAGGCAGTTTCTCGAGCTAAGAGGGCTGGGCAAAGGTTGCGGCGGGAAAGAGGACTGCGGCTGCAGATCCTGTCATCTCATTGCCCACTATTCCAACCTTCAAGGAGTTCGAGATGGCACATAAGTAGACGACTCCTTCAGTCGATATATCTCCCTTGAACTCCTTTTCGAGGCATAGCCTTGGGGCTTTATCATTTCTGCTTCTTTTATTTAAGCGCCACAGTTTCCTCTATCCCTGCTACCGAGGAAGCAATAACTAGCGGCAATGCAAGGGAAGTTGGGGGCTTTGAGAAACCCTCCATTCCGATCACAACGGACCCTCCTTCTCCAATGCCTAGCCATGGCGATGAAGGTAATGTTATAGCCCGCGGGACCTTTATTGCAGGCTGTTGTGCCCCTTGTGTTTTGATGATAGTGTGTTGTTGTTTTGATGATAGCAACTCAATGAGTCACCGCATAAGAATGATGATGATCTATGCTAACTGCTATGGGGAGCGTTATGGGGAGTGTGTTAGGTCCAGGCCCCTTGTGCATTATTGATGATATGATGTTTTGAGTGCATTGTTCTGATTAAATGTCCATGCTCAGGTTAATTTAGTACAGAGTTTTGCCTAGACTACATGGCTTCTTGGTGCATACTTTCATCCTGAACAAGCTAAGTCCATGCATATGTTTGCTGCATGAACCTTGAGTTCATACAAGGTTGCTCACAGGTCGTTAAGCTCGTACATGCATACATAAAGTTGATGCAAGCTCTATTACAGCACGTAACCGAGTCAGTGCAGGATTAACTATCTAGGCCTGTGCATATCATATTTGTGGTTCATGGTGGCTTTAAGTCAGTGCATATTCTTCCCTTCGCTCATGCCAAGTCGGTGCATGTCTGAGTCTCACTCAGCATCTTGATTGTGTCTAAGGCATACATATTCGGTGCATGTTTTCTTGCATAAGTGAAGTCAGTGCATCTTTTTGATTCCGTGCATACGCAATGTCACCAAGTCCGTGCAACTCCTGTTGCAGCATGAACTCAAGTCGATGCAACTTTTGTTGCTGCACGCGACTAAGTCCGTGCATGGGTGCATCTTACACAACAAAGTCTTTACATTCTTCGACGACATGTCTGTGCATCTTTTGGACCATGCACTTAAAGTATGTACATTCTTCGGTGGCATATCTATGCATCGCTTGTACATTGCACGCAAAGTCTGTATATTCTTTGGTGGCATGTCTGTGCAACTTTTGTTCCATACATACGTAAAGTTCGTGCATTTGAATATTAAGTCTACACATGGCTGTCTTGATGACTTAGCAAGTCTATACATTCTCGAGCCAACTCTGTGCATCTTTCTACTATCCTCATATTGATTTTAACTGATATTAAGTCTGACCTTTGTAGGATATTTGCTCGAGGAGTTTAAGAAGGGCACGTGATCCAAGAATGGAGGATGCACCAGGATCGTGACACGTGTAAAGCAGTGAGCTGAAATGCTGCCACGTGGTCAAGGTGCTAGGGCGGGAATTCATGGAGGACACACGCCCCCCTATCTGCTACTGCTATAAAAAAAAGACTTCTCCATCTGGAGAAGATGATCATGTAGTGTGAGAATCAAAAAATACCTTAGAAGAGCAGAAGCAAAAAGAGCTTGCACGAACCGAAGAGAAGAGAAAGAGAAGAAAAGAAACGAAGAAGAAGAAGAAAGATAGAGAGAGAGATAGAGAGTTAGAGGAGAAGAAGAGAAGCTTCTTCAGAAGATCTATCCCTACTGAAATCTAGATCATATCCAATCCAGTCAACTCCATGGGAGCCACATCTGTGTTGATGTCATTTACAGCTTTCAGTTGCTGTGTTTTCTTGTCTCTTGTTTTTCGATTGAACCTTTATTCAAGCTGTTAGTCAGTGGAGCAAGCTGTGTTGCTCAGCGGTTGCAGAGGAGGATTCCTCTGGTCGGCTAAGCTGTATTGCCCAGCGGGTCAAGCTGTTAGGCAGTGGATGGCTAAGCTGTACTACCCAGGGGAAGCAAGCTGTGATGCTCAGCAGTTGTAGGCAAGTTGTGAGGCTCAACGGTTTAAGCTGTGTATCAGCGGAATCCACACTCTGCTCTTAGTGTGGGGTGGACGTAGGTCTGGAGGACCGAACCACCTAAAAAATCTTATGTGCAGTGGTTTGTTTGTCTATTATGTTTCGCTAGATGCATTCATAGGCTCGATGTGTTCTTTCATCTAGTGAGTGGTTTATTCGCACACCGCATATTTGATTGAATATGGGTCTGCACACCAGCGCATATATAGTAGATCAGAAGTTCAGTCTATCTGATCTTTCCATTTCGTTTGAAGAGAGCACCTGTGTCATACAAGGCACCTATTTGTGTTAATTCCGCAGCATTGTTCGGTTACAGGTTTTAATCTGACAAAATTTTAAATAGGGATTCATTCAACCCCCCTTCTGAATCCGAGTCTTGCACCCATCAATTGGTATCAGAGCAAGTCTCTGTGCATTCAGATCCAACGATCTACAGAGGATCATGCTTGTTTAGGTGATGTTTCTGTCTATTGTCTATCCTACTCCGATCGAGGTTTTGGTGCATTCTTTCGTGATCTTGCTGCTACCTCTTATATGTCCTTATGGATCATCTGCCGATGTTCAAAGGTAAAGACTTTGATCTATGGTTAGAGAGCCTGCATCGGTACGTAAGGTCAGTTGATCCTGACCTTTGGAAGGTAATAACTCAAGGTCCATACACATTATCAAGAGATAAATCCAAATGGACCGAGAAGGATAAATTAAAAAAATCTGTTAATGATATAGCAGTAAACTTGATGAAGGGATCGCTTGACAGAAATCTAACTTCATGTGTTTCATCCTGCAGGTCTGCCAAGGAAATCCTGGATAAATTGAAGACTGGTTGCGGTAGAGATGATGATCGATACATGATGGCTCAAGAGAGTGAACAAAGTAGCAATCAAGATGAAGCATAGGACTATGCTCAGGTAAACATCTTTGAAAATTCCACCCTGGATGATTGGATTGCTGCTTATAATGAATTGCTAGAGTCTCATGATCATTTAAGAAAACAGTATAAGAAGATGAAAAAGAAAATTGATAAAAACGATTCTAATTCATCATGTGAAAAGTGCTTGAAGATTAATGAATTATATGATGAATATTTGTCTGAGACTCACTTGAATATGAAGCAAATGTGCTTGCTGAAAAATGAAAACCAAGAATGTGCCAATAAAATTTTTGAATTAGAAAGTCAGTTAAAGGTGAAAACTGATGAACATCTGATAAATCTGGAAGAGATGGAAAGGATTAATTCTGATCTGGAGAAATTGAAAGCTGAGAACAGTGAAATTCAGAGGAATAATAAAAATCTTAAAGCTGAAATAGAGAAAGTTAACAAGGAAGGTGTGCATGTTTGCTCTCTAAAATCAAGCTGCAACAAGTGCTTGGCTCTAAAAAAATGCAATGAAGATCTTTATAGTGAGAATGAATGGCTGAATAAACTGATTGCCTCATCTAAAGAAGATCACAGAAATCTGCTTGCTGAGAAAATTAAAGTGGAGGAAAGAGAAGAAGAATTGATTGAAAGAGTAGAGTCTGTATCTAGTGGTGAAGAAATTAAGAAGCTGACCAATGAAAATATTGAACTGAAAGTTGAAATTGAAAAATTAAAATGGTTAAACACTGGTATGTCTGAAAAACTTCTCACCTTAGAAAAAGGAAAAACTGTCTGTGATGAAGAATCAAAAATTTTGAGCAATCTGGAACAAGAAATTGAGAAGTATAAAACTGCAAATAAAGGTCTAAGTGAATGTGTTAATTGTAGTGAACAGGAGATAGCCAGTTATGAACTTCACATTGCTTCTTTGGAAAATAGAATTCATGATCTGGAAAACTCAGCATCCGAGTCTGCTAAAAATAAAGGAAAAATGAAAGCTGTCATAGAAGGTGAGGATGATAATTCAAAAAAGGGGATAAGTGGCAGTTCTGATGTTAAGGAAACTATTAGAAACCAGCTATACACCACTTTTGTGCAAAACTCTGATGTAGCTAGTACTACAAATCAATCCCCAAAACAAAGTAAGAATCAGAAAGCACCTTCATCATCTGTATTTCAGTTCAACGCTCAGAAAAATGAAAAACAAATGAAAAGTAAAAAAAGAGGAAGAACTTAAAGAAGAATGCTCAAAAGAATAAAATTAAATGTGTTCCTACTCGTGCTCTAAAATCTGCTAGCTCGATTGAATTCGATGAGTCGATGCACACTGCTCATTCCTCATCTACTCATTCGCATGCATCTAGTCAGTGTGTTAGTAACCATACTACGAGAAAGTCACTGGTGTCATGTCATTACTATGGCAGGCATGGTCATTGTATGGAAGACTGTAATGTAATGGAAAATGATGATATGATGCATGATAAAGTTTTTACAAATCATCATGACCCCAAAAGGAACACGTTTGCTTCAAACCAACACATCACCTATTATAACTGTAACAAACGTGGTCATAAAGCTGTTCAATGCTGGTTTGGGCCTTCATGGGGAAACAATGACTCAAGAAGTAAGCACCTAAGGTGCTATAAGTGTGGGAAATATGGCCATGCAGTCAAGGACTGCTGGTATATTCAGGGAAATCACGTTAATTCCAAATTTGCTAAATTCTCTAGAACAAGACCTGTAAATACTTCATGCTTCAATTGTGGTAAGCCAGGTCACAAGTATGCAAATTGTTGGTTGTCAGGTAATAAGAATCAAACTGTCCATGTATACAACAGAACATTTATGATTATGTTCATGGGTCTCATACTACTGTTGATATGCATCATAGGACCAGAAAATCTATTGTTTCATGTAGATATTGTGGAAAATCCGGTCACTCCATGGATAGTTGTTACCTGATGGATTATGATGATAATGTTGCTAAGAGACTGTTCAGAACACCTGTCAGGGTTAACGCAGGACCCAAGGCTGTTTGGGTCCCTGTAGGATCAAAATAATTAATGTGCTGCAGGTGTGCCTTGGAACGAACAAAGAGGGGTAAATAAACTAAGGCACTCAAAATGAAAACCCCAGGATCCTACACTTCAGGTCAGTTCTGAACACTCTGTTTAAATTCCATCATCTGAAAATTGAGAATTTGAAATGGTTGTTTATCATGTTGCTCTGTTGGTGCTAAATTGAAATTTTCCGAAATGGGAATTGCTTAATCATGTTCATAGTAGCTCACTTCTATCTGAAGTGCATGGATTATAATTGAATGTCAAACTTGAAATCATGTGATGTGCTTTCATCATATATCATGCACTTAGTCAGGGGGAGTTCAACCATTCTTGATTAACCATACTGCTGCTCATGCTTTGTTGTTTACATGATGCATCTAGATAGAGGGAGTTTTTTTTTGATCATCTTGTTCACCTTTACCTGAAATTCTCCTGTTAAGTCAATTGGATCTTCTGCTGCTCTCAATTTGTTTTACTTGAATTCTCTGCTGTCATCACTGAAATAGCTGATCTGTCTGTATTCCAGACTAGCTACTGTTTGTTGATATACACTCTTTTGATGCTCTTCTTTCTTGTTGTTGTTTCTTTCACCAGCTTACACTCATCCTTCACATTCTTCTTAGCTGGTGTGACTGATTTGTATCTATTGTTGATTAGTTGGTCAGCTGTATTTTTGATCTAATCTGAGGAACTCAAGCTGTATGCCATGCAATTCAGTCTGAGAATCATGTAGAAATTCCTATCATATAGGTTTAAGAGTGACCACTGAATCAGACTGATATAAGGTTAATGTATTTTCAGATTTACATTTAAATGACTTGAAAATATCTGAATGATAAACTTTAATAAACTTTAACCATATGGGTCATGAAAACCTTAGATTCACTCATCTGAAATCTAAAAATTTGAATTCAAGGCTACTTTGGTTGAGATACATAGAGTGAGTATTGTTCTTAAACATTAACCTTAAAGAGTCTGACTAAAAAGAAAATCGGTTAGTAATGTAATGACTTTGTTCACTGAGAAACTGGGTCCTCCATCAAAGAAATGAAGTAAACCCAAGTCATGAAGTGTCATAGTCGCTTAAAGCAAAAATCATTGAGAACCTGACAGAGCAATGGCATGTTTGTGTTGAGTAACTGAGGAGTCTGGCCTCTGATCAAGGTGTCTCCTCACATAAAAAGACACTTCTATTGCTAACTCTGGTCTCAATGTTGAAAGGCAATGACAGTTATTACACTGAGTAACTGGGTCACTTCACCTGAGACGTGTTGTGCCTCACGTAAAAAGGTGTCGATCAACTTAAATTGCTCAGGAAAAGAATAATGCGCTTCAAATGAATATCTTGCAAACTCTGTCAACTCATGCTCTTGTAAAAGTGTTTAATCTCAATACTAATCTGTGTAACTCTTAAAGGTGTCATTGAGATCATGTGTGTAAGATAAAGATGATTGGTCTTGAGTGTTATCTGATTATTTGGTTCACCTTTATTAAAACTTGAATTCAGATATAAGTATTGAGTTTAATTGACAGATTTGGTATACATCATAATTAAATCAGGTTGGTCAAGTTACCAATTCATAACCCTCTATGATAGGAGAGTCTATTCATGTTAATACTTATCTAAGTGGTGCATGCCTTACAATCCCTCATGATCTGATTCACCCCTGACAACTTAATCAACAGGAACCTTGTTGACAATTCTCTCTTATCTGTTGATTGGTTGTTCCTTGAGATGTACTGTGCTTTGACTGTTTCTCACCCCTACTCTTTTCTACCTTTACTTTCCTATCATCAACTGTTTTACTCTCTACACTATTGGAATCTTCCATCTTGTTTATGTAACCTGTTCTAGTTATGTAGACCTTCCACCTGCTTTATTTTGTCCATACATATGTGAGGTGCCACAATCAATATTGTTTTGGATTCCTTGTGGTGGCATATTTCAGATTGCTTCATTGGATAACCAGAGTTCATTCCTGCACTTCAGGGGGAGTTCTAGGTCATCTGCCTTTAAGGGGAGAGTAGTCAAACATTCATGTCTATAGGGGGAGTTCTTATATTTTATTCTTCAGTGCTCACTTTGCATGTTTCTATGGGGGAGAATTGGTATCATATTTCATACATGTCTTTTATTCCACTCGCAAATCATTTCCTTTTTGATTATGTCAAAGGGGGAGAATTGTTTGCTGAGTCTGCGTGACCCATTGTGTTGACATCATCAAAAAGGGGGAGATTGTTGTGCCCCTTGTGTTTTGATGATAGTGTGTTGTTGTTTTGATGATAGCAACTCAATGAGTCACCGCATAAGAATGATGATGATCTATGCTAACTGCTATGGGGAGCGTTATGGGGAGTGTGTTAGGTCCAGGCCCCTTGTGCATTATTGATGATATGATGTTTTAAGTGCATTGTTCTGATTAAATGTCCATGCTCAGGTTAAGTCAGTACAGAGTTTTTCCTAGACTACATGGCTTCTTGGTGCATACTTTCATCCTGAACAAGCTAAGTCCATGCATATGTTTGCTGCATGAACCTTGAGTTCATACAAGGTTGCTCACAGGTCGTTAAGCTCGTACATGCATACATAAAGTTGATGCAAGCTCTGTTGCAGCACATAACCAAGTCAGTGCAGGATTAACTGTCTAGGCCTGTGCATATCATATTTGTGGTTCATGGTGGCTTTAAGTCAGTGCATATTCTTCCCTTCGCTCATGCCAAGTCGGTGCATGTCTGAGTCTCACTCAGCGTCTTGATTGTGTCTAAGGCATACATATTCGGTGCATGTTTTCTTGCATAAGCGAAGTCAGTGCATATTTTTAATTCCATGCATACACAATGTCACCAAGTCCGTGCAACTCCTGTTGCAGCATGAACTCAAGTCGATGCAACTTTTGTTGCTGCACGCGACTAAGTCCGTGCATGGGTGCATCTTACACAACAAAGTCTGTACATTCTTCGACTGCATGTCTGTGCATCTTTTGTACAATGCACTCAAAGTATGTACATTCTTCGGTGGCATATCTGTGCATCGCTTGTACATAGCACACAAAGTCTGTACATTCTTTGGTGGCATGTCTGTGCAACTTTTATTCCATACATACGTAAAGTTCGTGCATTTGAATATTAAGTCTACACATGGCTGCCTTGATGACTTAGCAAGTCTATACATTCTTGAACCAACTCTGTGCATCTTTCTACTATCCTCATATTAATTTTAACTGATATTAAGCCTGACCTTTGTAGGATATTTGCTCGAAGAGTTTAAGAAGGGCACGTGATCCAAGAATGAAGGATGTGCCAGGATCGTGACACGTGTACAACAATGCGCTGAAATGCTGCCACGTGGTCAAGGCGCTAGGGTGGGAATTCATGGAGGACACACGCCCACCTATCTGCTACTGCTATAAAAAGAAGACTTCTCCATCTGGAGAAGATGATCGTGTAGTGTGAGGATCAAAAAATACCTTAGAAGAGCAGAAGCAGAAAGAGCCTGCACGATCCAGAGAGAAGAGAAAGAGAAGAAAAGAAACGAAGAAGAAGAAGAAAGATAGAGAGAGAGATAGAGAGTTAGAGGAGAAGAAGAGAAGCTTCTTCAGAAGATCTGTCCCTACTGAAATCTAGATCATATCCAATCCAGTCAGCTCCGTGGGAGCCACATCTGTGTTGATGTCATTTACAGCTTTCAGTTGCTGTGTTTTCTTGTCTCTTGTTTTTTGATTGAACCTGTATTCAAGCTGTTAGTCAACGGAGCAAGCTGTGTTACTCAGCGGTTGCAGAGGAGGATTCCTCTGGTCGGCTAAGCTGTATTGCCCAGCGGGTCAAGCTGTTAGGTAGCGGATGGCTAAGCTGTACTGCCCAGCGGAAGCAAGCTGTGATGCTCAGCAGTTGTAGGCAAGCTGTGAGGCTCAGCGGTTTAAGCTGTGTATCTGCGGAATCCACACTCTGGTCTGAGTGTGGGGTGGTCGTAGGTCTGGAGGACCGAACCACCTAAAAAATCTTCTATGCAGTGGTTTATTTGTCTATTGTGTTTCACTAGATGCATGCGTAGGCTCGATGTGTTCTTTCATCTAGTGAGTGGTTTATTCGCACACTGCATATTTGATTGAATATGGGTCTGCACACCAGCGCATATATAGTAGATCAGAAGTTCAGTCTATCTGATCTTTCCATTTCATTTGAAGAGAGCACCTGTGTCATACAAGGCACCTATTTGTGTTAATTCCGCATCATTGTTTGGTTACAGGTTTTAATCGGACAAAATTTTAAATAGGGGATTAATTCAACCCCCCTTCTGAATCCGAGCCTTGCACCCATCACAGGCACCTCATTTTGCTATTTTTCTTTTTACTCATCATTCTTGTCTGTTTAATCATCTAGAAATCGCTCCTTCGGAGCCTGCAGAAGTTCCTCTTATAGCATCTCCTGCCCAGAGTATCCGGCTAACCAGACGATGCTCCGAACGGCTGGCTGTATTAGCCACTAAGAAAGTCTCAGCAGGGGCGACTCCTGACAGTTCAGTGCGCTTGACAGGCCCCGACACGGCAGCAGCAGAATTGGCTGAAAGTTCACCTTCGGAGGAACCTGTAGACTATGAACCCTCCAGTGATGAGGAAGAGTTCGATGTGGGGTCGGAGGCTAGCACTCCTTCTCTCTCTTACGGGAGTGACTTTGCTACATTCAGCCCACCTCGGTTGACCTTAGGCTCTTTAGGCTTACTGAGTCCTGGCAGAGAGATATCTTCAGACTTGACGCGGCCAGAGTTAGAAGCACCGGGGGCAGCTAGTTAAAGCCTTGTTCCTTTGGAGGTAATCTTTGCACTCTTTCATGTAAGCTTCTTTCATGTCTTCTACTGTTTATATCTAAAGGTATGGCATAGCTCTTTGTTTGCCTCCTTTGTTCCTTTTCTTAGGATCCCATGATTTCAGCGGGGTTGAATTTGTCAACAATGATTGCTACCACCGCCTTCTCCCCCTTTCAAGCAAAGGGGACAGCCTTTACCCCTATTGTGGGTATGGCGCCCATATTGAAGCCGATTGCTTTAAAATTCTCGGCCGGGCCCGGCTCTATGTTGGACATAGGTGAGTCTTCGATAAAACAACTTCTGATCCAGTCAGTGGAGTCTTGGCCAGAACCAGCTGTTGTGGCCATTACTGAGGGTGCATCAGGGGCGGAGCCTGAAGAGGAACTGGCCGGGGATGCCACTGCTTTAACCATCATGGCCAGTGTTGAATTGGAGCAGCCTGCCCCCGTGAGATAGCACGAACTGCCCTCCTCAGAAGGTGTAGGAACTTCTAAAGAAATCGACGGTGAGACAACAGTCCTGCCATCTGTAGCGGAGTCCGAGTTAGAGCAGGCAGCCCAGATTAAATGGCATGAAGAGCCTCCTCCGGAAGACATAGAGCTCCCGGGAGAAACAACTGTCCTATCTATCACCCCTGGACCGAATTGAAGGAAATGTCAGAACTGACGAGGCAGCTGGAGTATGCTTCTGAAAGTGCGGGCCTCGAGTCTGTAGATTTTGCCCCTCAGTTGGATGGAGGACTTGAAGCACCTATCTCGACTGCTATTGACTCCATTGTGCAGACAGAAGAGCATATGACACCCCTTGTCTCCCTGTCGGCACTACCTTCATCTTCTTCGGAGCCCATTGATGACATCTGAACCGAAGTTGATAGCAGAGTAGAGTTTCAACTCCCTGACACACCGTCCCTTGGCTTCCAGTCTTCAGACAAAATGGTGTGGCAGAACTTGGAGATGCTCAAGCAAACTGTGCTGGCTCGTCGGGACTTATCTTATTCTCAGCTGAGGGGGCTAGTTGAGCCCAAATCACGCACCCTCATATCCTTCAGTTGTCCCATGCAGGACTGGATGCCGCGAGTAATATTGCTGCTTAAGTATGTAAATCAGTGAGAATTTGTTGAGCATGGCCTGAGGGCCCAGTTGACCGCCCTGGCGCTTCAGCGGCAAGAATGCCATATCGCACTGCAAGCTTCCACAGAGCTCATTAGCGAGCGTAGGAACATCGTTAAGAGAGCTGCTTAACGAGCTTCCTTCTTACGGCAACGGATTTCTGAACTCCATGCTGAACTAACTCAGGCTGAAAAAGACCTGGCCTGTACAGAGCAACTAAGGGTGTGATGCTTGGATGAGGCCGAATTAGCGGAGCGGCCAGCTGGCTCGCTTCAGGAGGAGCTACTGAGGCTGGAAGCTGAGGAACGTCGATTGCAGGACTTAGCTGCCCATCCCTCCATCGGGCTTCCAGAGCTCGATGATATCTTTCGCCATTTAGGCCAATGATGTATGTTTTTTTCTCTTTTTTTTTCTTCTTTTCTTTTTTTTTGTGTGTATCAGTGCAAGAACTTCATGCACCCTTTCTATGTAATGACATTTTCTTCAACCTTGCCTTACATACTTATGCCGAGCCTTAGTTTTGTATTTCTTTTCTTTCCCTCCCTAATTTGAGTGGAGGTATAAGACTAGCTTCGCCAAGCTTGGGGTATGTTAGCTGATAGGATAGGAGAGCGCTCACGCCTTCAGGGAAAGGGTGAGGAGTTCGCTCCACCGCCACGCTATGTTCTCTGAAATCAAGGTTAGGCTAGATTAAGTGGAAAACATTCTTTTAAGCAGATACCAGAGCATTATTATATTCATCGGCTGAATGAATGCCGGGGCCAAGAGGTAGATTTTTCATTAACAAGGACAAAGGGTCCAAGTTAAAGTCTCGTTCGCTGATTTTGCCAATGATGACGAAATTAGGGTATCGTCGACATCGGGTAGAATATCGAAGCAAAGGAGGGTCTTTTCATTCATTAACAATGATGAATGGTCCAAGTTAACGCTTCATTTACTGATTTCGTTGATGATGACAAAAACCAGGGCTAGTGTATTCATCGACATTGGGTTTAAATGTCGAAGCAAAAAAAAGTTTCTCATCATTAACAAGGACAGAAGGTCCAAGTTAAGGTTTCGACCACTGATGTCACCGATGCTGATGACGATCAGGGTAGATGTATTCATTGACATTGGGTTAAATGTCGAAGCAAAGAAATAGTTTTGATATCATTAACAAGGACGGAAGGTCCAAGTTAAGGTTCCAATCACTAATGTCACCGATGCTGATGACGATCAGGGTAGGTGTATTCATCGACATTGGGTAAAATGTCAAAGCAAAGAAATGGTTTTGATATCATTAACAAGGATGGAAGGTCCAAGTTAAGGTTCCGATCACTGATGTCACCGATGCTGATGACGATCAGGGTAGGTGTATTCATCAACATTGGGTTAAATGTCGAAGCAAAGAAATGGTTTTGATATCATTAACAAGGACGGAAGGTCCAAGTTAAGGTTCCGATCACTGATGTCACCGATGCTGATGACGATCAGGGTAGATGTATTCATCGACATTGGGTTAAATGTCGAAGCAAAGAAATGGTTTTGATATCATTAACAAGGACGGAATGTCCAAGTTAAGGTTTCGATCGCTGATGTCACCGATGCTGATGACGATCAGGGTAGATGTATTCATCGACATTGGGTTAAATGTCGAAGCAAAGAAATGGTTTTAGTACCAGAATAGGCGGAAGGCCTATTCTAGTTGGACTTTGTCATGTAGGTGGTTTGTTTCCGGTGGGGCATATGGGGACGTCCCGCTTATGAGGAGGTCTTGAGAGAAAGTATTTTTTATTTTTATATTTTTTCTGCTTTTTTTTGTTTAACCACATTACCGATGCAAGTGCCCTTTTCAGGTTTTCGCCGGCATCAGCCCCCTCCTGCTTTTGCCCACGCGCCCTTTCGGGTTTTCATGTGGCGGGGTACCTGATTTTACCTGCAGCGCCCTTTCGAGTTTTCACCACAGCTGGGTTATTGCCCCTTTTACCCTTGTCCTAATGAAGGAACAAGTCTGGCGGGACACCTCTATTTTAAGCCCCATTTTTTTTTTTTGAGATGACAGTTGAGAACGATAGGTGATTATCGGCTTGGACACAGAGTCTTTTGCTGCTAGAGGGTTTATTCGTTGGCAAAGATGGATGCCAACGCAAGAGACAGAATTAGTGCGGATTCAGGCGTAAGGCCTGCAACATTATACATATATGAATGGCTAGGGCACGAAGTCTTGTGCCGAAGAAGGGTTTATTCATTGACAAGATCAAATGCCAATGCAAGGGATAGAATTAGCGCCAATTTGAGCGTAAGACCCGCAATGGCAGTACTGTGTATATATGAATGGCTAGGGCATGAAGTCTTGCGCCGAAAAGGGGTTTATTCATTGACAAGATCAAATACTAACACAAGGGATAGAATTAGTGTCGATTCGGGCATAAGGCCCACAATGGCAACATTGTGGACATAGTTGGCTAGGGCACGAAGCCTTGCGCCAAAGAAGGGCTTATTCATTGGCAAGGATGAATGCCAAGGCAAGGACTGAAAATTTCACTGATTTGGGCGTAAGGCCCGCAATGGCAATCATTATGTATAAGCAGATGGCTAGGGCACGAAGCCTTGTGCCGGAAAAGGGGTTTATTCGTTGGCAAGGATGAATGCTAGCGCGAAGGATAGAATTGATGCCGATTCGGGCGTAAGGCCCGTGATGGTAATATGATATATAAGATGGCTAGGGCACGACGCCCGTTGCCGCTAAGATGTGTATTCACAAGCATGGGGTTAATGCCTGTGCAAAGGAAAGAGTTTTCTTTACCCTCAGGGTATAAGGTCCATCAAGGGCATTTGTGGGGGTAGTATTCTAGGCAGGGTTCTCTTCATCCATACGGACGTAAGGTCCGTTAGATGCCTTGTAAATAGTGTTCACGGGCATGGGTTTAATACCCAAGCAAAGAAAGGGTTTTCTTCTTCTAGACAGACGTAAGGTCCGTTGGAGGCCATATGAGTAAGATTCACGGGCATGGGGGTTAATGCCCGAGCAAAGAAGAGGTTTTCTTTACCCAAACGGACGTAAGGTCCGTCGGAGGCATTATGACCCGGTGGGAGTATGGTTGGGCCCCAGGTGTTTTAGTCTTCAGGCGCCGGCGCAACTGCCTGATATAGATTCATATGCCTCCCATTGAGAGAGGAGAACTGGACTGCGCCCTTGTGATCTACAAGGACGTAAGCGCCTCCTTCGTAGACCCGGTTGACAACATATGGGCCTATCCAATTTTCAGTCAGTTTTCCCTTGGGGTTGGCTGCCATCACTTCTCTTCTTTTGACCATAACATGGTCACCTTTCTTGAATTCTCGTTCTTTGACCAGCTTGTCAAAAGCACGGGTCATGCGAGCTTGGTATAACTGAATATTTTGTTGTGCTCGGAGTTTTCCTTCCAAATCGGCAAGCTCCTCCAATCTTCTTTCCACATTGGCTTGTTCATTGCCGACTAGACCATGCTAAATGGCGACCCGTAGTGATGGGACTTCCAATTCAATTGGTACCACCGCTTCTAACCCGTACACGGGGGAGAATGGTGAGCAACCAGTTGGGGTTTTATAAATTGTACGATAAGCCCAAAGTGCTTCGTACATCCTTTCTTCTCAATCTCTTTTACTAGAGTTAACGATTTTCACTAGCAAGGTGCACGACATTTTATTGAAAGCTTCTGCAAGCCCATTAGCTTGGGGGTTGTAGGGAGAAGAAGTCCTCCAATCAATTTTTTATTTATCTGCCAACCGGTATACCTTCTGGTTCAGGAAATGGCTACCATTGTCAAAAATGATTCGACTGGGAACCCCAAACCGTAATATTATACTCTGGCGAAAAAACCTAGCGACTAGCTCTCCCGTTACTTCTCTTAATGCCACCGCTTCTGCCCATCTGGAGAAGTAGTCTGTGGCTGCCAAGATGTAATTGCATCCAGAGGAGGAGGATGGCAGAGGACCCACCACATCCGTGCCCCATTGAGCGAACGGCCAACTTGGGATGGTGGGATGTAGTGGCGTCGGAGGCCTCCTTGAGATGTTAGCATGCTCCTGACATTTCTGACAAGTCTTGGCGAACTTGCAGCAGTCATCAAATATCGTGGGCCAATAGTAGCCCAGTTTCTTTATCTTGATTTTCATTTTCAGACCGGCCTGATGTGCTCCAGCTGACCCGGCATGCACCTCATGCATGACTTGCAAGGCTTCCTTGGTGGACAAGCAACGTAGCATGATTTTATTTCTGGCATCCGCCATTATTCGGAACAAAGTCCTGTTTCTCATTTCGTAAGAATCTTTGATTCTTATTAACTTCATTCTCTGTTCTTTTTCTTTTGGCAACTGTTGGCATTGAAAGTATTGTAGCAGATGCTCCCGCCAATCAGGTTGTCGAGTTTCTTCCACAGTCATAACTTCATTTTCTTCTCCCGTAACTGGGATATCCATCACACTCGATACTTTCCACCTATTGATGACGGTCACATTCAGGCTCTCATCCGGCGAAACTACCAGGGAACTAGCTAGCTTTGCGAGGGTGTCTGCCTGAGCATTCTATCCTTGGTTGATGTGCTTTATCTAGATGAAATAGAACCTTGCCATCAGGCATAGCACCAGCTGGTGATAGGGAGGAGTTCCAACTTTCGGACATCGAACTCTCCTTCGACTCATTTAACAATTAGCAGGGAATCCCCGTAGACTTCCAGCATTTGAATTCCCATGGATAGGGCGATTTGCAGGCCGATAATCAAAGCCTCATATTCTACCTCGTTGTTTGTGCAAGGCTTGTTGATTGAATAGGAAGTGTGTACGACCTCCCTCTCTGGAGATTTCGGGACTATGCCTTCACCGGCTCTAACTCTGCTGGGTCCACTGGCTGTAGTGTCAATTCTGGAGGCGCCGTCGAAATACAGTTGCCACAATGTGGAATGCATCTGGTTTGCTTCTAGTGTTTCATCTTCAAGCAGCTCCGCTTGTAACAGAGAACCTTCAGGTATTGGATGTGCAACAAAGAAATCTGCAATAGCCTGTCCCTTGATGGCTTTCCGCGGCACATAGGAGATATTGAACTTCATAAGTATGACAGCCCATTTTCCCAGAAGGCCCTTCAGTGCTGGCTGAGATAATATATATTTCAATGGATCTTCCTTGGAGATCAACTTAATTTCATACGACAACATATAGTGTCGAAGCTTCTTAACCGCGAAGACCAGCGCCAAGTAACTCTTCTCAATGTAAGAATATTTTTCTTCGATCCTCACCAATCTTCTGTTGAGATAGTAGAGGGCCTACTCCTTTCCTTCATCATTATTTTGGGCCAACATCGCCCCCAGAGAATGATGCGTGGCTGCTATGTACAAGATCAGCGGCCGCCCTTTTACTGGCGCGCCAAGCACAGGAGGGGTCTTGAGATATTCCTTCAACTTTTCAAATGCTGCCTGACAATCTTCATCCCAATAAAATGGGACATCTTTCAACATCAATTTGTGAAAAGGGCGGCATCTTCCGGACAGATTCGATATGAATCGTCGGATATTGGCCAGCCAGCCTTGGAGCGATCGTAGCTCGGAGAGGTTCCTTGGCGGAGGCAACTCCTGAATGGCTTTAATCTTTGCGGGGTCTATTTTAATTCCCCGATGCCTTACAATAAAACCCAAAAATCTAGCGCTGGAGACCCCAAAGGCGCATTTCAACAGGTTCATCTTTAGCTCGTGCTACCTGAGCCGTTGAAATATTATTCGGAGATCTTGCAAGTGATCCTCCATCCTTCTGGTATTAATTGTAGATAGATCAATCTACCCCGCCCCTTAACTAGCAAGTGAACATGCATAAACATGCAATATAGACAACGAAAACAAGGGCGAGAAGAGATAGAAGAACTAACCGTGATCGCCACCAAGGATTAGCAGTAGGAAATAGATGCTATAAAAAACAAACCTACAGCGTACCTTGGAAAATAAGGAACAAGATGCGGCCCGAAGGGAAACCGCTACACGTGATCGCGCTTGAGAGGATGCGGGGAATCGATCGTGGGTACACCTCCTCACCTCCTAGCCGGCTAGAAAGCAAGGGCCTCACGTCCTATTGATAATCTCCTGCAAAACAAAGCCACAAAAAAGAGGTAAACCCCATTAAAATTTGAAGTGTCGTATATGCCCCAAAGTGATAAAACATCATGAAAGAAAGGGGGAGAACCCACCGAGGGAGGGTTTTTAACACCTATAAACGGGTGCAAATGAAAGGTGGGAGTGTTGTGCATGCATGAGATTTGAAATCACGAAATTTGATTAAGAAAGGAGAGAGAAAAATATTGTGCAAAATGTAGAAAAATGCAAAAATGTGCAAAAACTGTGGAGAAAGTAAGTGTAAAACTGTGACGATTTGTGAAAAGTAGGAGGAGAGAACTAAGCATAGGAGCGAATAAAAAGAGCCCAAAGAGATGGAAATCGAAGAAGACACTCCCCTCTTCTGGTTGGGGTCGGATCAGAAGGTAGACAACGTAGCATGGCTCCACCCCGGACTGACGAAGGGCGCCCCGCCGCGAAGTTGTAGCAGGAAAACAAAATCTGTGATGATTTGTAAGAAGTAGGGGCAAAGTTAGGAGGGCAAACGACGATGAAATCAAGCAAATAAGGAACCAAATTGAAGCCTATACTTCCCTCAATAGCTTGGGGTCGAAGGGTTGAGTCAACAATCCAGCATGGCCTCGCCCAAGGTTGAAGAAGAGCCCCCCCATCGCGCAGGCGAACTGGGCATCTATTTATAGAAAAATGATGAAACCCAGAACTTTCTGCCACGATTCCAGGAGATAGAGTCCACCAAATCTCGAGATCTCTGGATCATTCTCGAGATAATAGTCAAGATAAGACATAGGAGAAAATGAAACTCTTTTTGGTGGAAGGATCTGGAAGATATGTCCACCGCAAGAAGGGCCGAGAGCCTAATCTGGAGGAGTTTTGGTTGCATAAAATGCATAAAACCTGATATTGCGGCCAAGATTCCAAGAGATCCGGTCCATGAAAAATCGTGCTCTATATACCAAATTCGAGATAATACAAAGAGGAAGACACGGAAATAAATGGGGCTCAATTTTGTGGAGTATTCTAGAAGATAGAGCCCTAACAAGGAGGCCCCATTGCACATAAATCGGCCTTAGAGTCCAGCGGTGAAGAAGATAGAGTTCAGGATCTTCTGGACTCTCTGTCATAGAGACGGTCTATCAAGCGGCCATTTTTGATAAGAAATGGGCATGACTGGACCGCTTATATCATGAAGAACAGAGACCTGGGCGACCACGGCAGTTTGGGCTAAAACAGGCTAAAAACGATCTAGCAGTAGACCATTTATTAAATGGGGCGGTCTAGCAGTAGACCATCTTCTGAAAACGGTCCTGTGGGTGACCACTTACTGGTTAAAAATGGTCCATTGGGTGACCTCTTCTGAAAACGGTCATCTGGGTGACTACTTACTGTTAAAAACGGTCCTCTAGGTGACCACTTACTGGGTAAAGGTAGTAGAGTATAAAAATCGGAGAATATCTTAAAAATGGTGCAGAACTAGCGAAAGTAGTAGAAGAATAAATTGTAGGAAATGGAAAAATGAACAACTTTCATGAAGCGAGTAAGATGAAAAGATTTTTATAAGAGAGAGAAAATGGGGTGAGAATAGATAAAAATGCTGGGACATGAAAACGGTGGAGAACTGGCTGATGGCATAGAAGAAGAAAATGTAGGCCTTTAAAAATGGAACAACTTTGCTGAAGGACATGTAATGAATAGAGGAATGGAAGGAGATGTAAAAGGACCATTTTTTAGGACTGCGCTGCAAAAGGGGGTGAAAGATTGAGGGAAATCGACCTAAATGGGCCGTAAGTCAACTTGGAAGGCCGGAAGTGGATAAGATAAGCTCCAGGGCTCTAAGAAATCATGATCTCCATGGCTCAAAGGGAATGGAACAATGAAATGTGCTCGAAATCCATCAAAGGAACGCTCCAAAATAATGGATAATTTGGGACATCAGAAATGATGAATAAGAGAAATAACGCAACTTGCGGGCTAAAAACAGGTGCTAACAGATGCCCCTCCTTGATGTTTGCTTTGTAAGGGAGCGAGCAAAAGTGAGGCGGAGGTGAAATGGAAAGGAGATGGAGCAAAAGTGACATTGACAAGGAATGGAGATGACGCGGAGATGAAGCAGAGAGACCTAAAAAGTGGGCATCAAGGCAAAAGACGCCCGTCACAACCAACAAGCGACAGGAATTCTCCCAAAAATGCCGAACTAACCACCTGGAGTGATTGACAAGGATGAGACATGTCTGTTGAACTAAACTAAAAGGAAAAATGGAAACACGGCCAACCTCACCGGGGATCCACAGACAATGAGGGAGTCGAAAAGGAACATAGCATAAAAAGTAGGAGAAATATAACTGAGATAAAATCCTGATAGGAATCACGCTAGCCAACCAGACCAAGCGGCAAGATCAGAGAAATCGTTCAAATTCAGAGTGGAATGAGGATCTCTTATCCAAGCGAACGGTAGCACAATTAACCATTATTGAGGAGAAACCTTGAGAAGATCACGAGACGTGAGTGCTCGAAATGACATGATGCATGCTGGGCTAAAATAAAGAAATTGTTGGACCCCTTGGTGTGTTTGATGATTTACTTTTAATGTTGACAAAACATGTGTGCATGCTTGTGTGCATGTGGTGTGCAAAGTATCCATTGTTGATTGAATGACTATCAAGGATCTTGAAGGTGTGTTCTAAATGCTACTGCTGTAATCAGCCCCGAGGGGAAAATACTAACCATCTTTTCTGTACTAGTGATAAAGCTTCTTTCATTTGGTCCTCACTCTATGAACTGAGTCTGTAGTTTGAAGGTGGTTCGGCAAGAACAAGGATTTTCAGTTCAGTCTCTATTCTTAAACTGAAATCTCTATATGGACTCTTCTTATTGGCTGTCATTGGCTATAGTATGTGGGAGCTTTGGTCTGCCAGGAACTTGGCTAAATATGAAGATAAGCACATTTCGAAGAAGAATTTGCTACATAGCATTATTGTCCAGGCCAAATAATGTTGTGAACTTTCAGATTTAAGGGAAGATAATTCCAACAGGAGGAACATTCTAGCCCACTTCGGTATCAAAGGAGCCAGCATTAAAAGCCCTAAACTGAAAGCTATCAAATGGCTTTGCCCTCCATGGCCACGGCTCA
Organism: Amorphophallus konjac; assembly: GCA_022559845.1. NCBI lineage: Eukaryota > Viridiplantae > Streptophyta > Magnoliopsida > Alismatales > Araceae > Amorphophallus > Amorphophallus konjac. Next base: position 302,756,243 of record CM040120.1, read on the forward strand.
AATTGAACACCGATGGTGCCAGCAAGAGATCAGGTGTCTCTGGTGGGGGTGGTGTTATTAGAGATGCTAAAGGTGATATTATTATTGCCTTTTCTCATTTCTATGGGGCACGTAACAGCATCATTGCCGAAGCAAGAGCTCTCTTAGATTGAATCAAATACCTTCACATTATTAATACTCATTCGGCCTTGATAGAATGTGACTCAAAAGTTCTTGTGCAGATCATTAATAAACAGGCTCATTGCCCATGGACTATTCTTACCTATGTCAGAGAAATCTGGGAAATCCTCTCTCAGTGGGAGTCTATTTGTCATATCTTTAGAGAGGCAAATGTTGTTGCTGATTTATTAGCTTCTCTAGCTTGCACCAATAAATGTAATTTTTTCTTTTCTTCTCACGAGCTTCCCATGAACATTAAGGGTGCAGCTCGGTTGGACAAGCTAGGTATGCCTAGCGTTCATATCATGTAATTATTTATTTTTGATCTTATCAATAAAAATAGCCTCCCAGTGGTTTGATGGCTAAGTGTTTCCTTTTAAGAGGTGCACTTACCATTTTACCCCTAGGCAGGTGATGCGGGATGGACACGGGGACCGACTCTAATTGATATAGACCTCGGACTCTAAATGCACACACGACCAGCAACATACGATGGGAGAGACATTATGCCCGACACTAAGAGCTCCTATGGGCTATACATCGCTAACAAAAATGCAAGCTCACTCGTCGTCCCAAGCGAGGGAAACACGGATCGTGCATGGTTGAGGAACCGGCCGAGTTAAGGGTAGTCCGACTCACTTCTGTGCTCGGATCGAGCCACGAGACTGGTCACTCTCTCGCTCACAGCGGTGACATGGACTCACAGGCTAGAATCCTACGCTCTCACAGCGCCATACGACCATATACTAAACTAGCAAATGAACGCCAAGGAGTTAAGACCGTTACCTCCACGCTCCCGGTGTGGGGAAGACAACCCCGGCCAACTCCGAACTCCCGGTTAACAATTATTACAGCAGTACAATGGTTTTGACCCACTCCACGTAGGGAGTTAAAAGGTCACATGTGGGGCCCGGGAGACACGCGAATTGGGTTGACGTGCAACATCTTGATGTCGCTACGGCGGTGCCGAATCCGCGTTTTAGTGCTGTCCGGATGGCGCGATCTACGGGTTCGTAGGGCCCACGGACCGCTCTGTCCACCGGGTCTGATGGGGTGGGTCCCGCTGTGATGGAGACCCCTGATGGCGCGCCTCCCTGGAAGGCGGTCGGGCAGGAACGTCGGTCGGAGGCCGGGCGGCTCCAATCTTTAAGACTTGGAGTTGCTGCCCACGGATCTGCAGGTTCTATTTTCAGGCGCGCGACCCGGCAAAATCTGCTACTGCGATCACTCCCGATGTCAGATCGACATACAAGAGATACCGTTGGAAAGCTCTCTTGAATTCCTTCAACTCTATGGGGCTCAGAAAAATTCACCAGAGTTTTGCTTCTGATGGGAGATTTTAGAACCGACCTGTTCCCAGTCTCAGATCTGACTGGGCAGAAACTGAGTTTCCTGAGAGTTGGCATTGACCGTAAGGCAAACCTCCGAATCAGACCTCGAGCTCTGCATGAAGATTGTCGAGGGGAGAGAGAGGAAAACGGCAATATTTTTTATGACTGATTTGGTGGAGATTTGGGTGGGGAAAGCTATTTTATACTGGTAGGTGGTCAGATCTGGACAGAAGCAGATAGAACTGAAGGGGATCTAAAAATGATTTTTAGAAAATAGGTGGAGGCCTTTTCAAATTCCACGAAAATTCGTGGGTGAAGGGTATGGTGGGTAAAACCTCCAGTAATTTTGGAGGTGCCAGAAAAAAAATCAAAAGGTGATCCGGAGATGGGAAACTCAGGGTGGCTATGGATCTAGACTGAAAACAGGCTGATCTAGAAGGAAAAGATGGACGAAAATGGAAAAATAGAAAATGGAAGTTGGAAGCCCAACGAATTTTTCTGGGATGTGGGGGAAACCTCTGGAACTCACCCTGAAAGTTTGAGCTGAAGAAGAGTCCGTGGCTGGGAGCAGAAATTCATGGAAGGACCTGCTGTCACCCGATTGACAGAATACCGACGGAGGTGGTGGTGGTGCAACGGCGGCTCGATGGCGGCAGCGGCGGCAACGATGAACTTCACACCTGATAGATGAGGCTTCCCACCTCAGAATATAGCCTTCCCAGCTGTAAGAAGAAGAGAGGAGAGAGGGAGAGGGATGCACCAAGTTGGAGCTCCAACAAAATTTCTGATTTTCATATGCATTAATTCCAATCAAATGAAAATACAAGGTATTTATGTGAAATGACAAAAGACACTAATTGACCCTAGATCTAGGGTTGGGGAGGGTAAAAGAGGGAGTCCACAAACTATTTCTCCCATGTGATTTGGAATCAAATAAAATAAAAATTCAAATCCTAATATAATATACTAAATGGGGGGCGCCCCCTTGACTTTCAAGGTTCCAACCTTGAATTTTATTCCCCTTTGTCCCCCACTTGGCCCACCCTTCTAGAAGCCTATCATTGGAAGGTTGACTGACCCCACATGGGCCCTAGGGATGAGGTGGATCAATGGGGAAGGGATAGGGGGGCCCGCGGGACCCGGGTGGTCCCAAATTACACATAAACCCCTGTTACAATCTAAATTACAATCTGAATAAAACTAAATAAACACACATGACACACAAGTAAAGTCCACATAAATGAAATAAATATCGAGACTCAAGGGGGAGTCTCCAGACTATCTCCGAGCCAGATGGACTCCGAAGTGGCTCGAGTGGTGCTCCGCGTACGGTATCGGTGGCTCGCCGGTTCGTGCTTCTCGCTCGCTCTGATGTCTGCACCAATTCTCCCCGGGTGGGAGAAACTCGACCTTGTCGAGTAAGGGTCTGCATCACTCTTGTACCGCTCCAATAGGTCCGGATCGATCCGCTGCAACTCTCCATGGGTGATCCAAGTATCCTCGGTGGCGGGTCGCCCTCTTCATCGCACTAGGTAGTGCGGGTAGGATCCACTCCTGGTAACAGTCACCTGCTCATCCAGTATATGATCTATATGCTCTCGCTACCGTGGAAATGGGGCTGGTGGTGGACACTCAGGTGTGGGATCACTCTCAATGGGAGGAGATGGCTCGAAAGGCTCACTAGGGATCACCGCTGGGTCCCTATATGCAACTAGATCCGACACATTGAAAGTAGAGCTTATACCATATTCCTCAGGCAGATCCACAACATACGCATTGGATCCAACACATTTCAACACTCTAAATGGACCGGCTCCGCGAGCTTGCAATTTCTTTACGGTTCCAGAGGGAAACCGTTCAGGTCTTACCCTGATCATGACATATTCACCATCTTGGAACTCAAGGTGGTGTCGATGGGCATCGGCTAACTCCTTATACCGTTCATTGCTGGCCTCAATGTGACGACGGATGTCATCATGCAAACTCCTAACATGCCTAACAAACGACACGGCAGACTCTGACACTCGTGCATGGATGGGCATGGGAACAAGATCCACGAACTTCCTAGACCTACGACCTGTGATAATCTCGAATGGACTCATACCGGTAGACCTGTTAACCGAATCGTTATATGCAAATTCTACCAATGGTAATATGAGATCCCAATCCCCTAGACGATCCTTGACAAGACACCTCAAAAGGTCACCCAGACTCCTATTGACCACCTCGGTCTGACCATCTATCTGGGGATGATATGCAGTGGAAAACTTGAGGTGAGTACCCAACATATGCCACAGTGTCTTCCAAAAATAACTGGTGAATCTAACATCATGGTCAGACACTATGGTACGAGGCAACCCGAACTTGCACACCACATGAGTAAGGAATAGACGGGCTACCCTCGAAGCATCTGAAGTCTTCAAGCAGGGAATGAAAAGAGCCATCTTCGAGAATTGGTCAACCACCACATAGACCGAATCATACTTTCTAGAGGTACGTGGCAATCCCAAAATAAAGTCCATGCTAACATCATGCCACGGAGCATCAGGCACGGGGAGAGGCGTATCAAGGCCCGAGCTTTGCTTCTTCATCTTGGCTGTAACACATGTACGGCACTGGGCCACAATATGAGCAACATCTCTCTTCAGACTCAGCCAATAAAATCTGTGCTCAACAGCCTCAATAGTCTTATTCCGACCAAAGTGGCCGGCTAGACCTCCCGCATGTAGCTCCCAGACTAAGAACTCGCGAACTGAAGTTTTGGGAATACAAAGCCTACCTCCTCAAAAGATGTAACCCTCCTGAAGCACATAATCATCATGGCCTCTATAGGGTCCGGCCTGGAGAGTGGTATAAATCTGACCGAAGTCAAGACAGTCAACATAGGCCTCTCTCATCTTCTCTAACCCTATGACCTCGGCACTCATGGTGGTAAGCAAACACGCTCGCCGACTCAAGGCATCGGCCACCTTGTTCTCCCCTCCAGCCTTATGTTTTAGCACAAATGTGAACTGCTGGAGATACTCAACCCAATGGCTGTGACGCGCATTAAGCTTCTTTTGGGAATGGAGGTACCTCAAAGCCTCATGATCGGAGTATAAGATAAACTCCTGATGTAATAGATAGTGCCTCTAATGTTTTGCAGTTTCGCATCATTCAGCTTCTCACTGAAATATGCGACTGGGTGGGTCTCTTGACTCAACACTCCTCTTATCCCAACACCCGACGCATCACAAGAGACCTCAAACACCTTCTAGAAATCTGGCAATCGAAGGATAGGTGTCTGGGTCATGCTCTCCTTGATGTCCTTGAAGGCAGCAACTGCGGCCTTCGTCCATACAAATGTGCCTTTCCGAATACAGTCCATGATCGGGGCAGTGACAGAGCTAAATCCGTGGATGAAACGATGATAGAACGTCGCAAGGCCATGGAAGCTGTGGACATCATGGACCGTACGGGGTTCCGGCCACTCAACAATGGCCCGGACCTTCTCCGGATCGGAGTACTAGACACAATAAAACCCAAGAAGGTAAGCTGAGGTGTCATGAAGGCACACTTCTGTGGGTTCGCATACAGTTGCTCTCACCTAAGAAGTACACAGACCTGCCGAAGGTGGTCTAAGTGGTCCCCCGTGGTGCGACTATAGATAAGAATATCATCAAAGTACACTACCACAAAGACTCCCATGAAAGGTCGAAGGACCTGAGTCATGAGCCGCATGAAAGTGCTAGGGGCATTGGTCAGCCCAAAGGGCATAACCAACCACTCACAGAGACCATCCTTGGTCTTGAATGCGGTCTTCCACTCATCACCTGGCCTAATCCTCACCTGATGGTAGCCACTCTTAAGATCAATCTTCGAGAAGATAGTGGCACCAGCCATCATGTCTAGCATGTCATCCAAGCGAGGAATAGGGAACATGTACTTCACGGTGATTTTATTGATGGCATGACTATCAATGTATATTCTCCACGTGCCATCCTTCTTTGGGGTGAGTAATGTGGGAACAGCACATGGACTCATGCTGTCCCGAACAGACCCTCTCTGCATCAACTCATCGACCTGCCGTTTTAGCTCAGCATGTTCCGTGGGACTCATGCGATAATGAGGAAGATTGGGCAATGAGGAGCCCGGAATCAGGTCGATAGCATGCTGAATATCCTGCATGGGTGGGAGTCCCTCAGGAAGCTCCTCGGGAAAAATATCAGCAAACTCCTACAGAATAGGAATGACATCGGGTGGGAGTTCACCCTCGGAGTTCGGCTCCACCTCTCGGACCGTAACAGCAAATACAGGGCAGCCCCGACTAGCCTCCCGCTCCATTTCCCAGGAGCTAATCATCATCAACCTCCTAGTCGAGGGCTCACCAGGGCCAGATGTAACGGTCATAGCCCGAGCTGGGGATGGGGTGCTCGGCCCGGGGACAGAAGGCTCCGGAGTACGAGGGCCAGTAGGACCCCTAACTGATGGACTCTTGGGCTGATGGGGGTGGAGAGTAATCCATTGGCCAGCATGGTAAAAGGTACAGGTGTTCGACCGGCCATGTAGCGTGGCATCCCGATCAAATAATCACGGCCTACCAAGAATAATGCTGCCCACCTCCATGGGAAGGACATCACACCAGATATCGTCACGGTAGGCACAGAACTGTAGTGGGACCAGGCACCGCAACCTGATCGGAATGGAGGTGGAATCCACCCAAGATACTCGATAGGGGCAAGGATGATCCACGGGTGTAAGACCAAGACTGGAGACAGTGCTCGTGGAGATTGCATTGATGCAACTCCCACTATCAATAATCACCTTACAAACTTGCTTGCCCAGCCGACAGAATGTATGAAAGATAGTGGTCCGTCGCCAGTCATCACTGGCCTGTGGCTGGGTGAGAATACACCTGACGACCCCCAAGTGGGTATCGTCCGGATGCTGGGCATCCTGGCCATTACCTTCGGCCTCATAGTACTCGTCAGCTAGCTCCAGATCTACTTCATAGCTGACTAACTCGAGGTCCGTAGGGGTGGTATCCTCGGCCTGTGTGTCCCCAATGACAAGAAACTGGCGGGTGGGACACTGGTTGGAAAAATGGCCAAACCCATTGCAGCGATAACACTGCTGCCGTGATCCACTAGGCTCCCCAATCATGGGTCCTTTCCCCTTATCCTCCCGATGGATAGGAGGTGAAGGCAACAAAGGACGGGCAGGAGGTGCGGGTGCCGGTGGACGGGCTGTGGGTGCCGTAAGATGTTGGGGACGAGGAAGGTCTCTCGGGGGTGGAGGGCGAGGCCTAGGAGCAAAAGGCTCGGGATGAGTGGGCTCCTGAGGTCGGGCCATGGGGGCCCTCGGATACGTGCCAGAAGAGCCTCGGGGCTCGACACTACGAAGGGGGAAGGAGCCCAACCGATGGGGAGACTCGAACTCGGCCTCGAATTGCTCCAATTCGAGAGCAACCTGATACGCTTGTTCCAAAGTGATCACATTGCGGCGAAAAAGTTCATATTGATAGTTTGGCCACAGACCTCTCCGAAAGCGTGATATGGTCATGGTGCTCTCTTCCGTAACTCCACACCGCAAATAATACTCATCAAACTCGGTGGTGTACTCGGTCACGGATCGGTTCCCTTGGGAGAGACTTTGCCATTTGTCTATGAGACGTTGGCGATATGAGGCAGGAAGGTACTTCTCCCTCAATTTCATTTTCATGTCATCCCAAGTGCCGATCGGGGGTTGACGTCGCTGATTTAGCAGGCTCTCCACATTGGTCCAATAAGTTTGGGCCTGCCCATGCAGCTTCATCTTCGCGTATTGAACTCTTCGGTGGTCCATCATCTCAAACCACTCGAAGTACCGGTCCATGTCGGCCTCCCAATCTAAATAGACCTTCGGGTCCAAGGACCCGCTAAAAAGGGGAGGGTCCGCACGCACGCTCCGAAGAACGTGATCGTCATCATCGTCATCGCGATTCCGTCGTTGATTCTGATGACCATTTCCCCCGTGCTCATTATCAGATGCATAGTCAGCCACCTCATGCACCTATTGCCTCCCAACATCTACCGCCTGAGCTCTTGGCGCAGCAGGTTGCTGATCCGGCTCCTATTGACCATTGGTTGGCGCGGGTTGCGCCGCCGCTGGGGCCCTCTCGAGGATGACAATCCTCCCTACAAGACCCTGGATGGACTGGTCCGAAGTTTCGGCCCGATCCTCGAGGGCTTTCATCCTCCCTTCTAGACGCGTTTTTACGCCATCTAGACGCGTACTAAGGCCATCCATACACGTATCGAGACGATCCATGAGGGCTCGGAACATCTCGGCCGTTGAGGGCTCATCAGAGCTACGGGCTCGGGAATCTGCCATAGGTGGTGGTGGCGAGTATTGGGTGCCTCGACGGGTGGGCATGCAAAGACACACGAACTAGGAGACACAAACTGATGCAAACACCGACTAATGCACCTAGACCTAAACCAATATCCGGTACATGGCGGAGTTAATCGATCCGAAGATCACTCCCGCAAGTGTGTGACCTTCCCGATAGGTGTAGCCTAACGTTCGGACAACACCTTTTAATATATCGAATTATCGGGATGAAATGTAATTTTAAAACACTTTTTTTTTTGTTTTGAAAATAATGATGATCCTAGACTCGACTTAGACCGTGCAAGACTTATGCAACGACTACCCTAGACTCAACCTGGCTCTGATACCAAACTGATGAGGGACGAACACGGGGACCGACTCTAAGTGATATGGACCTCGGACTCTAAATGCACACACGACCAGCAACATACGATGGGAGAGACATTAGGCCCGATACTAAGAGCTCCTATGGGCTATACGTCGCTAACAGAAACGCAAGCTCACTCGTCATCCCAAGCGAGGGAAATGTGGATCGTGTACGGTTGAGGAATCGGTAGGTTAAGGGTAGTCCGACTCACTTCCGTGCTCGGATCGAGCCACGGGACGGGTCACTCTCTCGCTCACAGCGGTGACATAGACTCACGGGCTAGAATCCTACGCTCTCACAGCGGCATACGACCATATACTAAACTAGCAAATGAATGCCAAGGAGTTAAGACCGTTACCTCCACGCTCCTGGCGTGGGGAAGACAACCCCGGCCAACTCCAAACTCCCGGTTAACAATTATTACAGCGGTACAATGGTTTTGACCCACTCCATGCAGGGAGGTAAAAGGTCACATGTGGGGCCCGAGAGTCACGCGAATTGGGTTGACGGGCAACATCTTGATGTCGCTGCGGCGGTGCCGATTCCACGTTTTATTGCTGTCCGGACGGCGCGATCTACGGGTTCGTGGGGCCCACGGACCGCTCTGTCCTGTGGGTCTGATGGGGTGGGTCCCGCTATGATGGAGACCCCTGGTGGCGCGCCTCCTTGGAAGGTGGTCGGGCGGGAACGCCGGTTGGAGGCCGGGCGGCTCCAATCTTCAAGACTTGGAGTTGCTGCCCACAGATCTACAGGTTCTATTTTCAGGCGCATGACCTGGCGAGATCTGCTACTGCGATCACTCCCGACGTCAGATCAATGCACAAGAGATACCGTTGGAAATCTCTCTCGAAGTCCTTCAACTCTATGGGGCTCAGAAAAATTCACCAGAGTTGTGCTTCTGATGGGCGATTTTAGAACCGACCTGTTCCCAGTCTCAGATCTAACTGGGGAGAAACTGAGTTTCCTGAGAGTTGTCATTGACCGTAAGGCAAACCTCCGAATCAGACCTCGAGCTCTGCATGAAGATTGTCGAGGGGAGAGAGAGGAAAACGGCAATATTTTTTATGACTGATTTGGTGGAGATTTAGGTGGGAAAAGCTATTTTATATTGGTAGGTGGTCGGATCTGGACAGAAGCAGACAGAACTGAAGGGGATCTGAAAATGATTTTTAGAAAATAGGTGGAGGCCTATTGAAATTCCAAGCAAATTCGTGGGTGGAAGGGATGGTGGGTAGAACCTCCAGTAATTTTGGGGGTTCCAGAAAAAATCAAAAGGTGGTCCGGATATGGGAAACTCAGGGTGGCTGTGGATCTAGACTAAAAACGGGCAGATCTGGAAGGAAAAGATGGACGAAAATGGAAAAATAGAAATTGGAAGTTGGAAGCACAACCAATTTTTCTGTGATGTGGGGGAAACCTCTGGAACTCACCCTGAAAGTTTGAGCTCAAGAAGAGTCTGTGGCTGGGAGCAGAAATTCGTGAAAGGACCTGCTATCACCCGATTGACAGAATACCGACGGAGGTGGTGGTGGTGCAACGGCGGCTCGATGGCGGCGGCGGCGGCAACGATGAACTTCACACCTGATAGATGAGGTTTCACACCTCAGAATACAGCCTTCCCAGCTGCAAGAAGAAGAGAGGAGAGAGGGAGAGGGGCGCACCAAGCTGGAGCTCCAACAAAATTTCTGATTTTCATATGCATTAATTTCAATCAAATGAAAATACAAGGTATTTATGTGAAATGACAAAAGACACTAATTGACCCTTGATCTAGGGTTGGGGAGGGTAAAAGAGGGAGTCCACAAACTATTTCTCCCATGTGATTTGGAATCAAATAATATAAAAATTCAAATCCTAATATAATATACTAAATGGGGGGCGCCCCCTTGACTTTCAAGGTTCCAACCTTGAATTTTATTCCCCTTTGTCCCCCACTTGGCCCACCCTTCTAGAAGCCTACCATTGGAAGGTTGACTGACCCCACATGAGCCCTAGGGATGAGATGGATCAATGGGGAAGGGATAGGGGGGCCCGCGGGTCCGGGGTTGTCTCAAATTACACATAAACCCCTATTACAAACCAAATTACAATCTGAATAAAACTAAACAAACACACATGACACACAAGTAAAGTCCACATAAATGCAATAAATATCGAGACTTAAGGGGAAGTCTCCAGACTATCTCCGAGCTAGATGGATGCCGAAGTGGCTCGAGTGGTGCTCCGCATACGGTACCGGTGGCTTGCCGGTTCGTGCTTCTCGCTCGCTCTGGTGTTCCACCAGCAGTGTTTCCAAAAAAAAAACTATCAAGGATCTAATTCAAAATATGATAACCTTGCTTTGCAGGACTGAAATTCATTGTGAATATCCTTTTGAAGTCAAAGGATTGGATGAACATGTATCGCATCATCAACAAGACCAAACAAGTTGAAAATCCCATGCAATGACCACTAAAAGGAAATGGTAAGATCCAATATTGCAAAACAGTCATTGGGATTGTGAAGGTAACAGATGTTTACTCTTATGCAATTCTGGAAGGCTTTGGATGGAACTTGCATATTGAGTAATCATGTGTTGTGAAGATTGGTTGAAAATAGTTCTTTTGGGTTTCACACCTTGCTCACATTCATGGTGATAGGTCACTCATGCTAGGTGTGTCTCATTGGTTTTCAAAGTGCATCCTTGCATATTCTTTTAGAGTTTTCAAAAGGTGAAATTACTTCTTGGGTTGTATTGCATATCATTTGTTGAAACTTAGCATCACCATTGAGCATTCATGTTGAATATGCATTAGGATTGGTTGATGCTTGGTTTAATTGGCATATTGTAGATGTGAATTGGTTTCAAAGTGTTCTTTTAGTTGTTTTCACATTAGGGTACTATGTATATACATCTTGCTTTTAAACCCTTGGCATTAACCCCTCGGATCTGTCATGTTTGTTCTGGTCTGCCTTGTGTAGAACCGGAACCGGTCGATCGCCCCCCTAAACTGGTCGACCGGATCTGTCAAATGTGTTCTGGTCTGCCTTGTGCAGAACCAGAACCGGTCGACCGCCCCACTGAGCCAGTCGATCGGTTAAATCCAGAAAGAGCCAAGTTCTATCCGGTCGACCGGCCCAGTGTAACCGGTCGACCGATTTTTCTCTGCTACCCCAAAACAGATTGGTGATTGGCCCGGTCGACCGTCCCAATGAATCCGGTCGACCAAAAATTATCTGCTACGAAATCGGGCTTCACGAAATGCATCCAAAAACCCACTAAACCCAATCCATTTGGGGCCAAAATTGACCCCAATACCCCTAGGGCATACATACACATATTAGACTATATTTGGAGGGGTTTAAACATGGGTTTCTTGGTCTTTTCATGCATCTCCTGTGGCCATATATATGAGTTACGAATTTGGGAGATCTTAAGGGTTTCTAATGTTGTCTATCTATCTTGTAGGATAAGAAAGGGAGAAGGAGAGAAGCTGAGCAAAGATCCAAGGTTTTCATCTACTTTCGATCGTTTCTAGAGTTCATGATTGAAGAAGAAAAGGAGCGGAATGAGAAGGGGAACACGAGGACGTTCACATCGTCAACATCCGGCTTCCTTCTGACCCGAGCATAGAGAAGAATTTCTACAGCCCTTTCATTCCATGGAGATTTCTTTCAATATCTTATTTGTGTCTAGTGGAGTCAATAGCTTCAGGTTTGCATGCTTGTATTGAACATACTTTTATTTTTGTAACTTCAACTCTGTGAGTCTGTTGACCGTCTGCGAACGGTTGTGGTGTTCTTGTGCCGCGGGTGTTGCGGCGAGTGTGTGTGTTTGTTGATCCGTGGTAGGATCGTGTAGGAGACTACGTCTCCGTGTCTTTAGGAGTGGAAGCTACGTGGGCTTCATTTAAAGCGAGTGGATCCTCACCTGTTCTGTGAGAGGTGGACGTAGGGAGCCCGTCGTGGTCCCGAACCACTTAAAAATCATGTCTCGCATCTATATGCTTGTGGTTTGATTGTTACCATTTTGTCTTGATCGTGTGAGAATGGTAAGTGTGAGAGAATTAATTTTCTTATTTCTTATATTTCGTGCAATCATTCTCTGCTTTGGTATCTATTTTAATTAGCTGTGTTGAAAATTTAAAAGTTACCATTACGCTTGGCGGGGACAATTCAACCCCCCTTCTTGTCCATACGAGGACCTAGGGACAACAATCTGGTATCAGAGTGATGTCTCTGATTGTAGGACAACCTCACGGTTGTAGATAAAAGATCTCTTGATATGGCCAACAAGGGAATGATCCCCGAGGGTCATTCGATTCATAGACCTCCCTTCTTTGACGGGACTAACTATCCCTACTGGAAAAATCGTATGACTGTGTTCATGCGAGCACAGGACTATGACACCTGGAAGGTCATCAACAAAGGTCCCTATATTTTACCTCCAAATTAGGATGGATGGGATGATGAGCATATTAAGAAATTATGTGCAAACTTTAGAGCTATGAATATCATTCAATGTGCTATACGTCCTAATGAATACTCACGTATTTAAATGTGTTCTTCTGCTCAGGAAATGTGGAACAAATTGAAGATCATCTATGAAGGTACTTCAAAAGTACGGGAAACTAAAGCAAATCTGTTGGTTCGGGAATATGAGCTTTTTACAATGAAGCCTGAGGAGAACATCACGCAAATGTACGCAATGTTAAGTGAAATAACCAACAGTTTGAAGGCTTTGGGAAAGGAGTACTCGAATCCAGATTTGGTGAGAAACGTGTTGCGGTCTCTCACACCTCCATGGCACACCAAGGAAACCACCATCGAAGATTCAAAGGATCTCACCACACTCACGGTGGATCATTGATGACGTATGAAATCAACATTATGAAGCCAGCTGAGAAAGAAAGCAAAAAGAAGAAGATGATTGCTTTGAAGGCATATCCAGCATCGTCGGACGATAGTGATGGAAAATCAAGCATTGACAGTGAGGAAGAGGAGTTGATGGCTCTAGTCACAAGGAGAGCCAGGAAATTCTTTAGAAAGTCCAGACGGGAAGGAAACTTCCCGAGGAGATTCTTGAGAAGAAACACCTTCAAGAAAGGAGAGCCAAGCAAGAAAGACGAGATTATATGTTACGAGTGAAAGAAGCCCGGCCACATGAGGGGTCAATGCCCTGACTTCCAGAAGAAGTTGAAGAAGGACAAAGCCAAGAAAGGAAAGGCCATGAACGCCACCTGGAGCGATGAAGACTCGGATAGCTCAACATCCGAAGGGAACATGGACGGAGTAGACGAGTTAGTCCAGAATCTTTGCTTGATGGCGGATGAGGAACACTCCGAGATAAATTCTGATTCCGAAAATCTCACTCATGATCAATGGCAATTTGCATATGCTGAGTTGTACCAAAAGTACAAGAAGTCAAAAACTGCTGTTAAGAACTTGAAAATGAAATTTCATGATTTGATTAGTTCAACAAATCCATGTGCTAGGTGCAACTTTTATGAAATGCAAATGGAAAAGTTCAAAGAAGATAAAGAAGATTTTCAATCCAAAATGACACTGTATGAAGATGAATTGGCATGTTTGGAAATTTAAAAATAGAATGCCTATGAAAAAATGGACGATTTGAAAAACGAAAATGAGAAGCTGTTAAAGGAGTTGGATGAATTTAAGTTGAGATTGAGTGAATGTGAGAAATCAAAGAAAGACTTGGAAACCAACTTTGAAGCCATGAATGTTGAATTGAAAGGTTTGAAAGATGTTACTCAAAAACAATTGAAAGGAAAAGAGAAAATTGTTGAACATGGTGAGGCTAGCAATGGAAATGCTAGAAATGAAAGAACTAATGTGGGGCGCTCACCCACAAAGAAAAATTCATTTGTGAAAAATAAAGTTGAAAAATCATTTGATTCATATGGCTTTAATCATGTTGACTCATGCATGAACTCTTTTGTTGATAGATCTTACATGCATATGAGTCGGTTTAGAAATCCAAATGTCACATGCTTCTACTGTGGAATGTTCGGCCACTCAATGTATGTTTGTGATTTGATGAGGGCCGATGATGAATATTTTGAAAAGAAAAATATAATGCATTTCTCTCATGGTAGGACTAACACTTCGGGACCCAAGCTTGCTTGGGTACCTAAATCAACTTGAGAGTTGTTTTAACTGTGCAGGTCTGTTTAAGAGCCAAGTAGAACAAATGGTGTCTGGACAGTGGATGCTCCAGACACATGACAGGCAATAAGGAACTCTTCTCAGACCTGAAGGAAAAGGAAGACGGATTGGTCACCTTTGGCAAAAATGACAAAGGTAAAATTGTGGGAATTAGACGAATAGGTAAGGATTTAAACCAATCCATTGAAGATGTCTTGCTTGTAAATGGTTTGAATCACAGTTTGCTTAGCATCAGTCAACTTTGTGACAAGGGTCACAAAGTCATTTTTGAAACACTCACTGCTCCATTGTAGATAAAGTTTCACTTGAAATAAAGTTCATTGGTGTTAGAGATGGAAACATCTACTCTGTTGATCTTGAAAATTCTCAAAATAAAAATCTTTGTTTAGTTACTAATAAGTCGAATGATGCATGGCTGTGGCATCGACGACTTGGTCATGCTAGTTTTAGTGTTCTTTCAAAATTGTTTAGAAAAGATTTGGTAAGATGCTTACCAAAATTGAATTTTGATGCAAATAAAATCTGTGATGCATGTGCTATGGGAAAATAGACCAGAGTGTCTTTTAAATCTAAAAATATTGTCATCACCACTAGACCCCTTGAACTCCTTCACCTAGACTTATTTGGTCCCACTAGGACACACAGTCTTGGAGGGAAACTTTATGGGTTTGTTATTGTAGATGATTACTCAAGATTCACTTGGGTATTATTTTTAACCCAGAAGAATGATGCTTTGCAGGAATTCGAAGATCTTTGCAGGAACTTACAAACTGATAAGGGGTATCAAATTAAAGCAATTAGAAGTGATCATGGAAGAGAGTTTGATAACCATGACTTTGATGATTTCTGAAGGAAATAGGGGTTTACACACAACTTTTTAGCACCTGGAACCCCACAATAAAACGGAGTCGTGGAAAGAAAGAATAAGACGCTCGTGGAGATGGCGAGGACAATGCTTGCAGAAAAGGACTTACCAAGGTATTTCTGGGCCGAGGCGGTGAGCACGGCATGTTACATCATCAATTGAGCCATGGTAAGACCTATACTCAAGAAAACTCCATTTGAGCTGTATAAAGGTAAGAAGCCGAACATTGCATATCTGAAATCTTTTGGTTCTCCATGTTTCATCTTGAATAATTCTAAAGACTATTTGGAAAAATTTGTCGTAAAGAGTGATAGAGGTATATTTCTCGGTTATTCTTTATCATCTAGAGCATATCGAGTATATAACCGACGTACTCTTGTGGTAGAGGAAAGCCCTCATGTGATCATTGATTAATACACCTTAAGAATGTCTGACAAAGATAATCATTTTCTTGATATAGGGCATGAAGATGGAGAAGAGAAGAAAGACAAGGAAAATCAAGATGTGGATTAAGCAGAATCGAGCAACAAGAATGATGAAGCTCCAACCCAAAATGAGGATAGCAACAAGAATGATGAAGCTCCAACCCAAAATGAGGAGCTCCCCAAGCAATGGACGTTCCACAAGGACCATCCACAAGACAATGTCATAGGAGACGTGGAATAAGGCATAAAAATAAGGGCTTCAATCAGGGAAGTTGAAGAAATTGATAATCTTGCATTTCTTTCTGATATTGAGCCCAAATCTATAAATGAAGCATTAAATGACAATTTCTGGATCTTGGCTATGCAGGAGGAATTACACCAATTCCAAAGGAATGAGGTGTGCTTTCTTGTGCCTAGACCTAAGAACCACCCGGTGATAGGAACTAAGTGGGTTTTTTGAAACAAACTTAGTGATCAAGGGGTGGTGATTAGGAATAAAGCCCAACCTATAGCCCAAGGCTATAGTCAAGAATTAGGAATTGATTTTGATGAATCATTTGCACCCTTAGTAAGGCTTGAGGTTGTTAGAATATTACTTGCCTTTGCATGCTCTAGGAACATAAAACTTTTTCAAATGGACGTTAAAAGTGCCTTTTTGAATGGTGTAGTGAAGGAGGACGTCTATGTTGAGCATCCACTGGGTTTTGAAGACGAGAAGCATCCGGACCATGTATTCAAACTTGACAAAGCACTTTATGGTCTGAAACAAGCCCCCCGTGCGTGGTATGAAAGGCTAAGTACTTTTCTTTCAGAAAATGGCTTCAAGAGAGGTAATATCGATCAAACTCTTTTCATTAAAAGCAACAATAAACACATGCTTATTGTTCAGGTATACGTTGATGACATTATTTTTGGAGCCACTTCTGACTCATTAAATGATGACTTTGTAAAATTGATGCAGGGAGAGTTTGAGATGAGTTTGATGGGGGAGTTGTGATGGGAATCGACGTCAAGCACTAATTTTATTTTACACTTGTGTCCTTTTAGTTTGCTTTTATATCCTTGGGAAAGTATGTACACAATTGTAAGGCTTTATAAGCCACTTTGTCATTCCCTTGGATTCTTTGGGTTTTTGTGCAAAAAGTGTAGTAGGTCCATCAAGGGGCCCCCCATTCCTTCCCCATTGGTCCACCTCATCCATGTCCATCCTAGGTGGCTTCTAGAAGGGTTGAATGTGAATTAGACACATGGGGGGACAATTGGACTAAAAGGTCCAAGATGCCACCTACCATGGCCTCTTGGTCAAGGGGCCCCCCCCCTCCCTTTAGCATTTTTTTTTTCAAAAATACATTGATTAGAACTAATTACTTCTATCTCTTATGTACCCCTCCTAACCCTAGATCTAAGGGTAGTTAAGGTCTTTTTTACTTTTCTATAAATACCATATATTTCCATTTTATGTAGAATTAATGAAGTGAAAAATCAGAATTTTGGTTGGAATCCCCCAAGGAGGGTGCCCCCCTCTCCCTCTCTCCCTGGTTCTTCTTCCTCCTCCAGCCCTCTAGGGTGTGAATCCCATTCTCCTTAGCCCCTCTGAGTTCCATTTCTGCCGCCGCCGCCATCACGCGATTCTATCTACATCAGGACATAAGCTCATCTCCATATTTTTATCTTTGGTTCTTGGTGTTTGATCGGGCCCTAATTTTGAGGGTTTGTTCTGTCCATCTCTCATAACCTCCAGTTCAAATTTCGTGTCATTTGGACTTCATTTGATATTTTTCCAGCATTTATTGTTCTCCCCCCTATAATCTGCCATTCTGTAGATCTACGGGATAGAGTCACATTCTTGTATTTTTCCCACCCACTTATAAATTTCCAAAAGAATGACAAAAATTCCTCCATGTTCCTCACATATCCCCCCTTCCACCATAATTTTCTTGGAGTCTATAAAAATCATTTCCCCTTCAGTCAAAGGTCAATCTCAGGAAAAACACAGTCTGCCAAGTATGTACGCAATTGTAAGGCTTTATAAGCCACTTTGTCATTCCCTTGGATTTTTGGGTTTTTGTGCAAAAAGTGTAGTAGTTCCATCAAGGGCCCCCCCATTCCTTCTCCAATGGTCCACCTCATTCATGTGGGGCTGGTCAACAATCCTAGGTGACTTCTAGAAGGGTTGAATGTCAATTAGACACGTGGGGGGACAATTGGACTAAAAGGTCCAAGATGCCACCTACCATGGCCTCTTGGTAAAGGGGGCGCCCCCTCCCTTTAGCATTTTATTTTTTTTTTCAAAAATACATTGATTAGAACTAATTAGTTATATCCCTTATGTACCCCTCCTAACCCTAGATCTAAGGGTAGTTAAGGTCTTTTTTATTTTTCGATAAATACCATGTATTTCCATTTTATGTAGAATTAATGAAGTGAAAAATCAGAATTTTGGTTGGAATCCCCTAAGGAGGGTGCGTCCCTCTCCCTCTCTCCCTGGTTCTTCCTCCTCCTCCAGCCCTCTAGGGTGTGAAGCCCATTCTCCTTAGCCCCTCTGAGTTCCATTTCTACCGCCGCCGCCGCCATCGCACCGCCGTCGCGTCGCCGCCACCATCGCCGGATTCTATCTACATCAGGACAAAAGCTCATCTCTAGATTTTTATCTCTGGTTCTTGGTGTCTGATCGAGCCTGAATTTTGAGGGTTTGTTCTGTCCATCTCTCCTAACCTCCAGTTCTAATTTCGTGTCATTTGGACTTCATTTGGTATTTTTCCCACATTTATTGTTCTCCCCCCTGTAATCTGCCATTCTGTAGATCTACGGGATAGAGTCACCTTCTTATATTTCTACCACCCACATATAAATTTCTAAAAAAACCACAAAAATTCGTCAGGGTTCCTCACATATCCTCCCTTCCACCATAATTTTCGTGGAGTCTATAAAAATCATTTCCCCTTCAGTCAAAGGTCAGTCTCAGGAAAAATACAGTCTGCCCTGTGTGTCTGTCAGTCCGGGTCAGAAAACAAAACAGTGTTACAGTCATTCTCATCTTCAATCCATTTGGCGGATGGAGCTGTGAAAAATATATGTTGTAGTTCTTTGAGTTCTCTTTCCAACGGTATATGCCACGCCTCGATCGGCCTCCGGATCTGAGCCACATAATTCTTGCAGCCGAGACGTACAGATCTGTTTCTTGTGTAGGTCTGAAATTGCAGTCCGGGAATAATTCGTGCAAAATTATCAAAAGTCAACTTCTGGAACCGCCACTTCAGGGAGTCGATCAGGGACATCCCGTCGCCGTCCCAGACAAGCGGCGCCTTCAGAAGACCTCAGGAGGGCGTCGTTCCTTTGGAATCCGTGCCTTGCTATCCAGCGAGTCAGAACCGAGTCGGCGCAGGACCTAGTCGGACCAGGAGGCCGAGTTCGTGCCGTACGTACCTCCACATTGCTGCCCGTCAACCCAGGGTCGGTCCTCCCGGGCCCCACTTGTAGCCCTTTACCTCCCTACGTGGAGTGGGCAATAGATTTCACTATTGAAACTAAATTTTTACCGTTGTTACCGGGAGTTACTGTAACTGGCCGGGGTCGTCTTCCCCACGCCTGGAGCGTGGAGATAAACTCGCCCCCACTCTTTATCACATTTTACTTATCTCATATATCTTTGAATGCCGCTGCGAGTGTAGGTTCCTAGCTATATATATATTGTTATCACCGCTGCGAGAGTGAGTGAGTGTACCGTCTCGTGACTCGACCCGAGTTAACGCGAAAAGGCCGATACCCAAGACTCACGGCCGGTTTCTCAATCGCGCCCGGTCCCACGTCTTCCCTCGCTTAGGGACGATCGCGAGCTAGAGTCCCAGGTCGCGTGCCCGTCCCACATCAAGTTGACATATTTTTTGGGTTTGCAGGTGAAGCAACAAAAAGATGGCATCTTCATCAACCAAAGGAAATACACAAAGGAGCTCATCAAGAAATTCAAATTCGACAATGCAAAGCCACAAAAGACGCCGATGTCTACAACAGTGAAATTGAAGAAAGATGATGAAGATAAGTCTGTCGATTAGAAACTTTTTAGAGGAATGATTGGTTCCTTATTGTACTTGACTGCTAGTAGACCAGATATCATGTTTAGTGTTTGCATGTGTGCAAGATTTCAATCTGATCCTAAAAATTCACACATGTTAGTAGTCAAAAGGATTTTCAGATACTTGCTAGGCACCACAGATCTTGGTCTTTGGTTTTCACGTAGTTGCACTTTTGATTTAGTAGCTTACACGGATTCTGATTATGCTGGATGTTTAGTGGATCGTAAGAGCACAAGCGGGTACTGTCAATTTCTTGGAGGTTGCATGGTCTCATGGGCCTCTAGGAAACAAAATACTGTGGCATTGTCAACTACCGAAGCTGAGTACATGGCGGCAGGTAGTTGTGCAGCCCAAGTGCTTTGAATCCAACAACAATTAATTGACTTTGGCATTTCTTTGAATGACACGCCTATTCTTTGTGATAACACTTCTGCGATTAATCTTTCCAAAAATCCTATTTTGCACTCTCGCACAAAGTACATAGAGATTAGACATCACTTCTTGCGAGATCATGTGAGTAAGGGTAATTTTGAACTTTTGCATGTAAATATAGAAAATTAACTTGCAGAGATTTTCACAAAACCCTTAACTCTTGAAAAAATCACTCAAATCAGAAGAGAACTTATAATTTGCTATTTGAATGAGTAATTGTGCCTTAATGCCATGATTTTTCGGTATATCAAATGGCGATTGTAGAAGGCTGGATTATGTCTAGTTGGAAGCATTCCTCATGCGCGATGGTGGTCTTTGGACTTGGAGAGGGGGATTCTTGTAGCCCACTCACAGAGCAGACCCAACTAGGCCCAACAAGGCCCAACGAGGCAAGCTCGCCCAAGTGACAGCCCGCATGGCCCACTCGGAAAAGCCCAATAAAACAATGCTCGAGGAAACAACTCTCCTAGGCGGCCCCAAGGCTCGGAGAGCCCGAGCCTCGGTCAGGTCACAGGAAGACCCGCGCACGAGCTATCCCTCCGCACGAAGGGGGGAAGCGCTAGCCGGTCTATCCGACCCCTCTCCTCACCGAGCTAGGCCTATCGCCCGATAGGGCCGGCCCCCCTAAGCTCGGAACGACCGATAAAATGTTCATCACTGCAGCCGTTAGAGTCCACAGTGGGCCAAACGCTAAGAAGTTCAGGAGCTCCGGCTTCCCCGCGAGGATAACGCCCCCACGATGAGGCCATAAAAGCCCACGATGAGGACGTAACCTCCACCAGAGACCTCTCAGCTTGCAGGACTCCAGAGGGCGGCGCACTATTTAAACCTGGGATACCCTCCTGCGAAAGGTAAGTCCAAAAGGGCATTATTCCACCCCCAACTCCTGAGCAAGGATCACTTCACCCCATTGGTGGAGAGGGATCTCGCGCCTTCACCTTCTCCTCCCTATCGCTGCTCCCACCATTGCTCTACTGACTTGAGCGTCGGAGGGTTTTGCCCCAGGGAATCCCCCTGGGCCCTCTGACTCGTTTCCCTATCTTGCAGTTCATTAACTTGGTGATTACCAGCCAGCTCAGGAACCAGCGCGAGATTTTGCCTCTTCATCTGGCGCCGTCTGTGGGAACGTCACGAAGAGCCAACATGGTGAGAAGGAGCTCAGGGAGGAGGTCCGCCGGCGAAAAGGCTAAGGCCATGGTAGCAGCAGGGGATGGCCCTTCCAGGGCCTCACAGAACCCTCCCTCCAACGCCAGCATCCCCGCCGACGGACCCCCCCCCCCTGCGGCGGCGGGGCTACCCCCCTACGGTGGTGCCGAAGCCTTCCAGGCCCTCAACGCCAAACTGGATGTCCTCGTGGAGCTCATGAAGACCCAGGCGGCCAGGGATGCAAGGTCCCGCGCCCCGTCAGGGAGCCCCCCCCGCAAGAGTATGTCCCAGCACACAGCTGGGGGCCGCTTCACCCTCCGCGGCCAGCAGCTCATCCGTAACAAGGTCGGAGGACCCTCGCAAGCTCCACCTCCGGAGCAAGAGGCCTCCTCCACGCCGAGGAAAGGAAGGCGGGGGACGCAACGGCCAGATCCGGAAACCGACGTTCCCGGAGACCGCCAAGGCACCCCCCCTAGCCTCGCGGCACGACAGCAACCGAGTTATCCCTCCGGCTGCGAGACTTCGAAAGGCGCTTCGCTGAGCAGGAGCGCGCCCTTCGCGCCCTGCAGAAGGCCTCTTCCCCGGAAGACGAGGAGAAATCCCCGTTCTCCGAGTATATCTTGAAGGCAGAGGTATCTCCCAGAGCCCCCATACCAACCTTCAAGCTTTACGACGGCCAAGGCGACCCGGCCGACCATTACGATAGCTTCAACGCCCTGATGACTCTACACAGAGCGTCGGACCCCATCAAGTGCCGAGCCTTCGTGACCACTCTGGTCCAGGGTGCTCAAGCGTGGTTCCGGGCTCTCGCCCCCGGATCCATCCGAGACTTCAAGCAGTTCGGGCGAGTCTTCAAGGAGAGCTTCGCCGGAAGTGCCCCCCCAAGGTCGGTAGCGGGGCTCTTGGCCCTCAAACAGGCGCAAGGGGAAAGGCTCCGGGCTTACGTCCACCAGTTTAAATCGGAAGCCCTCCGAATCCCCCGCCTGGATGTGGCCTCGGCCACAACCGCACTGACCGGGGGTACCCGGGACGAGAACCTCCGTCGCAAACTCATCCTCCACCCTCCCTCGACCCTTGCCGAGCTAGTGACTCTGGCTCTGCGCCACGCCGAGTGCGAAGAAGTGCTCAGCGCTTGCCGAGACGCAACCGGCTCGGGTCGGGAGGGGGACAAGAAGCGGGGCCCCGAGCCAAATCCTAGCTCGGGAAAGAAGCGAGACCGAGATGGAGAGCGCAAGCGGAAGTACGAGCGGTACACCCCGTTAACCGCCCCGGTCTATGAAATCTATGAAGACGTCAAAGACTCGGGACTTCTCCGTCGGCCCGAGCCGATGAGGTCGAAGAACCGCAAGCGAGACAGACATTGTCTATTCCACGGCGATCATGGGCATCACACCGGTGATTGCCACCAGCTCCAAGATGAAATCGAGCGCCTCATCCGCCTGGGGCACCTGGCTCGATTCACTGCCGAGCGCAGAGAAGATCAAGGCGCCACAGAGGAGATTGACAACGCCCCCCGAGGGGTCCACATCAACGTCATCTCTGGAGGAATAGCATCAGGAGGCGACAGTAGCCGTGGAAGGAAGCGTCATGCCGAGCGGGCGAGCTGAGCCCCAGAGCCACCCAAGGCCCCGCCCCAGGTCATAGTCTTCTCCGACCAAGACCTGGAGGGGCTGAGCACCCCGCACGATGACGCCCTCGTAATCTCGGCCACTATAAACCATTGTAACGTAGATCGGATTCTTGTGGACAATGGAAGTGCCCCTGATGTGTTGTCTTATGACTGTTTCTTCAAAATGGGAGAGGGTCCATCCAAACTCCGCCCGATCCGGACGCCCCTCTGTGGGTTCAATGGCCTGGCCACTCTCCCCGAAGGAGCCCTAAGCCTTCCGGTTACCCTCGGCACCCCACCCAAAACTGTTACGGTCATGGTAGACTTCATGGTGATCAAAGGGATGATAGCGTACAACGCCATTTTCGGCCGGGAATCCTCAGCCGGATCAAGGCAGTACCATCTACCTATCACCAAAAAATGAAGTTCCCCACCAAGAACGGAGTAGGGGAAATCCGAGGTAACCAGGCCACGGCCCGAAGGTGCTACAACATCTCGGTGGAGGCCACGAGGCCGGACGGGAATAATATGGGCCCCCGGGAAGTCGAGGAAAAATCCTTAGCTACTAAGCCAGGTGGCGAGTTGCTGACAATTTTCCTAAACGACGACCCGACCCTAGGAGTAAGGATCGGAGCCAACCTACCACCCGAGGAACAGCAGCAATATAAGAATTTTCTTTCTGAGTACATCCGAGTCTTCGCTTGGTCCGATGATCAGCTCCCTGGGATACCAGAGGAGACCATGCTGCACCGACTCAACCTCAACCCTACCATGAAGCCCGTGCAGCAACGCCGAAGGAAGCACGCACCAGAGAAACAGACGATTATCAAGGCGCAGGTCACCAAGGGGCAAGAGACTGGTCTTTTTAGACCGGTCCTGTACCCGACGTGGCTAGCCAATGTCGTCCTGGTACCAAAGGCTTCCGGCGAGTGGCGGATGTGCGTGGACTTCACCGACTTGAATAAGGCGACCCCTAAGGACTGCTATCTCTTGCCCAGCATCGACCAACTGGTCGACTTGACATCGGGCAACGAGATGCTCAGCTTCCTGGACGCCTATTCGGGTTACCATCAGATCAGAATGAATTCTGAAGACGTCGAGAAGACCACCTTCATCACCAACTACGGCGTGTACTGCTATACCTGGATGCCTTTCGGGTTGAAGAATGCCGGAGCCACATACCAAAGACTGGTCAACCACATGTTCGAGGAGCAGCTAGGTCGGAACGTCGAGGCCTACATTGACGACATGCTCGTCAAGACCCCCAAGGCCCAGGACCACTTCACCGACCTCGCCGAAGCCTTCGGCGTCCTCCTGAAGTACAACATGAAGCTCAATCCTGCCACGTGTGCCTTCGGAGTAAGCTCCGGGAAGTTCCTGGGTTTCCTGGTCACTCAGCGTGGGATCGAAGCTAACCCCGACAAGGTCTAGGCCATCCTGGACATGCGCCCGTCCGCCTGCATCAAGGACGTCCAGCGTCTGACAGGGCGTGTTGCCGCTCTCAGCCGTTTCTTATCCCGTGCGGCCGAACGATGCTTGCCCTTTTTTAAACTATTGAAGGGGCCCAAGTTGGCATCTGCTACGTTCGCATGGGATGAGGAATGCCAGAAAGCGTTCGCTGAGCTTAAGGAGTTCCTAGCTTCGCCCCCGGTGCTCTCCAAGCCCGTGCCGGGTGAAGCTTTGCTACTCTATCTCTCGGCGACGTCATCAACGGTCAGCTCGGTCCTAGTCAGAAATGACTCGGGAATCGAAAGACCAGTCTACTACACCAGCAAGGTGCTTAGCGAGGCCGAGAGGAGGTACCCCGCAACCGAGAAGCTCGTGCTAGCGCTGGTTACCTCTGCGAAACGCCTCCGACCCTACTTCCAGGGGCACCCCATCACCGTGCTAACCGGCGAGCCGTTGAAGAAGATTTTGTCCCACCCCGAGGCCTCAGGGTGACTCGTCAAATGGGCCATTATGCTTGGGGCCTACGACATCTCGTATCGCCCGCGCTCAGCTATAAAAGGTCAAGCGCTCGCCGACTTCATCGCCGAAAGCACCATCTCGACCGAAGGGAGGCTACTGACCATGCCCGGGCCAACCTGGGAACTGTACGTTGACAGATCTTCCAACTCGGTCGGTAGCGGTGCTGGGATCCTCCTAAGATCCCCCGAAGGAGTGGAGCTGCAGTACGCCTTGAAATTCAACTTTCAGGAGTCCAACAACGCTTCTGAGTACGAGGCCCTTATATCGGGAGCACGCATGGCCCGGCGGTTGGGGGCTGAGGGAGTCAGGATCCACACCGACTCTCAGCTGGTCGCAAGCCAGGTCAACGGCGAGTACGAAGCTCGAGAGGCACCCATGATCAAATACCTCCAGCTGGTCAGGAGCTTGGCCCAATAATTCGAGGGATTCGAGGTAGTCCGAATAGCCCAGGAAGAAAACTCCCGAGCGGATGCCCTCTCTCAATTGGCCTCCTCCCTAGACCCAGAAGGTACCCGATCGGTCCTCCTCGAAGAGCTAGAGTGCCTGAGCATTGACTCGGAGCTCCTCGCTATTGACTCGGCCGTCCCGAGCGACTGGCGCACCCCCTACCTGTCTTGGCTTCGAGGCTCCCAAGAGCCCTCCGACCCTCGGGAAGCACGCCGAATGAAGTACCAAGCCCGACGCTTCGTCATCCTGGACGACACACTCTACCGAAGGTCTTTCGCCGGCCCTCTCCTGAAGTGCCTCGGCCCCGACGACGCCAGCCGAGCCATTCGAGAGGTTCATGAAGGCCTGTGCGGAGCGCACTCAGGGGCAAGGTCACTGGCCAGAATCCTGTTACGACAGGGGTACTGGTGGCCCACCCTGCAGCGCGACTGCTCGGCCTATGCTCAACAGTGCGACCGATGCCAGCGGTTCGACCACTTGGTCCATCAGCCGGCTACAGAACTCGTCACCCTCGCCGAGCCTTATCCCTTCGCTCGGTGGGGGATCGACATTCTCGGACCATTCCCCACGGCTCAGTCCCAGAAAAAGTTCATCGTCGTCGCCATCGACTACTTCACTAAATAGATCGAGGCCGAAGCCACTGCAAGGATCACCGAGATAGTCGTCTGGAGTTTCGTCTGGAAATCAATCATTTGTCGCTTCGGCATCCCCCGAGTGATAGTGAGCGATAACGGTCGGCAATTTGATTCTCGATATTTCGAGACAGATGCGCCGACCTAAACATCCGCAACCACTTCACTTCGGTCGCCCGCCCTCAGGCCAACGGGCTGGTCGAAAATGCCAATAAGACTATCTTGAAAGGCATAAAGACCAGACTCGGCAAAGCCAAGGGTAGTTGGCTCAAGGAATTGCCTAGCGTACTGTGGTTGCACCGAACGACTCCTAGGATGGCAACCGGTGAAAGTCCTTTTCAGTTGGTGTACGGCACTGAGGCCGTCATTCCATTAGAGATCGCCAACCCGTCTCTCCGAGTCATCTGCTACTCGCCCGAGGAAAACAACCAAAAGTTACTCGAGAACCTCGACCTAGCCGATGAACTCCGGGATATTGCCAGTATCCAAGCGACGGAATACCAGCAACGCCTCACTCGATACTACAACGCCAGAGTCTGAAGCAGACACTTCCGACCGGGAGACTTCATCCTCAGAAAAGCCGAAGCCTCTCGACCACTAGAGGCGGCGGGCAAGCTGTCCCCTAACTGGGAAGGCCCCTACCGAGTGGTCGAGACGCTCGGGAAAGGTGCGTACAGGTTAGCAACAATGGAAGGGGATTCCATTCCTCAGACATGGAACGCAGCCGCACTACGCAAATTCTATTTTTGAAATTGTACAACAAGAAGGACGAAATAAATTCCTTTCCATTCAAAACTATTGATACATCAGAAAGGCAAAGGCCAGTACATTGCATGACAAAAAGCAAGAAAATCCGTCTAACACCGCTGCAAGGGGTCATCGCTCGGTTGACTCGATCTCGATCTCCTCGCGTCCAGCCACTGACTCTGCCTCGCGTAGAAACTGGCTCGGACAAGAGGGGGCCGATCCAGTTGGCTCAGATGACCCCCGACAAAGGTGACAGAGGGACTGTAGAGAAGGTAGCCACCTTCTAAAGTCGGAGAAGGCTACCTTCCAAGTTGATGGAGGCAAGGGAGAAGGACCGCCGTGAAGACCCCTTTTTTCCCAACCTGCCAACTCCTTGGAAGGGAACAGAGAGCAAGCAGCCTCCGAAGAGTGAAAGAAATGAAGAGCAGAAGAGGGAAAAAGAGGCTGCAGACAGAGGAAGGCTTCGGTGAGGAGGGAACTTGATGCGCCTCCCCCCCCCATGCGGAGGGGGAGTGGCGGCAGGCGTCCCTGATACCCCCATCCGTCCTCCGTCTCGGTGCCCGCCTGGAAGCCACGCCAGAACTGAGAGAGGGCAAGAGCCGTGCCCTCGCACGTCGAAGCCCTCTCCAGATCCGCACGGCGACCGTCGGACCCGTCTCAAACCCGCGTGGCGACCGTGGGACCCGTCCAACAAGCCAGGACAGCAAGAGCTCTCTACTCCCCGTCATCGGCGGCGTCACCCTCCGAAGGATCCTCCATGCAACGGCACAACGCAGAGTGAAGAAGAAGGAGTGAGGGAAGACTGTTAGAGAAAATCCCAAGCGGTAAAGAGGAAAGGGCACCTTTCGGTCCTTCTTATAGGCCAAAGGAGGCTACACGCCTTAAACGCCCCCCCCCCCCCTCAAAAACACGCCAAAGGATTTCTCCCCTGAACGGTCACCTCTAACTCCTCGTTTCCCGCCCCAGCGGGATTCACAAAGCGGCCTGGCATTCAAAGCGTGAGGGAACGGAAAGACGCCCCGTTAGAAGCCTACCAAATCAGCATGCGAAAACCACGCAGGACATATCGGCACTTTTCAACTACTCCAGATACGCCAGCCAAATCACAGCAAGGATGGCGATCAAACAAGTAAGTCATTTATTATCTCATAAAGAGGAAACTCTCTAAAGGAGGAAAGAGAGACAAACAAAAGAAAGGGGCAAAATAAGGCAAAATACATCAGGCCTCGGGCCCACTTTGAAGCTCGGAAGCAACGGAAGTAGGCGCGTCACCCCCAGCACCTTCGGTGACGGCCGACCCGGGCACTGACCTCGCCTGTGCGAGAACTGTCTCGGTCGCGAGCCCTCCCGAGGCGTCCGGAGTTGGTGACCCTGCCGTAGGAGACCCCTCTGGAGCTTCCCCGCTCGATGCAGAGGAGCTAGAAACCGACTCATCCGAGTCATAAACCTGGCCCAAAGGGAACTCGATCCCGGAGTCTCGATCGAAGGCGTAGTCCACCGCCCGACGATAACCCTGCTTAAACCCCTTTCGGGTGCCATGGTGAAGCGCTACCTCGTAATATGGTAGGGCGGCTCTCTCCAGGTCAGCTGAGTAAGCGTCCGAGCTTCTATATCGCTCGATCGCCTCCGCCTCGATCTGCTCCGTCCTTCCAACGAGCTCGACCTGAGCCTGCTCCGCCTCGGCCGCACGCTCCTCTGCTCCCGCCAGGCGTTCCTCTGCCGCGACCATCCCTCGCTCGGCCTCGCTCGACCGCCTCTCCGCCAGGACTCGGTCTGCCTCGGCCACGGAACGAAGGCACTCCGCTACCTCCGCCCGGTCCAGTAACTCGGCCCGTTCGAGCTCCCAGTGACCGTCCAGCTCGAGGTGACGCAAACGCTCCTCTTCCAAGAGTTTGCCCTTCCTCTCGAGCGACTCCCGGGCCTTAGCCAACTGCTCAGTCAGCGCCTCAGTTTCTAGCTGGCTCGCCCATGCCAAGTCCCTGATCGCGGAGAACTTCCGTCGGAGCCCCTCATGCCCCTCACTGAGGCGGGCCAGTTTCCTCTCGCACCCCCCGAGGGCCCAGGCGAGATTCGATCGCTCCGCCTCTGTCCGAGCGTACGTCTCCGCCATCAAGGCCGCCGACCGAGCCATGACTAGGCCGCCCTCCATGAGGACGTCGAGGACGCCGGAGGGGGAGTGGCGCTTGTCTCCCCCCCTCGTCTTTACGGCAACCTCTCGGCAAACCCGGTACAGGTCGCCTGAAACGCCGAGCCTTTCCAAAGCCTCCGACATGGAGATACGCTCCCCACCGGACGCCTCGCCAGAAGGATCGGCCCGAGCGACGGGGCCGATCGCCCCGCGCGCTGCGGTCGGTTGGGGTTGCGACGCCTCCTCGGGCGAACCCCCAACCTCGACCGACACCTCAGGATCGACCGCACCAAGAACTTCGGGCACTTGGGGCTGCGATGCCCTCGCGGGCGAACCCCCATCCCTATCTGTCTCGGCCCGTGCCTCTCTGCCCGAGACAACACCGACCTCGACCGGTCTCCCGGTCTCTACGCCGGCCGCTACAGCGCCGGCCCCCTCCATCCCCGGGGAGGGGAGAACCGACCCATCTCCGCCCTCTGAGGGGCCCCCTGTCTCTTCGGCCCCCTCTCGCCTGGTAGGTGGGGGAGCTGGCCCGGAAGGGTCGGCCCCACGTTGCCCCCGAGAGGGGAGTGCCGCCGAGCCAGAATCACCCCCGGCAGCGGTAGGATGGCCGGCCTTCTTGGCCCATTTCTTGGCCTTCGCGGCTTCCCGCAATCTCCCCTCCAGGGGATCCTTGCGCTTCGCCCCGCTTGACCGCGAAGATCCCTCGGAGGCCGCCCCCTT
The DNA here is from genome assembly GCA_022559845.1 of Amorphophallus konjac. Taxonomy (NCBI): domain Eukaryota; kingdom Viridiplantae; phylum Streptophyta; class Magnoliopsida; order Alismatales; family Araceae; genus Amorphophallus; species Amorphophallus konjac. The sequence goes on from CM040120.1 coordinate 302,785,811, forward strand.
GCCCTTATCCCGGGCTTGGGAACGACCCACGGGAGCGACAGGCTCATCGGCCGCCGAATCATCCCCAAGATCGACGACCTCGGTGACCTCTTCCAAGGGCTCCCGCCGGATGTCTGCAATGAAGAAGATTCAGTCAGGAAATAAAAAGTCGACCCTCCGACCCCGCAGAAGAATCCGAACAATGGCACTTGATGGCTTGAGCTGTGTAAGCAGATACCGCTCCACGTTCTCCAGTGTCACCAGCTCCTCAGTCGACCGGCGATTTATCAACAAGAGAGCGGCGTACTCTTCCACGTCGGTGGGGAACTCCTCCTGGCGCGGGGGAAGATTCGGATGGAAGTTGGGCATAACCTGGCACCTCCAGGACTCATCCACTGCTTCCGCCTTCACCCAGAAAAATTGCCTCTTCCACCCTTTGTGCGAAGAATCCTTCGCCGCCAGCGGAATACAACTCCGATTCCTGCGCGCCTGGATAAAATAGAAGCCTTTCCCCGCCGACGGATGTGCCTTCAGCTCGAAGAAATAATGAAAAAGATCCAGCGACGGGGGAACCCCCTGCAGGCGGCAGAGGATCCGAAAGGCAGAAAGCAGGAGATACGAGTTGGCCACCAGCTGAACAGGCGCCAACACGAAAAAATTGAGAAGCTTCAAGACGAAAGGCTCGAAGGGGAGGCAGAATCTGCTCTTCCACGCCAGGAGAAAAGTACAAATATGGCTCGTACGGCTGTCCAAGCTCGTCTCGTATGGGGCAGCAGCTACAAAGCTATATCGGAGAGGCAGGCGAAACCGATGCTGCAATTTCTTCACATCAGCCTCCCCCAACTCACTGTGGTTGGGGACGGGCTCCCGCCTCACCTGCTCGACTTCCGAGCGCAGATCCGCCATCGAGCTGGAAGAAGAACCTTCACTAGAGCCCGAAGACTCCGGGGGAGAAGGAAGCCGCTGGATCACCTCCGCGGTTACACGCGCCAGCTCCTCAAATGCCGCCGCAAGAGCTTGCTCCCCCGCTGTATCTTCACGGCGCATCATGGAGCCCCAGAAGCAGAGAAATGGAGGAAAGGCCAAAAACCCTAAAAAGACTGGGAAGAACGAGCAGCGCCCTATGCCTATAAACCCTCACGGGAGGCGGCGCGCCGTTTCAACCTCCGAGAAAAAGGGGGCCCCTTCATTTCAAATCTGTCAGGATCATTATTACTACGGGCCCAGGCGACCGCTACACGTGGCTTCATCACGCCAATAGGATTCCACCCACTCGAGCCACGCCGGTCCAAAGCCTTGAAAAACTACTCAACTGAGCCTCCTTGGCTCGGGAGTAGGAGGGGGACAAGTGGAGAGGGGGATTCCTGCAGCCCACTCAAAGAGCAGACCCAACTAGGCCCAACAAGGCCCAACGAGACAAGCTCGCCCAAGTGACAGCCCGTCAACTACCGAAGCCGAGTACATGGCGGCAGGTAGTTGTGCAGCCCAAGTGCTTTGAATCCAACAACAATTAATTGACTTTGGCATTTCTTTGAATGACACGCCTATTCTTTGTGATAACACTTCTGCGATTAATCTTTCCAAAAATCCTATTTTGCACTCTCGCACAAAGCACATAGAGATTAGACATCACTTCTTGCGAGATCATGTGAGTAAGGGTAATTTTGAACTTTTGCATGTAAATACAGAAAATTAACTAGCAGAGATTTTCATAAAACCCTTAACTCTTGAAAAAATCACTCAAATCAGAAGAGAACTTATAATTTGCTATTTGAATGAGTAATTGTGCCTTAATGCCATGATTTTTCGGTATATCAAATGGCGATTGTAGAAGGCTGGATTATGTCTAGTTGGAAGCATTCCTCATGCGCGATGGTGGTCTTTGGACTTGGAGAGGGGGATTCCTGTAGCCCACTCAAAGAGCAGACCCAACTAGGCCCAACAAGGCCCAACGAGGCAAGCTCGCCCAAGTGACAGCCCGCATGGCCCACTCGGAAAAGCCCAATAAAACAATGCTCGAGGAAACAACTCTCCTAGGCGGCCCCAAGGCTCGGATAGCCCGAGCCTCGGTCAGGTCACAGGAAGACCCGCGCACGAGCTATCCCTCCGCACGAAGGGGGGAAGCGCTAGCCGGTCTATCCGACCCCTCTCCTCACCGAGCTAGGCCTATCGCCCGATAGGGCCGGCCCCCTAAGCTCGGAACGACCGATAAAATGTTCATCACTGCAGCCGTTAGAGTCCACAGCGGGCCAAACGCTAAGAAGTCCAGGAGCTCCGGCTTCCCCGCGAGGATAACGCCCCCACGATGAGGCCATAAAAGCCCCCGACGAGGACATAACCTCCACCGGAGACCTCTCAGCTTGCAGGACTCTAGAGGGCGGTGCACTATTTAAACCTGGGATACCCTCCTGTGAAAGGTAAGTCCAAAAGGGCATTGTTCCACCCCCAACTCCTGAGCAAGGATCACTTCACCCCATTGGTGGAGAGGGATCTCGCGCCTTCACCTTCTCCTCCCTATCGCTGCTCCCACCATTGCTCTATTGACTTGAGCGTCGGAGGGTTTTGCCCCAGGGAATCCCCCTGGGCCCTCTGACCCGTTTCCCTGTCTTGCAGTTCATTAACTTGGTGATTACCAGCCAGCTCAGGAACCAACGTGAGATTTCGCCTCTTCAGGACTTATGTTCTCCGCCACGTATCGGAAATCATCTTGCATGACTTTACTTTCATATCCTTGCTTGACTGCATGTATATATATATATTTCTAGAAAACCATTTCTTGACAATCTTCTAAGACCTCACTTCCTTGCTAAATAAAATACTTTGACTTTGATCATTTGTGAATCATGACATATACAAAGAAGGAGGAACTTTTTCCAATTGTGCATACATTTAGGGGGAGTCATAGCTATGTTTTTGACAAATTCATGTTCTACATACATAGCAATTACCCACACACCTTGCACAAGATGATGCATATATACTTTTATTAATAAGGATTTCAGAACTTCTTTTCAACACTTTAAGGGAAATTAAATTTCTACATGGAAATGGAGAGTAATCGTGAGGAAAAAGCTGCCAACCCTATTCAATAAGTGGAGTGTGGAACCGAGTAGCCGGGAATCCCCTCTGAAATAAAGGAGGAAACTCACGTCGAAAAGTGAAGCTAAAATCCACAAGAAAATTGTGATGAATCCTAGTAGCCGGGAAACCCCATTGAGACACATGAGGTGACTCGCACCAAACGGTGAAATCAAAAAAAGGGGGGGTTGTGCGAAGCTGCCAAAAGTCGAGGATCTAAATGAATCTGTAGAAAAGAAATAACCCTCTAGTGTTTTCCAGAAATTCTGCCAATATCCATATATGCTTGAAGTTTGTTGCTCATTTTCACATATCTCACTCGGGTATTATTGTCATATATATGTATCTTGAATTTGCTCTTATCATGGTTCATGCAGTGCTTCAAACATATATATGTACTACCTCTTTTGATTATGGTTCATGTCTCATACTCTGATTCAAATCAAATGCTCATTGGCTATCCTTCCATCCCATTGATGGGAGATATACATATTTACATGCTTGCTTGTCTTTCCTGCCTGCGTGCTTGCTTTTTGGTGCTGACAAAAAGGGGGAGAACATGTGTGCATAACGTTGTCATTAGCATTCTTAATATCATCTCCTAGTGGCATTTTTAATCACTATTTTGAATCATGCACAAATACACGTTCTTGTTTGTTATCAAATGTTGGGCACACAATGCATGTTTTGTCATCATCAAAAAGGGGGAGATTGTGGGACCCCTTGGTGTGTTTGATGATTTAGTTTTAATGTTGACAAAACCTTTATGCATGCTTGTGTGCATGTGGTGTGCAAAGTATCTATTGTTGATTGAATGACTATCAAGGATCTAATGCAAAATATGATAACCTTGCTTTGCAGGACTGAAATTCATGGTGAATATCCCCTTGAAGTCAAACGATTGGATGAACATGTACTGCGTCATCAACAAGACCAAACATGTTGAAAATCCCATGAAATGACCACTAAAAAGAAATGGTAAGATCCAATATTGCAAAACAGTCATTGGGATTGTAAAGGTAACAAATGTTCACTCTTATGCAATTCTGGAAGGGTTTGGATGGAACTTGCATATTGAGTAATCATGTGTTGTGAAGATTGGTTGAAAATAGTTCTTTTGGGTTTCACACCTTGCTCACATTCATGGTGATAGGTCACTCATGCTAGGTGTATCTCATTGGTCTTCAAAGTGCATCCTTGCATATTCTTTTAGAGTTTTCAAAAGGTAAAATTAGTTCTTGGGTTGTATTGCATATCATTTGTTGAAACTTAGAATCACCATTGAGCATTCATGTTGAATATGCATTAGGATTGGTTGATGCTTGGTTTAATTGGCATATTGTAGATGTGAATTGGTTTCAAAGTGTTAGTTTAGTTGTTTTCACATTGGGGTATTATGTATATACATCTTGCTTTTAAACCCTTGGCATTAACCCCTCGGATCAGTCATGTTTGTTCTGGTCTGCCTTGTGCAGAACCAGAATCGGTCGATCGACCCCTGAACCGGTCGACCGGATCTGTCAAATGTGTTCTGGTCTGCCTTGTGCAGAACCAGAACCGGTCGACCGCCCCACTGAGCCGGTCGATCGGTTAAATCTAGACAGAACCAAGTTCTGTCCGGTCGATCGGCCCAATGTAACCTGTCGACCAGTTTTTCTCTGCTACCCCAAAACAGATTAGTGATTGGCCCGGTCGACTGCCCCAATGAATCCGGTCGACCGGAAATTCTCTGCTACGAAATCGGGTTTCACAAAATGCATCCGAAAACCCACTAAACCCAATCCATTTGGGGCCAAAATTGACCCCAATACCTCTAGGGCATACATACACATATTAGACTATATTTGGAGGGGTTTAAACATGGGTTTCTTGGTCTTTTCATGCATCTCTTGTGGCCATATATATGAGTTACGAATCTGGGAGATCTTAAGGGTTTCTAATGTTGTCTATCTATCTTGTAGGAGAAGAAAGGGAGAAGGAAAGAAGCTGAGCAAAGATCCAAGGTTTTCATCTACTTCCGATCGTTTCTGGAGTTTGTGATTGAAGAAGAATAGGAGCGGAACAAGAAGGGGAACGCGAGGACGTTCACATCGTCAACATCTGGCTTCCTTCCCACCCGAGGCTTAGAGAAGAATTTCTACAGCCCTTTCTTTCCATGGAGATTTCTTTCTAGATCTTATTTGTGTCTAGTGGAGTCACTAGTTTAAGGTTTGCATGCTTGTATTGAACATGCTTTTATTTTTGTAACTTCAACTCTGTGAGTCTGTTGACCGTCTGCGAACAGCTGTGGTGTTCGTGTGCCGTGGGTGTTGCGGCGAGTGTATGTGTTTGTTGATCCATGGTAGGATCGTGTAGGAGACTACATCTCTGTGTCTTTAGGAGCAGACGCTCCGTGCGCTTCATTTGAAGCGAGTGGATCCTCACAGATTCGGTGAGGGGTGGATGTAGGGAGCCCGTCGTGGTCCTGAACCACCTAAAAATCCTATCTCGCATATGTATGCTTGTGGTTTGATTGTTATCATTTTGTCTTGCTCGTGTGAGAACGGTAAGTGTGAGAGAATTAATTTTCTTATAGCTTATATTTCGTGCAATCATTCTCTGCTTTGGTATCTATTTTAATTAGCTGTGTTGAAAATTTAAAAGTTACCGTTGCGCTTGGCGGGGCAATTCAACCCTCCTTCTAGTCCATACGAGGACCTAGGGACAACAGAAATTATCAAAACAAATGCAAAGGAAGATAAAATAGAAAGTACTCAAGGATAATATTACTAGACCGAGCCAAGACGGGGTCAAGAGTCTTCTTGCAACCACGGCGTGCGAGACAGAGTCCATCGTCCCCCACCCAACTCAACCGAGCGGCCTATCCAACAATTAACTGTATGCTCCTAGATCATCATCGTTTTTGTTAAAGGGGAACATTAGATCCCAGAACACACGGGCAACTAGCCGGTCCTTGAGAGGCTATAATAATGTAGATACCATATAATAATGTAATACTGAGCAGGGATAGAGAGCCATACCTGACTTACCTGCCAAGCGAAACAACATTTTTTTTAGATTTTTGAATTTTTTTTATTTTTATGGATTTTCAAATAAGACAGACATGACAAATAAGTAAGCATAAACATAACGAAGATAACATAACCATCAACTGAACGACAGACAACACAACATAACATAACGATCAAATGAATGGAAAATAATACAACATAACATAACAAAGACAAACAAGCACACATATGCAATGGCATCAACAAACCACATGTATGCACAATGCGGTGGGACAACACTTGGTTGGGACAATAATATGAGGGATGACCACACGGTTGGGACAACACACGGAACATGGAGAGACGACTAACAACATATGCAAGACAACTAACAACATGCGGTGAGAGACAAAATAACGTGCGTGGGATGACACGGAGGGACATAAACACGTGACAAGGGCACGGCGGGACAAAAGACATGAACAAACGCGGCCTTCAATCAAAACCCAAGATCAGAAGAAGCAGAACCGCCAGGTTCATAATCGTGAGACAATGCCTTCTCATGGAGATATGACGAGATAAAGCGAAAGCTGAGAAGGACATGAGCTTCAGAACAGATCGAGAGAGTGGATTGAAGAAGAGAACAGATAAAAGATGTGAACAGGAGACAGATAGAACAAAAGGTAGAGCAAGGAAACTCGAACACCTGCAACATGCACACTTAGCAAACTCATTATACCTGTTCTCAAAATAAATAGAACGTATAGACAAAAGACAAGTATTTTTAGAATTTTTTGATTTTCTATTTTTTTGGCTTTTCAACAATATTTGATTTTTTTGGTTTTTGAACAATATTTGATTTTTTGGTTTTTTAACAATATTTGGTTTTTGAATAATATTTGATGATTTTTTTTTACAATATCTCATTTTTTAGATTTTTGACAATATCTCATTTTTTCAAAAAAATTTTAAAATAGCAATCTACAGCACCCAAAGACGGGCTCGAACCACTGGTCAGGGATCGTCATTCTGACCCCTCTCATTAAAGGCTTCCCTTAAGCAGGGCGTGCATATGAGGGTGACTTACCACAACCAACCGCCTCTAAAGAACGGTGCCCCTACTAAGGCCATACCCGGGACACAACCCAGCCTAAGAGGGAAAAATAGAAGAAAAATTGGGATAAGCTTTATACAAGATGGGAGATATTAGGACTCGACTTCCTTCTAGGGCACTACCCCTCAAAGATACAGTCTGTTGCACCGGGGCTTTGTGTCTTTAATTTTGAGACCCATATTTATAGGCACGCATGCGACCGGGCTCATGACGTCCCACGGGGAACTGTACTGCCATTCTTGCCATGCCTTTGATTCATAATTTTGCATATTCATTCATTGAATTATTTTTGACAACTCTTATTGGCTAGATATTATATGAAAGCTCATTTTTTAGGGTCAAGACTACCCCTATTTGAGACCTCTCTCGTATTAGGGAGCGCCTAGGTTGGTCATCTCATCCATCCATCTCTTGCCCCAACACTCGGTCGAGTAGAAAAAAGAAATGACCTTTGTGCATACCCATAGTATGGCCAAAGCAGCAACGATGTGTCTCAGAGGATAGTCAACTATGGCCTGCCGTGAAGTGTGTGAAAACCCATACAAAAAGGTCACCATCAATGATCGGGGAATGAACTAGACTCCCAACGCGGAGCTATCACCAGCCTAAGAATACTGCAGAAGCGAACTCTTTTTAACTGAACTAAGGAAACTTCCTAATGCCACTCAACCGTGTTGAGGAACTCACCACTATAACCATGCGCAGAAATAATAGAAATAATGGAAATGAAAGCATGTTTCTTGCATAAAATAAAGATACCTTGCAAATCTATAACGTGAAAGTAGCATCCTGAAGTAATCTTTATCAGCGAGCTTTGCGTAGCACGAGCTTTTGTATGCCTTGCTTGACAGGAAAAGGAAAGGATAACAAGGATCGAGATTCTTTAGCACGGACGAGCGGTGGACACCAAACTGGACGAAGAGGAATAAAAAGGAAGAGAGATGAGGGCTAGAACTCCCTCATTAAGGCACAGAGACCCTGATAACAAGGAACCAAATACAGAAGAAACAGAGATTAACTAAGATCAAGGCGGACTAAAGCCTCGAAAATAGCAAGAAAAAGGGTGAGAACCCCGAAAGGGTGAGGAGGAGTAAGAAGAAAGAGGAGAATAAGAATCATCCGACATGGTCAGATAAAAGGAATAGCGATCACCCACGAGAGGCGGGGAAGAAGAAGCATAAACACCTGACAAGGTCGGGGAAGGGAAATGATAGACACCCGACAAGGTCGGAGAAGAAGAATGATAAACACCCGACAGGGTCGGGGAAAGGGCACGAAAAACACCCGACAGGGTCTGGGAAAGAGTATGAGAAGTAAACCCCTGAGATACCCATAGAGGAGAATAAGAAGAAGTCTCGGTATCGGGAAGATAAGATAACATAGGCCGCAGCCTAGAATAATGAAAACGTGAAAGATCGGGCGGCTCCAAACAAGGAAAAGGGAAGCGGGGGTTTACGGACCTAGGAGGAGAGGAGAAGATGATCGAAGTAGGATTGGACGAAGGAAGATACACCACCCAAGGGTGGGAGCTGAGCAATAGAAATGAGGAATGAAAGAAAGAGGAAGAGGAAGAAGTGGACCCCTGAGTGCACACTACACGGCCCTTAAACTTACGCCGCCGCCTCTTCTTGGCAGAAACTATCTTGTAACGGACCCGCCTGGCACAGACTTGGACCTTCGACCTTCTTGTCTTGAAACATCTTTTCATATAACGGGCCCACCTGGCAGACGGCCTAGCCTGGTCATGAATATGCAGTTTTATCAGGGCGGCTACCCCTAGACACCCGGTGGTAACCATAGGCAGACATCCTTGAAAAAGTAACTCTTTAGGATGAACATCAGAAAACCACGGAGTCTTGTCACTCGGCACTAGCAACATGAGATTTGGCATCTCCATTCGGCAATCGGGCATGAAGCATAACTCCCTTACCAGAAGAGCATGACAAAACTGAGGGACAGTAATGTGCGGCGTTGACATGGCCGATTTACCAATAAATAGAGGGAGATGGCATAACAAGTGCAGAATGTCCTTGGAAAGTGTAGAAGATACGACCAATTGTCCCTTGAATAGGGAATCCATCAGGCTCTTGGCGGCCGTATGAGTTAGCACCATCTGGGTAGAGAACCCTTCTTGGCCAGTGAAATGAACATCAATCGAGCGAGAGGTAAGAACAGCATCAAGGGTGAACTTTCCAGAGAACAGAGAGATTGCTACCGGCCTCACTTTTGAAGAAACTGGCACCAATGCAAGGGAACTCTTCTTTGCAACCTTTTCTGAAAATGCAGGCTCATTATCCCCAAAATAGCCAGGGACTAGGTTTGGCATACGGCAAATGACATCTTGAATCTTAAAATGCACAATTGAAACCTGGCTCGGCTCATTATCTCCCTGGGGACCAGACCCAAAGGGCACTGGAGGTAGCGCACACCCGCTCCGTGGGGTGGAAAGGGATGGAGAAGTGGAGGTAATAGGCTTGAAAGGCGTGGGTAAAGGCTCGGAAGCCGTAAGTAGGGGTAAAGGCAAAGGTGGAGGCGTAGGAGAGGGTAAAGGCGAAGATGGAGGTGTAGGTGTAAGTATAGCTTGCTCAGGCTCGGGCAATGATGGTGAAGGAGATGGCAGAAATGGTGGAGATGGCGGTAGTAATGGAAGAGGGGTCACTAGGACAGGAGGCGGTGAAGACGATGGTGATGGCGGTAGGCGTATTGGAGATGGTGGAGAGGGTGATGTGGTCGATGGAGGTAGTGGAGGTGAGAATGGTAACAGTGGTGGTGAGGCGGAGGAATTAGAGGGTCGTGACGCCGACCTTCGACGTATCGACACGACGCATCTAGCGGCGTCGGGAGTAGAAGCGGTGGTGGAAATGGAGAATGAAGAAGTGAGAGCACTAGCCTGAGCAGAGGCTTGGGTTGGTGGGGCTTGTGGGGATGGAGTAGTAGGTGGCAAAGATGGGGTAGATAAGGGAGCAGGCGGCGGAGCGGGTGCATCGCTAATCAAAGAATAACAGGGGTGCCCCTGGTCTTGTAACGGAGACGGCTGCCTAGGCGTCACTTCTTGCTACTGCTGCTTATTGTGGAGACGTAAAATGACTTCATGCATGGTAGCCCAATCAATCATCTTCTTGTCTTCCAAATCATAAAAAAGTTTCTGAAACTCGGGGCAATCCTCAACCAAATGCCCCTGCTGGCGATGAAATTCATAATATTGAAACACATTCCCGGCCGCGGGTCGGCAAGGCACAACTGGAGGGAGCTGCAACACGTGAGCGGCCATCAAAGCCCTAAAAATGTCTGTAAAAGACTCCGATAATGACGGAGAAGGAGCCCGCTTCGGGCAAGGTGGATGCCGAGAGGTATAAGAAGGTAATGGAGATGGGAGTGTAGAAGGAAGCGGGGATGGAAGCGGAGGTTGCGTAGGCAATGGCGCATGGCTAAGGGAAGGATTTGGTGAAGGCATATGCGGAGCAGGATGAGGGGGTATATAGATGGCATCCACTTGCTCGGGGTGTGGTGTCTCCTTGACGGGAGGTGGAGGTTCATGCGGGTATGAAGAGGCGGAAGGCTGACTCGCAGAGGGTTGATATGTAGAGGGATATGTGGAGGTATACGGGTGTGGGGGAGTGGAAGGCTGACTCGTGGAAGGATATGTGGTGGAGGGCTGACTCATGGAAGGATATACGGGAGATGATGGATAGGAGGCGTATGTGGGCGTAGAAGGTGCAAGAGACTCGGGGTCAAGGGAACCTAGAATTTATTGGTGGATGAAGCGGGCTCGGCTATAAAGATGTTGCCAGGAAGTGATATCATTCAAGGCTAAGATAAAGCGGTACTCGGGCGTTGCATTAGAAATGATCATTTTGATTTGCTCTCCCTCCGGAATATGCCCCGGGACTTGAGCGGCGAGGCGACGCCAGCCGTCGGCGAAGGAAGAGAACTCCTCGTCGGCTTCATCTTCTCATGGGCCAGATCAACCATGGAATATGTAATACCCTGGATTCTTATCGGATTCTTATTAGGTCTTTCGGATCTTTTTCAGAGAGTTTCGGATTGCCTTTGTGGGTCCTGAGTTGAGTTTTACGATCCGTGTGGATTTTTCTCTCGTACTAGTTACAGAACCCTGCGGTGAGTTTATTTCTCAGTTGATCGACTCGTGGACGTCGCAGCTGCGTTGTACTCTTCCCGAGGATCGTTTCGACTATTTTTACGTATTTTTCTGAATTAGTCCATTTTTGGGCTAATTATCAATTTTTCAGAAATTAGGAAAATTTCCTAATTTCTTTTCCTTTTCCCTTTTTCTTTCCTTCCTCTCTCCTCCCTTCTCATTTCACCGCCGCGACCTCTCTCTCCCGTTTTCTCTCCTCTCTCGCCCTCCCAGCTCCGATTGCAGACGGAGGAGGCTCGTGGGCAAGGTGGCGACAGCGTGGGGTCCATGAGGTGTGCGATCGGGCGAGGATCGGATCGGTTTTGGCGCAATCCCGAACGGTGGATTCAAAGCCGACGGTCGAGCTCGCGATGTAGTTTTCATCGTGGTTTAGTCACTTCGGCGCACGGTTTCTTCGGTGGAGGTAGGGAGATGGATCACCTACTTCCCCTCTACGTTTTCCCTGTAGTTTCATGTCGTTCGGTGCGAGAACGAGCGATTTTGGGCTCGTTTAGCGAAAATTGTGATTTTAGGAGTTCGTAGGGTTCGCCAAAAAATGGCATCCATTTTTAGTATAATTAGTATCAAACGAACCGCTGGGATGTCTGGATCCCATTCCCGTCAGTTTCGTCGTGATTGGTTGTCATTCGGGGCCGGTAGGAGTCCGGGAACCTCGGTGACCCAATTTGGGTCGATTCGTTGGAATCGCCCGTTTCTCACGAACGAATGGTTGCATGTGACCCTTCCGGCTTGTGGAAGGTGTTTTTCACCGTTTAGGACTGTTTCCCTGCGTTTAGATGCGAATGGGGCGTGGAACGGCCGAGATCGGCCTTTTCCATAGTTTTCCCGCCGTATCACTTTGGCGGCCGTTCCAGAGACCGCCACAGGTCTCTGGCGGCCCCACGATAGACCGCCACATCCTTCAATGTGTCGGTAGTTTTGAAGTCAGTTTAGGTTGGCGGCCCAACCTCTGACCGCCACTTGCTTTTGGCTGCTCTATAGTGGTGCGCCAAGGATCGTTGTTTCTTGACGTCCGTGTCAGTCGGTTCCCTCTGGCGGCCCTTTCTTGGAGCGCCAGGAGTCATTGACAAGAGTCAACAGTCTATGTCAGATTGCGTTGGCGGCCTAGTGTATGACCGCCACTTTACTGTAGCGCGCCTACTATAGGCAGCCACAATGTGTTTTGGCTTAGGTTAAAGTTGTAGGGCGGTTTATGTGGCGGTTCATTCTTTGACTGCCAGGTCCATGTAGCGCGTCTATATCAGACCGCTACGGTGGTTTGACGGGGTAAGTCGGTTTGGGGTCAACTGTGTCTAGCGGCCTATTCCTTGACCGCCACAGTGCCCTGGCGGCCCAACCCTTGACCGCCAGAGTCCTTAATACCTCCGTGAGTACGGCGACTTCTTCCTTGACTACTTATGCCATTAAGCAACCAAGGGATAGATCGCTCGTCTTCCAGAGGTTGGTTTACCGGTGTTTCGGTTTTTGATATGTCTTGGCTTGACCTTGTGGTCTGCCCACTGTCCCATGGATGTCTCTCGACATCCTATGAGGGCTAAGACTACATTAGAAGGTAGCCAGGAGTTTTCTTGCTTGAAGTAGGATTCTCTTTCCTACAGTAGAGTCGTCATTGTCTGGTTCCGGTCAACCCAGGGTGGCCCAGTGGTTGACAGGTAACCTTGTGTGTGTCTCGGTGATTTTGTCCAGTTCGAGACATGGTTCTGGATGCCTCAAGGGGACATCTTACCTCGGGTTACGTGTCTAGGTGTGCTGAGGGTCTTGTTAATCCCTCAGGTCTCCGTGTGTCATTTTCTCCGATTGTTTCCTCTGGCTTAGGAATAGACCAATTGGCGGCTTGTTCCGCTTTGTACGATGATCTCCGAGTCTTCTGACTCAAGGATCGTTGTGTTTGCAGGTCTAGTTGATTGTCCTGAGTCAGGTGGCAGTCTGGTATGCTACCTCGTGTCCTGTGCTTCGTAGTACGTATGACATTATTTCCTCGCCTGTCTGTACTACATCACTTCTGTTTCAGAGTTCTGTGTCTAGTGAGCCTCCACTAGTCGTAGCTTGTCGTCACGTTCCAGTGTTGGCCCAGCTGGGAGTGGCGGTACGGTAGTTCCCGAGGTACGGTTTGTAATCTTGTTTCTGTGGGCTCCCTTGCTCGGTAGTAGTGTCCTGCTATGGGAGAAAACTAGCTAGAGGCCTGGCTCAAGGCATTAAGCTCGTGTGTGCACACGTGGTCAGGGGCTTGGACTGACGTTGACGGGCGTTACCCTGTCTAGTCACTCGTTACTGTAGTTCCGTTCTGGTCCTGAGTGTGTCTTAGTCTCTGTCGTGCTTCAGGCGACAGTGTAGGCGAGACACTTGAGGCGCAACATAAGACGTCAGTGGACGCAGCTGGCTGTTCTTCTAGTGAGGAGGGGCTTCTGTCACGTGACACGTGACTCTCGCGTTTCTCGTAAGTTGTGACCTTTCTGGGCTAGCCTTCTCGTGGTCTTGCCCGAGGTCAGTGTTGTGTCATGTGCATGACGTTCTAGTCGTGTGTGCGTGTGGTCGTGTCTAGAAGAGCGTGCACGGCAATCAAGTCGTGTGCACTTTAGGCCATCTGTGTCTGTCTAGATCTTTCCTAGGCTTTTTGCTGTCTTTGTAGGCCCGATAGATCGGCAACTCCTGACTTTGTCAGATCAGAGTTTGCCTTCATGTTGCTGTCTGGAGTAGTTTGGGAGGCTAAGGTTGGTTCGACAGCCATGTTTCCATTCAGGTACGGCCTTTCCCTTTTCTTTTAGCTGTTCCTACTCTTCCGTTCTGGTTTTCTTTTACAGCTTTGTAGTTTAGTTTTCCTGCTTTACTACTCCTACTGTTTACCTGCTGTTTTAGCGTGTTACTGCGTTGTTTTTCAGTGGGGATCCGCGTGACTCCTACTGGGCCAGTGGCACGAGGCTCACCCCTACTTTTTAGGTGGGTGGCGTTGTTCTGCTTCCGCGGTTCCTAGTGTGGCGTGTCCGTAGCTGCCAGCGGTACCTGCGTCGGGCTTCCCCCGACTTCTGGGTACGTCTTTCTTTTCTGTTGACTGTACTGCTTGTCTTTCCTTTGGACTGGACTCTGGTATAATTATTAAACTGTTAATTAAAAAGTAATTTTATTTCTACTACTTTAGTAAACCGATCTAATGAGATTTAATTGCTTATTGTTATATCTCTATGGCTTCAATGTACTACACGACATTCCTTTTATCCCTTCAGAGCTTTATCGCTCTTGGGAGGCTTCACGGGTTCCAAGTGGCATCGGGTATATCCGGTATCCGGGTCGTCACAGGTGGTATCAGAGCATTATTGTGTGAAGTACATGTGAATCCGAGATATATAGTTTCAGGAGTCCTGAAAGTCTTGTACAGTCTTCAGCTGGCATTAGGTTTCGTGATTCTTTGTCGTTTTGTTTTTCCGATACCTGTTGTCGTGGCATGGGTCGTGTCTCCTTCCCTGTGAGACGTAAACGATGTTGCCTTGTTTCGGAGGTGTCAGACTTGTGTTCACTTGTGTCGTGCTCGGTCCAGTGCATGTACTTGTGATTATGGTCTGACTATGTCCCTCTGAATTATATTTCTCGAGATTCGTGTTATTTCAAGTTGTGTCTTGGGGTTGTTCTTCCCTACTTCTCCTTTGCTAGTCCTTAAATTTTGAGGATAAAATTTCTTAAAGGAGGGGAGGATGTAATACCCTAGTTTCTTATCGGATTCTTATTAGGTCTTTCAGATCTTTTTCGGAGAGTTTCGGATCACTTTTGTGGGTCCTGAGTTGAGTTTTACGATCCGTGTGGGTTTTTCTCTCGTACTAGTTACGGAATCCTGCGGTGAGTTTATTTCTCAGTTCATCGACTCGTGGATGCCGCAGTTGCGTTCTACTCTTCCCGAGGATAGTTTCGACTATTTTTACGTATTTTTCTGAATTAGTCCATTTTTTGGCTAATTATCAAATTTTTGGAAATTAGGAATATTTTCTAATTTCTTTTCCTTTTTCCTTTTTCTTTTCTTCCTCTCTCCTCCCTTCTCATTTCACCGCCACGACCTCCCTCTCCCTTTTTCTCTCCTCTCTCGCCCTCCCGGCTCCGGCTACAGATGGAGGAGGCTCATTGGCGAGGTGGCAACGGCGTGGGGTCCATGAGGTGTGCGATCGGGCGAGGATAGGATCGGTTTTGGCGTGATCCCGAACGGTGGATTCAAAGCCGATGGTCAAGTTCACGATGTGGTTTTCGGCGTGGTTTAGTCGCTTCAACGCGTGGTTTCTTCGGTGGAGGTAGGGAGACGGATCACCTACTTCCCCTGTACGTTTTCCCTGCAGTTTCACGTCATTCGGTGCGAGAACAAGCGAGTTTGGGCTCGTTTAGCGAAAATCGTGATTTTAGGAGTTCGTAGGGTTCACCAGAAAATGGTGACCATTTTTAGTATAATTAGTATCAAACGAACCGCTGGGATGTCTGGATCCCATTCCCGTAAGTTTCGTCGTGATTGGTTGTCATTTGGGGCCGGTAGGAGTCCGGGAACCCCGGTGACCCAATTTGGGTCGATTCGTTGGAATCGCCTGTTTCTCGGGAACAAATGGTTGCATGTGACCCTTCCGGCTTGTGGAAGGTGTTTTTCACCGTTTAGGACTGTTTCCCCTGCGTTTAGACGCGAATGGGGCATGGAACGATCGAGATCGGCCTTTTCCCTAGTTTTTCCGTCGTATCGCTTTGGCGGCCGTTCCAGAGACCGCCACAGGTCTCTGGCGGCCCCACGATAGACCACCACATCCTTCAGTGTGTCGGTAGTTTTGAGGTCAGTTTAGGTTGGCGGCCCAACCTCTGACCACCACTTGCTTTTGGCGGCCCTATAGTGGTGCGCCAAGGCTCGTTGTTTCTCGATGTTCGTGTCAGTCGGTTCCCTCTGGCAGCACTTTCGTAGAGCGCCAGGAGTCGTTGACTAGTGTCAACAGTCTATGTCGGTTCACGTTGGCGGCCTAGTGTATGACCGCCACTTTACTGTAGCGCACCTACTATAGGCCGCCACAGTGTGTTTTGGCTTAGGTCAAAGTTGTAGGGCGGTTTGTGTGGTGGTTCATTCTTTGACAGCCAATTCCGTGTGGCACGTTTATATTAGATCGCTACGATGGTTTGACGGGGTAAGTCGGTTTGGGGTCAACTGTTCCTAGCGGCCTATTCCTTGACCGCCACAGTGCCCTGGCGGCCCAACCCTTGACCGCCAGAGTCCTTAGTAACTCCGTGAGTACGGTGACTTTTTCCTTGACTACATATGCCATTAAGCGGCCGAGGGATAGATCGCTCATCTTCCAGAGGTTGGTTTACCGGTGTTTCAATTTCTGATATGTCTTGGCTTGACCTTGTGGTCTGCCCACTGTCCCATGGATGTCTCTCAACATCCTATGAGGGCTAAGACTACAATAGAAGTTAGCCAGGAGTTTCTTGCTTGAAGTAGGATTCTCTTTCCTACTGTAGAGTCGTCATTGTCTGGTTCCGGTCAACCCAGGGTGGCCCAGTGGTTGACAGGTAGCCTTGTGTGTGTCTCGACGGTTTGTCCAGTTCGAGACATGGTTCTGGATGCCTCGAGGTGTCATCTTACCTTGGGTTACGTGTCCAGGTGTGCTGAGGCTCTTGTTAATCCCTCAGGTCTCCGTGTGTCGTTTTCTCCGATTGTTTCCTCTGGCTTAGGAATAGACCGATTGGCGGCTTTTTTCGCTTTGTACGATGATCTTGATCCGAGTCTTCTGACTCAAGGATCGTTGTGTTTGCAGGTCTAGTTGATTGTCCTGAGTCAGGTGGCAGTCTGGTATGCTACCTCGTGTCCTGTGCTTCGTAGTACGTACGACATTGTTTCCTCGCCTGTCTGTACTACATCACTTCTATTTCAGAGTTCTGTGTCTAGTGAGCCTCCACTAGTCGTAGCCTGTCGACACGTTCCAGTGTTGGCCCACCTGGGAGTGGTGGTACGGTAGTTCCCGAGGTACAGCTTGTAAGCTTGTTTCTGTGGGCTCCCTTGCCTGGTAGTAGCGTCCTGCTAGGGGAGAAAACTAGCTAGAGGCCTAGCTCAAGGCATTGAGCTTGTGTGTGCACACGTGGTCAGGGGCTTGGACTAACGCCGACGGGCGTTACCTTGTCTAGTCAGTCGTTACTGTAGTTCCGTTCTGGTCCTGAGTGTGTCTTAGTCTCTGTCGTGCTTCAGGCGACAGTGTAGGCGAGACACTTGAGGCGCAGCATAAGACGTCAGTGGACGTAGTTGGCTGTTCTTCTAGTGAGGAGGTGCTTCCGTCACGTGACACGTGACTCTCGCATTTCTCGTATGTTGTGACCTTTCCGGGTTAGCCTTCTCGTGGTCTTGCCCAAGGATAGTGTTGTGTCGTGTGCACGACATTCTAGTCATGTGTGCGTGTGGTCGTGTCTAGAAGAGCGTGCACGGCAATCGAGTCGTGTGTGCTTTAGGCCATCTGTGTCTGTCTAGATCTTTCCTAGGCTTTTTGATGTCTTTGTAGGCCCGACAGATCGGCAACTCCTGACTTTGTCAGATCAGAGTTCGCCTTCCTGTTGTTGTCTGGAGTAGTTTGGGAGGCCGAGGTTGGTTTGGCAGCCGTGTTTCCATTCAGGTACGGCTTTTCCCTTTTCTTTTTGCTGTTCCTACTCCTTCCGTTCCGATTTTCTTTTACAACTTTGTAGTTTAGTTTTCCTGCTTTACTACTCCTGCTGTTTACCTGCTGTTTTACCGTGTTACTGCGTTATTTTTCAGTGGGGATCCGCGTGACCCCTACTGGGCCAGTGACACGAGGCTCACCCCTACTTTTCAGGTGGGTGCCGTTGTTCTGCTTCCGCGGTTCCTGGTGTGGTGTGTCTGTAGCTGCCAGCGGTACCTACGTCAGGCTTTCCCCTACTTCTGGGTACGTCTTTCTTTTCTGTTGACTGTACTGCTTGTCTTTCCTTTGGACTGGACTCTAGTATAATTATTAAACTGTTAATTAAAAAGTAATTTTATTTCTGCTACTTCAGCAAATCGATCTAATGAAATTTATTTGCTTACTGTTATATCTCTGTGAATTCAATGTACTACACGATAATCCTTTTATCCCTTCGGAGTTTTACCGCTCTTGGGAGGCTTCACAGGTTCCAAGTGGTATCAGGTATATCTGGTATCCAGGATCCAGGTCGTCACAGAATACCTGGGCCCAACCTGGTCTTGAAACTGCTGAATAAACTTCTCTTGAACAGCTTGAAAATTCACCACTTGATCTTGCAGCAATAAAAAGAACCAATCCCGAGCCGGGCCTTCTAGTGACAGACCAAATAAATAAGCCATCAAGTGTTGGTCATGTCGGAATTGGGCTGACTCACAAAGAAACTCCTTCAAGTGCCTGTAGGGGTCACCGACTCCACCATAGCGGCGATAAGCAGGAATTTATGAACGCGATGGAGGCTGAAGACCTTCAAATGTAAACGGGACACTTAAAGACGTTTTGTGATCAATTCGGTGTTGTAGCTCATCAAGCTGGCATTAGGTTTGAGTAGTCATCTCCTCGATAGGGAGTGACTGAGAAGGATGCAAGCCAGTCTGAGCAAGAGAGTGTGAATTTGGACCAGGATTATGGTATTGAGCCAGATAAGGGGATCTGGACTGAGAAGAATAAAAGCCCATTCCAGGAATAGAAGGATGCATGGGTCTGGAAGGATCATGAACATGGGAATAAGGACCCATTGGGCCAGGAGCAACATGGGTAGAAGGAGCAAGCCCATTAAGAGAAGTGGGCCCATTAAGAGAATAAGAATGCCCGTTAAAGGAAGGGGGCCCACTAAGAGTAGAAGAGGGAGGCCCGTTAGAAGGATGAGGCCCATTAAAAGAGCGAGGCCCATTGAAGGGATAAGGCCCACAAAGAGAATGGGACCCATTAAAAGAAAATGTGCCACTCAAGAAAGATGACCCATTAAAGGAATGAGGCCCACTAGATGAATGAGGCCCGTTATGAGAATGAGGCCCATTAAAATGATTAGCAGTGAGTTTTTGGGCCTGGACCAGGTCCATTTAGCAAACAAGAGGTGATAAGTGGGCCATGAGATTTGCTTGTGGGTCAAAAGGGCCATGAGGAGATGGTCCCGCGTGGGAAGAGGAATCCACGCGGGCATAGGAAGACGGGGAAGAAGAAGGGTAATATACAAGAGAAAAATGGCGCTCCATGAGGGCAAATGGAGACTTTATATAGGAAGGTCAGGGAACTACAATGATGAAAGTAAGGGCTCAAAGAATCAAAGAAGGGGGCTGACTCAATAATGCGAAGAAAGAAAGAAAAAAAGGACCTAGGACAATGTGACTAGACAGATGGACACACAGAATGAACTAGCCTAAATGGGCCTAATGACCAAACCTATATGGGTAGTGGGGGATGCAACACAAAATAACATAAGTGGGCTTGGACAAGCCCAAACAACACAAACAATATGAAGGATTTCACCCAAGTCAAACAAGTTAATATGATGGGAAGTATTTTATTGTCAAAGTTTTGGGTGGGCCTTTTAATGATTTGACTTGAGATTAATTCCCTCAAGATAGGTATCATATAGGGAACAAGGTCCAAACTTTAGGTTGACTAAGGTTAATTCCTTCACAATGTATGCAAATGCAAGCCTAAGGGGTGGAAAGGTACAATCGGGCCGACGTCCGTGTGAGAATCCACGGCTCGCGGGGACTTACAGAGGTCCCGGATAAGATCACCTAGTCGTGCCCAAGGAAAATGGGAGTGAGAGGATCCCTTACCGAGGGGAATGCAACTACAATATGCAAATATGCATGATCTTACGTACACCGGAGTGCATGCAATTTCTAACCTAAGTCTAGCACATCAAAATAATCATGAAATCATACTAACATCACAAAATGCATAGAAAATGCAAGACAATATGAATAACAATGATGCAAGATAACAAAAAGGGACAATTAGGCACTAAAAGATAGGAAAAGTCATAAAAGAACAACGTACCTTTGTGTTTACCCCCCGACCAACATGTTAATTTTATACATAAAATGCAAAAATGAAGGCCCTTTTTAAGTAAGCAAATGAAGTCCAATGCATGTAAACAATATATGGATGTGAAGATAATATAAAAGACTACGTAATGGAACCAAGAAACAGCCAAAACAGACCCTGGAAGGCAATTTAAATCAGCAAACAAAATGGCCCTACGAATCTATCCCGAATCCACCTACAAACTAGATGCAAAATACAAAAGTGGAGGCAATTTTTAAATACGCAAATGATGTCCAAATTATAAAAACTTTATATGTATGGAAAGACAATACAAAGAACAACACAACGCAAATAAAATCATCCCAATCTGACGTCAGGAAACAAAGTTATGCCCAAACGAATAAGGCCCCTCTGAGCAGTGCGCCTGCCCGGCCAGAACCAAGAAAAGGTCACTGGATGACCGTTTTTAACCTAGTAGCGGTCTATTGGTAGACCATCTTTACCTTGGGCGGTCCTGGAAGGACCGTTTCGTACTGGGGAGGGCTGGGGCGGTCCCAGAATGACCGTTAAAGGTTCTAGGCGGCCCTGCGATAGACCGTGTACCCCTAACAGACCCGGGAATGGATAGAACAATAGCAAAACATGGAGGAGACTACCCAAACATGTATGAACACCCACCCAACATACAATTGACTAAAAATACAATGTGATGGGCACTAGTGGTCCCACCGTGATCGCCAAAAAATAGGATGTAGATAGATCAATCTACCCCACCCCTTAACTAGCAAGTGAACATGCATAAACATGCAATATAGACAATGAAAACAAGGGAGAGAAGAGATAGAAGAACTGACCGTGATCGCCACCAAGGATTAGCAGTAGGAAATAGATTCCATAATGAAAACAAACCTATGGCGTACCTTGGAAAATAAGAAAGAAGATGCGCGAAGGGAAACCGCTACACGTGATCGTGCTTGAGAGGATGCGGACACCTCCTCACCTCCTAGCCGGCAAGAAAGCAAGGGCCTCACGTCCTATTGATAATCTCTTGCAAAACAAAGCCACAAAAAAGAGGTAAAACCCATTAGAATTTGAAGTGTAGTATATGACCCAAAGTGATAAAACATCATGAAAGAAAGGGGGAGAACGCACCGGGGGAGGGTTTTTAACCCCTATAAATGGGTGCAAATGAAACGTGGGAGTGTTGTGCATGCATGGGATTTGAAATCACGAAATTTGATTAAGAAAGGAGAGAGAAAAATGTTGTGCAAAATATTGAAAAATGTAAAAACGTGCAAAAACTAAGTGTAAAACTGTGACAACTTGTGAAAAGTAGGAGGAGAGAACTAAGCATAGGAGCAAAGAAAAAGAGCCCAGAGAGATGGAAATTGAAGAAGACACTCCCCTCTTCAGGTTGGGGTCGGAGCAGGAGGTAGACGACGCAGCATGGCTCCGCCCCGGACCGACGAAGGGCGCCCCGCCACGAAGTTGTAGCAGGAAAACAGAATCTGTGATGATTTGCAAGAACTAGAGGCAAAGTTAGGAGGGCAAACGACGATGAAATCAAGCAAATAAGGAACCAAATTGAAGCCTATACTTCCCTCAATAGCCTGGGGTCAAAGGGTTGAGTCAACAATCCAGCATGGCCTCACCTCAGGTTGAAGAAGAGCCCCCCCAGTCATGTAGGCGAACTGGGCATCTATTTATAGAAAAATGATGAAACCCAGAACTTTTTGCCACGATTCCAGGAGATAGTGTCCACCAAATCTTGAGATCTCTTGATCATTCTCAAGATAATAGTCAAGATAAGACGTAGGAGAAAACGGGACTCTTTTTGGTGAAAGGATCTGGAAGATATGCCCGCCGCAAGAAGGGCCGAGAGCCTAATCTGGAGGAGTTTTGGTTGCACAAAATGCATAAAACCTGATATTGCGGTCAAGATTCCAAGAGATCCGGTCCATGAAAAATTGTGCTCTATATACCAAATTCGAGATAATACAAAGAGGAAGACACATAAATAAACGGGGCTCAATTTTGTGGAGTATTCTAGAATATAGAGCCCTAACAAGGAGGCCCCGTTGCACAGAAATCAGCCTTAGAGTCCAGCGGCGAAGAAGATAGAGTTCAGGATCTTCTAGACTCTTTGTCATAGAGACGGTCTATCGAGCGACTATTTTTGATGAGAAACGGTCATGACTGGACCGCTTATATCATGAAGAATAGAGACCTGGGCGACCACGGCAATTCGGGCTAAAATAGGCTAAAACGGTCTAGCAGTAGACCATTTATTAAATGGGGCGGTCTAGCAGTAGACCATCTTCTGAAAATGGTCCTCTGGGTGACCACTTACTAGTTAAAAACGGTCCTTTGGGTGACCTTCTTCTGAAAACAGTCCTCTGGGTGACCACTTACTGTTAAAAATGGTCCTCTGGATGACCACTTATTGGGTAAAGGCTGTAGAGTGTGAAAATCAGAGAATATCTTAAAAAAATTCAGAACTAGTGAAAGTGATAGAAGAGGAAATTGTAGGAAACTGAAAAATGAACAACTTTCCTGAAGAGAGTAAGATGAAAAGATGATCATAAGAGAGAGAAAAAGGGGCGAGAACAGATAAAAATGTTGGGACATGAAAATGGTGGAGAACTGGATGATGGCATAGAAGAAGAAAATGTAGGGCTTTAAAAATGGAACAACTTTGGTGAAGGACACTTAATATGTAGAGGAATGGAAGGGGATGAAAAACGACCATTTTTTAAGATTACGCAGCGAAAGGGGCCGAAAGCTTGAGGGAAGTCGACCTAAATAGGCCGTAAGTCAACTTGGAAGGCCGGAAGTGGATAAGATAAGCTCCAGACTCTAAGAAATCATGATCTCCATGGCTCAAAGAGAATGGAACAATGAAATGGGCTCGAAATACATCCAAGGAATGCTCCAAAATAATGGATAATTTGGGACATCAGAAATGATGAATAAGAGAAATAACTCAACTTGCGAGCTAAAAACGGGTGTCAACATTAACCACTAAGTCATCAATGTAGCATTCGACTTTGTGGAAGAGCAATTCATCAAAAATTCTGGTCATCACCCGTTGGTAGGTTACGCCGCCATTCTTTAGTCCGAAAGGCATCCTTTTATAATGGTAGATACCCTTGGAGGTACGGAAAGCAGTATGAACGTGGTCATGCTCCGTGATCCATATCTGATTGTAGCCGGATGAACCATCCATAAAGGAAAGAGCCTCGTGGCCAGTTGTAGCATCTATCATGACTTATGTTATCGGCACCGGGAAGTCATCTTTTGAGCAAACTTTATTTAGATTGCGGAAATCCACACATATCCGGATATGACCATTCCTCTTTTTGACGGGCACTATGTTGGCCAGCCATGTAGTGTATTGGTTTTCTTCGACGAAGCCTACCTCAATAAGCTTGTCAACTTCTTTGCATATTTGAGTGATGAGCTCTGGCCTCATGCGCCACAGTGATTGCTTCACCGGCTCCACATCGGGGTTAATCGCCAGTTCATGTTGGGCAACTGCGGGGCTAAGCCCGGGCATTTCTTTATAACTCCAGGCGAAACAGTCCCGGAATTCTTGCAGCAATTGGACATATAGCTCTCGCTCGGCTAAGGAATTCTGAGCGCTAAGGAAGACAGGTCTGGTGATATGACACCACCTTGGAGGTGATAGCCACTAGACCGATGGACCTTGGACCTAGACTTGCAAGCAATCAACCTTGAGCAGCGGACTCACTCTAGCGAACTCACTCACGTGGCGCACACTAGTGCTCGTAGGTAATCCGGGGATGATGGGAAAGGTCCGAGGTGGGACCTCACTGTTCCGGGGGTTTGGCTAGCTTAGGATGGACCCCTAAGGGCCTGGGATGCCCAATTCCATGGGTGGCCAGCACGCCAAGGGTGTAGGATGTAAGGGGTTGCTCTAGCCTCGCTCCGCGGTGGTCGCTCAATTTGATGACAATTTGGGATCGGGCACTCTCTCACCGTCCGACGGAGCTAAGAAGTAATACTAATTAAGCAAGATAATCCAGCAAAGAAAGGGGGCCAGAAGCTCACCTGATCAGCGTAAAGACGCTGATCCCGACCGGAGACGATGGCGAGCGGGGAGGCATGGGTAAGCACCCGCACGCCGCGCCGATGTAGCTTTGGAAGACGACCTGCTAGTACAATCACTACGCCCTCACAAAGGGGTTGGACTAGGGGTGAGGGGCTGTAGGATTACACTCAAACACTACCTCCACACAGGGAGGGGTTGTAAGCCAGCCAGGCGGGGTGGGGAAGCTAAGTTAGAAACCGAATTGCCGAGCTCCCGGTTCTGCCAGCTTCAAGAACAGCTTGATAGATAGTCGATGACGGCACCACTACTGGCTCTCCCGAACTCCGTTGCTGACAAAACCAGCGCCAAAACCTCCTGCGTTGGCCTAAGAGGACGTCATAATTATTGGAGAATTTCTTGACGTCGTCAGTGGCTGGGGTAGGGTCTAGAACAGGACTGTACGGTCCTGGTTCTGGTTGCTCTTAGTCTACTACTGCTGGAAGATGAAGGCGCCACAAACACTCCCGGACTCCGAGTAATGCGGTATCATAACTTATGCAACCGTGGACGAGTCCTCTTCGAGCTGGGACTAACAGGACTATCGTCTGAAGTCGGAGCTGACCGCGAAGACCAGAACAGTGGAGGGGTGTGGCGCCGCGCACCTTGGGGAGAAAATCCAGAACTCTTGACTCCGGGGTCCAAAATTAGTTCTGCTTCTTGAAGATGATAGAGGACTTGAAGGGGAAGTCCTCAGCGAAGTTTCATGCTAGGAAACACAAGGGGGTGTCCAGGGGAGCTTCTGCACCAAGCCTCTGGTTGTCTACCTGGGAGAAACTGCGCAGGTCGCCGAGAATCGCTGCTCTGGACAGCTCCGGGATCAGAAGAAGGCGGGACTGCCCTCGTTACAAAGCTGACTTGATGACGATTCCAACGGTATATGGTATGCCTTATGAAGCTTCACGATGACGCCAGGGCCACTGCTGTAAGCTACTGGTACACTGCTGCCTGCGAACGGAGGCAGGGTCTGCAACTTCCCGATGGGAAATGGAATAGGAGGGGGGGCGAAATGGGGGTGGATGAGTGTGGGGCGAACCCTGGCTGTGAGGGGGTCTGGGAGGGGGTGATCCAAGGTGAGGGAGTGGTAGAATGGGGGCTGGAGGGAGGTCTAGCAGGTGGAGGGAGGGGAAGCTGCGAATTTGGTGTTGGGAGGGAGATAGGGAAGGAGTATTTGAAAATGAGTTTAAGGGTGGGATTAATTTCTGGTCTTGGGGATGGGAAGAGGTGTGTGGGGAAGGGAAAGGGGGGCTTGGGAAGATGGGATTCTCCCGTTGGGAGATGATAGGGGTGCTTGGGAAGGGGAGTGGGTGGTGGTTGGAGGGTGGAGTGGGGAGTGGTGGAAGATACCTTGGGGTTGGGAAGGAGTGAAGAGGGGTTGTGGGGAGTTGGGGAGGCTCTTGAATGAGGGGAGGGGAGTTGGGAAGTAGGTGGGAGAGGGGAGGAGAGAGAAAGGGGTGCACCCCTCTTGGAGAGAGAGAGAGAGAGAGGGGGGGGGAGAAAGGGGAGAGTCACACTCCACTTGAAGAGGGGGAAGATTTCACTCAAATGTGATTTTTTTTCTAATTTTCAAAGCATTAGTTCTACAATGGAGGGGTTGGGGTCTATTTATAGGCACCCAACTTTTCACATGACCATACTGACCTTACACAATTGACACAATGACCAGACAGACCAAGGAGGGGCGCCCCTGAGCCTAGCCCACTGAATTGGGCCCAATAACCTATCAAACCAACCATATGTGACTCACTAACCTAGGTACCAGACTCAAATAAAGGGAAAATTACACAATTTATGACTCAAATAAAACATAAAAATTACATGACTAGACTCAAGAACACATGACGAACACAATGGCGTATACCGACGAACAATCCGAGCCTCGAAAAATGTGGAGGGGCAAGGGATGCCCCCATCATACCCCCGGGATGGGGAGAACTCGACCCCATCGAGTATGGGCCCACCGGGGAAGTGGTACACCAAGGCAGCCCCGGGTGAACCACGATCTCCTGTCTCGACCCGCGTCCATGGCCGGGGGATGGCGTTTCAGCTTCTCAGAGTGGCACAGACACACCCTCATGCTGGCGATGATACCTTGCTTGCCTAGTATTACCTCCGTGTGCACACGTCGGGCTCTCAGGCTGATTTGTGGTGGCTCTCTGGGGGTATCCCTCTCAAAGGAAGGTATAGGCTCAAGGCACTCACTAGGATCCACCACGGTGCCCATATAGGGTGTCGGGTCCGCCACGTGGGAAGTGGGGTGAATCCCAAGACCCATCGGTAAGTCCAACCCGTAAGCCAGGTTGCCAAAGTCACTCGGAACTTGGCAAGGTCCAAGTCCTCGTGCCCTCGATTTGGAGATGACCCTAGGGTAGAGCCACTCCAATGTCTCCATCACCAAGTTGCCTACTTAGAATTCCAAGTGGCACTCACGAGTTTTTGCCTGCTCTTTGTGATCCTCACAACTCGTTGTTAGATGCTTGCATGAATTCTTATGTCATGCACTACGATGCGGTGTGGGTGAGAAATGTAAGGTATGCAAAGGTGGACCGGGGCAACCATGGATGGCCCTATCATGCTTTAATGCCACATTGACTTGGATGATCTTGGGAGGACCGGGGTATCCATAGGTGTCCCTCTCATGCGTGAGTGTGATGAATGTCGGAGGACCCGGGCATCCATGAATGCTCCTAATATATGTAAGACCAATGATTAATGGGGGAGGGCCGCTACACCCAGATATGGACCACTCGTGCTTCCTACTTGACATGTGGGTGATATGAATGAATGGTCCCGACTTACTAATCTTGCCAAGTGGTGTGAGGTGCCAAGACATATGCATTCCTACTCCAAAGATGACTTCTATGGGCGGGGTTGTGGGGTGGTCTTTGAGCTTCCACTCAAAAGGGTCGAAGGGATCTAGGAAGGTGATCATCATAGAGAGAGGATCTTCTTTGTTCCTTAGGTGAAGATCTTCCATGGTTATGATTTCCCATATGAGGCGCGAGTCTAGGAAGTGGTGGGTTAGATCAATTAGGGTGGGTTGTGGTAGGGATAGGTGGGTGGTGGGTAAGGTGGTTGGGTCACATGGGTATCCCGGCTCCCATAGAAAGGGATCAAAGGGAACATGATAAGGGTCACGTAGAGAGAGGTACTCCATGTCCTCAAGGTCCTCACAAGGTGGTGAGTCATCCTCCTCCCAAGTAGTTGGTCCAAGGTCTCTAGTGGGTTGACCATTCAAGGTACTTGGGATCTCAAGGGGTGTGGAGTAGACTGGGATGGGTTCTCCCTCCAAGGGGAGAAATAGGAGGATCTCACTAGTACAATGCCCCACTTGTGTAAAGGGAAGTGATGGCACCGATGGAGGGGTGGACAAAGTTGACGGTGCTAGGCTCCAATGGTCCCATGGCTAGTAGGCCGGTTAAGTGGGCTTGCCAATGTAGGCAATCCACAAGGTCTCCCAAGTCTTCCACAAAGTAGAAGTTTTGATAAGTGACATGGGTTGGCCGGGTGGGCACAATTTGGGCTTGATATCCCAAGGGTGAGAGGTAGGGTGGTGAGCTAGGAATGGTGGGGCCTCGCTTGAGCCATTGGAGTATGGACTCAATCATGGTGAGGGTGTGCGGCTCATGAGGACCCGGACTAGGAGAGGGGGGTGGAAGTGGGGGGTCTAGGATTTTCTCTATGGTGGGAGGTGGATCCGGATTGGCATCCATCTCCACTTGGGTGTGTGTGTGGGACACAACTTCAAAGGATAATGAGGTAGGAAGGCCTATGGTGGGTGGGGTGGTAATGGTCGGCATATGGTGCACCCGGGGTGGTGAACAAGGACGGACTTGGTAGAGGAAGTTCTTGGGTTGGAGTTGGGGTCGGGGGTGGAAGATCGGTTGGTTGAAGAGGTTTGGATTGGGGTGTGTAGATCTATCTAAGATTGACCCTCATTTCAACCCAAGATTCGATGGGTGCTTCCCCTTTTGCTTCTCTCAAATCTACAATGTTCTCCCATTCTTTCCTAGCTTGGCGCCAAAGTAAACTCTTGGCATAGTTGACTTGCATTGGCCCTGATAGAGTGAACCTCGCAAAATGTCGGTCTATGGAGCTCTCCCATTCTAGATATATACTAGGGTGGGATCCATCAAACATAAAAGCCGCTAATAGGTCTAAGGATGACGAATAGGCTAAGTAGGAAGTGGTCATGATGAATGGGTGATGAATGCAATGGCCCTAGGACAAGACTTAGTAGATGATGGGGACATCACCTCCCATGCCCACGTTCACAGCTCGTCTCCTCGCCCCGGTTGCATCCGACATGGTTTAGTCATCTAATTTTGAGTCCTATGTAATTTTATTTGAGTCATTTGATGTATTTTCCCTTTTATTTGAGTCATGTTCCTAGGTCTTGCATTTATTTTCCTAAGTTTGAGTGCCATTAGATTGTGTAATGTGCTATTGGGCCCAATTCTTCGGGCTTGGCCCATGAGCCCCCCCTACCCCTTCGGTTATTTGTTATTGAGTCTTTTGTAAGGGACTTATTGTAAAATGTGGGTTTCCTATATATAGGGCCCCATTTCCTTCATTTGGAGGTAATGAATCAATCAATGAAAAAAATGCCATTTGAGAGTCCAAAGCTTAGTTTAGTGGAGTGATTCCAACATTCTTTGGGTGAGAAACCCTAGGGGAGAGATTCCCCACCCTTCCCTCTCTTAATCCCTCTTTTTTTACTCCACTTTCTCTCTCCTCAACACCCAATTTTGAATTTTCTTCTCTCTCCTCCCTTCCCAACCACCTCAACCCCCACCTACCATCATTAAAGCCCTCCACTTCCCCATGGCCTCCATTACTCCACCCCCCTAGTCCCAAGAAGATCCCTCACCATTCCAACACCATCTTCCACATTCCAACACCACTTTCCCCATTCCAACACAATCAACCCCTTCCCCACACAACCCCACAACTTCCAAGGCCATTTCAAATTTGAAATCCACCCTTCCCTCCACTCACTTGTGCCCCCCCCCTCACTTTCTCCTCTCACCCACCTTCCCAAATTCGTAGCTCCTCCTCCCACCACCTGTTAGACCCTCTTCCAGACCCCATTCTTCCCTTCCCCCACCTTAGAACACCCCCTCCTAGACTCCCTCACAGCCCGGGCTTTCCCCACACTCATCCACCCCCATTTCCCCTCCCATATACCCCATTCCCCCCCATCATCATCAACCTACAGCTCTCAACTGAAGATCTACAGCAGACCAGAAACTTGCAGCGGCCACCACGACCTCCTCCAGACGAGTTTGAAGACCCAAGAGCCATCTTCGGAAGTGTCTGCCAGTCGCCTTTGCAACCGAAGTGGTTTCATCTTCTTCCGATCTTCGAGTCGTCCAGGAGGTCCATTCTCCCACAGCTGCGTGGTTCTGCCTCGGCTGAGGACCTGAGCCAGATTAGAAGCTCTACCATGACGAACCCCGAAGGAATCAGTCCTCAAGTTCTTCTTCAAAGTTCTTCATCGGCCTGTCTACTTTCAGAATCAAGAAGCGGAAGCCCATTCAGCATCCGGAAACAGAAGTTACCAATTTTATTCCACGGTCGCGCGGCTCTGCCTTCCCTAGTCTGCATCGACACCTCCTCACTCTTCTGGCTCCACAGATCGTCTCCGTTCTCTTCTGGCATCCCCGTTTCTTTTGCTGCAAAGAGGACTCACCCACGGTTCTAACAGCGCTGACGGAATCAAATTTGGAGTTCGGGAGCAGCCAGGACAGCCTCTGCATCCTACTATTGGTGACCTACCCCTGCTAGTCCAAGAAACAGAGGCCCTATTCAAGCTCCTTCCCTGACCTGCAGCGACTGCAGAAGAATTTACAAAAATTTTGAGGCATTCCCCTTCCTGTTACGAAGATTTCGCCGCTGGTCTCACCATTAGAGAAATTCCTGAGTAAGATCTACAACAGCAACACCGACCCTCTATCCTGGTTCGTAGACAGCAGGCAGATTCGGCGTCCACCCTTGTTCCTCATTCTTTGCTTTGGTTTCCCCACCCCGCTTGGCCGGCTGAAGGCCCCTCCCTACGTGGAGGTAGTATTGATGTAATATCATTAACCCCCACCCCAAGTTCCCCCTCCTGCGAGAGGTGTAGTGGTGTAATTTGTTTGGGCAGGTCAAGCGACACCGCCGCGGCGTGTGGGGATCCACTCGCCTCCCCGCTCGCCCTCGTCTCCGACCGGGACCGATTTCTTCAAACCGGTCGAGTAAGTGCTCAAACCTTCACTCCACTTAGTGCTTGTCTTTCAATATTAGTTCTAATTCCGCTGGTTATGCGAGTGAGAGCCCGATCCTCAAGCCCCATTGCCTTGAGTGATCACCGTGGGAAGAGTGCAACCGGTGCCTTCGGCACTTCTTCGGCCCCGTTGAATTGGGCTTCCAAATCCATTGGGAATCAAATCTTGGCCTTGCTAGCCCTCTACCAGCAAGGGCCCAACCCCTCAACCTCACCTTGGCATTGCCAAGTTACCCCGGGCTTGGGTGAGCGACGAGAGAGCGGCGGCCCAAATTGGCCCATTTAGAATGCGATTGTGCTTGCTTGCATTAGGTCCGAGGTTGTGTCACATCAGTAGAGATAAGTCTAGAACTTGCTCTGATACCAATTGATGTGACACCACCTTGGAGGTGATAGCCACTAGACCAATGGACCTTGGACCTAGACTTGCAAGCAATCAACCTTGAGCAGTGGACTCACTCTAGCGAACTCACTCGCGTGGAGCACACTAGTGCCCGTAGGTAATCCGACGATAATGGGAAGGGTCCGAGGTGGGACCTCGCTATTCTGGGGGTTTGGCTAGCTTAGGATGGACCCCTAAGGGCCTGGGATGCCCAATTCCATGGGTGTCCAGCATGCCAAGGGCGTGGGATGTAAGGGGTTGCTCTCGTCTCGCTCCGCGGTGGTCGCTCAATTTGATGACAATTTGGGACTGGGCAGTCTCTCACTGTCCGACGGAGCTAAGAAGCAATACTAATTAAGCAAGATAATCCAGCAAAGAAAGGGGGCCAAAAGCTCACCTGATCAGCGTGAAGACGCCGATCCCGGTCGGAGACGATGGCGAGCGGGGAGGCGTGGGTATGCACCCGCATGCCGCGCCGATGTAGCTTCGGATGAAGACCTGCTAGTACAATCACTACACCCTCGCAGAGGGGTTGGACTAGGGATGGAGGACTGTAAGATTATACTCAAACACTACCTCCACGCAGGGAGGGGCTGTAAGCCGGCCAGGTAGGGTGGGAAAGCTAAGTTAGAAACCGAATTACCGAGCTCCCCAGTTCTGCCAGCTTCAGGAACAGCTTGATAGACAGTCGATGATGGCACCTCTACAGGCTCTCCCAAACTCCGTTGCTGACGAAACCAGTGCCAAAACCTCTTGGGGTGGCCGAGGAGAACGTCAAAATTATTGGAGAATTTCTTGACGTCGTCGATGGCTAGGGTAGGGTCTGGAACAGGACTGTACGGTGCTGGTTATGGTTGCTCTCAGTCTGCTGCTGCTGGAAGATGAAGGCGCCACGAACACTCCTGGACTCCGAATAATGCGGAATCAGAACCTCTGCAACCGTGGACAAGTCCTCTTCGAGCCAGGAGCAACGGGACCGTCGTCTGAAGTCGGAGCTGAAAGCGAAGACCATAATAGTGGAGGGGTGTCGGAACTGGCTCAGGGGAACTGACCTGGCGCACCTTGGGGAGAAAATCCGGAACTCTTGACTCCGGGGTCCAAAATTCGTTCTGCTTCTTGGAGATGATAGAGGACTTGAAGGGGAAGCCCTCCGCCAATTTCACGTCAGGAAACGCAAGGGGGTGTCCAGGGGAGCTTCTGCACCAAGCCTCTGGTTGTCTGCCTGGGAGAAACTGCGCAGGTCACCGAGAATTGCTCCTCTGGACAGCTCCGAGAACAGAAGAAGGCGGGACTGCCCTCATTGCGAAGCTTACTAGACGACGATTCCAACGGTATATGGTACGCCTCCTAAAGCCTCACGGTGACGCCGTGGCCGCTGCTGCAAGCTATTGGTACACTGCTACCTACGAACGGAGGCAGGGTCTGCAACTTCCCGATGGGAAATGGAGTAGAAGGGGGGCAAAATGGGGGTGGATGAGTGTGGGTGAACCCTGGCTGTGAGAGGGTCTGGGAGGGGGTGATCCAAGGTGAGGGAGTGGAAGAATGGGGGCTGGAGGGAGGTCTAGCAGGTGGAGGGAGGGGAAGCTGCGAATTTGGTGTTGGGAGGGAGATAGGTAAGGAGCATTTGAAAATGGGTTTAAGGGTGGGATTAATTTCTAGTCTTAGGGATGGGAAGAGGTGTGTGGGGAAGGGAAAGGGGGGCTTGGGAAGATGGGATTCTCCCCTTGGGAGATGAGAGGGGTGCTTGGGAAGGGGAGTGGGTGGTTGGTGGTTGGAGGGTGGAGTGGGGAGTGGTGGAAGATACCTTGGGGTTGGAAAGGAGTGGAGAGGGGTTGTGGGGAGTTTTGGAGGCTCTTGAATGAGAGGAGGGGAGTTAGAAAGTAGGTGGGAGAGGGGAGGAGAGAGAAGGGGGTGCACCTCTCTTGTAGAGAGAGAGAGAGAGAGAGAAAGGGGAGAGTCACACTCCACTTGAAGAGGGGGAAGATTTCACTCAAATGTGAATTTTTTTTTCTAATTCTCAAAGCATTAGTTCTAGAATGGAGGGGTTGGGGTCTATTTATAGGCACCCAACTTTTTGCATGACCATACTGACCTTACACAATTGACACAATGACCAGACATACCAAGGAGGGGCGCCCCTGGGCCTAGCCCACTGAATTGAGCCCAATAACCTATCAAACCAACCATATGACAACTAACTTTGGTAAATGACTCACTAACCTAGGTACCAGACTCAAATAAAGGGAAAATTACACAGTTTATGACTCAAATAAAACATAAAAATTGCATGACTAGACTCAAAAACACATGACGAACACAATGGCGCATACCGATGAACAATCTGAGCCTCGAAAAATGTGAAGGGGCAAGGGATGCCCCCATCATCTGGGGTCATCTTTACTCCCCAGGTTAACTTCTAGCAGTTCATCAACTGTGGCTTGCCCCCCGTCCTCATTTTTCGGAGGTGCGGGTTGAAGGTTAATGAAATCTTGAACATCATCAATATCATCGAGTTCAAGGACTTCGACAGTATAATCATTTTGCCCTCCAACCTCTTCGGGGGTTTGTAGTTCACGGGACAACCAGAGCATAGATTGTTCTGGTGGCGGGTTCCTTCCAGTGCCCCCTTCATAGGATTCATCAGCTGCTCTGGCAGGAGTCGGCTCTTTCATCGCCGAATTAGGAAAACGGCTCTCCAGCTCCACCGGGAGTGGGGACTGCCCAGTTTCCACTTCAGCTTGCACTGCCATGTCTTTGCGACAGGCGTCTGGTTTCTGCTTGGTCACGTCCCTATCGACAAAAAATGTTTGACATATTATAGCGGCCCCTGCATCGGTCGACTGAGAATGAGTTGTTATGATGGTAGTGAAGGGACTGCAGGAGGGGTTGTACACCTCTTCTTCAGCATCTTCAGCTTCACTGTTATTATCTATATCGAATTTAGCTTGGAGAGTCATCTCCTCCCAGCCGAGTTGCTCCCAACATCTGCAGGGGGTGGCATCCTTCAGATTCTTGTCCCCTTGTCGGAGTACCTGAGCTTGTTCATCTTCCACCGGAGTTTCATCATAAGTTGCCCCCAGAGGCACCTCTTTTGTTGATGAGAGGATAGAGATAGTGTCCACCTCATATCGCCCGCTGTAATAGTATTCTTCTAGCGAGAATCCCAGCCCTGGATGCTGAGATACGCGTTTGAGCTCCTTGTCAATGTTGGCAAGATACCAGAGCTTTTGGAAGGCCTCAGTTATCTTTTGAGATTGGCCGGAAGGGATGTGCTGCTTTATGAACATTCTGGCCATCCTGTTCGAGGTAAAAGGCAACCTCTGAATAGGCACTGCAGTGCTCTCCAAGTCTTCGGGGAGGCAACAATCAGTATCTTCTCACGCCACGTGCTCTTCCGTAACATAGAACGAGCTGGTGGGGCCTTCATCATGGGCCACTTCCAAAGTTCTGAGAGGCATGACCGTGGAATAGTCAAGGCCGACTATCGGCTTGAAAAGACCCTCCGACACCTTGATATGATCATGGCAATCTTCCATTTTAAGCTCATTCACCTGTGGGTAAATAGCAGGAGGCGCTGCCCTGCCCACATCTTCTGTGGTGGTGATATGGGATACCCCCCGGGGGGTTTACGTAGCCAGGCGACGGTGGCGGGAACCAATCATCCCCAAAAGCTTTCTTTACTGCCTTGACTGAGGTCTTTGCCTTAGGAATTTTCTTACGGCCGCTCCATGTAGAACGGTGCATCCAACATGTGACATTCAAATACTTCAAATGGATGGTGGTCGGCAAATATCCTCCCCTCTTTTCCTTCATGGTTATATTTGATACATTGGTGGAAAGTTGAAGCCACCAACATATTTTCATGTAGCCAAGGGAGGCCAAGCAGCGCCTTGCACGTGGTATTTGAATTTATTACATGGAATTGGACTTTCGTAGTGAAGTCTGCCATGGTAAGAGTGAATTCTGCCACACCGAGCGAGACTTCAGACTTCTGATTGAAGCCCGTGATGTTCATATCCCCGACCTTGTCTAGGTGAATGTTAAAGCAATATTTTTGAAATATCTTATAGGGGAGTATGTTGACAACAGCCCCCGGGTCTACCAAAATCTGGCTCAGTGGCTGGCCATTCAATTGCCCCCTCATGTATAGGGGTCTGTTATGATCAGTAGTTGGCACCAGCATGTCCTCCTCAGTGAATGTAATATTTGCCGAAGGCAATGTCTCGGCCAAACAGCTCTCGTATTGGGCAGGTGTCTGCAGAGTAGTGACAATCACCTGTCGGGTTTCTTCACTTAGGGAGAGGATCTCCTAAATAGTAAATCGAGCAGGAAGTTTCTTCAGTAGTTTCATGATTCTGCTGCCCGCTCGGACATTTGACAGCTTCATCTCTTTTGCCCATTTTGATCTGGAGGAATCTTGCATAATGGCCCCTGAGGGCCTGCTTCATCAGCCGCCGGCTCTGAGTCTCCTTGTGGCTTAGCACCTTTACTCGGCTGTTTATTAGCATCTATCTCCGCCTTGGCCTTATCTCCATTTGTCTAGTTCGACAGCTGCTGAAGCTGTGGGGGTATGTCCCCAACTGCGGGGCTGGCCTTATGGCAGGGCTGCTTGCCCTGGGACTTACTGAGAAATTATAGAAAGGAGGGAGTGCTGCTACTGCCCCCAGCCTGGTTGTATAGCCCTGACGGTGGAGGGATCTGGACTCCCTTAACCTCTGGCGCAGGTATCTTGTATGGCTGCTCAACCCAAAAGATGATATTATGATTAGCGAGCGACGGGAGCCCCCACTTTCCACCTGAGCGGGTAGCATGTGCTGATTGAGAAGTTTCGGCATGATTTGCCTCAGCGGCGGGAGTATAAAATATGTCTTCATCCTCATCTTCACCCCTAGGCAAGGTGAAGAGGGGGGATAGTGTTGGTTATGTATGTCCTCAAGCCAATCATAACATGTACAATCTTGTTCATTAATAATGACAAAGGCTTTTAATATTCATTATGTGTGATTCGTTTATCGTTTCATAATGAAGTCCATGAATAGGCGCAAAAGATATTAATTATGATGAGATCATAACAATGAGATTAGTATCTTTTAAATGCATATTCTTAATTATTCCTAGTCGGGGATATCTGAGAAGGACACTAGATATCCAGTGAGACTAGTACAGGTTGCACCTGCTCATATGATGAGGGTGGATGGTCTCATAGACACTTGTGTGGAGACACTAAGGTGAACCTGTAGGTGCTCATTGATGAATGAGTTCACTGAGCTGATCCAACATGATTCACTGGATGGTAAAATTACCTGACTGTCAACCAGTTAGATTCATCGTCACAGTAGCGTGATTGGTCCTTTGACCTGAGACACCAAGGACATCTTGTCGGTGGACTTCTGGGTTTTGACCTTAGCTTATAGATCTCTAGTCATGAGGTCTTAATCAGTTATGTGATCGAATCTAGTGGAATACCTTCGAAGGTGATTGTGTGATCAATACGGGATCATTCGCTCTCAGTAATTGAGAGAGAATGCTCTTGGGAGTGATGCCTAGAGTCCCTGGCTAGGGCAAGACAACATATCCGAAAAGGAGTTTTCTGGTAATGCTTTTATGGCATCTAATCCAAGTGAGTGTGTGTTTTTGGGTTTGACAGTTAACCATACCCTCAAGCATACTCGAGAGCATTGTACGAGTGAAGGACTATAGTCACGTGGTAACTGTTGACGGAAGGGTTCCTTGAGCGGGTTGCTGAACCCCAATGCCTTCTAGGGTCATGCGGTGTTGCTTGGCACCCAACTTGATCAGAAGCCCAATCAATTATCATGAGATGATAATTAGATGAAGTGTTTATTTAATATGAGATAATAAATAAACTAATTTTACCAATAAGGGGTTATTGGGCTATTGGGCTGAAAACTGGACTGGCACTTGGGCCTAGAGGGTCACACGCATATAGGTTCTTTGGTTAGGGAATATTAAGTGGGTGCTTATATTAATCCGGGGACTTTTATGAAAAATGGAATGGATTAATATAAATACATGCCAAAGGGAAACCCTGGGCCAAGCTCCAAGGGTTTTCCCACGCTGTGGTAGCCGCCCCTCCTCAACCTCTTATCTCTGGTCGCCCCTTTCTCTCTCCCATAGGAGCACAAGGTCGCATGCCGCCCCGAGTGCCCGTGACGAGGAGTCAAGCGAGAGATCAACCGGTGAGAGATGAGACGAGGATGATCCCTCAACCTGAGAACTACGTGGATACCGCTAGAGGCTGGGCACCTGCGTGGCTAGCGGCATCGCTCAGAAGGAATCAACCCTTGGTGGAGGATCCGACTCCGCGCAAGGTGAAGATCTAATCTTCTGTTGTTTAGGTTCATAGAAATGGATCAAGGGCCGCGGGGATTTAAGAAAAGAAAATTTTTTAATTTTGCTGCATTCTCATATCTCTAATTTTCTATCTAGTCCCCTTGCGATCCTTACAGTGGTATCAGAGCCAGGTTTCCGCTTTGATCCGTTTCTACTTTATCTGTAATTATTTTCTTTAGTTTCCTTGCACCAGTCTTGTCTACTCTGTTGGGATATTGGCGTTCATGGGGTTTTGAATCCATGATGGAATGCCTCGAACAGCGGTAGCGATGGTTGCTGCGACCACCTCCCTTGGCCGACCTTGTGACGCCGGTGACCCGCCTAGCGGCGTTGTGTGACTGCACCGCAGGTGGATTATTCGCTTCGACTTCACCACAGGCGGCCATTTTCATCCTCCTGTGTGATGATATAGGCTAGGGTTGGGAACCCTACCCGTCACCGCTCATGTCGGGTGAAGACGACAGGGATCGTGGGTCCTTACCAGGTCATGCGGATTCGTCCCATGTTGGTTCGAGCTGTTCGGATCTCTATCGGATAATTCGATTATCTGTTCAACAGAAAACACTTGGATCCCTATTGGATAGGGCATACCGTGGGACCAGGGTGGTGGTGCCCCCCTGGCAACCCCCCCACAGGGGGTGGGCACTGCCCCCCCCTCCTTGACCCCCCTTTGTACCGCGTCTTTGTACCGCCTTAAAATTTGTTTAAGGGTAAAAGGCATGTGGAATGGTTCCATTATCGGTGGAGGGATGCATAGGAACTTATAGATAATAATTTCAGATTCTTGCTTGAACATGTTGACATGTTACAACTTTTAAATGTAGATTTAAAGGCATGATAGAATATGGAATTTTTGAAAATTATCCCTGCACCCAATTTTGATTGGATCCCTGGTTTTATGAAAACCAAAGGTATGTATTTTTGAAAATTCAACCTCACTTGATGTGCTTTATCATGTGTGGTGTGATTAAATGTTAATCCTCGGTGGTCATGGATATGCACTTAAAATATTTGATGTCATGTGATGATATGTGTGTGGATGTGAAGTTGTATGTCGGTTTGATGGATGTGTTATATAGTGAGGCCTGCGATCCTCCCTCTATATCTCCACTCCGATGTAATTCTACCTCCCTCCATTTATGTACTCGCCATAAGGCAATTTCTCATTATGAATGTAAATTCTATTATATTATTTACTATGTAATCGAACCTACCTGTCGAGGAGGAGCGAGGATGATCCATAACTGTAGCTAAGAAAACTTCAGAAGATGAGATCTATTGAGTTTGTGTATGCTGCAGGTTAATATAGTTGTTATATTAATTAATATGGTGACTAATTGTGTGGCTCCGATTGGTCACCGCGCTATCCATGACCACCACCAATATCATGTATGGGTAATGCATGCTTCTTTTATTTGATTATGAATCAAATGTTATTATCTAGGTATAGTAAATATCCATATATATGATATATTTATTTACTATCACTTAGGATGAGACCAAGATAAAATTTATCAAAATCCCTCCTCATTCAAATTTTAAGTTGTAGCGCAATCATTAAGAATGAGCTACGTGGCCCTCCATCATTATAGTTTTAGGATTGAAATCAGATTAGACAAGTTTGTTGTGCTATCCACAAGGCTTGTCAAATCCGAGGATAAACTAAAACTATGGTATGATGATACCTTAAACGGGATAGAGGAACGGTGCAGCTTTGTTGTGCTATCTACAAGGGCTACATCTGAATCTATGCCTGTTAAGTAATGATGGTACTGCTTAAACTGGACTTTAATGGCTTGTTGTGCTATCCACAAGGCTATCAATGATCCATATTGCAAGAGTTAACCATACCCTCAAGCATACTCGAGAGCATTGTACGAGTGAAGGACTATAGTCACGTGGTAACTGTTGACGGAAGGGTTCCTTGAGCGGGTTGCTGAACCCCAATACCTTCTGAGGTCATGCGGTGTTGCTTGGCACCCAACTTGATCAGAAGCCTAATCAATTATCATGAGATGATAATTAGATGAAGTGTTTATTTAATATGAGATAATAAATAAACTAATTTTACCAATATGGGGTTATTAGGCTATTGGGCTGAAAACTGGACTGGCACTTGGGCCTAGAGGGTCACACGCATATAGGTTCTTTGGTTAGGGGATATTAAGTGGGTGTTTATATTAATCCAGAGACTTTTATGAAAAATGGAATGGATTAATATAAATACATGCCAAAGGGAAACTTTGGGCCAAGCTCTAGGGTTTTCCCACGCTGTGGCAGCCGCCCCTCCTCAACCTCTTCTCTCTGGTTGCCCCTTTCTCTCTCCCGTAGAAGCACAAGGTCGCATGCCACCCCAAGTGCCCGTGACGAGGAGTCGAGCGAGAGATCAGCCGGTGAGAGACGAGACGAGGATGATCCCTCAACCTGAGAACCACGTGGATACCGCTGGAGGTCGGGCACCTGCGCGACTAGCGGCATCGCTCAGAAGGAATCAACCCTTGGTGGTGGATCTGATGCTGCGCAAGGTGAAGATCTGATCTCCTGTTGTTTAGGTTCGTAGAAACGGATCAAGGGCCGCGGGGATTTAAGAGAACAAAAATTTTAAATTCCGCTGCATTCTCATATCTCTAATTTCCTATCTAGTCCCCTTGCGATCCTTACATATAGTGTGTTGCAGAACAACACTATTTCCTTTTAGGCCTTTCGACCCCTTCTTTTCTTCTTCTTTCTCTTTTCAGTTGGCGCCTGCCCCCAGAACATGCTTTCGTCCTCTTTAGGGACTTCTTTGGGCTCTTCTTGTTGCTGCAGAGAAAGCTGCTCCAATTCCTCCCACGGAACATAATACTTCACCAGTAGTGGCTGTAATGCGGGCTATTCATATTCCTCTAGTTCGTTTATATAGGCCTGTTGCCGCTGGAGTTCTGGGCCGACCTTTTTAGGTTGGGGCAACGGGCTCGGCGTCTTCTAGTTACGGACAGGAATTTTGACCCTCACAGGCTGTGCAACCCAGACCAGAGCTGGGGATGGCGGGGCTGGCCACAGAGTGATGCCTCAAATTTGTACCCCTTTAGCAGATTGGGGTGAAGGCTTCTTCTTGTTTCTTGCAGGGACCAGCTGCCATCCATGTTGGTATTTTAGAGGTGTGAGAAAACACGCCTCATATGTATGCTGCGTACTAGCTTCCGCCATTTCTTCAGGTAATGCCTGGTATAGAGATATCATATTAATAGCCGTCCAGTTTAGCTGAACTTCATGTGGCTACGGGGGATCAACCTTGTACACCCCCATATCTATCTCTCCTTTCTTTATCAGGCCTTCTATGATGTCTTTGAAGACATAGTAATTTTCAATTGGATGTCCCAGCATTCAGTGGTAAGGACAGAACCTGGGACTGCCTTGTTTTTTCAGGTCTTCATCCCTTTTGGGCTCAGGCAGAGTAATTACGTAATACTGGGTAACCCAGTCAAACAACACCTTAGTCTTTTCCATTGGAAAGGAGTAAGCCTTCTTCATCTTGTCTCTGAGTGAGGGACCATCATTCTTATCGTCTGCCTTATCTGGCAGAGGCGCAGCGACCTGATGAGTCTATAAGATGGTGCAAACCGGATTCAGATGAGGGGTGAATGAATCTCCCCTTTAAAAACTTTACCCAATTAAAATTGTATTAATAAACTTTTACGGAAATGAAAATTGATAAGATCAGCAAGATAGAAATTCTATTGAGACTCACACTAGGACACTTGTCCAGAAGTTCTAAAGTGATTCTCACTAGAGTAATTGGATAGCAGTGAGAAGATTTCCTCAGATGGCAACTATGCTGAAACACCAGATAGCTGATACGATGCAGCCAATGTAATTTGAACATAGAATTGCTTAGGCTGAATCTATACGATAGAAATGAACCTAAGCATACATCTATCGATAGTCAAAATTGCATTCAAACCAAACAAACCAATGCACAAAAGTTTTTTAGGTGGTTCGGTCCTCCAGACCTACATCCACCCCACACTCAACCCGAGTGTGGATTCCTACTGACTCACAGCTTGAACGACTGGGCATCATAGCTTGCCTACATCAGCTGGGCCTTACAGCTTGCCATCCGCTGAGCATCACAGCTTGCTGTCCAAGGTAACCACCGTGCCTTCTGAGCATCAAAACTTGCTCTGCTAACTCACAGCTTGAAGTTCAAAGATAAACGAAACGAACAAAGGAAAATATGAAGCAAAACCATAGCAACGGAAAGCTAAAAATGAAACACAGAATGTAGCTCTCGCAGCAACAAGTCTGGCTTGGATCTGATCCAAATGCCAGGAAGATAGATCTTCAACGATGGCTTCACACTCACGAACTCCTCACTCTCATTTTCTTTCTCTATATAGCTCTGATCACACACTAGCTCTCTCTTCTTTTCTTCTCGTTCTTCATTTGCTTCTCAGACTCCGGCTCACTCATCTCTTCTCTGTTACTCATTCTTTGATTCTGACGTCCTCAATTTTCTAATTCTCTATGTCTCCTTTGATTGCAGAAGAGGGGTTTTATATATCTTCAGACTTGGGACCCATGAGCTCACACATTGGGCGTGTGGAGGGAACACTCCCGCCAATAGAATTCTGGAATCCCTTAGCTACGTGTCAGAATCTTGGCAGTGTAGCTGTCCACGTGGCAGGTTCATCCATTCCATTCCTTGCCTCGGATCACGAGCCTTTAACCTGGTACTTTGACTTGCACGTGGAATAAGCTCACAGGTTGTAGGTTCGCCCATCACATGCTCGACGAAGTGACTGACCTGGCAAACAAATGGGAATGTTCACATAACATGCTAGCATAGACTTCATAGAGTAAAGTGCAAACATGCACAGACCATATAGCAAGACATGCACAGACCTTGGGTGCACAGAAGAAGATATATGCACTGACCTTGTGTCACACAAGGAAGATGTGCACGGACGTTGTGTTGCATGAAAGAAATTTCGTGCACAGACCTTAGGTAACATATGAGTTGCACAGACCTTGATAACCTATGAACAGATGTGCACGGTCCTTGCATATGCAAGGAATAAAGCATGCACTGACCTTCATTGCTGTGCTACCGTGAAATGCACGGACTTGACCATGCATAAGGCAAATCATGCTCAGACCTATAGAGTGCATAAGGAAGATGTGCACCGACTTTGTTATGCGTTCAACAAGTCATCCACAGACCTTATTTTTGCCTAACGAAGGATATGCACCGACCTTGTTTTAACACAAGGTAAAGATGCACTGACCTCATGTGCAACAAACAGTGATGTGCACCGACCCTATATGTAAACCACACACAAAGTGCACTGACCTTCTACTGAATGCACATGCTATAAAAATATGCACCGACCCCATGTACCATAGACTTAACATGCAGAGTCTAGCTACAGTGATTTGCACTGACCTTATGTGCACAGTGCAAAAGTTGCACCGACCTTTGTTGAGCTAAGGCAGAGAGTGCACCGACCCATTCTACGCATAATGCAAACCTAC
This sequence comes from Amorphophallus konjac, assembly GCA_022559845.1. Lineage (NCBI taxonomy): Eukaryota > Viridiplantae > Streptophyta > Magnoliopsida > Alismatales > Araceae > Amorphophallus > Amorphophallus konjac. Next base: position 302,828,729 of record CM040120.1, read on the forward strand.
ACCGACCTATATGCTGGACAAGAGAATGTGCACCGACTCTATGAACAAACAGAGCTATGACATATATGAAATATTCATCAAAATCATGATGCATGCAGCAAGTGTGCAATAGAAAATATTTTAATCAAGCATATAAGTCATATGATCCAAACACTTATGACATCATGCACGCACATATAATATCATCCACAAATGAGTCATAGTGTTTGACATCATCAAAACCACAGGGGTACAACAATCTCCCCATTTTTGATGATGGCAACACTATGAGTCATAAAATAGCATGCTGACTCATATCAAACTATTCTCCCCCTTTGACTTCATCAAAAAAATAATAGTTTGAGAGAATCAGTAGAGAGGAATACAAAGACATGCATGATGTGGTTGAGCCATAAAATATTCTCCCCCTTTGACTTCCAGATAAGCTGAAATTGATAGACAAAAGGAATCATGGAATCCTACTCCCCCTGAAGATGTATGATGTATGGAAATGGGGATAGGGGAATGTCAAGAGACAGACAAGACAATGACCAGCAAACATCGCAAGGATAGCTAAAAAGGACTATCAATCTGAGCATGGAAGAATCAGGATAATCTCCCCCTTAAGACCAAAAAAATGCTGATGAGTCAGTCTTCCCATTTGACAAAATAGAGGAATTGGAGTGGAAAGATGTCATCAGACATGCAGAGTTAAGTCTGATACCAATTGTTAAGAAAAAGGATGTCAACAAAAACACAGGAGCAATCATAGATAGTTTCAGGTTGTACTCAAGAAGCATCAAGAACAGTGAGCATAATGACTTTTTGAATTTCAACAGCAAATGGAAACTGAGCATGGAATGATCAAAGACAGTGAGCAAAGAGTTGAGCACAGAAATAACTGGATTGCCAATGAATAGATAAAGCAGAAAGATTTTCAATATGATACCAATTTCATAAATCTTAATGAAAGAATTTGTGACTCTTCTATTATAAGAGATTATGAATGAGTCTAAACTGACCAGCATGGTTTAAGCAAGATGTATACAGAGTTTGTCAATGAAATTCAAAACTCATATCTGAAATCAAGTTTTAATAAAGATGAACCAATTGCACATATGATATTCTTGTTTAACCTCCTTCCATCTTAATCATTCAAATTCAATGACTCCTTTGAGAGTTACACAAGATAGTATTGAGATTAAACAAATATGAGTGTATCTGAACTTGTCTTTGATTACACTAATTTTTCATATTTTTCTTTTGATCAGCACTTTATTTTTCCTGAGTAATCTTGGTTGATCAACACCTTTTTACATGAGGCACAACACGTCTTAGGTGAAGTGACCCAATTACTCAGTGTGATAACTGCATTGCGTCTCATTCATGAGAACAGAGTTAGCAATTGAAGTATCTTTTTACGTGAGGAGACACCTTGATTATAGGTCGGAATCCCCAGTTACTCAACACAACCATGCTATTGCTCTACCAGATTTTTAATCATTTTTAACAACAGAGGTAACTATGGCACTTCATGACATGTGTTTACTCCATTTCTTTGATAGGGGACCTAGTTTCTCGGTGACCAAAGTCATTGCTCTGACCAAGATTTCTTTCAAGTATTTTCAAATTCTTCAGACATTTCTCAGTACACTGAAATGTTTAAGAACAATACCTACTACATGTATCTTAACCAAAGGAAGCCATGGTTTTTAAAATTTCAGATTTCAGAAGGTTTTGCATGAAATTACATGAGACAATTGGTTAAGATTGATTAAAATAATGATTCAGATATTTTCAAGTCTTTTACATCCAAACTTAATGAATACATTAGACTTAAATCAATTTGATTCATCAGACATTCTTAAACCAGTATAATAGAAGATTCTTCTTTTCGGAAGATGTTAGATTTATGATTATGGTACACAAATTGAAATCTTTCCAAGTTCAGATAGATCAACACATTCAGTAGCATCCAATCAGTAGAAGCAACAAGAAATTTTGTTGAGTGAGCAACAGAAGACATTATCAAGCATGCATAGAAAGTGAAAGAATTGGAACACATGCTTATGCACCAGACAGAATTTCAGGAAGCAATGAGTTTACAAGGATAAAGTAAGAGATGTGAACTTGAGTAATTCAGTTTAGAAACCAATAGCTGAGTCTGGAGTTCAGTCAGACCAGTTTGACAATAGTGACATGGATGAGTTCAAGTAAGGCTCTCCTTCAACAAATTATAGGGTAACAAACTGAATTTTTCAGCCTTAAAGCAAGTAAGAGTTCAGATGATGATGATAAATCAGAAACTAGTCAACAGAGGACATTTGATTAAATGAATCACTAGAATGACAGATCTGGCAAGATAAATCAGATAGTTGGACAAGAAGAGTTCAGGAAATGACAAAACTGAAGAATTTAGAATCCTCCCCCTGTCTATATGCAGTGAGTCACTTCTTTTTGGAGTTTTCAAAATAGTTGCAATGCAATTAACTATATGCATGCATATGCAGTGGCTTTCCTAAAATCATTACATGATCATGAGTGGCATGAACATCATGCAGTGAGAGCCAGACTCCCCCTGATTATATGCAACAGAATTCAGAATTCTAAATGCCACAAATGCATGACCATTTATGCATCTAGATTTATCAAGGAAGTCAGCAATAGAAACAATCACCAGGAGTGAGTGAAGTTTTCATATATGCATCAGAGATGCCCAAGGATGAGAACAATTTGGATAGAATTATGAATTGACAGAATATGTTCTCAAAAGAGTCGACTTCGGGTGTCGACATCATTCAGAAACAGAATAGAGGCTTATTCTGATTCAACTTAAACCCAGAACACCCCCTCTCAACATGTACGCAATAAGATGATTACGAATGATACTGATGATGTGAATGATCACTCAATGACTCCAATGACTCCCCCTGACTAAGTGCAGTCAATCAACTCTTTTTGTATATTCACAAAATGATTTATATGCAGTGCATATGCATTGAGTGTCTGAATTCATATGCTATGAAGTTAATGATGGAGACGGAATGACTTGAGTCACCCCCCCTGATGAAATGCAACATATGCAATGAAAGACCCATGGTTATGCATGAAGGTGCATAGCAGATTCAGAAGTTTCAAGACACTTCAATTGGATATGCATATGTATGCAAGAATGAGAAACTATGCAATTGAATTTATTTCATCTGTATGAGTGATGCCATATCTCAATCTATGTGTATGCAGATGAAAATTTATGCAACAGAATCTGTGTAAGATATGCATCATGACATTTACAGACACTTTAAACATGCATTTGACATATGCAAGCATCAATCAGTTCAGATTTTTAGAAAATTTCAATTAGAGCAATGCAAGTGTCACACGAGAATGCAAACATGTATTCTTAGATGACAACTTTATCAAGACATGTAACTATAGAGACATAGTTAAGGAGAATTCAGATAGCTAACCTGAAAGATTGTGAGAATGGGGTTTACCATCTTCTGGTGCCTTGGCTTATTTACCCCATTTTATTCCTCTAGCCCCAAGGCACACCTGCAAAAACTTAACCTCATTTTGCATGTTGAGGTACCCAAGAATTCTTGGGTCCTCCAAGGTGAATAACACCTCTCCTAGATGTATTCCATGAAACTACAGACTGTTTGTTCTCATTATGCACATTAGCATGAGCATGAAATTTTTTGTTGTTTACATGAACATTTGTTTGTTATTATTATCCGCCAGCTAACATTCAACAGCTCTATGACTTGGCCTTCCACAATTAAAACAAATAATGAATTTTCCTTTAACAGTAGATTTGTTTCTACCAAGAATATTTTGATTTGCAAGGAAATTTATAAGTTTAGAATTAAATCTTTTCCCTTGGGCATGCCAACAGTCCTTGACTGTGTGGCCATGCTTTCCACAGTGAAAGCACCCATCATACTTACTTCTAGACCCAAATTCATATTTATCAAAAACATGTTTATTAACAGGGAAATTAACACATTCAGGATTAACTTTCTTTACCTGTGCATGCCAACATTGAGCAGCAATGTGGCCCAATTTGCCACAATTAAAACAATGACTTTTCTTATTTAGATATGCATGATTTTCAGCATGAAATTTCTTAGCATTCAGATCATCCTGTTTCTTTAGTCTACAATCATGCATAAGATGACCAATTCTGTGACAGTAAAAATATTGAATCCTTTTATTCTGAACTGAAAATGATTTCTTGACCTGAGAATTCCTAGCATGAATTCTATCAAGTTTCAGAACATCCTTCTTCATCACAAAACAATCAGCTATCTCATGACCAAATTTCCCACAGTAGAAGCAATTAACATACTTAGCATGAGATTTATTGTTAACCTTAACTTTCTCAGTATGTTGATTGTTCCTTTTATTTTTCAGTGGTTTTTGATTCTCGGTCGCAGTAGACTGTTTTGGGGATTTTCTTGAAGTTCCTTCTACTTCAGAGCTTCGAATAAAAGTGGTATACAGCTGGTTCCTCTTGGCTTGCTTAATTTCAGAAATGTTGCATGTCCCTTTTCTTTGACCACTTACATTATCTTTCAGAGGCATTTTCATTTTGCCTTTATCCTTCACAGATTCAGACATGGAATTTTTTAGATCATGGATTCCAGACTTTAAAGAAATAATGTCAACCTCATAACAAGCGATGTCAGATTCACAGCTAATAACTTGTTGACGTAGAACATCATTCAGACTTGTGAGTGTATTAATTTCCTGTCTCAATCTTTGTTCGGTGTCAATTTCAACACACTTTCCCTTTTCAAGAGTTAAACACTTCTCTGACATGACAGTATTTAATACCATCAGTTTTTTATTTTGTTCCTTCAAGATTTTCATTTCTTCCATCATTTTTGCATTTTCTTTTATTAGTTCTTTATTCTGAACTCGCTCATTTAGTAAGATTTGATCATCATTAATTGAGCTCAATTTTTCTTCCAGTTCAGAGATCTTATCTGTGAGTTTCTAATTTTTATTTTATAACAAAGAAATTTATTCCTTACTCATATTAACATCGGCTAAGCATATATCATGAGATTTTCTCAGTTTTTGACCATTTTCACAAGGAGCATTCGAATTAATTTGATCGCATTTCTTTTTCAACTTTTTATTTTCAAATTTTAATTTCCTACATTTATCAGTAAGTTCTTCATTCATATTCCATAAATCATCAAGCGAAATTTCTTCGGACCCAGAGCTTACCTTGGATGACGTTTCTTAATCATTATCTCTCCAGTTGGCCATCAGACAAATTCGTTCTTGCTCCTGATGAATGGTAGTTATTTTATCCATGATCTCCTTTCCAGAATGACATCCTGCAATACATGGAAATATTTCAGTGTTGACTGCATCTCTCAGAATATTGAGAACTCCAGTATTCTCACTATGCTTAATTTTGTCCTCTTTAGACCATCTAGTCTCATTCTGAGGTAATTTGTGTGGGCCTTTTGATACAAGATTCCATAGATTTAGATCAATGGAATTCATGTGAACACATAGGCCGCCTAACCAATTACTGACGTTAGAACCATCAAAAGCCAAAGGACGAGCTATTAAGACAAATAGCAAATAGGTTCAACGCACAAAGTAATTGATAAGTAATGCACCAAAAGCAAGATAGCAGGATCTTCTGCCTATCGTTGGATCTGATGAACCAGAACTCGCTCTGATACCAATTGATGAGTAAGTAAGATGGTGCAAACCGGATTTAGAGGGGGGTGAATGAATCTCCCCTTTAAAAATTTCACCCAATTAAAACTGTACTAATAAACTTTTGCAGAAATGAAAATTGATAAGATCAGCAAGACAGAAATTCTATTGAGACTCACACTAGGACACTTGTCTAGAAGATCTAAAGTGATTCTCACTAGAGTACTTGGATAGCAGTGAGAAGATTTCCTCAGATGGCAACTATGCTGAAACACCAGATAGCTGATATGATGTAGCCAATGCAATTTGAACATAGAATTGCTTAGGCTGAATCTATACGACTGAAACGAACCTAAGCATACATCTATCGATAGTCAGAATTGCATTCAAACCAAACAAACCACTGCACAAAAGTTTTTTAGGTGGTTCGGTCCTCCATACCTACATCCACCCCACACTCAACCCGAGTGTGAATTCCTGCTGACTCACAGCTTGAACGGCTGGGCATCACAACTTGCCTACATCAGCTGGGCCTCACAGCTTGCCATCCGCTGAGCATCACAACTTGCTATCCCGCTGAGCATCACAACTTGTTGTCCTAGGTAACCACCTTGCCTTCTGAGCATCACAGCTTGCTCTGCTGACTCACAGCTTGAAGTTCAAACATAAACGAAAAGAACAAAGGAAAATATGAAGCAAAATCGCAGTAACAGAAAGCTGGAAATGAAACACAGAATGTAGCTCTCGCAGGAGCAAGTCTGACTTGGATCTGATCCAAATCCCAGGAAGACAAATCTTCAACGATGGCTTCACACTCATGAACTCTTCACTCTCATTTTCTTTCTCTATATAGCTCTGATCACACACTAGCTCTCTCTTCTTTTCTTCTCGTTCTTCATCTGCTTCTCAGACTCCGGCTCACTCTTCTCTTCTCTGCTACTCATTCTCTGATTCTGCCGTCCTCAATTTTCTAATTTTCTATGTCTCCTTTGATTGCAGAAGAGGGGTTTTATATATCTTCAAACCTGGGACCCACGAGCTCACACATTGGACGTGTGGAGGGAACACTCCCGCCAAGAGAATTCTGGAATCCCTTAGCCACGTGTCAGAATCTCGACAGTGTAGCTGTCCACGTGGCAGGTTCATCCATTTTGTTCCTTGCCTCGGATCATGAGCCCTTAACCTGGTACTTTGACTTGAACGTGGAATAAGCTCACAGGTTGTAGGTTCACCCATCACATGCTCGACCAAGTGACTGACCTGGCAAACAAATGGGAATGTTCACATAACATGCTAGCATGGACTTCATAAAGTAAAGTGAAAACATGCACAGACCATATAGCAAGACATGCACAAACCTTGGGTGTGTAGAAGAAGATATATGCACTAACCTTGTGTCACACAAGGAAGATGTGCACGGACATTGTGTTACATGAAAGAAATTTAGTGCACAGACCTTAGGTAACATATGAGTTGCGCAGACCTTGATAACATATGAACAGATGTGCACGGTCCTTGCATATGCAAGGAATAAAGCATGCACTGACCTTCATTGCTGTGCTATCGTGAAATGCACGGACTTGACCATGCATAAGGCAAATCATGCTCAGACCTACAGAGTGCATAAGGAAGATGTGCGCCAACTTTGTTATGCGTTCAACAAGTCATCCACAGACCTTGTTTTTGCCTAACGAAGGATATGCACCGACCTTGTTTTAACACAAGGCAAAGATGCACTAACCTCATGTGCAACAAATAGTGATGTGCACCGACCCTATATGCAAACCACACACAAAGTGCACTGACCTTCTAATGAATGCACAGGCTATAGAAATATGCACCGACCCCATGTACCATAGACTTAACATGCAGAGTCTAGCTACAGTGATTTGCACTAACCTTATGTGCATAGTACGAAAGTTGCACCGACCTTAGTTGAGCTAAGGCAGAGAGTGCACCGACCCATTCTACGCATAATGCAAACATGCACCGACCTATATGCTGGACAAGAGAATGTGCACCGACTCTATGAACAAATAGAGCTATGTCATATATGAAATATTCATCAAAATCATGATGCATGCAGCAAGTGTGCAATAGAAAACATTTCAATTAAGCACAAAAGTCATATGATCCAAACACTTATGACATCATGCACGCACATATAATATCATCCACAGATGAGTCATAGTGTTTGACATCATCAAAATCACAGGGGTACAACACGACCTTTTTAGCTTTGTCCCTTTTCTTCTCAAAGGCCTTGAGGTCGATGGTATTAGCTTCTTTAGGTGCCGGGCGTCACTCGGCTGCCTTTGCTTTTGGCATAGAAGTGCCGGATGGGGTAGTTGAATGTTTTGCCAGGAAGGCTTCCATCTCGGCTACTATATTATTAAGACGGTCAAATGACCTAATCTCCATTCCAATCATACTTTCTAGTACCTCTCTGCGGAGGTTTTGTTTACATATATGTACATCGTCCTCTTGGTGCGGGGGCCGCTTACATCTCATTCCGAAGTTCCTCCACCTCTCAATATAATAAAGAGCCATCTCATCCGACCTTTAACGAGTCGAGTAGAGTTCGGCCACAGTAACTTCTCTTTCGGTCACGTGGAACCTTTCTCAGAATTTCTTCTGCATATCTAGCCAGTCGCTGATCGACCCGGCCGGCAAGCTTGAATACCATTCAAATGCGAGTCCCGTCAGAGAGGACCCGAAAAATTTCAGTAGATATGACTCGTCGGAGGCCAGATCCTCCATGACGGTCATGTAGTATGCTATGTGTTCCTTGGGGGACCCTTGCTCGTTGAACTTTTCAAACTTCGACGGCTTGCTGACTCCCGGGGGAAGCCGCTTGGTAGCAAGGTGTGGTGGGTAAGGCACCCGGTAGGCATCAAAAGCCATGTATTCACCTTCACCCCGCACAACCAATTTCATTTCTATCATCTTTTCGTCCATAAGTCGATTTACTGTTGCAGCATCTGTTGGCTCCGGGTAGAAGTGGGCCGGCTGCCGGTATGGAGTGTTTAGTATAGTCTCTTGCGAGAGCGGGCACAGTAAAGGTGCCTGATGCAATTGAGGCAATATTGGCGGTATCAATGGCTGAGGAGCCCTTTGCAACAGAGCAGCTTGGCTATGCTCATCCGGCTGAGATAGATTGTATAGAGGTGGAAAATCATGGGGGTGAACCCCTCCCTATGAAGATTCTGCTAGCACTTCTGGCTGCTTGGAAGTGGATGCTTGTTCATTTTTATCTTGCAATTATTTCTTGAGGAGTTCAATCTTCTGTTGATACTTTTGGAGCAACATCAACACGGACGGGTCTCGGGTCGCTGTGCTTGAGGTGCCTTCTATTGCTTCTCCTGAAGTTCCCTCGGGCGAGGCATTCAACAAGACTTTGTCTTCCTCGGTGGTCACCACATTAACAGCCAGGGTGGCATTTACTTTGGCAACCTCCCGGTTTCCTTCAATCAGCTGTAGCTTTTCTCTAGCAGCTGTTGCCATCCTGGTATCTGGCCCTGGCCGATTGGCTAGGCGAGCCAACTCTTGCGGTTCATCTGGCAAGTCGCCACATCTTCTGGCCACTCCGTCCATATTGCAAGTAATAATATTCATGCTCCTCCTATATCTGGAGAGACTTCTCTTCACCCGACTCGGGTCGGCCAGCCTTTCAAAGACCGACGTTCTCCTCATTCTTCCCTCTTGCTGTGGTGGGGCTTCTGTAGCATCACCATATTGTTGGAACGGACCTTCATGTCCATTATCATCCACGGACGAAGCTTGCCTATTTTCTTCTTCCACAATCTCTATTGGTGAATATTCTTCTTCTTTAGCCATAGTCGCCTGGAGCAGGCGCTGCTGGCCTAGTGAGGGGTTGCCTAAGCCCCTGAAATACCCTCTGACCATATCAGTCATTTCTTCTTGATCACGCCCTCCGCGGAGGATGGGAAATAATGTGTGGCTTCGCACCCGAGGTAGATATGCCAGTCGGGCTCTCTCCGATGGCAGATGGAACCTTCCCTTCACAATTGGGATATTAGCATGTCTGGCGCAGGCATGGAAAACTTCACAGTGCGGAAGCTCTGCGACCGCATGCTCCTCTTCTTCTGGGGCCGCACCCTTCTCATTTCTCCTGTTCCTGATCTCTCTTATCCTGGGCTCGCAGGGATGGATGGGCGTATCTTCCTTCCTGGGTTTAACCCTTTTGGGAACCCATACTTGTTTAAATTAATTTGGCCGTGTGGCGAGCTCTCTTTGGCCTTGTCGACCTTTTTCTTCATTCTCTGCCCTTCTTCCAAACAAGGCCTGAAAAGAGTTATGAACAGGCATAGCAGGGACTACCCGGTCAGGGATGGCTTGGGCATCACGTCCGTTGAGGAAGAGGCGGACACCTCCAACGAGAATAGACTTCCCGGACGCTGGGAGGGGCCCAGTAATAATAGTAGAAGTTTTCCTCCAAATGACCCTCTGTTGACGACCTCCGGGTTTTCTACTGCAAATGGGGTGAGCCCCGTTGGTGGCGTGATGCACCATGCAGCTAACCTCCCTCGCCGGCTCCTTCGATAGGCTTACACAGCGCGGGGCTTGAGGGACTCTGATTTCTTCAGCCTTCTTGATCTCCGTCAGCTTGGGAGACTTGACTCCTAATCGTTCAGTAAAGGCTAGCCCCAAAAGGTTGGGGAAGCCGACAGCGGGCGGGAAGGACCCAAACACAGTGGGCACCGCCAGGTACCCATGGTTGACATGGTTGTCAACGACACCTGAATCGAACGTGAGTGCAGCTAGTCCGGTCTCCATTCTTGCTCTCTTGTAATCAAAGAAACAGGCAAACGATCTGTATTCTTGGGGGAAGCCTCAAGTGGCTTCTTATCTTGGCAAAGAGATGAAGGGAGACTTGGTCCCCCGGGCATGCCACTTTGGTGGAACGAATTTTTTTTAAATTAATTAGGTGTGCCAGTCACATAAGTGACAAATTATTGTGCGCTCGTTCTGACGTGGTTAGACGAATGTGAGATTTGGGTCGAGACCGGAAGTCCGCTATACAGTAAAGGCTATAACATTAATTACATCCTCTGAGGAGGAAAACCCTTGATTAATTGTCAAGATAAGTGCCACGCGGGGCTGAATAATAACGATGTATTAAAAGTGAAATAAACACGAAGCCATGCAGGCTTCTATGCTTTTCTTTTTATTCATGCAAGAGGAATTAAGGTTTATTACGTCCAGACTTCGGTACGAGGCGGAGAATTTAGGTCCGGGGACCATCATCACGCATAGCGACACTTCCAGTCGGGCGTGACCCGACCTTCTATTGAGTGCCACTCTATATACTGAAGTTTAGTCGTACATGCAAGCAGGCGCTACATTCATGACATGGGTGATCAGGAATATTTATGTATTTAATGCATGAAGCCTATGTGATATTGGCATAATTGCATTTTTTATTAGTATTATCATTTTATTATTACTACTTTCATATATATATATATAGCATAATTGCATTTTTTATTAGTATTATCATTTTATTATTACTACTTTCATATATATATATGTATATATATATGTATATGTATATGTATATATACATATACATTATATATATATATATATATATATATCATTTTATTATTACTACTTTCATATATATATATGTATATATATATGTATATATATATATACATATACATATATATATATATATATATATATATATATATATATATATTCGCATACGCGAGTCGATGGCGCGAAGGCTCTAAGAGCCTCAAGTCGGTGGCGTCGCCACCAATATTACTACTTTCATATATATATATATATATATTTGCATACGCGAGTCGGTGGCGCGAAGGCTCTAAGAGCCTCAAGTCGGTGGCGTCGCCACCGATAAGGCACATGTGCAGGTGATTCGGTTGCGTCACCACCGATTCAAAAGGTAAGGAACCCAATTCGGTGGCGTCGCCACCGAATCAAGTGAACAAGCAGACGAGTCGATGGCGACGTCACCAAATCAGCCGATTAGAGCTTTATTAACGAAGAAATTGGGAGAAATTAAGTGGTTCTATGTCAACCAAGACTTCAAACAATTATTTATTTGGCTTTAAGGAATTCCAGAGGCATGATTGCCCCGCCGTGTAAGCAGATTAAGCAGCCCCTCCTTCTTTTTATTTATTAAGTTCTCTTCCAATCTTGCCTGTGCGAGGTTCATACTCGAGCACAAGGCAGCCATTGATATATAGGCTCTTCTGAAACATCAGACAAAATCATATAAGATCATGATATATCAGAGTTTAAGAAAATCATCGTAAAATCACAATCTCATTTGAGAAATTTGGGCAGCATCTCCCCCTTATAGGGAGATGTTCAATTAAACAAGTAGCATGACACACGGTAGACAGCGTCAAACCATAAACACTGAAGAGCCCAGGTGGACTACCTCAGTTCCTGGGGTCATCATGAATAGAGTCTTGAGGGCCAGCCTACTAGAGACTCGTGATGATCCAGGGGTGCATTCCTCAGGGTCAATACACACAATTCAGTATGTAGCCGCATGAACGGCACTCTTAGTGATTCACTCGTGCAATGGGTTTCCCTGGGAACATGTGACAAAGCGACAGACCCCCCCGGAACCCGGAGTGATAATGATCGAGCAAGAAAGGGAAAGGAATGAAACTTAATCAGGGGCTACTCCCCTCCCCAATAGTAGGGCTGGCGCGACAGTTAGAAATATCTAAACGAGACTCAATCAAGGGAACGACTGCAGACACCCCCAATTCTACCATAAGGAAGAGTTTGATTCAGACGATCCCAGTCCTTAAACAAGGGCTCACGCCTGTGTCTGAGAAAGGGGGGAGTTAAGAGCAACATTCATGAAAACAAAATGTCGAACACCGGCGGGGGCAGACTATGGCCCTAGAGAAAGGGTTGTCACTGCGACAGATGTTGGAGCTCCCGGTACCCCTACAACTGACTGAGCGAGTGAAGGGGCACTCTATGGTTTCCTGCTCATAATTCAACTTATGGAAATATGGGATTAATCAGAAACACCATCGACCGGTATTGCAGCCCTGGGGAGGGAATTTGATGTAGCCTGTATAGGGCGTGGCATAGCCATTCCATAGAAGTAAATCATCGCGGACCTTCTTCCGTGCCCTGAGCGATCCCAGGATCGACTGGCATTTAGCCCCTGGGGGCCTCCTCATGCTCGAGAGAAGAGTTGGGAATCTCAAAGCAGAATTGGTAGAAACAGCAGTAGTCGGCCATAGAACAAATCAAGAAGAAAAGAAATATGCTAAAGTCATAGCAAAGGGGCTGGAGCCTTCTTTTATTCACCCTCTTCTTTGATTATAGCAGAATGGGAACGAAGATTACAATGCTTAGGGGAATTGGGGAGAGGATGAAAAAAACTGACCAAAAGAAAGAAGAAAACCGAGGAAGGGAGAATACAGAGCTGTTTGATAAGATTGTTTCACCAGGGGTATTTGCCCCAAGGGTTCTTTTCTATTTGGTATAGGAAAGATGTTTTATTGGTGGGTTTATTTGGTTTATTTACGCATCGATCAACCAATTAACTAATCGGTAATTAACTGGCTGATCGACTGCGCAGGCGTGCCAGTCACATAAGTGACAAATTTATTGTGGGCTCATTCTAAGCCGATTCGGGCGAGAGTGAGGTTCGGTCGGGACCAGCAGTCCGCCACACCATAAAGGCTGTGGCATTAATTACATTCCCCACGAGGAGGGAAGAACTTTGATTAATTGTCGAGATAGTGGGCCATCGAGTTCGGAATAAAGGATGCAAAGGATGCGAATGATCATGCAAGATACTATGATCTACCATGCACGGTTTATTAGGGCGGACCCTCAGTACGTGGCGGAGGACTTAAGTCCGAAGACCACCATCACGCGTGGCAAGAGCTTCCCGCCGGGCGTTGCCCGACTTCCTGCTCATGTCATTTGATATACCCGAGGGTCCCGGCAGACATGCACACATGATGCTCGTGATTATGCTAAACATGGCATTAGAGTTGTAATGGTGATCAGTGATCAATCAAATTATTAGCCTCCCCACCTAGGGGGACAAAAATGATAACCTAAGCATGATAACGAAAGCAAAGCGATAACAGACATGGTAGCAAAAGCGTGATAGTAACATGATCCGAGCTTGAACAGCCCTTTCTTATTCAATTTATTATTGATTAGGGTCATTAATTTTAACCGCGGCAGACGAGGATCGCTCCGAGGGCGGGTGAGTGATTAGAACATTACAATGCTTCAAAACCGGTGCAACAGCGCGTAGGGATAGACTTCCCCGGTGCGGCCAAGCGTAGGTAAATAGTTCTAATACGGCGAGGCCAGAAGCGTTGTTAATCTGGCACGATGGGCTTGGGGCGCGCCAGATTAGGGCGCGTCGAGAACGTACCACTTGAAAACAAATTTTTATGAGTGTAAGGTTATTCCGACGCGGGGGGGGGGGTACCGCGCCGTATTAAGGCGCGCCGGATTAGGACCGCGCCGTTTTTAGCTATTTTTTTTGAATTTTGAAATGATTTAAGTTTATTATGACTCTGTTGAGAGTTTTGAGGTCAATCAGGGTGACTGCTTGTTTAATCGGAGTCCAGAGCCCCCCCCAAGGGCGAAGTTATGAGCTAGTGCGAGGTTCATACTCGAGCACTAGGGTCCTTATCCTCAGAACAAATGTTTTATTGAAGCCATTTTGATATAATTAAACTCATAAGTTAGAAGAATTCTGTCAAAAATTGGGCAGCATCTCCCTCGTCCCTGAAGGACTGCAGGGGAGAAACGGGGTCATACTCACTTGTGGAGTAAGCCCCTAAACAGCCAGTCTGCATGGTGGCAGCCGGCAAAAACCCCAATCGGGCAGGATACCCCGAGGACCAGCCTACGATGGGCACCATAGCTCCGTGGGTGGAAACAGATGGACGAGGCAGCTCTTGGCGGAAGCAACACCCCGAGGACTAGCCTACGAGGGATGGGCAACCTACAGCATGCACTGCATCCACTGGCGAGAGAGCATTAGGGAGAGAGGCCCCGAGGACAAGCCTACTAGGAGCATACATCCCTTAGCTACCACAGGATCCCAAGGGACTATGGGTTTAGCACTGTCGGGCTGAAGCCCCTGTTGTGATTAGCCCTACGGCCCATGGGAAGCGTCCATCACTCAGAAGTGGAGCTCCTTTGGCCGATTGGCAACTCTATGAAGCAGTGGCGAATGTCCCTCTCCCCGGGTGATTGAGAGGAAAACCAACGGGGCTCAAAGGGTTTAGTGGCCATAAACCACAAATGAGGGAAGTGAGGCTTTTCGGCATTGATGGCCTACGCGCCATGGGGTTAAGATGTTAATGCTCGCGAGACTGGATTGCCATTCACAGAAGAGAATGCAATCAGCAGTCACGGAGAGAGACAGTTGATATATAACTGGGACGGTTTATCTACACGTGCATATACTCGAATGGCTGGAACGCAGTAATCACAAGGCGGATTCCACCATTCCAACAGCAACCCCTACCTTCTCTGAGCAACAGAGAAATGCAAAGAGGGAAGAGGGTCGAGGTCAGGTCTCGTATTAAAATGGGGAGAAACGTATGCACAGACATAGACGTGGAAGACCCGGGGAGGGGTTACGTCTGTAGCCCATGGCATCCCAGGGCGTATTCGGAATCGGGGAAACCGGAATCAGAAAGCTATGCACGGGAAGACACTGATATATATCTACCAAATGAGATAGTAGTGGGGGAAGAGAACAAGAAGTTGAGCATTCGACCCACCAATGTATTCATATACGCATGCCATCATCCCATCGTCGAAGGAAGCTACACATATGTCACAGGTTCGGTGCCGGCATCGCGGCACGGCAACCGTTCTACTTACAGGGGAGCTCACAAACGAGAAACAGAAAAAGAAAGAAAGACGGCGAAGAAGGGGGGAGGGGTTGGCTCATATCATCACCATCCCTCACCACTCTTGCTTACATTTGATGGAGAGGAAATAAGACGGAGGGGAGACAAGAAACGTAGACGCCCACCTGTTCCAAGAACAGAGTATCGGGACACCTCCTTCTTCTTTTGCTCCAGGGGACTTCAGGCAGAGGAGGGAAGACGGTGACAAAGGGCGCTGAGAGGAACCCTGCTTCGCTCGCAAGAAACCCTCTCCCAGGCGATTGGCTCTCAGACCCTTTTTTCCCTTTCTTAATCTTCTTCCTCTTTTTCAAAAAAACATCTCTTCTCCTCTTGCTTCGAATGCCCTTTTATACAGGAACCATTCGAGGCTTAATCCGGCGTGGGAATGGCACACCGAGAAGTGGCCTTCTGAAGCCTTTCTGCCCGCCGGAATAGAGGGGCGTCGGATAAGAGGGCACGTCGGTTTAGGGCACGCCGTATTAGCACCTCCTGCACGTCGCGGGTCAGCCGATGAGTCCGGAGATGGTTCCGGGGATCGTCGTGAATGTTCATCTTGTCACCGTTGTTCGAAACCTCGATGGGATGCCCTGTCAAAGCTCTCAGGGCGACGTATGGCCACTCTCGGAACTTCAAATGTCTTTGGTTTGCACACGCGGGTTTTCCACTGACACAGCTCTTGGCACTATGATGTGTGTCGCTGGCTCGATCTATCTTGTGCTCAAAGCTTCTTGAAGGGTGGGGTGACACCCGGGATAGTTCCGCCCAGGCTGGGTGATCATTCGGCCACCAATGGGCCCAACTTGGCCAGAAGCCGTACCCGTGCCGGGTCGCCAGGATCTTCCGCCGAGAAAGCCCTCGGTCCTCTGTTCTGCAGAGCCAAGCGAGTTCTTCCATCTCAGGAGAGTCTTTCATGAGGTGGCAGGCCACCGGGTAGGCCGTCGTCCTTGGTCGGACAACGGGTGTACTGTATGCGGCACGACGGAGTCGATGGCGGTTCATTGGGCAGGCTTGGTCGCACTGCCGGTTGGTTGCGAATTCTTCTCGATTCTCCTGAGGTGAAGTCCCCTATGTTCATACACGGTGACCTGAAGTTCTGTCAGATCGAGAGGGCTTTAATATGTTGATATTTATCGGCTTCTGTGCTTTAGTGGGCCGTGTCATTCATCTTTGAGGCTTGATCGCCGCGAGTGATATTTTGAGTGCCAACAAATGCCCCCCAGCCGTGGGTGTTGCGAGTAAGGCACGAGTGTGGCAAGACCGACGGATGAGCCTCACCCGGGATGATCTTCTCTTTGTTTGGCGGAAGCTCAGAACGGCCCTTAATCAGGCGCGGATGCTAATCCGACGCCGTTTGGATGTTAAATACAGCGCGGTCCCGGGCATTTGGCCGTTAATCCGACGCGCCCCTTGTCCTTGGACGCTAATCCGGCGCGCCCTTCTTATTTGCATGTTTTTAATACGGCGTGGTCCCGGGCATTTGGCCGTTAATCCAGCGCGACCTAGTGGCTGGGAAGGGCCTTAATCCGGCGCGGCCAATTCCGACGCGCCTTTATGTTGGAGAGTGCTAATTCGGCGCGCTAAATAGCGCGCCGATTTAGCCAAAGGGGCGGCCTCACTATATATTTTTTCTCCTTTGGTTTTTACTTCATTCTTCCTCATTCGCACTATAATCTTCTCTCTATTCCTGCTCCTTCCCCCCCTCCAGCTTTGGCGTCGGGTGAGTGGTGAGCGACCG
This sequence comes from Amorphophallus konjac, assembly GCA_022559845.1. Classification (NCBI taxonomy): domain Eukaryota; kingdom Viridiplantae; phylum Streptophyta; class Magnoliopsida; order Alismatales; family Araceae; genus Amorphophallus; species Amorphophallus konjac. Next base: position 302,846,045 of record CM040120.1, read on the forward strand.
TGATCGTCTTGATGCGGGACGGACACGGGGATCGACTCTACGGGGTATGGACCTCGGGCTCTAGATGTGGACGCGACCAGCAACACACACCAGGGAGACACTAAGCCCAACACTACGAGCTCCTAGTGGCGAAACGTCGCTAACAGAAGTGGAAGCTCACTCGTCGTCCCAAGCGAGGGAAAGCGCGGACCGTGCGCGGTTAAGGAACCGGCGGAGGTCAAGGGTAGTCTGACTCAACTTCCGGACTCGGATCGAGCCGCGGGATGGGTCACTCTCACTCTCACAGTGGTGACATGGACACACGGGCTAGTACCTACACTCTCGGCAGCGGCAAAAGACCATATACTAGCTAAGCAAATGAACGCCAAGAGGTTCGGACCATTACCTCCACGCACCTGGCGTGGCGAAGACAACCCCGGCCGAATCACGGACTCCCGGTTAACAATGATTACAGCAATACACTAAGTCGACCCACTCCACGCAGGGAGGTAAAAGGTCACATGTGGGGTCTGGGAATCACGCAACTCGGGTTGACGGCAGCATCTTGATGTCGCTCGGCGGTGCCGAACTCCGCGTTTTCGTGCTTTCCGAACGGCGGGTTCTGCGGGCCCGCGGGGCCCACGGATGGCGCTGTCCTCCGGATCTGTGGGGGTGGGACCCACTATGATGGGGACCCCCTGGTGGCATGCCTCCACGGACGACGGTCGGCCGGGAACACCGATCGGGGGTCGATCGGTCCCGATTCCCAAGTTTTGAAGTTGCTGCCCACGGAGTTTGGTTGCTGTTTTCAGGCACGCGCTCCGGCGAAAACGGCCGCTGCGGTCAGCCCCGTCACCGGAATGCGACGAAACTAGTGCCGTTGGAAAGAGGATTCAAAATCCTTCAATCTAGGGCCAGTGGACTCTTCTGAACCTGGGCGGACCTGGGCTTTAACAATTTTCCAATCCTCTACTCCACAGCTCCCAAAATATCAGATCAGCACATCAGTTTCCTATAAATGGCCGTTGACTGCCTACTTACAGTTGGATTCAGTCTTCGAGCTCTTCTTCAAAGTTGTAGGGTATCAAACCATGGAACTGGGAGTATTTTTGGAATTTGATTTCGAGGTGGTGGTGATTTACTATAATTTGTGAGGTGACTGGGGGTCGGATCTGGGAACAGGAGGACAGCACTGTAGATGGGACTGAGAACGATTTTTAGAAAATATGAGATGGGTGAATGAAAAATTAAGAAAAATTGTGGATGAAGGGTGGATGAATGGAACCCCCAGTAAAATTGGGCAAACCAACAAAAATCAAAAAGTGGACCTAAGACATGAAACTCAGGGCGGGGATGAATCTGGATAGAACTCTGGCAGAACCAAAATGGAAGAGTGGACGAAAATCAAAAAAATATGAAACGAGATCTGAATGGCAAACCAAAATTTGTGGGATGTCCTTGACACCTATGGAACATCCACTAAAATTCCCAGATCTATCTGAGCTCATGGCTGAGACATAAAATTCGTGGAAGCTTATATGGTACTGCACGGGCAGAACTCCGTTGATGGCGATGGCGGTGCGGTGGCGGCTCGTGGCGGCGGCGGTGATCGTCGGAACTAATAAACGAGGCTTCACACCTCAGAATGGAAGCCTTCACAGCACCCAAGGGGGAGAGGGAGGAGAGAGGAGGGGGGCGCACCAGCCCTTGCTCTTGAATTTGTTTGAATCAAATGGCATTAATTCTAGAAAATGGGAAATTACAAGTATTTATGTGTTACATCTCACATCCATTGTCCACCGTTGGATCTAGGGGATGGAAATGGGTGGCCTGGATTGAGTGTGACACACACACACAAAATACATTAAAATATTTAAGGGGGGGGCGGCCCTTGGACCAAGGAGGTGGAAGGTGGACTTGGTAGGTGGGGTGGGTGGCCAACTTGGACTTTCCAAGCCACTTGTCCCCCACTTGGCCCACCTATCTAGAAGCCTCCATTTGACATGTTGACTGACCCCACATGGGGCCCTTGGCTGAGGTGGCTCAATGGGATGGGGCCTGGGGGGCCCGTGGGGCCCACGGGGTCCAAATTGCACATAAGCCCCTCTTACAATCAAAATAGCAAACCGCATACAATGAAATAAACACAAAGTACACACACATAAAGTCTAACTAAATAGGATAAATGCCGGGACTCAGGGGGGCGTCTCCAGGCTGTCTCCGAGCCAAATAGATGCTGAGGTGGCTCGAGTCGTGCTCCGTGTGCGGTACCGGTGGCTCGGCGTATCGCGCCGCTCAATTGCTCAGGTGTCCGCACCACGTCTCCTTCGAGCGGGTGAGCGGAGTGCTTGCTCATTTGGGTTTTGAACCCTTCTTTTTGGGCCCCGGGAGGCTTCTAGTAGGGCTTGCCCTCGGAGCTATTCCCCCGGGTGTTCCATTTGGCCCCGGTGTAATGCCGATGGCTGCTTTTAGGGGCCGTTCCCTTAGTGGACGTGCTCCCACTTTTCTTTGGCAATCTCCCATGCTGGGGAGATTCTGTCGAAATTTTGTCAGAAATTTATCTTGATCAACTATTTTCTGACCTTGTTTATTGTTCGATGTGCTTTTTGCAGCTAACATGGCATCTGGCTCTTCTTCTTCTGCCTCCCGCGCCGTGGTGACGTGGGAGAACGTCCATTCCCTTGATCAGGGACACGATCAGCTTGCTGTAGTTACCGAGTCTTCGGATTCGGAGACAGACACCGTGGATACTAGTCGTCTCCTCATCCTCGGAGGTGATTCCTTTCATTACGACCAGGAGGGTGCTGTCAGGAGGGATCACCCCAAAGACAAGCATATGATGTCCTTCCTCAGGCGCTTCAACCTTCAGGGGAAAAGGGACATGTTCCTCATCCGCAAAGCTGAGCAAGCCTTGCTAGTGGAGAGGGATAGTCTGACAGACTGTGTAGTGCGGGGAAGGCCTATTTATCTTCCCGGAGAAGTCAGGAAATGGAGCGTCGTGCTTGGACTACAAGATCTGGCTCCAGAAGATGGGCTGCTGACCAGGGCCCCTGAATTTGTACCTGCTCGGTGGAATGATTCCGTAGGCAGGGTGGACCGGGAGAAGCCAATCTTTGGCTTGTTTCTTGCCCCGTTGAAATGGGGGTACAGAGAAGAATCTTTTCTGCTGGACTGCCTGGTAGTCCGTTTTAAGCATCAAATATCTGTGGGGTGGTTTGCTGAGCTGAGAGCCACCGACGCCCACACATTCAGACCTGGAGCACTGGAGTTCACGGATTATGTGCTGCAGCACTACGCTCCCATCCTGACCAGGGCTGGCGTCTATCACAGCGTGTATGCCTCAAGATACCGCTACCCCATCTCCCGAGGCTTATGCTGTGGCATGATCGAAGTATTCTTCCCCGAGTATAACACTTTTTATACCTAGGAAGGAGAGACTTCTCTGGATTTATGGAGCCTCTCACAGCTTAGCAGTCTACCCATCGACGGAGAGCCGTACGAGGAAGTTTGATGGCCCGACTGGCTGAAAGATCAGACTAACGGCGAGGGTCGATATCTGGTAGGTTACGCCTATCGCTATCTGATGAAGGTGTACCGCACACTTTGCCACTCGTCACATGACACAAGGGAAGCTCGAAAGCCGGGCTAGAAGTGGAGGGTGCGGATGGGCACTTGGCTCCAACATTTCTTTGGTGGGAAGAAGTATGAAGACTTCCCCACAGTAGCGCCGATGGCTCCGAAGAGGAAGAAGAGAGTCCGACGACATGCCGCAGCATCATCATCTTCAAGAGGAGGGCAGAGGGAGGACCCGAACCCTTCTGGTGTCGACGCAGTCACACACTGTGCTGTGTACCTGGCTTATTGGATCTATTCCTTCGCTCTCCCGCAAGGCGACGAGAGCGTGATTAGAGCGGAGGCTATCTATCCCGCCTGTCTCATGGTTTGGCGTACCAAGCTGTCCCTTTGCCCGGTGGCTCTATGCCTTACTTACAAAATGCTGGGAGACCTACATAAGACGCGTCTCCCCAGGCATCTACGGACGGTTGGTCCGTTGCACTTCTTCAGTGCTTGGGTTTGTACCCTATTCCCAGAGGCTGCCCCTCGGGCATTACAGTCGGCTCATCTTATCCCACGGATGATAGAGTTCGAGAGTGCCGAGCCGTCCTCACTAGCAGAGCAACTCTTCGCCATTCGGGGCAAGTTGGCCCGGGTTCCCACAAATTCACCCAGGGTCCTCCACTTCTGGAGATTAGCTGCTCATTCCAGCCCGCTAGTGAACAGGATGAGGCAGTGCAAGCTCTTCGAGACAGAGGAGTATATCCATCCAATCTCTGGGGTAAAGTGTACTAGGCCCATCCTGGAGCAGGAGTTAGTTGACTGGGCGCTGGCTATCAGACCAAGCGTCCTTGTATTCCGGAAGAGCGGCATTCTGTGGCTGGAGCCGTATTATCCGTTCCGCTTCAGTCGGAACTTTGGCTACGACCAGCACATTCCACATTCTTCTTCACAATTTGCGTTGCCCAATAGGCACAGAGCTGGGCAAGTTTCAAATGATGATGCCCGGATATGGTGGGACTTCTTCCACCGCCGAGAAGATGTTTCTTTCAGGGTGCCAACCCCTGCCCACTTCCCCTACGTCACTCCTGAATATATCAAGTGGTGGAACGTGCGGACGGGGTTCTACAGGAGCTCCCGCCAAGAGTGTTGGGTCGTAGCGGAGCATAGATTTCTGGACTCCCAGCCGGAGCCAGCCCTTGATATTGAGCCCTCCTATTTTAAGAAGCTGAAATCTTGGACCAACACGGAAGTGAGGGCCTATCTGGAAGCCCGGAAAGCCGTGAAAGGCCGCTCGACCAAAGTCGATCCGAAGCTGCCCGTAATCAGTAGGGACGACTATGTGAAGACGCTTCAGGGACTATGCCGCGTAAGCAGCGAGAGGGTGGTTCTTCAGCAACTCCCTCTGTCGATGGAAGAACCCATCTCGATTGTAGCCGACTGGCGCCCCGAGGTTGACAGGTTGCACCCCTATCGGACTTTCATCCGTAGGGAAGACAGGCGGGATGCTTTATATAACAACACCCCTTGGCTGTTCGCGCTTCTTCGCTCGCACGGGCTTTCAGTAGGTAGCCCCAGCAAAGCCATTCTGGACCGGCCTCTCCATATCTCATTCAAATATGCTGACGGATGGGGGCTGGACCACCTGAGCTTGTATTATCACCTGTCTTCTCGTGGCCACGAGGATCTGGCGTTGTTGGCCGAGCAGAGTAAAAAGATAGGAGACTTATGTTGGCTTATTCGCGAGGCAGCTTCGAGGGACAAAGTGCCATCGCTGTATTATTGGCCTCTGTTCCCTTTCTATACGGGGCCAGCAAGTATGTTCTATTTCTTTATTCCGGTCCGTCAGCCAGCATTCTTTTATTTGTTGCAGCATATATCATTCTCACCTTCATGCGTATGCAGTCCGACCCACTCCGGAGGAGACTCGGCACTTTAGGGAGCTAATAATAAAAGCTCAGAAGCTGGCGTATTTCGAGACTCCTGAGCCGGCCCCGACCACGACACCATTGCCTCCTGGTGACTCACAGAAGCGAACCAGATCCCAATTGAGAGAGGCTATTGGGAAGGCTAAAGCGGCAGCGACTCGAGTGACACGGGCACGCCGAAGGAAGGCCGCAGAAAAGGAACCAGCAACCCTTCTTCCTTCGGTTGTATCCTTTGAAGAGTTTGAGGCTTCTCGCACGCAAGGGCCAGAAGCTGAAGGTAAGCTCTTCATTTCTTCAGAATTCATTGGCTCATTTTGGCTGCTTCGGCTAATTCGTGTTGACAGTTGCCAACACAGTTGTTGCGGTCGTCAGGCTAGAGGCGACAGTAGGTGCCGTGGCTAGGGAAGGGGCAGAGGAAATCCCCACTGCTCCCGTAGAGAGAGATCTGCCTTCTCCAACACCCAGGTAGGAAATGGAAGGTAATTTATAGTTTAATCGTGACATCACCGCAAGTCTTCATGTCTTTAGTTGGCTTGACTATTTCTTGCCATAAATTTCAGTTGATATGCAACCGTCATTACTTCCGGGAGCAGAGGGTGCAGAGGAAGCTATTGCTGGGGAGCAAGGCGAGCTTGCCCCTGAGATCCCATCAACTACTGCTCCTAGTGTGGAGTCGATGGAGGAAGTCCCTACTGAGGGTGATGCTCTTCCTAGCGAGGTTCCTGCTCCGATGGTGGAGCGTCCAGAAAGAGCAGAGGAGTCTTCTTCCTCTAAGCAGGTCGATTGCGGTGGCGGCTCTAGTGATGAGGAGTTCCCACCGGTCGACACAGAGACCGAGGATGTCGGGCCGTCTTCAGCTTATGAAAGTGATCACATGACTTTCAGCCCACCCCGGTTGGCATGGAGCGGTCTTAGGCCGTCAGGATCACTCGTAAGTGAAGGGGCTGGGGCCGCAGAGGCCGCCCTTGGAGATTTGAGCCTAGTGCCGGTTGAGGTGTGGAATCCCCCGTGATCAGCGCTTGTTGCCCTTCCTTTCCTTTTCTTTTCAACTTTCTGATATATATATTTTTGGTGCAGACTGAGGTGGTGCTGCCGACCATAACGGTGCAGATACCCCTCCCGGCTCTAGGTGCGGGTCACGCAACCTTCCCGCACGTCTTGTGGCCTATCGCCCTGCGATATCCCAAGGATCATGCAGCGGTAGCGGGTCCAGCAGGACCTGGAGTACTTGTGAGGGCTGACGAGTCAGTGGCAGTCGGGGACTGCCGGCCGTTGGAAGTCGCACGACAGTCATCTTCAAGGAAGAGTGGCCCCCCCGAAGTAGAGGCGGGAGAGGTCGTTGAAGAGGAAGCTGGGACTACTGGGACCTTGGCCCTTATTGCTGAAACTGGCCACACGGAGGTCAGCCAAGCTGGAGGCAAGGAGCAGATGTCCTTGGCCCTTGATGTTCCTGTTGCAGCTTCGTCCCAAAAGGCTGGCAGGGAAGTCGCCGTCATCGAGACTCCAGGCACCATATTAGCTACTGTAGTTGTTCCCAGTACAAGTGCATTGCAGATCATGCCGTCGTTGTCCTATGGGACGAGCGACGATATCTGGGCCACCGTGGACAACAGAGTGGAGTTTGATCTCTCCGAGACGTCACCACTCGGTCTCTAGTCATCGAGCGACCTCGTGTGGCAGTTCTTAGGGACCCTTCAACAGACCATAGCGGCCAGCAGAGATTTGACTTATGTTCAGCTGAGGGGCTTGATAGAGCACTTGTCCCGTTCTCTGTTGGCTTTCGGCTGCCCCATGGACGACTGGACTCCATGGGTAATTCTACTGCTGAAATATGTGAACAGAAGGGAGTTCCTAGGCCGGGAGGTAGCTGACCAACTGACGGCCATAACATTGGAGGGAGCTGAATGCCGAGCGGCTCTCGTCTCTCTGAAAGGGACTGCAACGTAGATGAGGGATGCTAACAGCGCCTCCTCGCAGCGTCGAAGCTTCCTTACGGCCCGGATAGCAGAGTTGCAGGCCAAACTTTCAAGGGCAGAGGCTGAGCTTCAGGAAACAAAGCGTCTGGAAGTCCAAGAGATAGAGGAAGCAGAAATGGCCGAGGGACAAGCCGCTTCCCTCGAAGAGAAACTGTCCCAGCTGGAGGCCACCAAGTTTAGACTGCAAGAGCTAACCCACCATCCTTCCTTGGGTATTCCAGAGCTGGAGGATATCCTCCGACGCCCGCTGCCATAGTCTCTTCTATTTGCCCCTTTTTGTTTGATGGACTTTATGTACCTCGGGGTATGCCCCGCATGACATGTATCTTTTTGTTTTATAGGAATGAAATGTCCTCATTTGCTGCTAAATGACGACTCCATTCTTTCATTGGCCTTTTCCTCTCTTTTTCTATTCACCAGTTAACTCTAGTCCGAGTATATGAGTCACTAGGGCAGGAGAGCGCTCACGCCTTCAGCAAAGGGGTGAGGTGTTCGCTCCACCACGCTGTGACCACTCTCGGAACCAAGCAATGGCTAATGTAGGCCAAAAGTTCAAAGGACCAGAAAGTGTAGAGGCCCCTTAGGGTTGGGAAATAAGGAAAGAAGGCTTGTCAGCCAGATTCGTTGATGGTAACGGAAACTGGGGGTAGGGTTTATTCATCGACAGAGGTTACATGTCGAAGTAAAAGAAGTTTATTGCTTAATAAGGACGAAAGGTCCAGGTTAGGGGAATGTTGACCGGCCTTGTCAATGATGACAAGAGTCAATAGAAAGATGACCGGTCTCGTCGATGGTGACGAGGGTCGATAGGAAGTTGACTGATCCTGCGGATGGTGACACGGGTCGAAAAAGTAGTGACGCGGGACGGAACTGACAAATGGACTAAACCTATGATGAAGACCAAGTGCGGCCAGCACTCACACGTGACAAGGCAAGCCGAGTGATCGACCTCCGTACTATTCCTCCGAAGAGAGGCGTCTCTCAACAAGAAACCCAAGTCCACGGTCGTCCCTATGAGGGAAGCGAGTGGATCAAAGCGGCAAAGGAGCCGACGCGCAACTATAGGAGTCTAGTCCGAGCTCGGTGCTCGACTAGGGCCACGGAATGGGATACTCTCACTCACGATCTCGCGGTGTTGAATGCTAGCTAGGATCCCTACACTCTCACGCGGCATACAAGATCACATACTAGTAAAGCAAAATGCCAGGGGGGGGGAGCGTCGCACGTACCTCCACGCCTAGGCGTGGGGAAGGAACCCCGGCCGAGACCGACAACCCCGATACACACAATGAAAGAATAGGTACAAGCCAGCAATGGTGCCCACTCCTCGCAGGGAGATAACAGGCTACAACAATTCCATTCGGGGCGGCCGATACACGGGCTGACGGGCGGCACTCGGTGAAGGGTTGGCCACGAGGAGGGTCCGAATGACGATCGGCAGAATCGCAGCAACGCGCGACTCGGTGGTAAACGTTCCCACGAATGGATCCGGAGTCCGATTGGGGCGCCGTCAGCGAGGGCACGTAGTTAGGTCGCAGGAGGAAGCCTCGGCCAAAAGGCGATCTCAGATTCCGTCCGTGGAAGCCGTGGCCGCACCTGCAAATGGGGACAAGGAATCTGCTCCCAGAACTGCGCTGTCGAGCGGGGAAAATGGTAACTCGCTGCTCCGGTAGGCGATCGAGGCCCCGCTTGTGGGAGGACGTCGGGGACGCAGAGCAGCAGGTCCGGACCAAAGAGCTCGGTCAGATCTGGTCGTGGTTGGACGCTGCGAACTTTGGAAGTCGCCGGTTGTCCTGGCACCGGGTGGACTGGGCAGACCCGTGCGACCTCACGGGAACGGACGCCACGAACAGCTCGGACGTCGGAACGAGACGAGGTTGGCGGCGTTGGAAAGAGGACGAAGAGAGGTACAAACCCTGAAGAAATCAGCTCCAAACTCGGAGTTGTCCGTCCTGTGGGATTTTCGCAAGAAGGAGGGTGGATCTGGGCGCGCAGAGAGGGAGGCTCCTGCGCTAGCTCACGAGAAAACTCGCCACGGGTGGTGCCGACCTCGGATCGAGGCGAAACCAAAGCCCACGCGCTGCCGACTCGTAGAAGTATCCACCAAAAAAAGGAGGGGCTCGGATTCGACCTGCACCGGATGGGGACGCCGCTGCAACTTGGGGCCGAATCTGGAACACGCGAACTCGAACCGGAGACGAAGTAGAAGGGAGGAAGAACCTCGGCGTCGCACCGAGGGGATGGGGAGTCGCACCCCGGGGTTGCTCCCGTCGCAGGAGCAGAGGAGGAAGAGAGGGTCGCCCTCTCCAAGGGGTGGCTGCGCAAATGGATGCTCAATCAAAATATTTCATTCATTCATTAAATTTCTTCCAAAGAAAATGCTAAGACTATATAGTTGGGGAGGGGAGCTAGGGTTTCTACCACCAAATGGGGAGATGGGGGCGCAAATGGGAGGGGGTAGGGGCGGCCAGCTCTCCTCCCATCAAGGAGGGAATCTCTCCTTCAATCAAGGAGGTTCCTCCAATCAAGGAGGGATCAAAGGAAGGGGCGGCCAAAGGAGGGAGTGGAGAAAGGGGAAGGCGGCTGCCACCTCTTCCACTTGGAGGAGGTGAGAGGTGCGCCCAAAACCCTAACCCTAGGGGTTGGGTGCGCAAACCCCAAATGGGCCAAGAGAAGTGGAGCACAAGATGGCCCACTAACCCCTTTGCCCTCTAAATAAGCCTACAAAGCACAAAAGATGTCTAATTTGCCTACAAAGGCCTACAACTAGATAGAAGTGTCCACGCAGGGACTAATCCAAGGCCCAACATGGCCTAAAGCATGAAATAAATGGGAATAACTCTGCTAGTCTGCTAAATGATCGCCGAGCCAAAGGGATGCCGGGGTGCTCCGTGTGCTCCGTCGAGTGAAGCGGCGCGTGTCCTCACCAATTCTCCCCGGGTGGGAAGAACTCGACCCCGTCGAGTAAGGGTCACGGTCGCTCAAGTAACGCTCCAGCAGGTCCGGGTCGATCTGCTCCAGCTCTCCACGTGTGATCCAGGTGTCGTCTGTCGCAGGGTGCCCTCTCCAACGCACTAGAAAGCGCTGGTAGGCTCCGCTCCTGGTCGTGGTCACCTGCTCATCTAGTATGCAATCTATATGCTCGCGTGTCTGTAATGGGGCTGGAGGAGGTGGACGCTCAGATGGTGTAATGCTCTCAACAGGAGGGGTAGGCCCAAAAAGCTCACTGGGAATCACCGCGGGTTCCCGATATGCCACCAGATCAGAGACATTGAACGTCGAACTGATCCCATAGTCGTCTGGTAGCTCAATCTCATACGCATTCGACCCTATTCGCTTCAGAACTCGGAAGGGTCCTGCACCGCGGTCCTGGAGTTTCTTCACGGCCCCCGAAGGGAACCGTTCAGGTCTAACCCTGATCATGACGTACTCTCCCACTTGGAACTCACGGGTGCGTCGATGCGCATCAGCTAGATCCTTATAACGTGCGTTGCTGGCCTCGAGGGGGTGATGATGATGTAGACTCCAAACTAGTGGCGTGGACTCATACCGATATGAATGCATGGGTGGCCCAGGGCATCCAAACATAGACCCAGCATGTCTATGACGCCTACATGACTGGACAACACGGGGAGGACCAGGACAACTAAAGTTGTATCTATCATGCATGGGTGTCCTACGGAATGTGGTAGACTCATGGGGACTAAATTGCCCACACTCACTCATGACATTCCCTATATGAGACAAACCCCTATATGATGGTGGACATGAAGAAACATGGGGAAGAGACATGTGTCCCTGGCCTCCTAAGCTCGGGCATCTGGATGCCGGTAAGGTGAGGTGTTGACTAGAAGGCCTAGGTGGTGTATGATAGTGGACCTCCTCGACAAGGTGGGGAAAAGAATATGGGTCGAGAGGCTCACTAGGGAGGGGATCGAAAGGGTCAAAGAAATGATGACCCCTCCCGACAGGTCCCTTCACTATACTTGCCCATGTGCGACATTCGCCCAGGTGCAGATAATCACCTTCAGGCACTCTCATGTATGGGGCAAGAGGCTCATGAGGAAGGCAAGGAAGGCAAGGTTCCTCCCTCGGGACCGTGAAACCATAAGCGGGGACAAAATCAACCTCCACGGGTATGGGAAATAATAAAAGGACCTCGGATGTGATATGTCCTATGGTGTAGACCGAGGTAATAGACCCCAAAGCAGGGAGTGTAAAGCTATGACTATAGGGTTGGTCAGACCCTAAGGTCAACATATAAGTCAACTCCCATTGATAATCTAAACTCCTAAGGAAGTCCTTCACATTTTCAAGAAAGCAGAAGGACCGAAAAGTGGTGTGAAAGGAGTTAAGGGGTATTATTGGGAGGGCTGGTCCCATGGGTGTATAGCAAGGAATGGAGACATCTAGAAGTGGACCCTCCCTTAGCCAGCTAGCTAAAGACTCACCAATGACCAGTTCACCCTCGGAAGGTAAGAATGTCTCTATATGAGGGTCTAAGGGTGAAGCCTCTCTCTCGGGAGTGGGAACGGAGTCCTCTATGATGTGGAGGGGATCACTCCCTAACTCCTCAACCTCAGTTAGGTACTCCTCAATCAACTCCTGTTCAGCCTCGTAACTCACTGGAACAAACCCAGGTGATGACATGGAGGTGGTCGGCGTAACGCCGTCATGGAAGACAAACTCACCAGGAAGGTGAGATGGGTGTAAGGTGCAGGTCCTCCTATCCAGGTCGATGGTCGCACTTCTTTCCTCCAACCAAGTTCACCCTAAAATGATGCATGGACCAGCAAGTGTGCTGATCTTGCACCAAGCGCCATCGGAATATTTAACGGGGCCAAACCACCGTTGAAACTCGATAAAAGCTAAACCATCACGGAGAACAATCTCCCCAGTCTTAGAGAGTGACTCAATAATGTCTTGTGAGACACAGTTAGACGACACCCTACTGATGAAGTCGATCTCCGTATGCATCCCATTAGGTAGGATGGCAGTGGACATGACAGGGCGCTGGAATGACTCGGTCATCGGTATAGGGATCGGGTCTCCCGACGACTGAGTGGTAGGGGCGACACTTAGGGGTCGTACCATAAGAGCATCGAATCGGGCCAATAGGGATGACTAATCTGACATGTGGGCTCGAGGAACCACCATGGGGTTGGCGCGGAGCTGGACATGCAAGACTCAACGAGACAAGGACAAAACTCTAACTAGACACAAACCTTAACATTACAATGCAATGGTGGGTTACCTAGATGAACTAAGAGACTCAATGCAACCTAGATAACTCTAAGGCCTCAATTGCACCCTAGACAACCTAAAGACTCGAATGACCTAAGACCCCAATTTGTTAGAACAAACTGGTTCCCTAGGCTCTGATACCAAATTTGACGCGGGACGGAACTGACAAATGGACTAAACCTATGATGAAGACCAAGTGCGGCCAGCACTCACACGTGACAAGGCAAGCCGAGTGATCGACCTCCGTACTATTCCTCCGAAGAGAGGCGTCTCTCAACAAGAAACCCAAGTCCACGGTCGTCCCTATGAGGGAAGCGAGTGGATCAAAGCGGCAAAGGAGCCGACGCGCAACTATAGGAGTCTAGTCCGAGCTCGGTGCTCGACTAGGGCCACGGAATGGGATACTCTCACTCACGATCTCGCGGTGTTGAATGCTAGCTAGGATCCCTACACTCTCACGCGGCATACAAGATCACATACTAGTAAAGCAAAATGCCAGGGGGGGGGGAGCGTCGCACGTACCTCCACGCCTAGGCGTGGGGAAGGAACCCCGGCCGAGACCGACAACCCCGATACACACAATGAAAGAATAGGTACAAGCCAGCAATGGTGCCCACTCCTCGCAGGGAGATAACAGGCTACAACAATTCCATTCGGGGCGGCCGATACACGGGCTGACGGGCGGCACTCGGTGAAGGGTTGGCCACGAGGAGGGTCCGAATGACGATCGGCAGAATCGCAGCAACGCGCGACTCGGTGGTAAACGTTCCCACGAATGGATCCGGAGTCCGATTGGGGCGCCGTCAGCGAGGGCACGTAGTTAGGTCGCAGGAGGAAGCCTCGGCCAAAAGGCGATCTCAGATTCCGTCCGTGGAAGCCGTGGCCGCACCTGCAAATGGGGACAAGGAATCTGCTCCCAGAACTGCGCTGTCGAGCGGGGAAAATGGTAACTCGCTGCTCCGGTAGGCGATCGAGGCCCCGCTTGTGGGAGGACGTCGGGGACGCAGAGCAGCAGGTCCGGACCAAAGAGCTCGGTCAGATCTGGTCGTGGTTGGAAGCTGCAAACTTTGGAAGTCGCCGGTTGTCCTGGCACCGGGTGGACTGGGCAGACCCGCGCGACCTCACGGGAACGGACGCCACGAACAGCTCGGACGTCGGAACGAGACGAGGTTGGCGGCGTTGGAAAGAGGACGACGAGAGGTACAAACCCTGAAGAAATCAGCTCCAAAATCGGAGTTTTCCGTCCTGTGGGATTTTCGCAAGAAGGAGGGTGGATCTGGGCGCGCAGAGAGGGAGGCTCCTGCGCTAGCTCACGAGAAAACTCGCCACGGGTGGTGCCGACCTCGGATCGAGGCGAAACCAAAGCCCACGCGCTGCCGACTCGTAGAAGTATCCACCAAAAAAAGGAGGGGCTCGGATTCGACCCGCACCGGATGGGGACGCCGCTGCAACTTGGGGCCGAATCTGGAACACGCGAACTCGAACCGGAGACGAAGTAGAAGGGAGGAAGAACCTCGGCGTCGCACCGAGGGGATGGGGAGTCGCACCCCGGGGTTGCTCCCGTCGCAGGAGCAGAGGAGGAAGAGAGGGTCACCCTCTCCAAGGGGTGTCTGCGCAAATGGCTGCTCAATCAAAATATTTCATTCATTCATTAAATTTCTTCCAAAGAAAATGCTAAGACTATATAGTTGGGGAGGGGAGCTAGGGTTTCTACCACCAAATGGGGAGATGGGGGCGCAAATGGGAGGGGGTAGGGGCGGCCAGCTCTCCTCCCATCAAGGAGGGAATCTCTCCTTCAATCAAGGAGGTTCCTCCAATCAAGGAGGGATCAAAGGAAGGGGCGGCCAAAGGAGGGAGTGGAGAAAGGGGAAGGCGGCTGCCACCTCTTCCACTTGGAGGAGGTGAGAGGTGCGCCCAAAACCCTAACCCTAGGGGTTGGGTGCGCAAACCCCAAATGGGCCAAGAGAAGTGGAGCACAAGATGGCCCACTAACCCCTTTGCCCTCTAAATAAGCCTACAAAGCACAAAAGATGTCTAATTTGCCTACAAAGGCCTACAACTAGATAGAAGTGTCCACGCAGGGACTAATCCAAGGCCCAACATGGCCTAAAGCATGAAATAAGTGGGGATAACTCTGCTAGTCTGCTAAATGATCGCCGAGCCAAAGGGATGCCGGCGTGCTCCGTGTGCTCCGTCGAGTGAAGCGGCGCGTGTCCTCACCAAGTAGTCGGTCTTGCCGATGGTGACAAGGACCAAAAAGGTGTAGCGATCGATCTTGCCGATGGTGACAAGGGTCAAAAAGGTAGCCGGTCTTGCCGATGGTGACAAAGATCGAAAGGGTAGTGACCAATCTTGCCGATGGTGACAAAGATCGAAAGGGTAGCGACCGATCTTGTCGATGGTGACAAGGGTCGACAAGGTTGCCGGTCTTGCCGATAGTGACAAGGACCGAGAAGGTGTAGCGACCGATCTTGTCGATGGTGACAAGGGTTGAAAAGGTAGCCGGTCTTGCCGATGGTGACAAGGACCAAAAAGGGTAGCGACCGATCTTGTCGAAGGTGACAAGAGTCGAAAGGATGGCCGATCTTGCCGATGGTGACAAGGGCCGAAAGGGTAGCGACCGATCTTGCCGATGGTGACAAGGGTCGAAAGGGTAGTTGGTCTTGCCGATGGTGACAAGGACCGAAAGGGTAGTGATCGATCTTGCCGATGGTGACAAGGGTCGAAAGGGTAGTCGGTCTTGTAGATGGTGACAAGGGTCGAAAGGGTAGCGACCGATCTTGCCGATGGTGATAAGGGTCGAAAGGGTAGTCGATCTTGCCGATGGTGACAAGGACCGAAAAGGGCAGTGACCGATCTTGTCGATGGTGACAAGGGTCGAAAAAGATAGTCGGTCTTGCCGATGGTGACAAGGACCGAAAAGGGTAGCGACCGATCTTGCCGATGGTGACAAGGGTCGAAAGGGTAGCGACTGATCTTGCCGATGGTGATAAGGGTCGAAAGGGTAGTCGGTCTTGCCGATGGTGACAAGGATCGAAAAGGGTAGCGACCGATCTTGCCGATGGTGACAAGGGTCGAAGAGGTAGCCGGTCTTGCCGATGGTGACAAGAACCGAAAAGGGTAGCGACCGATCTTGCCGATGGTGACAAGGGTCGAAAAGGTAGTCGGTCTTGCTGATGGTGATAAGGACAAAAAGGGTAGCGACCGATCTTGCCGATGGTGACAAGGGTCGAAAGGGTAGCGACCAATCTTGCCGATGGTGACAAGGGTCGAAAAAGGTAGAAGGAGTAGAATGACGAACGGAGGCAACCTCGCTACTGCATCATCATTTCTTTTCCTTTCTCTTTCCCCTTTTTTTATCACATTACTGACTTAAGCGCCCTTTCAGGTTTTCGCCGAAGCCAGCCCCTTCTTTCTTTTGCCTACGCGCTCTTTCGGGTTTTCACGTAGCGGGGTATCCGATTTTACCTGCAACGCCCTTTCGGGTTTTCGCCACAGCCGGGTTATAGCCATTTTTGCCCTTATCCTGGTTTAGGAACAAGGCCGGCAGGGTATCTCGATTTTTAACCCCATTTTTCGTTTCTTTTATTTTTCTTCCTTTTTTGTACTTTGTGGAGAATCCGGAACACGGGAGAGCTTACCCGCTAGGATGCCGACCGGCCTTGTCGATGATGACAAGGGTCGGACCCTGGTTCAGTTCGTTGACATTGGTTAGATGTCGAAGCAAAGGCTATATGGTTCTTAACAGGGGCGAAAGGTCCAAGTTAAGGGATAAAGGTCGACCTATCTTGCTGATGATGATGAGGATCGAAATTGGGTTTGTTCATCGACATGGGTTACATGTCGAAGCAAAGGTATATTCATTAACAGGGATGAAAGGTCCGAGTTAAAGGTAGAGATCGACCGATCTCGTCGATGATGACGAGGGTTGAAGCTGGGTTTGTTCATCGACATGGGTTACGTGTCGAAGCAAAGGTATGTTCATTAACAGGGACGAAAGGTCCGAGTTAAAGGTATAGAGGTCGACCAATCTCGCTGATGATGACGAGGGTCGAAGTTGGGTTTGTTCATCGACATGGGTTACATGTCGAAGCAAAGGTATATTCATTAACAGGGATGAAAGGTCTAGGTTAAAGGTAGAGATCAAAGTTGGGTTTGTTCATTGACATGGGTTACATGTCGAAGCAAAGGTATATTCATTACCAGGTTAAAGGTAGAGGTCGACCGATCTCGCCGATGATGACGAGGGTCAAAGTTGGGTTTGATAGGGGATTTCTGGTTGGACTTTTGATGGTTGTCCCTTGGGAGTTTCATTAGGAGGAGAAAGAAAGAGGAACTTTTAGATCACCACTTTATTGGCTTAAGAGCCCTTTTGGGTTTTCACATAAGCCAGCCCCCTCTTACTTTTGCCTACGCGCCCTTTCGGGTTTTCACGTGGCGGGGTATCCGATTTTGCCTGCGGCGCCCTTTCGGGTTTTCACCACAGCTGGGTTATAGCCATTCTTGCCCTTGTCCTGGTTTAGGAACAAGGCCGGTGGGGTATCTCTATTTTTAACCCCATTTTTTTTTTTTACTCATATAACAGAAGGGCGTTGAGAGAGTCGGCTAGGACATGAAGTCTCGTGCCGAGAAAGAGGGTTTATTTGTCAGCAAGGAGACAATGCTAACGCAAGGGATAGATTCGTGCCGATTCGAGCGTAAGGCCTGCAATGGCAATGTTGTATAAAGGTCGGCTAGGACACGAAGTCTTACGCCGAGAAAAGAGGTTTATTCGTCAACAAGGAGACAATGCTGACGCAAGGGATAGATTCGTGCCGATTCAAGCGTAAGGCCTACAACGGCAATGTTGTTTATTATATGCGAACTCGGTCAGGGCAGAGTGCCACTAGCCTGAGGCGTGGGTAGCTCGATCAGGGCGGAGTGCCACTAGACCAAGGTAAGGGTAGCTCGATCAGGGCGGAGTGTCACTAGACCAAGGTATGGGAAGCTTGATCAAGGCGGAATGCCACTAGACCAATATTAAGGTAGCTCGGCCAAGACGGAGTGCCACTAGACCAAGGTATGAGTAGCTTGATCAGGGCGGAGTGCCACTAGACCAAGGTGAAGGTATCCCGATTATTCAGGGAATGCTGGTTACGCCGTGTGATACAGCTTTATATGCTTTCCATTGAGGGGAGAGAACTGAACGACTCCTTTGTGGTCTATCAGGACGTAGGCACCCCCTTCATATACTCGGCGGACGACATATGGTCCGACCCAATTTTCAACCAACTTTCCCTTGGGGTTGGAAGCCATCACCTCTCTCCTTTTGACCATCACCATGTCTCCTTTCTTGAATTCTCGACCTTTGACCAGCTTATCGAAGGCACGGACCATGCGAGCTTGGTAGAGTTGAATGTTTTGTTGCGCACAGAGACGCTTTCCTTCGAGCTCGGCAAGCTCTTCCAATCTTCTTTCTGCGTTAGTTTGTTCACTGCTGACTAGTCTATGTTGGATAGCGACTCACAGCAAGGGGACTTGTAATTCAATCGGCACCACAGCCTCTGACCCGTATACGAGGAAGAATGGCGAATAGCCGGTTGGGGTTTTATAGACGGTATGATAGGCCCAAAGCGCTTCGTACATCTTTTCTTCTCAGTCCTTCATATTGGGCTTGACGGTCTTTGCCAGCAACGTGCATAACATTTTGTTGAAGGCTTCTGCAAGTCCATTGGCTTGAGGGTTGTAGGGGGACGACGTCCTCCAGTCAATCTTGTATTTATCAGCTAGCCGATAAACATTCTGGTTTTTGAAATGGCTGTCGTTGTCAGAGATAATACGGCTGGGAATCCCAAACCGGAATATTATGTTTTGCCGGAAGAATCTCGCAACCAACTCTCCCGTCACTTCTCTTAGTGCTACTGTCTCTGCCCATCTGGAGAAATAATCTGTAGCTGCTAAGATGTATTTGCACCCTGATGAAGATGCTGGCAGTGGCCCCACCACGTCCATGCCCCATTGAGCGAACGGCCAGCTCGGTATGGTAGGGTGTAGTGGCACCGGAGGTCTCCTTGACACATTGGCGTGCTCTTGGCATTTCTGGCAAGCCTTGGTGAACTTGCAGCAGTCATCAAATATAGTGGGCCAATAGTAACCCAATTTCTTTATCTCGCTTTTTATTTTCGGGCCGGCCTGATGTGCTCCAGCTGGACCCGCATGGACTTCTTGCATCACCTGCCCAACTTCTGCTGAAGACAAGCAATGAAGTAGAACTTTCCTTTGGGCGTCTGCCATTATTCGGAACAGAGTTCCGTTTCTCATCTCGTAAGAGTCTTTGACCCTCAGGAGTTTCATTCTCTGTTCTTTCTCCTTTGGGAGCTGTTGGTGCTGGAACCATCGTAGGAGATGTTCTCGCCAATCGGGCTGTTGAACCTCTTCGACGGCTGCCACCTCAATCTCTTGTTCGTCGGCCAAGACCTCTGTCACACTGGAGACTTGCCGGCATTTGATCACTATTATATTCACGCTTATGTCTGGCAGGATTGCCAGAGAACTTGCTAATTTAGCGAGGGCGTTCGCCTGAGCGTTCTGTCCTCGGTTGACATGCTTGATGCTGATGAAGTAAAATCTTGACATCAGGCGGGTTGCCAGCTGATGGTAAGGGAGGAGCTCTTGCTTCCGCACATCGAACTCTCCTTCCAGCTGTTTTATAACTAGCATGGAGTCTCAGAATGCTTCGAGCATCTGAATTCCCATGGACAGTGCGATCTGCAACCTGACTATTAAGGCTTCATATTCTACCTCATTGTTTGTGCAAGGCTTGTTTATCGAGCAAGATGTGTGCACAACTTCTCCTTCTGGAGATTTCAGGACTATGCCTACTCCTGCTTTGACCCTGGCTGATCTAGTGGCCGAGGTGTCAATTCTGGAGGCACCATCAAAATACAGCTGCCACAACGAGGGCTGCGCTTGAGCGGCTTCCAGTGTTTCATCTTGAGGAAGCTCCGGTTCCAGCGGGTAGTCTCCCGGTATTGGGTGCTCGGCGAAGAAGTCTGCAATATCTTGGCCTTTGACAACCTTTCGCGATACATAGGAGATATCGAACTCCATAAGGATCACCGCCCATTTGCCCAAGCGACCTTTGAGTGCCGGCTGGGACATAATATATTTCAGCGGGTCCACTTTGGATACCAGGCTGATTTCATGCGACAACATATAGTGTCGAAGCTTCTTGACTGCGAAGACCAGTGCCAGACAGATATTCTCAATATAAGTATATTTCTCCTCAGTCCTGACCAGTCTCCGACTGAGGTAGTAGAGGGCTTGCTCTTTCCCTTCTTCATTATTCTGGGTGAGCATTACCCCCAGAGAGTTGTGTGTGGCTGCTATATATAATATCAGTGGCCGTCCTTTCACCGGGGCGCCTAGCACTGGGGGAGTCTTCAGATAATCTTTCAGCTTGTCAAAGGCTGTCTGGCAATCTTCATCCCAGTAAAAGGGAACATCCTTCATCATCAATTTGTGGAAAGGCTGGCATCGCCCCAACAAATTGGAAATTAACCTCCGGATGTAAGCCAAGCGGCCCTACAGTGATCTCAGCTCGGAGAGGTTCCTTGGTGCAGGTAACTCCTGAATTGCTTTAATCTTTGCGGGGTCTATCTCGATTCCCCGGTACCTGACAATGAAACCCAAGAATTTTCCACTCGACACTCCGAACGCACATTTCATAGGGTTCATCTTCAATTCATACTGTCTCAGCCTCTGAAAAATGCTTCGGAGGTCCCGCAGATGGTCTTCTTTTCTTCTAGTCTTGACCACCAGGTCATCTATGTAGCACTCGACCTTATGGTAGAGCAACTCATCAAATATTTTGGTCATTGCGCGCAGATAAGTTGCGCCAGCATTCTTTAGTCCGAACGGCATCCTCTTGTAGTGATATATGCCTTTAGGGGTTCAGAAGGCAGTGTGGACCCGGTCACGTTCCGCGGTCCATATCTAGTTGTAGCCGGATGACCCATCCATGAATGACAGGACCTCATGGCTGGTTGTAGCATCAATCATGATTTCGTTATTGGCACCGAAAAGTCATCCTTGGGACAGGCTTTATTCAGATCTCGGAAGTCAACACATATCCAGATCTGTCCATTCTTCTTCTTCACGGGGACAATATTTGCCAGCCACGTGGTGTACTGATTTTCTTCGATAAATCCCACATCAATGAGCTTGTTGACTTCTGCACAAATTTGAGTGATGAGCTCCGGCCTCATGCGCCACGGTGGTTGCTTCACCGGCTCGGCTTCAGGGTTGATCGCCAGCTCATGTTGCGAAACTGCAAGGCTCAATCCTGGCATCTCTTTGTAAGTCCAGGCGAAGCAATCCCGGTACTCTTGCAGCAGCTGGATGTACAGCTCCCGTTCTTCTTGCGATAGTTGGGCACTGAGAAAGGTAGGCCTGGGATCTACCTCATTTCCCAGGTTAACTTCTATTAGCTCATCGACCGTAGCTTGGCCTCCATCTTCTATCTCCGGAGGTGCCGACTGGAGGTCAACGAAATCTGGAATACCATCTTCGGGGTTAAGGACCTCGATTTCCTCATTTGACATCATCAGAGTCTCCAGAATGTCCTATGCTTCATCCAATAACGGCCGTGCAGATTGTTCTAGTAAATCTACTATCGTTGTAGATTCCAAGGGCGAGAGAGCAGCTTTAGCCCTTGTGGTTGGGGTTACAGCCGTGACAGACAGGTGGCTGCTTGTTGTAGGGCTGGAACAGCATCCCAGCCTTGTAGCAGAGGGTGAGGAGGTCTCGCCTTTCGGGGCAGTTGTATCTGCAATAGGAGTGGCATTCCCATTCTTGGCAGCATACACCTCTTGATTGGAGTCGGCTGAGGCTCCCTCGATTGGCAGGAGAGGTGATGAGGTCATCATTAGTAGGACTCCACTGGAGGGAGAGGTCCATGTTTCTTCAACATCTTCGGCTTTGCTGCTGCTAGCCATATCGAATTTGGCTTGAAGGGCTGTCTCTTCGAGATAGACATGCTCCCAACATCGGCAAGGAATCATGGTCTCTGCTTCTTGATTTCTGGGCCGAGCCGGCTTGGCATATTCAGCTTCTGCCGGGTATTCATCAAAAGTTGCCCCCAGTGGGCTATCTCTGGCAGGGCAGAAGGCGGAAATGGTGTCCACCTCGTATCGCCCGATGTAGTAGTATTCCTCTAGAATGAAGCCCAACCCTGGATGTTGAGAGACGCGTCTTAGTTCCTTGTCCAGACTTGCGGGATACCACATTTTCTGGAACGCTTGTTGACTTCTATGAGACTAGTCGGGGGGAATGTGTTGCTTCTGGAACATCATGGTCATCCGACAGGTTGTGAATGCCAGACCCTTGACGGGGACAGACGGATTGCTTATATCTTCGGGGAGGCAACAGTCTGTGTCTTCCCTAGTAGGGTGCTCTTCAGCCGTATAGAACAAGCTATTGGGTCCATCTACCTGCGCCACCTCCCAATTTATGAAAGGCTCGACAATGGGGTCATCGAGGCCGGGAATCGGCTTGGTGAGGCCGTTCGGGACTCCAATGTAGTTGTGCTGCCGATCTACATGCACTTCATTAGCTTCGGGGTACAAAGCTGGGGGTGCTATTCTACCCATGTCCCCGGATACGGTGATATGAGAGACCGCCTTGGGCTTGACGTATCCGCGCGGCGGTGGCGGATACCAGTTATCGCCGGATGAGCTTCTTGATGCCCCTACGGGGGTCTTGACTTCAGAGGTCTTCTGAGAGGGCCCCGCATATAGATTGGCATCTGCCAAGTGACATTCAAATACCTCAAACGGGTGGAGGTCAGCAAATATCCTTTCCTCCTTCCCATGGAGACTGTATTTGATACATTGGTGGAGCGTGAAGGGCACCACCATGTTTTCATGCAGCCATGGGCGGCCAAGCAGTGCCTTGTACGAGGTGCGGGAGTCGATGACATGGAACTGCACCGTCGTAGTGAAATCCGCCAGGGTAAGTGTGAACTCCGCCACCCCCATTGACACTTCACATTTTTGATTGAAGTCGGCGATACGCATATCCCCGACCTTCTCAAGACGCATGTTGAAGTGGTGCCTATCATAGATTCTGTAGGGCAGAATATTGACAGCTGCACCAGGATCGACCAGAATCCTTTTCAGCTCCCTCCCGTTCAGGTGCCCCTTCATGTACAACGGCCTATTGTGGCTGATGGTAGGTAGAAGCATGTCTTCTTGAGTGAAGGTCATGCTGGCTTCTAGTAGTGCTTCAGCCAAGCATGTCTCAAAATGAGCAGGCGTCTGCAGAGCAGTGATGATCGCCGGTCGAGTCTCTTCACTCAAAGAGAGGATCTCCCAAATTATGAATCTAGCAGGGAGCTTCTTGAGTAGCTTCATTATTCGGCTCCCAGCTCGGACATTGGAAAGCTTCATCTCATCTGCCCACCTGGGCCTGGGAGAGTCCTGAGTTGCAGCCCCCGATGGACCTGCTTCATTTGCCTCGGACTCGGCACCTTTCTGGTTAGCACTGGATCCCTGGTGTTCTTCATTAGTTGCTGCAAGACAAGCTCCATCTGCATTCGGAGCTTCTGGAGATTGTGTTGGCTGCGACTGGACATCTCCGGGTGCAGGGATAGCTTCCTGGCATGGTTGCTTCCCCTTAGACATCTTCATGAATTCAAGAAATGAAGGGACTGTCTTGCCCCCACTCTTGTTGTACAGGCCTGGCGGAGGAGGGATCTGGACTCCCTTGACCTCCGGGGGAGGTGTCTTGTAGAGCTGTTCTCCCCTGAATATAATGTTGTGGTTGGGAGGCGGTTGGCGCCCCCATTTTCGGCCTGACCGGGTTGCATGTGTAGCAGTCGCGGCTTCGGCCTTGCCTCCATCAATTGGGGGTGTGAAGCAAATTTCCTCTTCTTCCTCCTCGCCGGGCAGGTTGAAGAGTGCTAAGAGGGTATTGCAGGAGACAACCTACACTTCATCGGCTTTAACGGCCTTTCTTTTCTTCTTCTTTTGTTTCTTCCTCTTCTTTGCTTCGGCAGGCGCCTGCCCCCAGAACAGACTGCCCTCCTTATTGGATGCCGCATCAGCTTCTTCCTCTTGCCTGAGTGAAAGCCGTTCCAGTTCTTGCCATGGGACATGGTCCTGCACCAGCAAGGGTTTCAATTCCGGCTACACGTACTCATCTAGCCCTTCAATAATGTTTTGCAACATGCGGATCCCAGGACTAGCTTCCTTGACCACCGGCAGCGGAGTTTGCCTCCTCCGATTATGTGTATGTATTCTGATGACTGCAGGTGGAGTGGTCCACACAGGTGCTACCACTGGCGGAGCAGGTCGTGGTGTGACGCCACGGACATGTGCCCCCACTTTCGGACGGGATGCCATCCCTGTTGTTCTTTCACGGGCTCCAAGAAATGTGTTTCATAGGTGCTCCGCACACTTGCTTCGGATATCTGCTCAGGCAATGCCTGATATAGGGAGATCATGTTGACTCCTGCTCTTCTAGGAGGGGCTTCGTGTGGTTGAGGGGGGTCCACTTTGTACTCTCCCAACTCTATTTCATTCTTCTTCACCATCCCTTCGATGATGTCTTTGAAAACATAGCAGTCTTCGATTGGATGCCTGGTGCGGACACCAGAGCGAGTGAGAAGCACGAACCGGCGAGCCTTCGGTACCGTACGCGGAGCACCACCCGGGCTACCTCAGCTTCCATTTGGCTCGGAGACAATCTGGAGACTCCCCCTTGAGTCTCGATATTTATAGTTTATTGGGACTTTATTTGTGTGTATTGTGTGTTTTATTCGGATTGTAATTCGGATTGTAAGAGGGGTTTATGTGTAATTTGGGACCACCCGGGTCCCGCGGGCCCCCCTACCTCTTCCTCATTGATTCACCTCATCTCTAGAGCCCATGTGGGGTCAGTCAACCTTCCAATAGTGGGCTTCTAGAAGAGTGGACCAAGGGGGGGACAAGGAATAAAAAAAGTCCAAGAAGGAGGCCATGAAGTCAAGAGGGTGCCCCCTATTTAATATAGTTTAATAGGTTTGAAATCTTTTTTTATTTGTTCCAAATCACATGGGAGAAATAAATTGTGGACTCCCTCTTTTATCCCCCACCAATCCTAGATCTAGGGATAGAACTAGACTTTTTGTATTTTCTATAAAAGCCTTGTATTTCTATTTTGAGTAGAATTAATGACAAGAAAATTTGGAATTTCCTCCATGAGCAAGGGCCGCCCCTATCTCTCTCCTCTCTCCCCTTTCAGCAGCTGAGAAGGCTGTGGTTCTGAGGTGTGAAGCCTCCTCTATCAGTTCCGGAGATAGTCACCGCCGCCACCGCCGCCACCGTGCCGCCATCGCACCACCACCATGTTCGCCGGAGTTCTGTCCACCCAGGATAGATCCCCCTTTGACGAATTTCTGCTCCCAGCCACAAACTCTTCTTGAGCTCAAACTTTCAGGGTGAGTTCCAGAGGTCTCCCCCACATCCCAGAAAAATTGGTTGTGCTTCTAACTTCCATTTTGTAATTTTCCATTTTCGATCTTCATTTCCTTCCAGATCTGTCAGGTTTCTATCCACTGTGACAGCAACCGTAAGCTTCCTCTCTTAGACCCACTTTTTGATTTTTTCCTTGAACCTCCAATTTTACTAGAGGTTCTGTCCACCATCCCCACCACCCAAAATTTTTTTGTGGAATTTTCATAGGCCTTCACATATTTTCTAAAAATCACTCTCAGATCCCACTCAGTTTTGTCTGCCTCTGTCCAGATCCGAACACCCGCCAGTATAAAATAGCTTTCCCCATCCAAACCTCCACCAAATCGGTCATAAGAATTATTTCCATTTTTCTCTCCCTCCCCTCTACAACTTTCATGAAGAGCTTGAGGTCTGAATCAGAGGTATACCCTGCGGTCAATGCCAACTCTCAGGAAACTTCAGTTCTGCCCGGCCAGATCTGAAACTGAGAATAGGCCGGTTCTAAATTCTCCCACCAGAAGCACGGCTCCGGTGAATTTTTTTGAGTCCCATAGGGTCAAAGGATTTCCAGTCAGCATTCCAACGGCGCTGGTTTCGTGCCGATCCGACATTGTTGCTGATCACAGCGGCAATTCTCGCTGAGTCGCGCGCCTAAAAATAGAAGCAGCAGACCCGTGGGCAGCAACTCCAAGTCTTGAAGATCGGAGCCGCCCGGCCTCCAACCGGTGCTCCCGCCCGACCGCCTTCCAGGGAGGCGCGCCACCAGAGGTCTCCATCACAGCGGGACTCACCCCATCAGGCCCGGAAGATAGAGCGGTCCGTGGGCCCCACGAACCCGTAGATCGCGCCATCCGGACAGCACTAAATGTGGGTTTCGGCACCGCCGGAGCGACATCAAGATGCTGCCCGTCAACCCAATTCCCGTGACTCCCGGGCCACACATGTGACCTATTACCTCCCTGCGTGGAGTGGGTCAAATTTTTGTACCACAGTCAAACTTTGTTAACCAGGAGCCTGGGTTTGGCCGGGGTTGTCTTCCCTACGCCGGGAGCATGGAGGTAACGGTCTTAACTCCTTGGCGTTCATTTGCTAGTTTAGTATATGGTCATATGCCACTGTGAGAGCATAGGATTCTAGCCCGTGAGTCCATGTCACGGCTGTGAGCGAGAGAGTGACCCGTCCCGTGACTCGATCCGAGCACGGAAGTGAGTTGACCACCCTTGACTCTGCCGGTTTCTCAACCGCGCGGATCCGTGTTTCCCCTCGCTTGGGACGACGAGTGAGCTTGCATTTCTGTTAGCGACGTATAGCCCATAGGAACTCTTAGTGTTGGGCCAAAGTGTCTCCATTGTTGTATGTTGCTGGTCGTGTCCTCATTTAGAGTCTGAGGTCCACATCACTTAGAGTCGGTTCCCGTGTCCGTCCCGCATCAATGCCCCAGCATCTGGTGGTAGGGGTAGAATCTTGGACTGTCTTTTCTCTTCAGGTCCTCCGGCCTCTTTGGCTCTGGCAGGGTGACCACGCCATACTCTGTTACCCAATCGAATAGAATCCTGGTCTTGTCCTTCGGAAAGGAGTAAGCCTTCTTCATCTTGTCCCGCAACGAGGGACCTTCTTTGCCGTCTAGGGCTTTTGCAGTCTGTGGGGCAACCGCCTTCTTACCTTTCGCTTTCTGTTGTTCGAATGCCTTGATCTCAAGAGCGTTCGCTTCTTTAGGCGCCGGGCGCCGTTCCACTGCCTTGCCCTTCTGGGTTGTGTTGGCAGTTTGTGTAGGGGCAGGTCTGGCCAAAAAGGCGTCCACCTCGGCCACGACATTATTTAATCGGTCAAACGACCGTATTTCCATCCCAATCGTCTTTTCCAGGACTTCTCTCCTGAGGTTCTGTTTACATATTTGTACAGCGTCCTCCTGATGCGGGGGCCGCTTGCATCTCATTCCGAGGTTCCTCCACCTCTTAATATAGTCGAGGGCTGTCTCATCTGCCCTCTGTTTCGTTGAATAGAGTTCAGCCACTGTGACCTCCCTCTCTGTAACATGAAATCTTTCTCTGAACTTCCTCCGCATATCCGACCAGTCGTTGATCGACTCGGCCGGGAGGCTGGAGTACCATTCAAATGCGAGCCCCGTCAGCGAGGACCCAAAAAACTTCAGCAAGTATGACTCATCGGTGGCCAGATCACCCATGACGGTCATATAGTATGCGACGTGTTCCTTTGGGGACCCCTTCCCATTGAACTTGTCGAACTTTCGCGGCTTGCTGATCCCTGGGGGAAGCCGCTTGGCAACATGATGTTGTAGGTATGGCACCCGATAGGCATCAAATGTGGCGTAGTCGCCTTCACTTTTTTCTGCGAGCTTTAGCTCGATCATTCTTTGCACCATCATCCGGTTCATGACTGTGGGGTCAACTGGGTCGGGATAGAAGTGTGCCAGCTACAGATATGGGGTGACCAGAGTGGTCGCCTATGGCGGGCGCAGCAGCGGGGGTGTCTGGTGCATTTGAGGGAGCACTGGTAGCATCAGCAGCTGCGACTGTGGGGGCCGCTGTTGAGTCATTGCCATGCTTGGCTCTGACGATTGGGGCATGGTGTAGAGCAGCGGAGGGTCGACATGACGGACCGCTCCCCGGGATGATTCACCCTGGACTTCAGGCGGCTTGGAAGCTGATGACTGTTCAGCCTTCTCCATCAGCTGTTTCTTTAGCAAGTCTATCTCTTGCCGGTATCTTTGAAGTAGCATCAGGACCGACGGGTCCATAGTTGCCATGTTAGGGATAGCCTCTGTTGCTTCCCCGGATGTACCCTCAGGTAGGATGTCGAGGAGGACATCATCGTCTTCTTCCGCCGTCACTACATTGGCGGTTAAGATAGCAACCCCATCATTCCGCTGGTGATAGCCTAGGGGTTGTTTTCCTCTAGCTGTCGCCAGGAGTTCCCTTGTGGCTTCTGTTCTTCGAGTATTCGGCCCTGGCCTCACAGCCAATTGAGCCAACTCACGGGGGTCTTCGAGAAGCCCCCCATATCGGCTGAATTTGCCAGCCATATTGCAGGTGAAGACCTGCATCCTTCTTCTCCGTCGATGGACCTTCCTCTTAGCCTGCTCCGAGAAGGTCAGCCTCTCGAACACAGAAGTCCTTCTTGCTTCTTCCCGCCTAGGGGTGGCTTCATCGGCTTCGATCTCAAAGCCGTCATCATAGCCATTGTCGTCAACCGACGACACCATCATCCTTTCTCCTGTATCTTCTTCAACTGCCATTGAAGGGAAGTAGTCTTCATTGGC
This sequence comes from Amorphophallus konjac, assembly GCA_022559845.1. Lineage (NCBI taxonomy): Eukaryota > Viridiplantae > Streptophyta > Magnoliopsida > Alismatales > Araceae > Amorphophallus > Amorphophallus konjac. The sequence continues at coordinate 302,874,480 of CM040120.1, forward strand.
TGCGGCTACTTGCATCAACCGTTGCTGTCCAGGCGAGGGGTTGCCTAGCCCTCGGAAATAGTTCTTGATTAAATTGGCCATCTCTTCTCGACCCCGTTCTTGATGTAGCACGGGGGATAATTGTCGACCTCCCGCAGGAGGGATGTAAGCCAGCCGAGCCATGTCAACAGGTTGCTGAAATCTTCATCCCACAGTAGGGACGTTGGCTTGGCGGGCGCAGGCCCGGAAGCTTTCACGGCGCGGAGGGTCCGCAACCACTTCTTCTCTCGGGGCCAGGCCCCTTTCCTTCCTTCCTTCCGCTCCGTCGCGAGCAGGGCGGTGGCAGACAGGTGCAGTTTGGTGGATAGGCTAGACCCCCTTGGGGACCCACACCTGTTTAAACTTCTTTGGCCTGGGGGCCAACTTCTCTCGGCCGTAGCGGCCGGCTTCTTCTCTTTCCGCCCTCCTTCCAGCGAGGGCTTGGTATGAGTTGTAGATGGGGATGGCGGGGACGACCCGGTCCGGGACTATTCGTGCGTCGCGTCCGTTGAGGAAGACGCGTACGCCACCAACCATCATGGATTTACCGGACTGAGACAGGGATCCGGTAACCACAGTAGTACTCCTCTGGAGTTGCTTGCGCTGACGACCTCCAGAGTTCTTGTTGACAGCATCGGGGCGAACCCCATGGATGGCATGGTGTACCAGGTAGCTGGCGACCATGGTTGGACTCTTGGACGAGTCATTACAGCATCGAGCCTTCAGAGGCTCCATCTTCTTTGCAGCTCCCTCGACGGGCTCCAAGGGTTCCACCTCCAGCATATCTACGAAGGCTAGCCCCAAAAAGTTGGGGAAGCCAACAGCAGCAGGGAAGTTGCCGAACACCATGGGCACCGCCAGGTGCCCTCACGCATGACCAGCAACGATCGACGGGCCAAAGCCTACGCCAGTCAATCCAGTTGTTATCTGCATCGTTTGCCTAAAAAGACCAACAAGCCGACAATTAGCAACCTTTGGGAGGGCCTCGAAGCCCAGTTATCTCGGCAAAGAGATGAAAGGTGACACTGGTCCCACCGGGCGTGCCAGACTGTTCGATAGGATTATTTCACCAGGGGTATTTGCCCCAAGGGTTCTTTTCTGTTTGGTATAGGAAAATGTTTTATTGGTGGGTTTATTTGGTTTATTTACACATCGATCAACCAATTAACTAACCGGTAATTAACTGGTTGATCAAATGCGCAGGCGTGCCAGTCACATAAGTGACGAATTTATTGTGCACTCATTCTGACCCGTTTCGGGCAAGAGTGAGGTTCGGTCGGGACCAACAGTCCGCCACACCATAAAGGCTGTGGCGTTAATTACATCCCCCGTAAGGAGGGAAGACCTTTGATTAATTGCCGAGATCGTGGGCTATCGAGGTCGGAATAAAGGATGCAAAGGATGCGAATGATCATGCAAGATCCTATGATCCACCATGCATGATTTATTAGGGCAGACCCTCAGTACGTGGCGGAGGACTTAGGTCCGAAGACCACCATCACGCGTGGCAAGAGCTTCCCGCTGGGCGTTGCCCGACATTTTGCTCATGTCATTTGATATACCCGAGGGTCCCGGTAGACATGCACACATGATGCTCGTGATTATGCTAAACATAGCAGTAGAGCTGTAATGGTGATCAGTGATCAATCAAATTATTAGCCACCGCACCTAGGGGAAAAAAAGATAACCTAAGCATGATAACGAAAGCGAAGCGATAACGGACATGGTAGCAAAAGTGTGATAGTAACATGATCCGAGCTTGAACAGCCCTTTCTTATTCAATTTATTATTGATTAGGGTCATTAATTTCAACCGTCGGAGACGAGGATCGCTCCGAGGGTGGGTGAGTGATTAGAACATTACAATGCTTCAAAACCGGCACAACCGCGCGTAGGGATAGACTTCCCCGGCGCGGCCAAGCATAGGTAAATAGTTCTAATATGGCGCGGCCAGAAGCGTTGTTAATCCGACGCGATGGGCTTGGGGCACGTCGGATTAGGGCGCGCCGGGAACGTACCACTTGAAAACAAATTTTTATGAGCATAAGGTTATTTCGGCAGGGGGGTCCCGCGCCGTATTAAGGCGCGCCGGATTAGGACCGCGCCATTTTTAGCTATTTTTTTTGAATTTTGAAATGATTTAAGTTTATTATGACTCTGTTGAGAGTTTTAAGGTCAATCAGGGTGATTGCTTGTTTAATCGGAGTCCAGAGCCCCCCCCCCCCAAGGGTGAAGTTATGAGCTAGTGCGAGGTTCATACTCGAGCACTAGTGTCCTTATCCTTAGAACAAATATTTTATTGAAGCAATTTTGATATAATTAAACTCATAAGTTAGAAGAATTCTGCCAAAAATTGGGCAGCATCTCCCCCGTCCCTGAAGGACTACAGGGGAGAAACGGGGTCATACTCACTTATGGAGTAGGCCCCTAAACAGCCGGTCTGCACAGTGGCAGCCAGCAAAAACCCCAATCGGGCAGGATACACCGAGGACCAGCCTACGAGGAGCACCATAGCTCCGTGGGTGGAAACAGATGGACGAGACAGCTCTTGGCGGAAGTAACACCCCGAGGACTAGCCTACGAGGGATGGGCAACCTACAGCATGCACTACATCCATTGGCGAGAGAGCATTAGGGAGAGAGGCCGCGAGGACAAGCCTACTAGGAGCATACGTCCCTTAGTTACCACAGGATCCCAAGGGACTGTGGGTTTAGCACTGTCGGGCTGAAGCCCATGTTGTTATTAGCCCTACGGCCCATGGGAAGCGTCCATCACTCAGAAGTGGATCTACTTTGGCCGATTGGCAACTTTATGAAGCAGTGGGGAATATCCCCCTCCCCGGGTGATTGAGAGGAAAACCAACGGGACTCGAAGGGTTTAGTGGCCATAAACCACAAATGAGGGAAGTGAGGCTTTTCGGCATTGATGGCCTACCCGCCACGAGGTTAAGATGTTAATGCTCGCAAGACTGGATTGTCATCCACAGAAGCGAATGCAATCAGCAGTCACGGAGAGAGACAGTTGATATATAATTGGGACGGTTCATTTACACGTGCATATACTCGAATGGCTGGAACGCAGTAATCACAAGGTGGATTCCACCATTCCAGCAGCAACCCCTACCTCCTCTGAGTAATGGAGAAATGCAAAGAGGAAAGAGAGTTGAGGTCAGGTCTCGTAGTGAAATGGGGAGAAATGTATGCGCAGACATAGACGTGGAAGACCCGGGGAGGGGTTACCTCTGTAGCCCATGGCATCCCAAGGCATATTCGGAATCGGGGAAATCGGAATCGGAAAGCTATGCACGGGAAGACACTGATATATATCTTCCGAATGAGATAGTAGTGGGATAAGAGAACAAGAAGTTGAGCATTCGACCCACCAATGTATTCATATACGCATGCCATCATCCCATCGTCGAAGGAAGCTACACATATGTCACCGGTTCGGTGCCAGCACCGCGGCACGGCCACCGTTCAACTTACAGGGGAGCTCACAGACGAGCAACAGAAAAGGAAAGAAAGATAGCGAAGAAGGGGGGAGGGATTGGCTCATATCATCGCCATCCCTCACCCCTCTCGCTTACATTCGATGGAGAGGAAATAAGACAAAGGAGAGACAAGAAACGCAGACGCCCACCTATTCCAAGAACAGAGTATCGGGACACCTCCTTCTTCTTTTGCTCTAGGGACTTCAGGCAGAGGAGGGAAGACGGCGGCAAAGGGCGCTCAGAGGAACCCTTCTTTGCTCGCAAGAAACTCTCTCCCTCTCCCAGGTGATTGGCTCTCAGACCCTTTTTTCCCTTTCTTAATCTTCTTCCTCTTTTTCAAAAAAACCTCTCTTCTCCTCTTGCTTCGAATGCCCTTTTATACAGGAACCATTCGAGGCTTAATCCAGCGTGGGAAGTGGCCTTCTGAAGCCTTTCTGCGCACCGAAATAGAGGGGCGCCGGATAAGAGGGCGCGTCAGTTTAGGGCGCGCCATATTAGCACCTCCTGCACGTCGCGGGTCAGTCGATGAGTCCGGGGATGGTTTCGGGGATCATCATGAACGTTATTCTTGTCACCGTTCTTCGAAACCTCGACGGGATGCCATGTCGAAGCTCTCAGGGCGACGTCTGGCCACTCTTGGAACTTCAAATGTCTTTGGTTTGCACACGCGGGTTTTCTGCTGACACGGCTCTCGGCACTATGATGTGTGTCGCTGGCTCGGTCTGTCTTGTGCTCAAAGCTTCTTGAAGGGTGGGGTGACATCTGGGATAGTTCCGCCCAGGCCGGGCGATCATTCGGCCACTAATGGGCCCAACTTGGCGAGAAGCCGTACCCGTGCCGGGTAGCCGGGATCTTCTGCCAACAGAGCCCTCGGTCCTCTGTTCTGCAGAGCCAAGGGAGTTCTTCAATCTGAGGAGAGTCTTTTATGAGGTGGCGGGCCACCGGGTAGGCCGTCATCCTTGGTCGGACAACGGGTGTAGTGTATGCGGCACAACGGAGTGGATGCCGGTTCATTGGGCAGGCTTGGTCGCACTACCGGTTGGTTGCGAATTCTTCTCGATTCTCCTAAGGTGAAGTCCCCTATGTTCATACACGGTGACTTGAAGTTCTGTCAGCTTGAGAGGGCTTTAATATGTTGATATTTATCGGCTTCTGTGCTTCAGTGGGCCGTGTCATTCGTCTTTGAGGCTTGATCGCCGCAAGTGATATTTTGAGTGCCAACAAGAGCGAAAAAGAAAATAGTAGAGCCCCTCACGAAACCCACCTTCTTCTTGCTCTCCTTGATCCTTCTCCCTTACTTCTTCTGGTCACCCCTCTCTTCTCGATCCCCTCCGATTGCCTGCTCTTTGTCTGTCTTCTCCCCTTCTTGTTTCTGAAGGCCAAAGGCCCTTTATATAGGCGAATGCCCAAAACAGGGCATCGGTTAGCCGATGGGATTTGGCCGCTACCGACTCGACGCGTGCCCGGATGCGTCGCTGACTCAATGCGCAAGGGGGCTGCCAAATCAGGCTTATGCGCCACCGTCTCAATATTAGTGGCTGCCACCGCCTCAAGCCTTGCCAACGCCACTGATTAATCCCTAAGGTGCCACCAAATTAGTTCTTTTGGCGCTGTCGGCTCGGTTGTTCAGCAAGCCACTGATTCGTTCTCATGCGCCACTGACTCAGCCCATAGGGGCATTTTGGTAATTTTGACATTTCACCTTGAAATTAACCCGGTGAGAGCGCGTCGTCCAGAGTAGCTCTGGGGCTGGTGCAGCGGTCCCAGAATATGTTTAAAGTGTTGATTCGGGGCTTCCGCATATTTTTGAGACGTGTCAAACCCGTACTAATTTTTTGAGTTTCGTGCTGATTTGACATTCGACACGTCAATTCGTGCTGCTAACTTCCTCTGGAGGACGCGTGAGACTTCTTCACTAGAAGGGCCACCCCTGTAAGGATTTTCGCCTGGGCTGGACATCATTAAGGCCATTTACGGACCCTTCCGGTATTCCACGTGTGTCAACGAAATTCTCATATTTTCGCTGATGGCGCCATTAACATGGAATATCAGGCCTCCGGGCTTGCCTTATGCTTGTACGAAGCATTTTCATTGAATGAGCATCCATCCCGGAGGCTCTCATCCCTTCAGAGTCATCTATCGGTCGCTTACGGACCACTTCAGAATTTCGGGTGTCCTGATCGGGTGACCCGAGTTTTCCGCTGATACTACCTTCGGCTCCCTATTCTGAGGGGCCAGGGGCATTTCATCATCTCGGGGAGACTTCTTCATCAGGCGAGAGCCGCCTGTTACATTCTCGTCCTGGTCGGACGGGGTATGGAGGTATATCCGGCACGATCGTCTCGATGCCGATTTCATTTGGTCTGACCATCAATAGGCCTTAAGCGAGCTGGGGTAGATGTGTAAACCCGAGATGATGAAATGTTACGAAACATGGAGTCCCCGGCACTTCTTGTAAGGTGACCTGAGGTTTCAACGGTCCGAGTGGACCTATCTTTGACTCTTGGTGGACTCCTTCGGGCACATAATTATTGCCCCATCATATTTTGCGTGTCAACACTTTGATTTGCTGGAGAGCAAGAGAACGTGAGGTCCTCTTCTTCTAGCCGGCTGGAAGGCGAGGAGGTTAGAAACCACGTAAGTTCTCGCATCTTGTTCCTTAAGCGCGATCACGTTGTAGCGGTCACCTTTGGCCACGGCTTTCTTCTTATATCCCAAGGTACGCGGTAGGTTTTATGTTCTTGTAGCATCTCTTTCCTATTGCTAGTCCTTGGGTTGCGATCACGGTTTACTTCTATATCTTCATCGCCCTTTTCTTTGTTCATATTGTTGCGTGTTTATGCGCATATTTGTATTGGGGGCAAGTAGAGATAAATCATCTACAACCTAGCTTTTTTGGTGATCACGGTGGGACACCTAGTGCCCATCACGTTATTCATACTTTCCTGTGAGTTTGGGGTGTGTGGGATCATGTCTAGATAGTGTTTTATCACATTTATTTCTACGTTTCTGCTTTTCTGGAGTATATTCGTGGTCGCCAGGAGACCACTTCTATGAGAACGCGGTCCCTAGGTGACCACGTTCTGATTCTAGCAGACTCTACGCACAGGCTCTCGGGCGCATCTTTCTATGATGATTTAATTCACCTCCCAGGGTCGGATCGCTCTGTTTTTGGCCCATTTTGTAGCCCTTTGTATTGTCTTTCACTGCATATATCATTTGCATTATTTGGGCCATGTTTTCATAATTTAATCATGTCTTGAACATTGAGTTTTCTATAAGAAATCTACAGGCAAACCCGAGGCAGACTCACAGGTACGTCATTCCCTCATGATTTAATACACCTCCCCGGTCTGATTGTGTTGTTTATGGTCTCATCTTATTGTCCTTTGTATTATATTCATTTTCATCTATTATGTGCATGCATTCTGTGGTGTCTTCATAATTTAAAAGTGTCCTGATTTTCTCATTTTGTGCTAGAATCCTGCACGCAGATTCTTAGGTGCACTGTTCATTGACCATTTAAATTGCTTTTCAAGGTCTGCTTGTGTTATTTTCAGATTCTATCTTGTTGTCCTTCGTATTAGCTTCGTTTCCATATATCATTTGCATCCATATTATATTGTTTGCATAATTTAATCTTGCCTTGATTTTTCACTTTTATGTTAGAATTTTGCATGCACTCTGGTGCACATAGGACCATGCACTGCATACTATAATTGCATTCCCCCTTGGTAAGTGATCCTCCCGCCTCCATATTCCTTGGGGTCGACTAGGTGATCTTATCCGGGACCTTCGTAAGTCCCCGTGAGCCGTGGATTCTCACATGGACGCCGGGCCGATTTTTACCTTTCCACCCCTTAGGACTTGCATTTGCATGCGTGTGAGGGAGTTAACCTTAGTCAACCCAAAGTTTGGACCTTATTCCCATAGGATTCCTATCTTGAGGGAATTGTGCTTAAGTTAAAAACATTAAAAGGCCTACCAAAACTTTGGAGAATAAAAAAATTCCCATCATATTAACTTGTTTGACTTGGGTGAAATCATTCACATTGTTTGTGTTGTTTGGGCTTGTCCAAGCCCATTTGTGATGTTTTGTGTTGAATCCCCCATCATCCATATAGGCTTTGTTGATAGGCCCATTTAGGTCATCCATTTTGTGTGTCCATTGTCCAGTTCTATTGTCCTGGGTCGGTCTTGCATTAGTCTTAGTGAGTCAACCCTCTCCTTTCTTTATCCCTTCAAGCCCTTGCTTCCCTGGCTATATTTTCCTTCATTTCCCTGTATTAAGTATCCAGTTGCCCTCATGGAGCACCATTTTAATACCTTGTATCCATCTCTTTGTTGCCCATCCTCCTATTCCCGTGTGGAATCCTCTTCCCACGTGGGCCCATCTTCCTATGATCCTCCTGATCCGTCTAAGGGGCAAGCCCATCTTATGGCCCATATATCATGCCTTGTTCGTCAAATGGACCAGGCCCAAAAATTCATTACAAATCACCTTAACGGGAATTCTTCGCTTAATGAGCCTTCTTACCTTCATGGGCCTCCCTCTCCTTCCTATGCTACCGGTCCAGGTTCTAATGGGCCTCCTTCTCTTAATGGGCCTTCTTCTCATCCTAATGGGCCTTCTTCCTTCAACGGGCCTTATTCTCTTAATGGGCCTCTTCCTGCTACCCATGTTACTTCTAGCCCAATGGGTCCATATTCCAATGTTTCTTCCAAGCCTGTGTACCCCTCTACTCCTGGAATGGGCCCTTCTTCTTCTCAGTCCAGATCTTTTTATCCGGCCTATTATGCAACTCCTGGTCTAAATTCACAACCTCTTGCTCAAGTTGGCCTACACCATCCTCGATCTCTCCCTACCCCGGAGATGATTTCTCAATCCCAGTGCCAGCTTGATGAACTGCAACGCTGAATCAATCCCAAATCTTCCTTGAGTGTTCCATTCGCATTTCAAAATCTTCGGCTTCCACCTCCATCCCAAATCCCAGCATATCACCGTTATGGTGGAGTCGGTGACCCGTATGTGCACTTAAAGGTGTTCGTTTATGAGTCGGCCCAATTTTGACACAACCAACGCTTGATGGCTTATTTATTTGGTCTGTCATTAGAAGGCCCGACTCGGGAGTGGTTCTTCTCCCTCCGGCAAGACCAAGTTGTGAATTTTAAAGTGGTTCAAGAGAAATTCGTCCAGTAGTATCAGGACCAGGTTGGGCCCAAGTACTCTGTTGTGGATCTGGCCCATGAGAAGATGAAGCCCGAGGAGGAGTTCTCTACCTTTGCTAACCACTGGTGTCGCCTAGTCGTGCAAGTCCCGGGGCGCATTTCGGAGGGAGAACAAATCAAGATGCTTATCTCCAACGCAACGTCTGAGTATCGATTTATCTTAGCCCTTAATGATATTACCTCCTGGCAACAGCTTTACAGTAGAGCCCGCTTTGTTCGTCAACAACTCCATGGTTCCCTTGACCCCGAGTCTCCTTCACCTTCCACGCCCACATACGCCTCGCCACCCTCCTATACCTCTTACGCACCCACCATGAGTCAGCCTTCCACCACCCACTCGCCTTCCACTAGTTGTCCATATGCCTCCGCATATCAGCATCCCATGAGTCCACCACGTCAACCTAGTCAGCCTTCCACTTCTGCATATCCGCCTGTGTCTCCACCTCCGGTCAAGGGAATGTCACACTCCGAGCAAGTGGATGCTGTCTACATACCCCCTCATCCCACTTGCCATGCGTCATTACCTAGTCCTTCCACTAGTCACCTTGCACCCTTACCTACGCAATCTCTACAACCTTCCCCTCGGCGTCCGCCTTGCCCGAAGCGGGCTCCTTATCCTCCATTGCCGGAGTGTTTTACCGACATTTTTTGGGCTTTGATCGCCCCATATGCGTTGCAGCTCCCTCCGGTGATGCCTTGCCGACCCACGGTCGGGAATATGCTTCAATATTGTGATTATCATCGCCAGCAGGGGCATTGAGGATTGCCCCAAATTCCGGGAGCATGTTTATGGCCTAGAAGATCAGAAAAGGATCGATTGGCCTGCTATTCATAAAGTCATCTTATATCTCTGTAGCCAGCAATAGCAACAACAAGCGCCGCCCAGGCAGCCGTCTCCATCACTATAAGACCCGGGGCACCCCCGTGATTCTTTGGCTAGTGTTGCACCCGCACCATCTTCACCAATTCCTTCTTCATCTCCATATCCACCTACCTTGTTATCTTTGCTACCTCCTACGGCATCTGCACCAACTCCACAAACCCAAGCCTCTACTTAGGCTAATGCTACCCCTTCTTCCTCCACTCCCGTTGTCACCGCCACTTCTACCCCCAACGCCACTCGACGCATCGTGTCGATACGTCGACGGTGGACGCCGTGACCTTCCTCTTTACCTTCTCCATCTCCAACGTCGTCACCATTACCTTACCCATCTCCACCGTCTCCATCTATAATACCCCAAAATTTTATATATAGTATTTTAGAATTTTTTTAGAATATTATTTGATTTTCTTAGATTTTTCTAGAAATAAATAGACTATTAAATGAATTTGGGTTAATTAAAATAATATAATAAGATCCAATACTTATTGGTTGATCAATAAGTCCAAAATGACCCAAAACCAAGCTCACAAGGTTGGCCCATATTCTAGAAGCTTAAAATAGGTTATTTATGAAATTAAAGGATAAATATACCATTTATTGGATAATTAAATGGATAAATCAACGGATATATATATCAAAGAGTTTGAAATTTTTAAAATTCGATGCCCGGGGTCAAAAATGGTCTATCGGGCGACCGCTTAAGGCAATAAATGGTCCCAACTGGACAGCTACTTTCTGCAGATTCTGTGAATGGAAGAAGGCATGAAAAGATGAGAACTTTGTCATCCTTTTCACCCAGAATCGATGCTATCCCTTATTTAGAAGAGTCTAGAATGCTTGAGGATCGAATTGGAACCCTAATTAGGACTCTAGAGTCTTTCAAATCTTCAAAACCCTAGCTAACCCTATAAATAGACCTTAAGTTTAACCTGTGTGACCCTTACGTTTGGCTCGCAAGGAACTAAGGTAAGTAGGACGAATTTGAGGTAAGTTCTTTAGAATATTTTGTTCATAATACTAAGGCTTAACTGCCCTCAAAATTTCATCTTAGGAGATCAAGCCGTCAGGGAGAAAAAGGCTTCCAAAGACGTTGGTTCGGTACAAGAAACTCAGGAGACTGTGCGACCGGGCCAGCTTGATCAGCAAAATAGAAGCCCTAAACGAGGTAATTAGATAGCGGTTCTTTAAAACTATTTGTTCCTTTTAGTACCCTCTTCTTACCCTTAAAGTTTCGTGATAGAAGAGGATCAGAAGTTAGAAGCCCACTTCCAGCCCTAAATTCGAACGAGCAGAAACTAGGGTTAACTTCCAGCCCTAAATTCGACGTTTAAAGCTCTGATTCGAGGTAGGTTATCTCATGAACGGCTTAAACATGATGTTAGGAATAAAAGCCCTCAATTTGCAGTTGATTTCATGCAGTGTACATGGAGTATTTTATGTTTCATTAAGACTGCGCAGTAGGTTCATATTCCATACATGCACCTAGCCCTAATGAAATAATAATAGAAATTTCTTTTCTATTTTTTACAACCAATGCATATTCTTAGCCTAAATACCGTCTAGCATGTTTTACTACTTGTTTTATATCGTTTCCATGCATAACATGCCTAGGTTAGCATTTTATTTCACTATTTTACAGCTTCTGTCTATCAGACAGAAATGGTCCATAACTTGACCGCCCCATTTAAAAAACGGTTTATCGCGAGACCGTTTATAACCCATGTGTAGACACGCCAAAATTGACGTTACTGTGAGTACATCTCATATTGCCTTGTAATGCCCCAATTTGACCCTCGAATTAACTCTGTTTGAATGATTTTTCTCACTTTTCTTGGATTTCTCCCCTTTTCCTTTCTTTTCCCATTTTTTCCTATTTTTTTGGATTTTTCTGGATTTTTCTGGATTTTCTGGGTATTTTTCTCTATTTTTATGTATTTTCAGAAATAACGACTTGATGTGGGGCGTCTTTTAAATAACGGCTTAGCCTTGGGCGTTTCTAAAAAAAATTGGCGACTATAGCGGAGGGCGTCCATTCTTTCAAATTCCTATTTTTCTGGATTTTTCTGGGAATTTTTTGGAATTTTTTGGGAATTAACGACTTACAAAGGGACGTTATTTTGAATTTGAAAAGAATAAAAAAATCAAAAATTGAATTCACGACCTATGCACGGTCGTCTTTTTCAAATTGATTATTTTATTATTATTTTTAACCCCCTTCCAGAGGTGATTTGGTGGCCTTCCGGGTGTCAGAAAAATACGCAAAAATAGTCATTGGAATCAGCACATCGAGATGCACCTTCACCTAAAAAATGGGAAAATAATATTGAGAAATGAAAAATAGCCATATTTTGAATATTTTGAAGTAACGTCCTGATCTAAGTCGTGTTTTTAATAACGCCTTCTGGTAGGTCGTCAATTCTTGAATTGACGCCCTTGTCCATGTCGTGTTTCAGTTTTGTGTTCCGAACGAACGCAACCTTTCCCCAGAGAGTCCCTGCTTCGTTTGGACTCTTGCCCAGTCTTATCTTTCCCTTGTTGGACTCTTGCCCGTTCTAATCCTTCTATCTTTTGATTCAACCTATATGTAGAGCTTATGCAGCTCTGTTAATAGGTTGGATTCGATTTTCTATGCTTCCTCCCTCGGTTCTTTTTCTTCTTCTGTTTTTCTTCTGTTTTTCTTTCTTCTTTCTTCTGTTTTCTTTTCTTTCTTTCCTTCTTCGCAGGTTGCTGAAGGAGAGGCTTCTCCACGGTTCACTTCATCTCTTCATCCTATTGGAAGTCCTCTCCCCATCGAGCATCAAAGCCAACGCACAGGCTCCTCTTTTATTTTATTCTTCTTTTTACTATCATTATTCATATGCATGCATGTTCATATTCATGTTTATTTTTTTTAACTCAACCACGTTGAGTATCTCCCATAAGTATAACTCTTGCACTCTTTCCCTTATTCATATATTTGCATCTTCATACACCATATTTTTCACACCCTTTTTGCATAGGGGTTTAAGGGCAACCACCCTTAAGGTGTGTTCTTCATCATATTTTCATGCTCATATTTTTATTAAGAATTGATGCTACACTCACCATGTTCTAATTCCATATTCTTTATTGGTGTTTGATTGTTTTGCAAGGGTAATCAAGAAAGAGAAACTCTCTTCATCGGTCGGCCGATCTAGAAGAGAAAGGAACACTCACAATCCCCGCATTCAAGATATTTTTCGCGATCCCTCCATGTTTATTATTTGTTATATCTTTTGAGGCCTCGTGTCTCTGGCGATCACATCTCCATATTTGCACCTCGTGCATGTTTTTTCTCCCTTTTATGCTTATTCTTTTAATATTTATTTATTTTCAAGTGGATTTTTAAAAGAATCTACAAATTGGCGATCACGGTGGGACACTTTGTGTTCTTCTTTTATTACCCTTTTCCCCTTGGGCACCCGCGTGTGCCATCTCCCCTATTTTACACCCACGGTGCACCTCCCCTTTGTGCTCCACGTAGCACCTTCCCCACTTGTGATCTGTCAGTTTGATAGATTCCTTTTTAAAAACAAATTCCACTTACCCAAAATTTTTGATGAGCATGTTATGCTATGCTGCATGTTATTGATTGCCATGATCATATTGTGACTGTGGGTGTATTGCTGTTTCTGGCTTCGGGGACACAGAGAATTAACGCCTCTGGAAGAGGCGCGTTTTTGTTTAACGCCCTAACCCAGGGCGTCTTATTTATTTGTAACGCCTCCTGACAAGGCGTTTTCCAGCGCATCCCTGGTTTCCCTTGACTTATTACGCTGCTTTGTGAATTCACGCCCTCCTCCAGGGCGTCTCTTTTTGATTAGCGCCTCAGATCAAGGCATTTTTTGTGATTTGACGCCCGCTGGAAGGGGCGTCCTTTTATTTATAGCGCCTCACACTAAGGCGTGTTTTTCACTGCCCCTGGGCCCTCCAGTGATTCATGACAGTGATACTGTCGTCGCTTTGGTTAATAGCGCCCCCTGCCAGGGCGTCTTTTTACTGTGGGTTTACAGAACCCTCCCGTGTGTGGCTTTTCATCATGATTCATGCTTATATTTGTTGATTGTTTATATTGCTGTGATTGGCTTGTTTACCTTGCATTCATTTGCATTTGGTTTGGGAGACCTCCTCTCTCTACACTAGGATTCCACACACCCTCTTGGTGAAGGAAGGACCCTCCATTGAGCATTCCGTCTCTTTGGATTGGAAATTCCTAAACCAAGCCTCCATAAGCCCCCGCACCCGTGGATTCCCTCACGGACGCCGGGCAGGTTGTACCCTTTTGAAGACCCGAGTTAGTTGGCCTATACACGGTGAGAGAGTGTTCCTAGTTGGCACTGGAGTTTAAACCATATTGAAACTAGGATCCTCCCTTGTGTGAATCACACTAAACTTTGTTAAAATTCATTAATTCACCAAGGTTCAAACAAATTAAGATCAAAGGTAACCATTCCAACTTGTGTGCTTCTTTGCAAATTATTTTGCTTGAACTTTGATTGAATAATGGCTTACCATGATAAGAAAACCAACATGTTTAATCCAATTCATGAGGATGCACAACCATGCACATCTTATTCTCCTCAATTTCAACATTTTCATCTAAACTCTCACCATGCTTTCGAGGGACCACGTCCTCATTCTTATGGTCATGCCCGGCCCATGGGCAATGTCCAAACTTATGGTCCCCCATCTCAATTTCAAGCCACTACTCCTTCGGGATTGTCTCCTCCCAACGATGAGAAGGTCTCCCAAATCATTCATGCATTAGACCATCTCACCCCTCAGCAACTCCAAGCCCTTAAGGCCGCCGTTGAGGGTGCATCTCCTTCATCTCATCCTCCTTCCAACCCTACACGGGTGGCCCATCACCCACCTCCCTCCTCTATTCACAATCCTAATCGGGTAGCCCATTACCCATCCTCTTCTATTCACATTCCTCCCCGGGTGGTCCGACACCCGCCTCCTTCTATTCCTCCTCCATCACGGCCCCGAGGCCCATTTATTTCTTGCAATCCGGCCCATCCGGGTTCTTCTGCGGGTCATCCTGTTAACTCCCCTCCACGGCCTTTTTATGCCACCCCTCCTTCAAGGCCCTGCCAACCCTTGGTTGCTCAAGTTACACCCCTCCAACAAACCCTTCTTGATAAAGTCACTTTGATGGAGGAACAATTAAGAAGGGTCATGGCTCCTCCTACTCCGGTCAATCCTCTCCATGCCGATTTAGACAATATTACTAAGATGGAGAAAGAATGGAAGGATAGGAGAGATGATTATGGTATCGGCAGCTCAAGCAAGCAACAGCCGGCAGATTTTGACGATCAAGTGGACACCGTCCGCCCTCCACCCATCCGCACACTTCATTCATATGGCCTTCCACCTCCACATACGCAACATCATTACATTCCTCCATCCACATATACGCCTCCACTACAGTGTCCACTTGCATTTGATGATGAAGAACCGACAATTGAAGAACTTGAAGCGGTATACGATGATGAAGCTCCGCAAGCATCCCTTCCGAGTTTCCTTCGCCATCCTCTTCCTCCACTGTCAGAAGACCCCTATGCTCAGGACTATGCCACAGTCCCCGATCCAACCCCCATTTATGAGACCTCTTGGTGTTACGATGATGGGTCGATACTCCAATCACCCATACCGCCGCACCATGAGTCTCCTCCTCACCCCAATACTTGGTGTTACGATGATGGGTCGATACTCTAGTCACCCACACCGGTGCATCATGCGCCTTCCCCTATACCTGACACCTCTCGCCCCATCCGACATTTTCAGCGCACCAAACCCTTTCCTTTTACACCATTAACCTCTATTCCATCGGCCTCCGCTGAACCTCCATCCACAAATTGGCGATCCGCCAAACCTCCACTACTCTCCACTCCACCGGCCTCCGCCGAACCTCCATCACCCTCCACTACGCCGGTCTCTGCTGAGCCTTCTATTACCCCTCCTCTTTGTTCGCTACCTAAGCCGTCCATTATCCCTGTAACGCCAAAACCAGCTTTGCCAGGCCTTTCCCCTATTCCACCACTTAACCTATCACCCTTACCCGTGGCTAATCCTGAGCAAGGTCCACCCCTTTTTGCACTCAAGCCAACCCCTACTGCTTCCGAGCAAAGGGAGAAGCTCGACGTGTTTGAACCTCCGTCTCCGTTTATCCTTCCTCCAACACTTTCCACTACACCTCACATTACACCTTCCATTAAACCTCCATTATCCACAAAGCCCTCCGCCTCACCTCCCTTTACTACTCGGAAGGGGAGTGCTTCTGCAAGAACTTGTGCCAAGAATAATCAAGCGCCGCGCAAGGAGAATTTGGCCATGGTTGTGCCGTTCAAGATTCAAGAATTTATTTACCGGATGCCGATCCGGGTTATTGTGCCAAACATGGTCGACGGGGCCAGGTCACCGCCATTGCTCAGAGAATGCCAAGCGTTGATGCCATCCAAGGGCCGGGCAGGGCACCCATTGTTCCATCTTCCAAATCTTGATTCCATTCTTCCATACAAGGGGTGAATGCCCATTTTGTTCAACACTTCTTATACACCACAATTAATGGGCATGGCAATGCTTCATGTTCCAACTTTCCAACTCCCTCACATCATTGATCCTTGCCTTCCAAGGGGGTTATCATTTATTAGTGAAGCTTCTTCCATTGGGCCAATTGGCTATACTCTTTCACTACCGTGGAGGGACAGTTATCTTGGCGCTAAGGGGCCTTCCATTCTTTTATCTACCTTCCGCTCAATTCCATCCATATTCTTGTCTATCACATTTTCTTCATGGGCCACTCCCAAGGGAAAGAGGAGGATCTCGTCCTCTCACCCTTCACATTCTCCATCTTCTTTGCATCTCACGCATTTTGTTGCATTCGCGCATTCACTGCATTCATCGCATCCATCATTTTGCATACACCTCCTGATTCCCGGGTTTCCAAACCCGTATCTTCCCCGCCTTCCGGCACCTCCGGATATTCCAAATTTCCCATCTTATTCATCTTCATCCTCGGGATCTGTAGGTCCCCTAACATTGCTCGGGCGTTGCCCCCTCCCCAATCTCTTCTCAGGGCATCGCGCCCCTTTCCACTTTATTCTTCCGGAACCTCCGGATTTCTCTCACTTTCTCCCAGGGCATCGCGCCCCTTTCCACTTTATTCTTCCGGAACCTCCGGATTTCTCTCACTTTCTCCCAGGGCATCGCGCCCCTTTCCACCTTATTCTTCCGGAACCTCCGTACTTTCTCTCAGGGCATCGCGCCCCTTTCCACCTTATTCTTCCGGAACCTCCGGACTTTCTCCCAGGGCATCGCGCCCCTTTCCACCTTATTCTTCCGGAACCCCCGGACTTTCTCCCAGGGCATCGCGCCCCTTTCCACCTTATTCTTCCGGAACCTCCGGACTTTCTCCCAGGGCATCGCGCCCCTTTCCACCTTATTCTTCCGGAACCTCCGGAATTTCTCCCAGGGCATCGCGCCCCTTTCCACCTTATTCTTCCGGAACCTCCGGACTTTCTCCCAGGGCATCGCGCCCCTTTCCACCTTATTCTTCCGGAACCCCCGGACTTTCTCCCAGGACATCGCGCCCCTTTCCACCTTATTCTTCCGGAACCTCCGGACTTTCTCCCAGGGCATCGCGCCCCTTTCCACCTTATTCTTCCGGAACCTCCGGGCTTTCCCCTCGGGCATCGCGCCCCTTTCCATCTTAATCCTCCGGAACCTCCGGATTCTATTTCCCTCTT
This sequence comes from Amorphophallus konjac, assembly GCA_022559845.1. Classification (NCBI taxonomy): domain Eukaryota; kingdom Viridiplantae; phylum Streptophyta; class Magnoliopsida; order Alismatales; family Araceae; genus Amorphophallus; species Amorphophallus konjac. The sequence continues at coordinate 302,891,868 of CM040120.1, forward strand.
CTTTGGGCATCGCGTCCCTTCCCTTCTCATTCCTCCGGAACCTCCGGATCCTTCATACCTTTCCTTCGGGCACGACGCCCCTTTCCATTTTCTTCCTCCGGAACCTCCGGACCCTCCATATTTCTTCCAATTCATCTTTCTGATCTTCCAGAATATCACATCATTCATTTTCTTCTTCCTTACCCATCATCTTTTTCCCTATTTCTTCCCAGGGCATCGCGTCCCTTCTTTCGTCATCCCTCCGGAGCCTCCGGATGATTCCTCCTATCACGATTTTCCTCCTCTGCCTCCGGACTTTCTCCCAGGGCATCGCGCCCCTCTCCACCTTATTCTTCCGGAACCTCCGGACTTTCTCCCAGGGCATCGCGCCCCTTTCCACCTTATTCTTCCGGAACCTCCGGACTTTCTCCCAGGGCATCGCGCCCCTTTCCACCTTATTCTTCCGGAACCCCCGGACTTTCTCCCAGGGCATCGCGCCCCTTTCCACCTTATTCTTCCGGAACCTCCGGACTTTCTCCCAGGGCATCGTGCCCCTTTCCACCTTATTCTTCCGGAACCTCTGGGCTTTCCCCTTGGGCATCGCGCCCCTTTCCATCTTAATCCTCCGGAACCTCCGGATTCTATTTCCCTCTTCTTTGGGCATCGCGTCCCTTCCCTTCTCATTCCTCCGGAACCTCCGGATCCTTCATACCTTTCCTTCGGGCACGACGCCCCTTTCCATTTTCTTCCTCCGGAACCTCCGGACCCTCCATATTTCTTCCAATTCATCTTTCTGATCTTCTAGAATATCACATCATTCATTTTCTTCTTCCTTACCCATCATCTTTTTCCCTATTTCTTCCCAGGGCATCGCATCCCTTCTTTCGTCATCCCTCCGGAGCCTCCGGATGATTCCTCCTATCACGATTTTCCTCCTCTGCCTTCGGACCCTCCGGATCCGCCTCTTTCCATCTACCAATTTCTTCTTCTAATTCCTCCTAATCCTGGGTCCGACCCAACTTCTCCCACATCCACTGCCTTGGGCATCTGTCCTTTCTCCCACTACTTTCGAGGCTTTAGTCATCACTCCTCCTTCTAATTCTCCACTTCTTCTGTAGACCTTTCATGTGATCAGGGTCTCCACACCTTAGTGAGGGAGTTCTAGCCCTCGCTTCTTTTCCTTTCCTCCTTATTCGTCTGAGTCTGGTCTTGGCACCACTACTTCTTGTTAAGTCACTTTCAAACCCTTTGCTTCCAATCCTTTTACCTGCCAAAGAGGACAAATCCCACGATGATCAATCTCGCCTCTGACAGCTGCTTCTACAAAGGTTGCAAGGTAATATGTTGGCGTAAGTACTCATTTTTATGATATCATTCTCTCATTACTTCACGCATGATTTTCAAGATGAAGTGCTTCTTAACAAGATTAAGAGTGGTGTTTTAGACCTTTATCTTAGGCTTTTGTTTAATTAAATATTCCAAAAAGAGTCTTTAGGCTTGCTTATGCAGCACTCTTGGTTAATAAGAACCCCACGCTGGGAGTTTAACATTCTCTCCCCGCTTGTTAAGAGCAACTCTTAGCTGGGCACCGCACACACTTCACGGCGTCCTTAGCCGGCTCCTTTGGTTAAAACACCGTTGCTACTTTGGCCATGCCATGAGTATATCTGAAAGTCTTTTCTCTTCTTCACTCGGCCGAATGCAGGGGCAAGAGATTGACGGATAAGATGACCAACCTCGGTAATCCCCAATACGAGAGGAGTCTCCAATAGGGGCAGTCTTGACCCAAAATCAATATGATTTTTCATATGAGTTTCATGATATACATCTCGCCAAAAGGGCTATTATGAAAATCAAGTCAAGATTTTCGATAAAAGCAAAATTGTGAATTATGGCATGACAAGAGTGGCAAAGTCCCCGCAGGGAAAACCCTGGTCGTATGCATGTCAAGGGTCTAAAAATCAAAGGCATAAAGCCCCGGCGCAACAGACTACCTCTTTGAGGGTTAACACCTTGGAAGGAATTCAAGTCTTGATATCTCCCATCCTGTATAAAGCTTATCTCCAATTATTCTTCTCTTCTCCCTCCAAGATCGAATGTTTCTCGGGTATGGCCTTGGTAGGGGCACCGTTGATCAAAGATGGTCGGTTATAGGGCGCCACCTTTCAATGCACGCCCAGCTTTGGACAATTTTTAGCGAAAGGGGAAGGAACGAGGGCCCCTAGCCAGTGGTTTAAGACACCCTTTGATGCTGCTTTAGCAATGTCTAACCAAAATCAAACAAAAAATTGAATATTTCTTGTCCAAAATCCATAAAAATTTGAATATCTTTCTCAAAACTTCATAAAAATTTGAATATCTTTTCCTAAAACCCACAAAAGTTTGCATATTGATAAAATTCATAAAAATTTGAATATCTTTTTCAAAACTCATAAAAATTTGCATAAAAAAAAAACTCTCCATAAAATTGCATTGTATTGTCTGATGGTGTTTTGCAGGAACAACTTTGCAAGGACCAAGAGCACGGGATGAGTCCTATCTCCACTCATTGCTATCAATCTATTGATTCCTCCCGATATTCTCATGACATGCCGCCCTGGGCATTTTTGGTTATCATCTCCTCATATCTTTTTTGGTTATATCTCCTGATTATCATTCTGATTATTCATCTCCAGATCTTTCAATCAACTCCTGCTGATTTCTCTTGGTCAATTCTGCCACCGGGCATTATCATTCTGATCATTCAACTCCAAATCTTGATTAGCCAAGATTGTCTTCCTCATGATGAAACAACAACAAACAATGATGATTTGTAATGCCATGATTTAATTCGTGCTATTCATGCCATATACATGCTATTGATGCTTTGATTCATGCTATGCTTGGTATGCTTAAATGCTTTATTCATTACTTGTTATCTTTTATCTTGGATGATGAATTTTTGAGCGCAGGAAGAAGCTCTTGGTCCCACCGACTGGGCATCATCATCCAAGCCCCACGGTGACGACAGCTCATTTCTCAGTTCCTCCATGCTCATTGCTATCGCCATCTCCCTGTATGCATTCTACTATATGTTATTAAACTATTAGATTATATCAAGGACCTTGTGACTTTGGTAAATCTGGAATTTGAGTTCCCCTTCATAAAAAATAATGACGATTTCAGAGGCATCTTAGTCATACGGATAGGCCGTTGAGCCGTCCAAGACTGGGGACGATGGTTCCCTTTTGCGAGTTGGTGCGCGGATAAACGGGCTTCAGCTTAGTATCAGCTCGCAGAATAGTTTTCTTGACTCAGTCTGGATAACTTAACAATATTATCCTTGAGTATCTTATATTTTCGTTTGATTTAATTTTTCCTTTTAAACCCAGCATGCATTCATGTAGGACTTTGAATTAACGTTGGAAATCATTCTGATAAGCTGATTTGGAGAGTCAAATTGATCTTAATCTTTCAAGATATGAGATATTCGTTGCTGATGGAATCCTCAGTTCGCCTTGCTGCTGTTTTGGGTCATTTTCTCGGAAGCTCCTTGTTTGGATTTCTATCATCTTGTTTTAATCATTTCCCTTTGATCCACCTTGGCTGCAGCACATCCACTGGCTGGTAACCGCTCCCCAATGGTGAAACCTACAGGTTTGTGACCTGGGGTACTTCCACCGCGCTGGAAGTTGATCATTTATTTTATCTCCTTCGTGCACCGCGTGCACACTCCCCGTTTTATCCAAACATCGTTGGTTTCATTGAATTTCCCGAGATTACTTCATCTCGAGCTTTTGATTTCATTCTCATCAAGTGATGTTGATTGCGTGTCTAATCACACATTGGCATCTACTTTTCAGTTTGCTCTGCTCCCTTGCAAAGCACACGCCAAGGCGGGACAGCTGTAGACACGCCAAAATTGACGTTACTGTGAGTACATCTCATATTACCTTGTAATGCCCCAATTTGACCCTCGAATTAACTCTGTTTGAATGATTTTTCTCACTTTTCTTGGATTTCTCCCCTTTTCCTTTCTTTTCCCATTTTTCCCTATTTTTCTGGATTTTTCTGGATTTTTCTGAATTTTCTGGGCATTTTTCTCTATTTTTATGTATTTTCAGAAATAACGACTTGATGTGGGGCGTCTTTTAAATAACGGCTTAGTCTTGGGCGTTTCTAAAAAAAATTTGGCGACTATAGCGGAGGGCGTCCATTCTTTCAAATTTCTATTTTTTTGGATTTTTTTGAGAATTTTTTAGAATTTTTTGAGAATTAACGACTTACAAGGGGACGTTATTTTGAATTTGAAAAGAATAAAAAAATCAAAAATTGAATTCACGACCTATGCACCGTCGCCTTTTTCAAATTGATTATTTTAATATTATTTTTAACCCCCTTCCTGAGGTGATTTGGTGGCCTTCCGGGTGTCAGAAAAATACGCAAAAATAGTCATTGGAATCAGCACATCGAGATGCACCTTCACCTAAAAAATGGGAAAATAATATTGAGAAATGAAAAATAGCCCTATTTTGAATATTTTGAATTAACGTCCTGATCTAAGTCGTGTTTTTAATAACGCCTTCTGGTAGGTCGTCAATTCTTGAATTGACGCCCTTGTCCAGGTCGTGTTTCAGTTTTGTGTTCCGAACGAACGCAGCCTTTCCCCAGAGAGTCCCTGCTTCGTTTGGACTCTTGCCCAGTCTTATCTTTCCCTTGTTGGACTCTTGCCCGTTCTAATCCTTCTATCCTTTGATTCAACATATATGTAGAGCTTATGCAGCTCTGTTAATAGGTTGGATTCGATTTTCTCTGCTTCCTCCCTCGATTCTTTTTCTTCTTCTATTTTTCTTCTGTTTTTCTTTCTTCTTTCTTCTGTTTTCTTTTCTTTCTTTACTTCTTCGCAGGTTGCTGAAGGAGAGGCTTCTCCACGGTTCACTTCATCTCTTCATCCTATTGGAAGTCCTCTCCCCATCGAGCATCAAAGCCAACGCACAGGCTCCTCTTTTATTTTATTCTTCTTTTTACTGTCATTATTCATATGCATGCATGTTCATATTCATGTTTATTTTTTTTAACTCAACCACGTTGAGTATCTCCCATAAGTACAACTCTTGCACTCTTTCCCTTATTCATATATTTGCATCTTCATACACCATATTTTTCACACCCTTTTTGCATAGGGGTTTAAGGGCAACCACCCTTAAGGTGTGTTCTTCATCATATTTTCATACTCATATTTTTATTAAGAATTGATGCTACACTCACCATGTTCTAATTCCATATTCTTTATTGGTGTTTGATTGTTTTGCAAGGGTAATCAAGAAAGAGAAACTCTCTTCATCGGCCGGCCGATCTAGAAGAGAAAGGAACACTCACAATCCCCGCATTCAAGGTATTTTTCGCGATCCCTCCATGTTTATTATTTGTTATATCTTTTGAGGCCTCGTGTCTCTGGCGATCACATCTCCATATTTGCACCTCGTGCATATTTTTTCTCCCTTTTATGCTTATTCCTTTAATATTTATTTATTTTCAAGTGGATTTTTAAAAGAATCTACACCATGCGGCCATATCATGACCGCTATTTGGTTCTGTGAACCTAGTTGAATTTTGCATATTAGAAACCCTATAATTATGTTATTTTCACTAAAAATTATGTTTATTTTTCTGTTAAATACCTTGTTTCAGCATGTGCATGATTTTAAATGTTATTTTCGTTATCATGTAATTTCATGCCTAAATGTTATAGTTTTGTAATTAAATATTTCTTCTTATGTTTATGAAACATGATTCATGGTGGTATTTAGAACGTTGTTTTGATCACTGTTATCACACAATCCACTCTCATCTCTTGAGTCAATTTCATAAGTACATGCCATATACTCCGGTATGTGACCATTAGTTACACTTTGCACTTATAGGCACACTCTCTTGGACTTATGAACCTCTCCGTCGGATATTCCATCTGTCGGACTAGGGGATTATATTTCAAGGTCTCTGTAAGACTCCACGAGCCTGGGATTCTCACTAGGACGTCGAGCTGGTTGTACCATCAAAGCCAATTGTCTAGAAAGCACTTTACCGGTGTTTTATGTATTCTGGACCTTAGCGGCCCGATGGATGACCGCTAGATTCTGTTAGCGGCCATTCACCAGACCGCTAAAAGACACCAAGCGGCCCTGCCACGACCGCAAAGCTCCAGAAGGTTTCACTGCGTCGACTCTATTCATGAAACGGTCTAGTCTCTGACCGCTTTCTGCACGAAACGGTCCAGTAAACGACCGCTTCATTCCTGATCCTGTCTAACCCGAGGTTTGACCTTTGGGTTGGGTTTTCCAAGTTCTTAGCTGGTCTGATGATTGCTTGGAACTTAACACTTGTCAATTAAGATATTTATAACTTATGAAAAGAAAAGAATATGTCGTTATACTGCCGCATTTTCTTCATTGCATAACCTAGTTCTAACTCAAATCTTTGAACTTCCATATTCTTACTAGAAGCATTCTTACCTTGATATTGTATCATGAAACTATCATTGAACTTGTTACATTATTGGTCGTACTTTATTGTTACATCTCGTGGAAGTAGCTAGATTTATAACTTGAAGATGCAAGACCGGGCACGGATTGTGCACAAGGGGTCCGTGCTAGCCCCACGGCCGATGGTCGAAAATGTGCTATAAACCATAGGGTACGATGATACTGATGTTGCATTGCGCTGGGAGTACTTTCTCTTATAAATGAGTGAAATCTACGAGGCTCTTTTACATGCTTGTTAAATGATAAATCTAGTACATAGCCTTTACAAGGTTGTGTAAGTACTTTCTAGTTACATGCTCGTACATTCTTGTTCATGAAGGCCAACTTACATCTACATGGTTGAATCTTACTTGTTCATATACTCGATCATGTCTTGACTCTATTACTTTGGGATTACATTGCTTAATTACCGCATTCTCATTGTTACCCAAATTCTAGAGCTAAAATATTAATCACTTAAATATTACCTTCATGTTGATACGAAGATACCTATTGGGAAAGTGTGCTCATACCTATTTTCTTGTCTTTTCAGGAAACACTAGTGGATCGGATTCTGATTATGCTAGTAGTGGGTCCGAGAGCGATTGATGATCTATTTGAACAAGAGAAGCCATAGTTATCTAGTGTCTGGTTGAGTCAGATTGAAATTTTCTCGTTTCTTGAGTCAAAGGATGTAAGGATGTTAAAATTTATGATCTTATGTACATTTGGGTCATTATTTTGAATAAAGCACATTTTTAGATTAATTACTTGTGCAATTACTTTTATGTGATTGTCTTGCGCTCTGATCTTCTTGCTTGCGAGAGACTTATCATGCCGGCTATTCACGTTCCCGAAATTCCTTCCGCTGTATTAAAAGCTCGGGGCGTGACAATTAAAGTGGTATTAGAGCGTAGGTCTAAGAAAGTCCTAGGAAAATGACACGTCATAGGCTAAGTCCAAGGTTGAACGACCCGTACCTATGAAGTAGGAAAGAATTCGAACCCATGTGAGAATTTCGTAGAAACCAGGGTGAGATAGTCATATAGAAATTATCTTAGGGTAAATCTTCCTGATTCTAAGGAAAATTACTAAAGGTTCACTTTTTCAAGTACCTTGAATTCTCAATGGCCCATCGTGTGAACTGGGACGAGATGCAGCAAACTATTACGGGTCTTACCCATGCCCTGCAGACCGTGGCCCAAGCTGGTTCAAGGGCTGGCGCGGGTAGCTTGCACAGCAATTTCCGGAGTTTAAATCCTCCACAATTTAATGGCTCTTCCAATCCAGATGAAGCAGAGAATTGGATCGACGAGATGAACCAGATATTTGGCGTTATGCAATGCACCAGCCAGGAAAAGGTTCATCTTGCTACATTCCAACTTAACAAAGACGTCTGTACGTGGTGGAAGTTTGTTCCGGCACCGCCTCCGAATGCTCCGCACACTTGGGAGGGATTCCTCACTCTCTTTCGAGCCAAATACTTCTCCGAACATGTCAAGGAGAGGAAGGCAGTAGAATTTGCATCGCTACATCAAGACATGATGACGGTAGTCGAATATGATTACAATTTTCTCGTTTAGCACCATATGCTCAACATCTAGTGAGCACTGATCTTCTGAAAGCAAATCGCTTCATGGACCGGCTGCTGTAGATATATATTTCTCTCCTCTCTCCCTTTCACTATGGGTTAAAGTGCGTCAAGTGCATGAGACAAGTGAGAGAAAGAAGAGAAGATAGGGAATGAAGCAAAGTACCGTGATCGCCACCAAGATGCCGTACGCGATAGGCACGCCGTACCTTGGAAAATGGGGAGACACTCGCCTTAGTGCAGCGTTGAGGAATGAACGGCTCCCTTAGGACCGCCTTATGTTGAGCGGTCTTACGATAGACCGCCCCAGGATGCTGCGAGGGACGCGGGAGGAACTGCTGCAGTGAGATGGACGGCGCTAGAGAGACCGCGTTCCAGGGAAGAATGGTCGTTGATGCACCGCGTGTACCGTTGAACGGCCGGAGGATAGCCGCTCAGTACCTTCACTCAGCAAGTTGAGAAGGGCTCGACCTCCACCCTCTCCGGCCGGCCAGAGGGGATGGGCCTCGTGCTGATTAAGTGCTGACCTGCGAAACAATGTAGAGACACAGAAGAGACACCTAGATTAGACCTAAATAATGTAGTATGCATTCAAACGAGAAGAATTAAGCATAAACAAATGAAAAGGGGAATACCTGGGGGGTTTTAAACCCCTAGGGTGACAAAAAACGGGATGGTTGTGTGCATGATAATGAGAAGGAGGGGGTACGCGGGTGAGAAACAATGCATGCAATGAAGGAAAACGACAAAGCTACGGAACGAAAGACTACGAAGACTGGGCTACTCCCTTGACCGGAGGCTCGTGCGGACGTGGAGAGCCTCCCTCCTTGGTGCTAGGTCGCTCAAAAATGCGGCAGGGCTTCGCCGTCGACCAAAATCTCCCCCCTTTTCGACGTCCGGCCACTAGGGTCTATTTATAGAGCCTAGAAAGCCAGCCTCGAAGTTGGGGTTTTTAGATATTCTCGGGTCGAACTCACAAAAGATAATTCGTAGATAATATCATAATCTTCCATCCACACGAAACGGCATCGAAAATGGTTGATTATCCGCGGAGAAATCATCAAAATAAGTTGAGGATAAAACCATGAGATAAATGGGATAAAATCGGTTGAAAATCAGCAGCCGACGGCTTGAACGGTCTTACGATAGACCGCACAAGGGATGGGCGGTCTTATTCGGACCGTCCATCCTGTCGGTGGAAACTCGAATAATCAGAAAATTATCCCAACTATCTCTCGAACTGGCCGAAATGTCCGCCGTTGGACTCTGAACATATGAACGGTTGTATTGAGACCGTTTTAGTTTAGGGCGGCACAAACACGACCGTTTAACCCTGTCGGTGATAATTCGAATCATTTGGATAATTCTCTGAGAAACTGGGTGCGCGTAGGACTCTGAGATATAGGCGGTTGGAATAGGCCCGTCCATGAGATTGAACGGTCCTAATCACACCGCTCAAAAGCCTGTCGGTGAATATTCAGAAAATCCTCAGAAATTAGCCAAAATATATGAACGGCCCATCTTCAACCGCCCACCTTCTGAACGGCTGATGTGAAGCCGTTCATGCCCTTAGGCACTTGATTCTCGTAAAATACGTTCAATTGACCAAAGCCAAGGCCCATTAAGCCCCGAATCACCACGAATTGCACCAAGGAGGGAGACGACCCATAAAATGAGCCCGAGTCATGCCACAAAATGGCCCAGTGAATGATGAACAACTCGAGGCATCAACTAATGGGAGTAAGAGAAACGGCTCGAATTATCGGTATAAAACGGGTGTCAACAGATGCCCCTCCTTAACGCCCTCTTTGCAGGGGAGCGAGCGGAGGTGAAGCGGAGGTGATATGGAACATGGAGGTGGAGCGGAAATGCAGCGGAGTGGACCGAAAAAGTGGGCGTTAAGGTAAAACGACACCCGTTTCTACCAACAAGCGGTGAGAATCTTTCAGAAAATCTTGGACCGAACGTTAGGAGTAATTGACCAAGAGGCGACGCCAATCTGGAGGGACTAAACTAAACGAAATCAACCGACAAGACCAACCTCATGGGGGACACAATCCCGCGGTCCAATGAGGGAGCCACAAAAGAAAAAGATGCTAAAGCTCCAGACGGGGATCTTTCAGTCAACCGACCCCAACGAACCGACCAAAGAAAACCTTCGAATTCGGAATGGAATTAGTTCACCTTACTCGAGCATTGGGACACACAGCTGACCATCACTTGGTGGGACATTTCTTAAGCAGACTATGGGGCATGAAAGCTCAAAAGGATGCGCATGATGCATGCTGGGCTAAAAATAAAAGAAATCGTTAAAACGAATGCGAAGAAAGATTAAAATATAAAATATTCGAGAGTAGTATTATTAAGCTGGGAATATCAGAGTCAAGATACCGTCCGCAACCACAACGTGCGGATAGAACCGTCCTCCTCGTGATATCCCAACTTAACGGCTTATCCGAAGGTTAGGTATATGAGCCTGGATCATCATTATTTTTGTTGAAGGGGAACATCAGATCCTGGGACACATAAGAAACCTGCCGGCTCTCGAAATATTATAATATAATACCATATAATAATGCAATAAGGGATTTAGGGATAGAAGGCCATACCTGACTTACCTGTGCAGGCGAAATGGCGAGACAGACTGAAGTGATGCTGCATAAGATGGTTAAGATATGTATTTCCAAAGAAAATATTCAAAATAGACCAACCAGATATACGGCCTCATCTCAACCGTGCAAGATTCCAAACGGCTCTAGGTTAGCCGTTCTTACCTGACCTTCGAACAAATCTTACAGGGCCGGTTGCCAGTGACGAACGGCGGGTACGGCATCGTTTATAGTAAGAACGGCTCCAAGAGAACCTCTCGAGCATAGAATTCCAACCGACTTGAAATTAACGGTCAAGAGATACATACGGTTATATACGAACCGTTCACACAATGAACGGTCTAACGATAGACCGTTCTTCTCTGCAACCTCGAAAAAAAGGGAACCCCCTCGTCTCCCTCCACCGTAACTGACGGTGGAAGGAACGAAGGGGCAAAACGCCCTCACTCTCCCTCTCTCACTTTCTTTTCTCAACCTCTCTTCCTCTCTCAATCTCACAGCACCCCCCCCATGATGAGGAGCTCGTCTCACACCGCCCGGTCACCCATCACCGGTGAGGATTCACCTCCGTCGTCACCACCGCCACCACCGCGACCGTCCGAGGAGGAGGGCACGCCCGGGGTGACAATGGAGGACTTAGCCATCGTCGTCGCTGAGGAGGACGCTGCGGCCGGAGATGACGCCGTCGCCGGAGCCGAGGAAGGAGGCGCGCCGGCGGGGAGGGAGAAGAAACCTCGTGATGCCGAGGTAGGCCTCCCCGGCCCTCATTTCCTTTAATTTCGTTTAATGCATGCTAGCTTAGGGGCTTTTTAGGGGGAGGGATGCTTAGAGGCCGGTTTAGGGGGCCATGGAGGTCTCCCAGCCGTCCGGGGAGGTGTTCACCGTCGTCGGAGCGGCGACGGTGAAACGGTTCAACAGAAACCGCACGGTGAAACAATGCGGTCCCCATAGGACCGCCCCAAATAAACACGGCGTAGGGAGCGCCGTTCACACACACACAGCCAACGGGGCACCAAAACCCCAGTACGGTGAGGCTATCACCGTTCAAAAGGTAGACGGACCATATAGGTCCGTTCAATCATGCAACCAAAGCAAAACAATACGGTCCTCACAAGACCATCATTAATCATACGGCCAAAGGTGGGCCGTCACTCATTAGGAAGACGGGACGATAGACGGCGCATGGTAATCCGTCTAAGATGGGAACGGTTAATGATAGGTCGTTCAAAACGGGAAACCTGAGAAACAAAACGGTTCGAGAGAGGCCGCTCAACTGTTGAGCGGTCCGCGATCAGCCGTTCTTCGAATCAAGATTTGGACCTTTGAGAATTTATTTAACTGAAACAAAATATGACACTAAATGACTAACATAAATGAGATGGATGCATGCAGGGGAAGCGTAGGACCCGTACCTCCTGGCTGCAGGTCCGTGCAGTGTATCTAGCACTGTCGGACTTCCAGAGGGAGCGGTTGACTGCCATGGGGTTCGCCCCCTTCCTGAGTATTGAGGTGTGTCGTTTTGACGCAGCTCTGCTCTATGCCCTGCACGACCGCTGGGATCCAGTGAGTCGGACGTTCCTTTTCCCGTGGGGGCACATGGTCCCTACATTGGAGGACGTAGCCCGGCTTACTGGCCTACGTGTGCACGGGTCATCGGTCAGTGGGACTACTTTTCTGGACTACCGAGGGATGGCTCGGGAGCTGCTCGGCCTACAGCTGCGACGCCCCGAGAGGCAGTCGACCCTCCTTCCGCGGGCTGCTCTCCAGGACAGCCAGGGTCTTCGACGAGCTGGCGTTGCAGTGGGCGAGCGACCAGAGGAGCACTTGGAGCGGCTCATGGGGCTGGCGAGATCGAGGGTCGCAGCGGTGCCGGGACCTGAGGCAGACAGAGTGCTGAGACGGTTCCTGATGCTGATGTTCGGGCGGCTTCTCTTCTCCACTCGGGCAGACGTGATGAGCTGCCGCTTCCTCCCTTTCCTCCAGGAGCTCGAGCATGTAGGTGACTATGCTTGGGGAGCGGCGGTCCTCGCCTTCCTCTTTGACACCCTTAGTTCGACGGCGCGTCGGACGATGCTTGGGGGCTTCTCCCCCTTACTCCAGGTGCGACACTTTTCTCTAGTCTTAATTATGCAACTCTATATGCTTACTAAATGCTGACACGACTTGTGGTACAGGTGTGGGCCTATGTGCGCCTACGTGGGTTGGGGAGAGGCGAGGAGACCCGCCCTGGGCTCCTGCCGATCGCGCGGAGGTGGACAGCACCCCGAGAAATGATGGCCTTGAGGAGGCAGGTCCGGGAGCTGCAGGACGACCTGGACACTCTACCGTACGCCTCGGTACGCTTCTAGACTCAGACTCTTTAATTACATGCTATTCTTCCATGATTATAATGATGCTGATGCGGTTTCCTATTCTTTGCAGATACGGTGGACTCCTTACACAGAGGAGAGCCCGGAGGGCCAGCCGTGGGTGACCGAGGCCTTGGCCTTCTCTGGCCGGGACGTGTGGCTTCACTGCATGAATGTGGTGGAGCCACTGCACTTCAGATTGGTGATGAGAACCATCGGGGTCCATCAGCCGGCCGTAGAGTTCCCTGCGCCTGAGAAGGCGGGGGAACGGGTGACGAGGACGACCCGGGGACTCCGCGAGGCGTACGATTGGACAGCGAGGAACGCCGAGCAGGTTGCCGACTGGACTGCGCGAGGGCGAGTGGTGACTGCCCGGGCAGGGAGCGACAGCGCGTACCACACTGCGTACACTCGGCACTACCGGGACCAGGTGTTCCGAGGCGCCCACCGACCGGTACGACTTCTAAACTTAAACCTTGCCTATTATGCTTATGATTCTTATATGATGATGCACTAACACATGGACTTCTAAAATGTAGGTTGACCCCGCAGGACGAGTGGCAGAGTTGCAGGGACTCCTGCACTCCACCATCCGGGAGAGAGACGAGGCCCGACAGGCCCTGGCCCTACTGGTGAGTGCTCTAAACCCTAGACTCTTTAAATTATGCAGTTCTATATGATTATGATTATGTCTATGACTGACCTGGAGTATTTGGATGCAGCGCGCCGAGGGTGCTCAGAGGGCGGGACCAGACGCTCCTTCTTCTTCTTCTGCCCAGACCCCAGCAGACTGGGCCGATCGAGATGCTGACTTTACTCGAATGGTGGAGCGGGCCAAGGCGGCCGAGGTGGCCCTTACAGAGAGGGTACGCAGTTCTAAACTTCCTCTTGCTCATTATGCTTATGAATGATATGCTTATGTAACTGACTGACAAGTGATGTGTGGATGAAGACATCTGAGTTGACCCGCCTTCGGGTCGAGTTGGAGCAGAGCCTAGCAGCGGCTCGAGAGGAGGTAGCTCGCGCGCGGGCGGAGGCCGCATGAGCCGACCGGCAGACACAATGGAGACCGCACTCCTCCAGGCCGAGCTAGAGCGACTCCGGGCTGGTGCGGCCGAGGCTGAGCGGTATCGGACCGAGGCGGCGGAGTTACGCGGGGAGCTGCGAGCATATAAGGACATCAGTCGGCGCTCGCGCAGCGGGACCCCGAGCGTCAGCCATGGTACACATGGTTCTGTTAGGAGCTACTTCACAGGTTCCTCCGGCCAGCGGAGGAACGAGGAGGATGAGCAGCGCCGGCGACGCCGTCGTGACGAGGCGACCTCAGCGATGCCTCCTCCAAAGAGGCATGAGGGTGAGGGGGACAGCGACGGGGCCCAGGGAGAGGGAGCTGCTTGACTTGTTGTACTGGGCCCGTCTTTTGTACATGGTGTGACATGATAGTGATGTGTCTATTCTTTTTGCTTACTTTGTGGATGAATATATGTATGCATGCATGAGTGGATGCAATGAGTTTGAGGAGTGTGCCTAGCCCGAGAGAGATGAGTGACGCACACGCCGACTCGAGTGAGGTGAGTGACGCACACGCCGACTTGAGTGAGATGAGAGCGCACACGCCGACTTGAGTGAGGTGAGTGACGCACACACCGACTTGAGTGAGGGGAGTGACGCACACGCCGACTTGAGTGAGATGAGAGCGCACACGCCGACTTGAGTGAGATGAGAGCGCACACGCCGACTTGAGTGAGATGAGGGCGCTAAATGATTGAGACTTGAGTGCAGCAGGTTAATTGGGGGGCAGAGCATATGGACGGTTCTCCCCTGGCCGTTCGTCGATAAGAGCGGTTCTCTAAGGGTCACTTAAATTGTTTCGAACGGTTCCATGTAAACCGTAGGAATGCTGGAACGGCGGATGTCGGGCCGCACAAGTCACCGGACTCGGGCTTCCTTGGAGAGAAGAATGGTTGATGATGGGCCGTATATGGTATGGACGGTCTATCGTAAGACCGTCCAATCCAACATCCTATTTGCCCGAAAGGGGACTCCCTGGAGAGTCCCTAGCCCGAGGGCAAGGCGCTTTGTACTTATCAGAACCCTATCTAAACCCGTCCTCGGCTTATCTAGGCCTAATCCTAAGATGTTTAGGCTCCCTAATGAACCCTATAAGTAGTAGGGAGGCCTGAACCCTCAACTCACTCACCCTCCCTTTCCTGAAGCCTAAAAGCTTCGATTCTCGTCACCTCAGCATGAAGAGGGCTTATGATGGAAGTCCTGCGGAGGGCGCGTTGTTTGAAGGACCGCGGCCGGCTAGAAAGGAGCGGGAAGCGATTCAACGGCTAAGCTTGATTCCTCGACATCTCAGCGCCACCCCTATGAGAGAGGTAAGTTTGATCAGAATATGCTTAGAGTCCATCTTTCAATCTTCCTCTTATATCTCCTTACACCCTTGCCTTCTCCTTCTTTTCAGCTTCTTCCCGGCCCGAGACGCTTTTCTAGTTTAAAGTGGGTGGCTCCCATGGTCCGTGCATTGCCCCTCGGGGTGACTCATCTTCTCAAATCCTGGCACCTTCACTCCCTCTTAGTTCTAGGTTAGAACTACTCTAAGCTTTCTTTAGACTGGCATAGTATCTCCACTCTGATGGAGATTTGGCACCCTCAGACTCACACTTTTTTCTTCCCATCTTTTGAGGCCACTATCTTGCTAGAGGAGGTAGAGACATACTTCGGGCTCCCTAGGTCCAGGGTGGGGGAGGAAGACTTGATATGCCACACCGTTGCCCCTATAGACCCAAAACTCATCCTAGGGGGGTTCATACCTGATAGCGGGGATGTTCGTACCTTTATAGACCCTCGCCACATCCACCTCCTTCCTCTGAGCCAGTGGGTAGTGGAGCATTGACGGAATAAGTGCGGGTGGGTTGAAGCCATAGCCAAAGCTGCGTCCATCTGCCTATGCGGGGCCATCCTTTTCCCTTCAGCCGACCATGTCCTAGAGACTCCTTTACTCAGCACCATCAGCGGCCTTTGGCGGGGGTTTTCCATCTCTCAGGCTGTCTTAGCTTATCTGTACGAGGGTCTTACTTCAGCAGCCTTAGGAGGTCCTCTCTTTGGTTCGATGATCCTATTGGAGTGCTGGATGGGAGTTAGGATGAAGTTCACCCCGAGGGAGGATATCACTTCAGTCAGCCGGATCTTTGGGAGCCATCCCCTTTACTTCATAGGAGGCGCTTTCAGGTTTTCTCCACAGGTTGAGTGCAGGACGGCTGAGCTGAAGACCAGGGACGAGTTGCGCCCGTACATCAACAGGCTGCCCCTGGATATGTTTGTGATGCGCCCGAACTTCCTCCATGATACCACCATCAGACTACCGAGGAGAGCTGGCTTGGACTTGAGGCTCGTGAGCGACACTACCTTAGCGATGTATAGCCCACACAGATGCTACCTGCAGATTGGACTGCCCCGGACGGTGTTACCTATGCTACCCCACCTTCCCATGCTACAGGCATGGAGGATCGGGATAGAAGAGGATGAGCAGGCGGTCAGGAGTGCGTTGATTAAGTGGGAGGTGAGTAGGGTGCGTACCCTACCAGCAGAGGTTGAGGAGGTTCCAGAGACTCGACAGGCTTACCTTAGGGAGTTGAGAGAGATACGTCCTCGCGGGGATGCCCAGCGGCGGACTGAGTGATTTTCCTTTTGTTTTTATGATGATGTGGGATAGGATTTTATATCTGGATAGCTTGATATATGACATGAATAAGATTGAATGAGATTGATTTTGAGCTTTGTAATACGATTATGATGTGATGTAATCACATAGGCCAACGCAAGGATTGAATATTCTTGTGGTCCCGAGCCAACTGCCCTTCCAACTTGCCCCTGCACACATGCAAACATGAAATAGATTAAATCTATTTTAGGCTGAGCCCCTTGCCTACAGCAAGTTAGGAGATGGACTTTTGGTCAAGGGGGGTGAGCCTTATTAAATAGGCAAGTATCAAAGTGCGAGAAATGCAGATGAATGCAAGAGGGAAACATGTAAGATTTTGTTGGATTTTGAAATGTTTGATCTTTTTGGGGTTTTGAAATATTTGATCTTTTTGGGTTTTGAAATATTTGATTTTTTTTTGGGTTTTGAAATATTTGATTTTTTTGGGTTTTGGAATATTTGATTTTTTTTGGGTTTTGGAATATTTGATTTTTTTGGGTTTTGAAATATTTGATTTTTTTGGGTTTTGGAATATTTGATTTTTTTTGGATTTTGGAATATTTGATTTTTTTGGGTTTTGAAACCAGCTCGGGTCTCAATAACAGGGACCTTCTCGTCTTGCTACGGAATCCCAAGGCCCAGCACGTGCGGGAAGGGGGGACCGCGCGTGATCGGAGTCAACTTTGCTCGACGGTGCTTCTGTTGAGGCCATACCCGGGGTGGGATTCATTCCTTGGGAAAGTAAAAAAAGATTGAGTAGAGAAGCCGACGATAGGTGTAGGGGTTTTTAGGGCTTGAGTTCTTTCCCGGGACACCCCCTTTTCAAGGAATCTGGTCTGTTGCGCCGGGACTTTGTATCCGTTATCGAACCTTCACCCGCTCTAGGCACGCATGCGACCGGGCTCATAACGTCCCGCGAGAAAACTGTACTGCCACTCTTGCCATGCCTAGTTGCATCCTTTGGGCTTTGTACTTTCGGCTTTATCTTTTGATTTTGCCCCTGTTCTTTTCTCCTTTTTTTTTCTTTCTTTTTACTTTCCTTTTCTTTCTCTTCTTTTTTTTTTCTTTTGCAGAGTGAAGTCTTAACGGATTGCCCCTATTTGAGACCTCTTTTAACAGGGAATCTGGGTCAGTTCTCGCCCCCTTATTCACCACTTGCCCCTATCTTCAACCGAGAGAGAGGAAATACAAGGATTTCCACCTTCCCCGAGCATGGCCAAAGGAGAAACGGTGTCGGGTAGCATGAGAGAATACCGCACCACGGGGTCGTGTAGTGTGTGAGATGCTGGACCTGGGCCTTCCTTTCGCAATTTGGTGGGGTATGCCCTGCCATCGAGCCGTTCACTGGTTTTATTTTTATGGATGAAAATGCTTTAAATACATCCCATTCCACGGGTTTGGCAATTCCTCCCCCTCCGAGTTAATTAGACGATACGCATTACCTGGATAAGCTTCTTTGATTACAAAGGGCCCTTCCCAGTTGGGTTGCAACTTAGACCTGGGGCCCGCTGACCTGATGAATTTGCGTTTCAAAATCATATTACCCACTTGAAATTTCCTCTCAATGACCTTCTTTTGAAAATATCGCGAGACACGCTTTTGATATACTGAAACATGATTGGCCGCATTCAACCTCTTCTCATCTAAGAGTTCCAGTTGGACTAGCAACGCCTCTCGATGTTCGTCGAGATTAAGTTCCTTATCCAGCTGCACCCTTAGGGAAGAGATTAGAATTTCATACGGGAGCACCGCTTCCATTCCATAGGTGAGGGCAAAGGGAGTCTGCCCTGTGGGAGTGCGGACGGAGGTGCGGTAAGCCCATAGAGCTTCTATCAATTTGTCGGCCCAATCAGCAAATTTATGTGATTCGCATGTTTTCTTGATAATTTTGAGAAGAGTCTTATTCGTGGCCTCAGCCTGGCCATTACCTTGGGGGTAGTATGGTGATGAATGATGCAAAACTATATTGAATTTCTTACAGAGGTCCTGGAGTTCTTGTGAGATGAATTGAGGCCCGTTGTCGGTGACGATGCTGTTTGGCACTCCGAACCGCGAGATAATGTTCTTCATGATGAAGTGGCACACTGTGGTGGCTTTGATTTCTGCATAAGCTTCAGCTTCGGCCCACTTGGTAAAGTACTCCGTAGCCGTCAGAATGAAGGATTTCTGTTTAACAACAGAATTCGGATCACCGAGGGGTCCGATGATGTCAAAGGCCCACATAGAAAATGGCCAAGGGGCCATAACAGGATGAAGAGAAGAGGCCGGGGCGTGGATTTTGTCGGCATGGATTTGGCACTGAAGGCACCTACGGACATAGGTGGAGCAATCTTCTTCTAGGGTTGGCCAGTAATAGCCCTGCCTAAGAATCTTCTTTGCCAAGGCCTGTCCGTTTACATGCCCTCCACACTCGCTGGAGTGGGCTGCTTCCACGACTTTCCAAGCTTCTTCGTCATCTAGGCACCTCATTAGAACTCCACTCAGAGCCCGCCTATACAATTCACCGGCGATGATCGTGTATCTGGCGGCGACTCTTCTAATGGCTCTTCGCTGCTCAGCATTGGCTGTTTCCGGAAATGTACCATCCTTGCAGTATTGCTCGATCTCATAAAACCACGGCAATTCTTCCTCTTCAATGATCTCCTCGAGCTCAGTCAATGAAACCTCTTTTATTTCCTCCCTTTCTATTTTCTTCTCTACGGACATCCTAAGATTGTTGAACCAGGGATCCTGCAGGGAAGGAACGTCTAGCCTTTGGACCACAATGGTCTCAGTGGCGCTACTTAGGGGGAGTGATAGAGAAGAGGCGAGCGACGCAAGGGTGTCGGCCAAGATATTCTGAGAGCGAGGAGTGTGAATATAGATGAGTTTCCTGAATTGCCTGGCCAAGAGCCTGACCAGATCTTGGTAGGGTTTGAGCTTAGGATCGCGGGTGCGGTAGGTTGACAAAACTTGACGCAGCACCAGCTGGGAGTCTCCTATGATGTTTAGGTATCGCGCGCCCAAGATGTAGGCGTGCTTCAGACCGGCAAGGAGAGCCTCATACTCGGCTATATTGTTGGTGGCGGGGAATGAGAGTTGATATGCCACGGGGATGGTTACCCCTTCTGGAGTAAGGAGAACGGCGTCGACTCCGCTGCCCTGGGAATTAAGGGCACCATCGAAGTGAAGGGACCAAAAAGGAAGATGAGTGATCACCGCCAGGTGTTCATCGGGGAATTCATCCTGAATGGAATCAGTGCGAGGGATAGGAGAATGAGCCAGGTGCTCAGCAATAGCATATCCCTTGATTGCTTTCTGCACGATGAAGGTGATGTCGAACTGGGAAAGAAAGCTTTGCCAGCGAGCTAGCCGATTGGAAAGGACCGACTTTTCCAACAGATAACGAATGGGGTCCATTCTAGAGATGAGCCTAACCTCGTGGGCAAGAAAATAGTGTTTAAGCTTCTGCGCTACCCACACTAGTGCTGCACAGGTTTTCTCCATAGTAGTGTACTTGGATTCAGCGGGATTAAATAACCTTGAGAGATAGTACGCCGCCCTTTCCCTTCCTTCATCGTCTACCTGTGCCAAAATAGCTCCTAGGGAGTCCTCAATTACAGAAATGTACAAGATCAGGGGTTTCCCGGGGACGGGTGGTTGTAGAACCGGGGGATTAGAGAGGTAAACCTTGAGTTCCTCATAGGCCTTCTGACATTGTTCATTCCATTCAAATTTCGCGCCTGCCTTTAGTAGTTCATAAAACGGGCGGCATCTTTGCGAATGCTGAGATATGAATCTCCTGATAAATTACAAACGCCCGATCAAACCTCGAAGCTCAGTGATGTTCTTCGGCGGTGGCATTTCCATGACGGCCTTTGCCTTGTTTGGATCGATCTGAATTCCCCTCTTACTTACTATAAACCCGAGCAATTTCCCTGATGCAACTCCGAACACACATTTCTTTGGATTCATCTTTAACTTGTATTCCCTAGCCCTTTGCAATACCTTGGCTAGAATGGCGGGATGCTCTTCTTGTGACCTCGATTTGACCAAAATATCATCCACATAAGCTTCTAGATAAACGTGCATCATATCGTGGAAGATAGCCATCATCGCTCTTTGGTAGGTGGCACCTGCACTCTTCAACCCAAATGGCATAACGACGTAGCAGTATGTGCCCCAAGGTGTGGTGAACGAGGTCTTTTCTTGATCCTCTGGAGCCAAAACGATTTGGTTATACTCCGAGTAGCCGTCCATGAAAGAGAGGGCTTCGTACCGAGCTGTATTATCGACCAAGACGTCGATGTGAGGAAGTGGAAAATCATCTTTCGGACATGCCTTGTTTAAGTCCCTGAAGTCAATACAGATTCAAATTTTACCATCCTTCTTCATCACCGGGACTATGTTTGCCACCCATTGCGGGTACAGCACCACTCTAATGAACCTGGCCTTATGCAATTTATCGACTTCTTCCTTAATCCTCAAGGCCATCTGCGGGTGAAATCTCCTTGCCTTCTGTTTAACGGACGTTGCCCCTGGTTTGAGAATCAGCCTGTGTTCGACCAATGCGGGGTCAAGGCCCGGCATGTCTTCGTAGGACCAGGCGAAAGAATCGATGTACTCCCTCAAGACTTTGACGAGTTCCTCTTCGACTGGAGGAGGGAGATTGGCGGAAATAAGTATGGGCCTGGGGTCCTCTACTGTTCCGAGGTTAATTTCTTTAGTGGATTCATCCACTGCTACGGAAGGCTCGTCGAACTTCTTCAAGCCTTGGGCATATAGGTCGACAGTGTCATCCATTTCATCTTCCTCATCATCAGCTGGGTCTTTCTCATTCACAATTTCATATACTCCTAGTCCATCCTTGCTCCATACCTCATCAATTCCCTCATCATCTTCCAGGATAATTGCGGTCTCCACAAATTCTGGACACTTCAACAGAGCATGACATCTCCCAGCCAAATCTTGTAGAAACCTATCGGGGATGGTTCTGGGAGGACGCGTTACGGCCGGTGCCGCAGACGTGGACGGGCTGACAAAACTCGAACTAGACTCTACCCTGACTGACTCGACCATCCTAGAAGACTCTGTACACTGTACATCTAATCTAGGGGAGAAGAAATTTATCGGAAAAGAAACAGGGGTCTCGCGCCCCTGGGGATCTGGGCAGAACATAGCGTAATCTTCCATGGAGACCTCCATTTTGAAATTGGCGTTTTTTTTTAGAGGTCGGAGGTGATCACACAACAGGAGGAAGAAGGCGGAGGAGGAGGAAGCTGCATGGGGAACAATTCTGGGAAGATGCAGTCAAAGAAAGGGTCAGAAGACTTAAACCACATTTCATGGAGCTGAGCTCCTGGAGGAGGAGGAGTGAATAGGGTTGATAGATCAATGGGCGGGCAGCGCCCGCAAGCACATGGAACGAATAGAATTTCAGGTCTCTCCGCAAAGTACGGGTCGACCAGGAGTGGAGGGGAACGGGGAACAGAATCCAACCGTTGAAACCAGGAAGCGAGACGGGATGGGGACATAGAATAAGTAGTGGCGGAGCTCCCCGTCTTCCGGGGCCCCTGGCGGGCCAATGACATCAGAGGGCGCTTTACCAGTTGCGTCTCCTTCTTCTTTGGGTCACCCTCCTTTTCACAAAACATCCTTGTAAAGCAATTAGCAAAGTCTTCCAAGTCACCGGCTAGCTCTTGCGGTGGTGGTGGCGGATCGGCAACAGCACAAGCTTCATCTATCTTTTCTTCAAGGCTGGATGGCGAGGTCTTCAAGGTGCCGGGCTGCAACGGACCCTTCACAAAATGTTGCCGATAATCCCAGGTCAACGGCCCAGAGTCCCCAAGCATTGACATGGAGGATTCATGGTAGCCGAGGCCCCGGCGGCCCATCTTCCTTCCCTTGGGAACGGGGTTAGTTCGGCCCTGCAATTGTGCGCCGAGTCCTCGGCCTGGCTGATAGCCCAATTTTAGAATTAGGTGCCACCCTTTGGAGTCTCTCATTTTGGGCTTGACCTTCACATTGATTGGTGCAGCGGTGGGCTTGCGTGACGCATACGCCCACGAATAGTTTAAGTCCATGACAGATAGAACAGGTCTGTTACTCGGCCATAGTGTGGGCAGAATCTTGGCTGCTATGGCGTCAACGTTTTGAACTGTGGAAACACTTTTCACCTTGACAACTCGCCCTTGGAACGGGAACTTCAGGCACTGGTGGGCGGTCGAGGGGACGGCGTTCAAACTATTCAACCATGGACGACCCAGAATGGCTTTGAACATTGGGTGATGTGAAACGACCTCGGACTTAAGCAAGCATTCACAAATAGCATTCAAATGGGCCTTAATGGGCCACCGCTCTCCCGTCGCACTCTATACTCGGAGTGACTTGGCGATGCCAAGTGTGAAGTATGGGAATGGGCCCTTGCTGGTAGAGGGCCAGCAAGGCCAAGGTTTGACTCCCAAAGGTTGGATGCCCAATTCAATTGGGGCCGACAAAGTGCGCAAAGGCACCGATTTCACACTACCCCACGGCGGTCACTCTAAGTCATGGACTTGAGGACCGGGCGCTCCCTCACAAATTCAGCGGCGCATGAAGCAAATATTGAAAGAGCAACACTATTGAGCAAGGGTGAGACACTTACTCGACCGGTTTGAAGAAACCGGCCCCGGTCGGAGACGAGGGCGAGCGGGGAGGCGGTGGTTCCCCACACGCCGCGGCGGTGTCGCTTGACCTGCCCAAAGAAGTACAAAACTACACCTCACGCAGGAGGGGGATCTTGGGGTGGGGGTTAAAGTGTTACAATCAAAACTACCACCACGCAGGGTGGGGCCTTCAGCCGGCCAAGCGGGGAGGGGAGAAAAGCTCTCGATTACTAAGTGGCGTCCGGTGCGATATCAGCCTTGTTCTGGCCTGCAGGACAGGGTGAAGAGGTTGAGGTTGCCACGGACTCTTCCGGACTCCAAATTGAGTGAAACCACCTCCTACAGCTTCCTGACTTGAAGGGGATGACTGTAGAATTTTTGGGGATGCTCTGTTGGTCGGTGGTGACAGCTCCAGCAGCAGGAAGGAGATCGCTCTGTCTGTCCGCAGGCTGATCTGGACTGGAACAGCAACTTGCAGAGGTCACTGTGCGCTCTCCCGATCTCTGATCAGCACGAAACCAGTGGCAACGTCTTCGTGATCGAAGTAGCTTTCAGCAGAAAGTGACGGGGCAGCGTTCCGATGTCGATGGCGAGTGGGGAACCCGGAACAGTACTCACTGGTCGAAGCAGACTGCCGAAGCAGGACTGGACAGAAGGGGAGAGAAAAAAATATAACTCTACCCCCCGATGGCCGAATGCAGCTCACTTCCTGATCTTGAAAGAGGACTGGTCGGGGAAGAACTTTGTTGAAGAAACTTGGGCCTGATTCAGCCTGAGTAAACCGTGAGACGGCAGTCTCCTAGGTTCTGGTTCTGGATGAAGGCCTTCTTGCGCGATGGTGGGAGATTGGCTCTATCTGGCAGCTCCGACCTCGGATCGAGTTGCTTCCACCTCGCTTGCGAAGTAGACTGGTAGGCCTTTCCAGAAAGGTAGGCCACGCCTTCAGGAACCCCAGGAGGAAGCCGTAGTCGATGCTGCAACTAAGGGCTGATCTGCAGGTCTGCACAGCTCCAACCTGAAAATGAAATGAGAGGGAGAGGTGGCTTCTTTGGTAGAGGGAAGTGGTAGGGGAGACCTAAGGGTGAGTGGGGGCTCTAATGGGGTGGAGAAAGGAGCTAATGGTGATGGGGAATGAGGGGGAGAAAGGCTGGAAGCAATGGCTAGCAGGTGGAGGAGGAAGATGAGGGTGTGAGAGAGGGAAATGGGGAGTGAAGGGGGCGAACTTGGCAAGGGGGAGGGTAATGGATGGGGGCGGCCAAAACAAGTGGAGGGAATGGGTTTCAAATTTTGAAATGGTCTTGGAATGTGTAGGGTTGTATGGGAACTAGGGGGATTGCCTTGGAAGGGAGGAGATTATGTTGGGAGTGGGGGAGATTCCCTCTTGGAACATGGGGTAGAGTAATGGTGGCTTGGGGAAGTGGAGGGGCAATGAATGAGGTGGGTGGTGGTTGGGAGTTGAAGGGAGGAAGGGAGGAGAGAGAGAAGGGGGTGAACCCCTTAGTGGGAGGAGAGAGAAGAGAGAGTGGAGGGGGGTGTGGGATTCACTCCCTAGGGTATCTCACCCTAACTTAGTGGAACCTCTCCAGATTGAATAAAATTGTAGGCTTAACTCAAAAGGATTCATTCATTCATTAACTTCAAATGAGGGGGAGTGGGGTCCTATTTATAGGCAACCCACTCTTAACAATAAGTCCCTGACAAAATAAGCAACTACAAATAACCAAGGGGGTGGGGGCACCAATGGGCCTAGCCCAACGAATTGGGCCCAATAGCCTCATTAGACAGCATGATGATACAAAAACATAGGAAAATAAGTGCTAGACCTAGGGAAATGACTCAAATAAAATGAAAATACATCAAAATGACACAAAGGAAAGCTACTAAATGGATAAGGGGCCTTAATAGAGTGAGGCCCAAACTCAACCAGCTCCCGAATGTGAAGAAGTGGACCCGAGCCAAAGGGAATTGTGGGTGATGCCTCCATCAAATCCCCTGGGCCGCGAAGAGCCCGACTCCGTCGAGTAAGGATCCATCCGGCTAAGGTACCGCTCGAGGAGGTCCGGATCCAATCGCTGGAGGTCCTCCCGACTCACCCATGAGTCTTCCGACGGAGGCCGATCCTTCCACCTGACGAGATAGCGCTCATATACCTTACTCCGGGTGGTAGTGACCTGCTCATCCAATATTCGTTCAATGCGATCGCGCTGAGCTCTCTTGGCTAGTGGACTCTCCTCACGGGTGGGTACTCTCTCAAAGGAAGAAGTAGGCTCAATCTCCTCACTAGGTCCCACCGTGGGGCCCTTGTATGGCATTAAGTCGGCGACATTGAATGTAGGACTTACCCCATAATCCTCAGGGAGATCTAACTCATAAGCATTTGCACCAATGCGCCTCAAGACCTGGAAGGGCCCAGTCCCACGTAGCCTCAACTTGGAGTTGGCTCCTGGGGAGAGCCTCTCTGTCCTTACCATCACAAAGTCACCCACTTGGAACTCTAAGTGACGCCGGTGAGAGTCGGCCAACTTTTTATAAGCCTCATTTTTCATGCTAATGTGCTTGCGAATTTCCTCATGCAATTCCCTAATATGTTGTGCAAAAGACTCGGCAGAAATGGACACTCTAGCATGCTGGGGAAGGGGAATGAGGTCGGATGGCTTTCTTGGTTTGTATCCATGCACGGCTTCAAATGGACTCATCCCTATTGACTTATTGATGGAATTGTTGTATGCAAACTCAGCCTGTGGTAAGATGAGATCCCAATTTCCTGGCCGATCCTCAACAAGACTCCTAAGGAGGTTCCCTAGACTCTGGTTGACCACTTCAGTTTGGCCATCCGTTTGGGGGTGGTAGGCAGTGGAGAATTTGAGGAGGGTACCCATCATGTGCCAAAGAGTCTTCCAAAAATAGCTAGTGAATTTGACATCCCTATCGGAGACTATGGTCTTGGGCAGCCCATGGAGGCGGACTACCTCATCAAAGAATAATCGGGCTATATGGGAGGCATCGGATGTTTTGGAGCATGGGATGAAGTGGGCCATTTTGGAAAATCTATCAACCACCACATAGATGGAGTCGTGCTTCCTAGAGGTCATGGGTAAGCCTAGCACAAAGTCCATGCTCAAATCTTGCCATGGTCGGTCGGGAATGGGAAGTGGGGTGTATAGGCCGGTGTTTTGCTTCACCTGCTTGGCCGAAGCACACGTGTGACATTGACCCACTATTTTGCCTACATCTCTCTTGAGGCTCGGCCAATAAAATTGACCCTCAACTAAGGCAATGGTTTTTTGGACCCCAAAATGACCGGCTAACCCTCCGGCATGTAATTCCCAAACCAAGAAATCTCGAAGGGAGGTCCGGGGAATGCAAAGCCTTGGCCCCTTGAAGAGGAACCCATCCTCTAAAATAAATCCCTCATGCTCCTTGCTAGAATGAGTGGTCAAGTTGGCATAGATTTGCCCAAAGTCGGGGCAACCAGGGTACTCGTCCTTGACCTTATCAAAACCAATCACTTCCACTTGGATAGTGGATAACAAGGACATCTTCCTACTAAGGGCATCCGCGGCCTTATTCTCACTCCCGACCTTGTGTTTGATGACAAAGGTGTAGGATTGGATGAACTCAACCCATCGGACATGTCGGGCATTCAACTTTTGTTGGAAATTGAGGTATTTGAGGGCCTCATGGTCGGAAAAGATGACAAACTCTTTGGGAAGCAAGTAATGTCTCCAGTGTCGGAGGGATTGGACCACGGCATAGAATTCCTTGTCATAGGTGGAGTATCTAGTCCTAGCATCACATAGCTTCTCACTAAAGTAGGCGACCGGGTGTCCCTCTTGACTAAGAATCCCTCCTATCCCTATCCCGGATGCATCACAAGTGACCTCAAAAACTTTGGAGAAATCGGGAAGGCATAGGACCGGGGCTTGGGTCAACTTTTCCTTAAGCTCAAGGAAGGCTTTAGAGGCGGCTTTGGTCCAAACAAAGGTTCCCTTCTTGAGACAATCAGTTATTGGGCCGGTGATAGTGCTAAACCCTTGAATGAATCTCCTATAGAATGTGGCCAACCCATGGAAACTCCTAACCTCATGAAGGGTGTGGGGCTCCGGCCAATCAAGAATAGCTTGGACCTTGTCGGGGTCCATGGAGACTCCTTTGGTTGACACCACAAATCCTAGGAAGGTGATGGAAGTGGTCATGAAATGACACTTTCCTAGGTTGGCAAATAGGCTTTCTTGCCGGAGGACGGTGCAAACTTTCCTAAGGTGGTCAAGGTGGGCCTCATGGGTTTGGCTATAGATGAGAATATCATCAAAGTATACCACTAGAAAATTCCCAATGAAAGGCCTAAGTACCTCCGTCATAAGACGCATGAAAGTACTTGGGGCATTAGAAAGCCCAAATGACATGACTAACCACTCAAAGAGACCATCCTTGGTCTTGAAGGCCGTTTTCCACTCATCCCCGGGCCTTACCCTAACTTGGTGGTAGCCACTCTTGAGATCTATCTTAGAGAAGATGGTGGCTCCGGCTAGCATATCCAACATGTCATCAAGCCTAGGGATGGGGAACCTATACTTGATGATAATCTTGTTAATGGCCCGGCTATCCACACACATCCGCCATGATCCATCTTTCTTGGGGGTAAGGAGGGCCGGGACGGCACATGGACTTTTACTAATGCGGATGAAGCCCTTCCTAATGAGTTCCTCTATTTGCCTCCTAAGTTCGGCATGTTCCGTGGGATTGAGGCGATAATGAGGAAGGTTTGGAAGGGTGGCTCCCGGTACTAGATCGATTGCGTGTTGCACATCACGCATGGGAGGGAGTTGGTCCGGGAGCTCTTCCGGGAACACATCATGGAATTCTTCCAAAAGTTGTTAGATTTCTATGGGATGGGGGTTAGAAGGGGTAGGTTCCCCTAAGCATATGACTACCGCACACAATGGCACCCCTTGAGCAATTTCCTCTTCAAGCTCTTTCCTAGTGATGAGATGAAGACCTTTGGTCAACCCCGTGGTTCTACTTTGTTTTGGGGTTTGGATAAGGGCTTGGGTTGGAGGGGTGGAGTTCCCCGAGACTTGTGGAGTGGTGGGGTGTGATCCTTGAGGGAGAGGGTCCTTCTTGGGCATGGGTCGAGGTGGGGAGGGGTTAAGACGGATAGTATTTCCCTCATGCTCAAAGGTGCATATGTTGCTTCTCCCTAAAATGGTGGCATCCACATCATAGAGCCAAGGTCTTCCTAAAAGGATGCTACCCACTTCCATGGGTATGACGTCACACCATATTTGGCCATGGTAGGAAGAGAAAGTGAGAGGCACTAGGCATTGGGTGTTGACTGGGATGGAGTTGTTGTTGATCCATGAGACCCGGTATGGACTTGGGTGGGGAGTGAGAGTAAGCCCAAGGAGCTTGACGGTGTCGGGTGACACGGCAATAACACAACTACCACTATCCAAGATCACTTTCCTCACATGGTTCCCTATCTTGATAAAGGTGTGGAAGATTGAGGTCCGACGCCAATCCTCTTCTTGAGGTTGGGTGAGGATGCACCTAATGACTCCTAGATGGGAGTTGTTTGAAGGAGTGGAGTGATCTAGACCCGACTCTAGATATTGGGCTTCATACTCCTCTTCCCAATCTAGTGAGGCTTCATGTTCCTCAACGTCATTTTCTTGTTCCTTTTGGGGTTGAACTTCTTCCTCAATAAGCAAATTAGATAACCCCTTAGATGGACATTGTCCCGCAAAATGACCAAACCCTTGACACCTATAGCATTGTTGGTGCCCTCTTCCCGGGGTGGCTCCTACACTTGGTCCTTTGGGGTTGTCATCCTTCCGTGGGAGAGGATGACTAGGAGCAGGCTTGTTTGGAGTGATGGGTGGGGGAGGATTGTAGGACCTTAAAGGGGCATTCCCACTTGGGCTAGGAGCTCTCATGGGAGTGGGTGGAATGGGACGTGGTCCCAAGTTTTTGGGATCGGTTGGTCGGGGAGTGATAAATCGGGAACTCCTAGAAAACATTTCCACATCTCTAGCTACTTGGTAAGCTAGCTCAAGGTTGTCAACGTCTCTCATGAATAGTTCCCTCTTGATGTGGCTTTGAAGCCCATTCCTAAAGCGGGATAAGGTGACGTCCGGATCCTCATGGACTCCACACTTTAAAAGATAGGAGTCAAATTTTTCAATGTACTCTACCACGGTCTTCCCTTCTTAGGTGAGGCTTTGCCATTCATCTAGGAGTATTTGGTGGTAGGTTCGGGGGAGGTATTTATTCCTAAGTTAGTTTTTCATATCCGCCCAAGTGTCAATAGGCTCTTCCCACCTAACCCGTCTTAGACCCTCTTGGTTTAGCCAATAAGTTTTGGCCAACTTAGTGAGATGCATCTTAGCCAATCTAACTCTCCTTTGGTCGGACATGAGATACCATTCAAAGTATTGGTCCATGGCGGTCTTCCATTCTAGGTAAACACTAGGTTCATGTGAACCATCAAAATTTGGGGCCTCTACCTTGATCATCCTTAAAAGGGGGTCATCCGGATCATCCCGTGGACGCCGGTCATGGTTTTGATGGGGGCGAGGCCTCTCATAGTCATAATAATGGTCATGGTCCATATCCTCCCTATAAAATTCAGCATGTGGGTGATGGGCTCTTGGGCCGTTGTTCCTTGGGTGGAACTCATCCCTATGAGGCTCTACATGTGGAGGGTGGACTCTTGGGCCTTGGTTCCTTTGGGGAAAACCATTCCTATGGAACTCACCATGTGGTGGAGGGGCTCTTGGCTCATTGATCCTTGGGTGAGGATCTTCCCTATGAGGCTCATCATGCGGAGGGGGAATTCTAGGCTCGTTGTTCCTTGGGCGGAACTCTTGGTCTTCTAACCGAGCAATTCGGTTGGTAATGGACTCTAGTTGGGCAAGGATGGTTGTGAGGGCAGCATCTACCCTATCCATGTGGCCTTGGGGTTCCTCCCTAGGAACATCTTGGTTGAGTTGGTGAGGATTGGGATCCATTGGTGGAGCCGATGACGATGAACCGGGTTGATAGCTAGCACCACTACGGGTGGACATGCAAGACAAGGGCCAAAGTGGATGGACACACTATGCAAAGGTCCTAGGACTTAGACTTGATAGAGACAAGTCAAGGACTTGCTCTGATACCACTTGATGTGAAACGACCTCGGACTTAAGCAAGCATTCACAAATAGCATTCAAATGGGCCTTAATGGGCCACCGCTCTCCCGCCACACTCTATACCCGGAGTGACTTGGCGATGCCAAGTGTGAAGTATGGGAATGGGCCCTTGCTGGTAGAGGGCCAGCAAGGCCAAGGTTTGACTCCAAAAGGTTGGATGCCCAATTCAATTGGGGCCGACAAAGTGCGCAAAGGCACCGGTTTCACACTACCCCACGGCGGTCACTCTAAGTCATAGACTTGAGGACCGGACGCTCCCTCACAAATTCAGCGGCGCATGAAGCAAATATTGAAAGAGAAACACTATTGAGCAAGGGTGAGACACTTACTCGACCGGTTTGAAGAAACCGGTCCCGGTCGGAGACGAGGGCGAGCGGGGAGGCGGCGGTTCCCCACACGCCGCGGCGGTGTCGCTTGACCTGTCCAAAGAAGTACAAAACTACACCTCACGCAGGAGGGGGATCTTGGGGTGGGGGTTAAAGTGTTACAACCAAAACTACCACCACGCAGGGTGGGGCCTTCAGCCGGCCAAGCGGGGAGGGGAGAAAAGCTCTCGATTACTAAGTGGCGTCCGGTGCGATATCAGCCTTGTTCTGGCCTGCAGGACAGGGTGAAGAGGTTGAGGTTGCCACGGACTCGTCCGGACTCCGAATTGAGTGAAACCACCTCCTACAGCTTCCTGACTTGAAGGGGATGACTGTAGAAGTTTTGGGGACGCTCTGTTGGTTGGTGGTGATAGCTCCAGCAGCAGGAAGGAGATCGCTCTGTCTGTCCGCAGGCTGATCTGGACTGGAACAGCAACTTGCAGAGGTCACTGTGCGCTCTCCCGATCTCTGATCAGCATGAAACCAGCGGCGACGTCTTAGTGGTCGAAGTAGCTTTCAGCAGAAAGTGACGGGGCAGCGTTCCAATGTCGATGGCGAGCGGGGCACCCAGAACAGTACTCACTGGTCGAAGCAGACTGCCGAAGCAGGACTGGACAGAAGGAGAGAGAAAAAAAGATAACTCTACCCCCCGGTGGCCGAATGCAGCTCCGCTTCATGATCTTAAAAGAGGACTGGGCGGGGAAGAACTTTGTTGAAGAAACTTGGGCCTGATTCAGCCTGAGTAAACCGTGAGACGGCAGTCTCCTAGGTTCTGGTTCTGGATGAAGGCCTTCTTGCGCGATGGTGGGAGATTATCTCTATCTGGCAGCTCCGACCTCGGATCGAGTTGCTTCCACCTCGCTTGCGAAGTAGACTGGTAGGCCTTTCCAGAAAGGTAGGCCACGCCTTCAGGAACCCCAGGAGGAAGCCGTAGTCAATGCTGCAACTAAGGGCTGATCTGCAGGTCTGCACAGCTCCAACCTGAAAATGAAATGAGAGGGAGATGTGGCTTCTTTGGTGGAGGGAAGTGGTAGGGGCGACCTAAGGGTGAGTGGGGGCTCTAATGGGGTGGAGAAAGGAGCTAATGGTGATGGGGAATGAGGGGGAGAAAGGCTGGAAGCAATGGCTAGCAGGTGGAGGAGGAAGATGAGGGTGTGAGAGAGGGAAATGGGGAGTGAAGGGGGCGAACTTGGCAAGGGGGAGGGTCATGGATGGGGGCGGCCAAAACAAGTGGAGGGAATGGGTTTCAAATTTTGAAATGGTCTTGGAATGTGTAGGGTTGTATGGGAACTAGGGGGATTGCCTTGGAAGGGAGGAGATTGTGTTGGGAGTGGGGGAGATTCCCTCTTGGAACATGGGGTAGAGTAATGGTGGCTTGGGGAAGTGGAGGGGCAATGAATGAGGTGGGTGGTGGTTGGGAGTTGAAGGGAGGAAGGGAGGAGAGAGAGAAGGGGGCGAACCCTTTAGTGGGAGGAGAGAGAAGAGAGAGTGGAGGGGGGTGTGGGATTCACTCCCTAGGGTATCTCACCCTAACTTAGTGGAATCTCTCCAGATTGAATAAAATTGTAGGCTTAACTCAAAAGGATTCATTCATTCATTAACTTCAAATGAGGGGGAGTGGGGTCCTATTTATAGGCAACCCACTCTTTACAATAAGTCCCTGACAAAATAAGCAACTACAAATAACCAAGGGGGTGGGGGCACCAATGGGCCTAGCCCAACGAATTGGGCCCAATAGCCTCATTAGACAGCATGATGATACAAAAACATAGGAAAATAAGTGCTAGACCTAGGGAAATGACTCAAATAAAATGAAAATACATCAAAATGACACAAAGGAAAGCTACTAAATGGATAAGGGGCCTTAATAGAGTGAGGCCCAAACTCAACCAGCTCCCGAATGTGAAGAAGTGGACCCGAGCCAAAGGGAATCGTGGGTGATGCCTCCATCATTGGGTCTATGTCCAACACATAAAATTCTACATCCATCACTAAGGGCCCTAGCTCGGCCTGCATAGTTACCACCCCGTGACAAGCACGTCTAGAGTTATCATATGCGGCTATCGTGGTTGGTGTCGGCTTGAGCATGTCCTCTGATATATTACAAGCACGAAGGGTACTCAATGGGCAGACATTTATCGATGCCCCTGGGTCCACAAGGGCGGATTCCACGGCCATTTTGTTCAGAGAGATGGTGATACATAACGGCATCTGCCGTGCCTCAGGAGGAGCTAGCTCTGACTCAGCAAATGCAATAGAGGGCCCCTTTGTGATCGTGGCCAAAACCGCGGGTAGGCTATCCACTGCCACATCTTCACTCACCATAACTTTCTGTAGGAAGATTTTCAGGGCGTCTTGGTGGAGCGGCGACCTCTTGATTAGTTCTAACACTGAGATTTTAGCCGGCAGCCGGTCTAAGTGCTGTAATAAGTCATATCTTGTGCCCGGCACCGGGTCCATCTCTTCTGGTTCAACTGTAGGGGAGGAAACTGTAGGGTTTGGTACATATGCACCTGGGGAAAGAAAAATTCTTTGGAAAGGACGCCCGCTCCGAAGGGCGCATTGCGAAGCTTGCACGGCCTGGACTGGACCCCCGCTTGGCCTGGTGGGGCAGGTGAATGGCGTGGAGGTGGGGGCGAGGATGACTGAAGTGGGTTTAATGGGCCCTGGTGGAGGGGAAATGGGTGAAGGGTTAAGCTTAGGGGAATTGATGGGAGGCGTGGCGGGTGGTGGTGAAAGGACGGACGGAGTAGAGGGGAATGTAGCGGGCCTAAGAGGCGACGCAGGGGAAGTGACGGGCGGTGTAGCGGCGGATCTAAGGATGGAGGGGATGGCAGGTGTGGGAGAGTAGTGGTGGTGCAAGGCCAAGAGATGGGCGGGGGTCTCATCATCAAACGTCCATCCAGCGTTGGGGGCTGGGCGCTGGACCAAATTCACTTGTGCTGGAGCCGGTGCCGGCGGTTGCTATTGTTGCGGAGGAGCGGGCTGATGCACTGGCATGGGATTTTGATGGATCCCAAGGTCTTGCTGCTGCGGTTGAGGTTGCGATTGCTACTGGGGCTGTTGCTGCTGCTGCTGCTGGGGCGCCGCCTATTGCGGCCTGGCCTGTCTCTGTCTCTGCTTGATATCCTCAATTAGTTGGCGCATCTGGGCCCAATCAATCCTCTGGCCCTCATGCAAATCATACACCAGGTCTCTGAACTGATAGCATCGCTCTATCGTGTGCCCGGGTTGCCGATGGAATATACAATATCGGGATTGGTCGGCAGCCGGATTCCAGTTCGGGCGTTCAGGAGGCAACTGGAGGTCACCAGTATACATTAGAGCAGAGAAAATATCTGGCAAGGTCTCCGGAAGAGGGGGGTAATGAGCCCTTTTTGGAGCTGGTCGAGCAGAGCCGTAGGTGGGGGGTGGAGGAACACTATTGTATTGCGGGGGCCGCTGAGGCTGTTGAGGTGGCGGAGGTGCCTGTTGAGGGTATTGCGGGACTTGGAAGGCAGGCTGGGGAACTGGCGGAGCGGCGAACTGGGGGTTACGCTGAGGCGGTGGGAAGCGGGGTGGAGTGGCTTGTTGGGGGAACTGCACGGCCTGGACTTGCTCGTTAATTTGTACCCCCTCAGTGACGGGGCCCTGGGTTTTCTTGGTGGCTTTGGGTTTCTGGGCCTCGAATAAAGAATGGATGGGGGAGTCTTTAAATTGGGTCTGAATAAACCTAGCTCTGCTGTATAGTTGGTGCATGTTTGAAATGTCATTCATTGCCAGAATGTTTCTGAAAGTTGGCGTAGCATTGGAAATCAACAACTTCACTTTTTCCTCTTCCGGAATCTGCCCGGGCACCCGTGAGGCAATCTGTCTCCAGCGGTCCGCATAGGTTGCGAAGTCTTCCTCTGGCTTCATCCTCTCCGCCACCAGGTCAGTGAAAGAGTACTCGGGTCCGACCCGATCCTGAAACCTCTGTATAAACCTCTCCTTGACGGTCTTGAAATTCTCAGCCTCCTCCGTAGACAAGGTGTAGAACCATTCCAACGCGACCCCCTCCAGAGACCGACGGAACAAATAGGCCATCAAACGATCATCCTGCTGGAACTGCACAGACTCGTACAAGAACTCCCGGACATGGATGAATGGGTTTCCGTTCCCATCGTATTTGCGGTACACGGGGAGCTCCGACTGGGAAGGAAGACGTAGGTCCCTGAAGTTAGGGATAGGGACATCGGCCAGAGATTGCGGGCCGACCCGCTTGTGGAGGAGATCAATTTTTTGCTGCATAGCAGCCCACTTGTCAAGAATTTCTCGTTCCCGGGAAGGAGGGGGGGGAGCAAGAGGAGCGGCACCTGGATAGGCGACCAAAGGATAAACTGACGAAGGAGGCGGCCCGTAAGAGGGATAATGGGCTGAGGAAGGGCCCATGTCCGTATGAGCCACCTGGGCCGCCCCTGACTGTGACCTAGCGAAGTCCGCCGGGGCCATGAGGGCCTGAGGCGATGGAGAAATTGTAGGGTACGACTCAAGATAAGGAACAGAGGGGATCGGGGATTTTCCTTTATCAAGTTGCTGATGGACCGATGTGGACGCCTGGCCCATTTCTATATTGGGATAGCGAAGGTTCTGAGGGCGGATCGGAGTAAGGTCAATGGGAGCCACAGAGGTGGTCTCGACCACAGGAGATGAAGTGGCGACACTGGCCGTGGCATGAGCCGGAACTGAGGCCGGGGCATCGCCCCCTTGCAAAGCTTGTCTGATGAGATGGAGTTGGGTGGGGTCCAACTGGGCCATCATATTGAGGATCATACTGGCTGAATTCTGATTGGGCGGATTTGAAAAAGAGGGTCGGGGACCCTCGCCCAGAGAGGTCGGGAGTGAAGGGGCCGTCCCCTCTCCCCCTTGCAAGTGGGTGACCCTAGGTGGGTCTTCAAGGAGACCACGAGGAAGGGAATCCTCGTGGGCCTGAGAGAAGTCATACGACGACATGGAAGAAGAAGAATCGAACAAGGGGTTGGAGTAGGAATGGAAATAAGAGTCAACCCTAGGAGATGATCGTGGGGGCAGAAGGCAGCCCCACATACACCAAGACACTTGCTACTAGAACAAGCAACACTAAATCAATCCAATCTACCAATCAAGTAATAAGCATATAATGGAGCAAGATGAGAGCAGAATCACTCAGTAATGCAATCAAGTTCTTAAAATGATGCTCGTCAGTTCCTTATATCTTTGGGTTTGAACCTTAGTGGATTAATGAAAATATCAATTCTCTCGACCACTAGGTGCCTGATTGGGATGAGAAACGAGGAACTGTGTGACTCAATCGGGACCTCTCACTCGCGAATGCAACCCTAGATTGGGGTGGATACGGTACAACCTGCCCGGCGTCCGCGTGGGAATCCACGGCTCACGGGGGCTTACGGAGGTCCTCAGCAAGGTCCCTAGTCGGCTCCAAGGAATATGGAGACGAGAGGAAACCCTACCTCGGTAGGAATGCAACTAATGTGGGAAGATGTCGATGCTCCTATGCGCACCGGAGTGCATGCACAAACTAGCCTAGCAGCTATCAATCAATGAGCGAGTATACACATGAGTAGTAAAAACATGGTGATGCAATGATAATAAGATGGCAGGGGGGAGCCAATGAACAGCACCAGGAGCAATATATATATCAGCCGAAAAAACTAAGCAAGAT
Source organism: Amorphophallus konjac (assembly GCA_022559845.1). NCBI lineage: Eukaryota > Viridiplantae > Streptophyta > Magnoliopsida > Alismatales > Araceae > Amorphophallus > Amorphophallus konjac. Next base: position 302,928,459 of record CM040120.1, read on the forward strand.
GAAATAAATGCACTGCAACAGGAGATGTGCGGTCCTCCTCTGACCGCTCTAAGTACACAGGCGGTTAATATCCAACCGTAGTTGATGGGAGGAAAGCAAGGGAAATACCAGACAGACGGCCGACAGTCAACCGCTCACGTACTTGAACCGCCGCCTCACAGCCGTGTATCTGCCACCCAAAAAGTACAGCGTACCTGTGCCTGAGCGCGGGACGGCTGTGTGAAAGCCGCTCAAACGGATGGACGGCGTCCAGGGAGCCGTCTGCAACAGGAAAGGCCGGGGTACATAAACCTGATGGCAGAGTATATGAGCGGTGGAGTATTAACCGTGCGTATTGGTAGACGGCCCTGGACGAACCGCGTGTGCGCCAGAGGACAGGAACCGCATCCAACCTGTAAATCACTCCAAGAAGGAAACCTTGACAACGACTAAGAAGGGTCAGCAACTCAAAAGCACGATGGGCATTAGGCGTCCCACCGTGATCGCCACAAAAGGGGTGTAGATATATATTTCTCTCCTCTCTCCCTTTCACTACGGGTTAAAGTGCGTCAAGTGCATGAGACAAGTGAGAGAAAGAAGAGAAGATAGGGAATGAAGCAAAGTACTGTGATCGCCACCAAGATGCCGTACGCGATAGGCACGCCGTACCTTGGAAAATGGGGAGACACTCGCCTTAGTGCAGCGTTGAGGAATGAACGGCTCCCTTAGGACCGCCTTATGTTGAGCGGTCTTACGATAGACCGCCCCAGGACGCTGCGAGGGACGCGGGAGGAACTGCTACAGTGAGATGGACGGCGCTAGAGAGACCGTGTTCCAGGGAAGAACGGTCGTTGATGCACCGCGTGTACCGTTGAACGGCCGGAGGATAGCCGCTCAGTACCTTCACTCAGCAAGTTGAGAAGGGCTCGACCTCCACCCTCTCCGGCCGGCCAGAGGGGATGGGCCTCGTGCTGATTAAGTGCTGACCTGCGAAACAATGTAGAGACACAGAAGAGACACCTAGATTAGACCTAAATAATATAGTATGCATTCAAACGAGAAGAATTAAGCATAAACAAATGAAAAGGGGAATACCTGGGGGGTTTTAAACCCCTAGGGTGACAAAAAACGGGATGGTTGTGTGCATGATAATGAGAAGGAGGGGGTACGCGGGTGAGAAACAATGCATGCAATGAAGGAAAACGACAAAGCTACGGAACGAAAGACTACGAAGACTGGGCTACTCCCTTGACCGGAGGCTCGTGCGGACGTGGAGAGCCTCCCTCCTTGGTGCTAGGTCGCTCAAAAATGCGGCAGGGCTTCGCCGTCGACCAAAATCTCCCCCCTTTTCGACGTCCGGCCACTAGGGTCTATTTATAGAGCCTAGAAAGCCAGCCTCGAAGTTGGGGTTTTTAGATATTCTCGAGTCGAACTCACAAAAGATAATTCATAGATAATATCATAATCTTCCATCCACACGAAACGGCATCGAAAATGGTTGATTATCCGCGGAGAAATCATCAAAATAAGTTGAGGATAAAACCATGAGATAAATGGGATAAAATCGGTTGAAAATCAGCAGCCGACGGCTTGAACGGTCTTACGATAGACCGCACAAGGGATGGGCGGTCTTATTCGGACCGTCCATCCTGTCGGTGGAAACTCGAATAATCAGAAAATTATCCCAACTATCTCTCGAACTGGCCGAAATGTCCGCCGTTGGACTCTAAACATATGAACGGTTGTATTGAGACCGTTTTAGTTTAGGGCGGCACAAACACGACCGTTTAACCCTGTCGGTGATAATTTGAATCATTTGGATAATTCTCTGAGAAACTGGGCGCGCGTAGGACTCTGAGATATAGGCGGTTGGAATAGGCCCATCCATGAGATTGAACGGTCCTAATCACACCGCTCAAAAGCCTGTCGGTGAATATTCAGAAAATCCTCAGAAATTAGCCAAAATATATGAACGGCCCATCTTCAACCGCCCACCTTCTGAACGGCTGATGTGAAGCCGTTCATGCCCTTAGGCACTTGATTCTCGTAAAATACGTTCAATTGACCAAAGCCAAGGCCCATTAAGCCCCGAATCACCACGAATTGCACCAAGGAGGGAGACGACCCATAAAACGAGCCCGAGTCATGCCACAAAATGGCCCAGTGAATGATGAACAACTCGAGGCATCAACTAATGGGAGTAAGAGAAACGGCTCGAATTATCGGTATAAAACGGGTGTCAACAGCTGCGACCCATCTTTATTCAGCAACTTGGCCCATAAAATATTCGGACCTATGCAGAAATGGTCCAACGGGCACACTTGTGTGAACAAACCTTGGAGAAGGTTGACAAACTTAAAGGCAAAGGAGAGGAGCCGAGCCGAAAGTCTGATCGGTGAGGAAGAAAAGAGGAAAATTTCAGTATCACCTACAACTCCCGGGATAACAAGAAGATATCTCGTAATAGTAACGGGCATGGCAACGGCAAGAACAAGAAGGTTAAAGAAGAAGAAAAGGTTCTTACAACTGCTTGCTCTTTCTATGAAAAATTCGGCCATTCAGCTGAGGAATGTTGGAAGTGTCTCGGTGTTTGCTTAAGATGTGGTAGTCGGGAGCACCGCATGCCGGATTGCCCCCTTATGAAGGATCAATCTTCCAGTGGTGGACGTAAGAGACAGGCTCGTCTTAATACTATTCTAGATGATGATGAAGCACCCAAGGATGATGGGTTGATGGAAGGTACCATTCAAATTTATTCGCATCCCACATTCGTGTTATTTGATACTGGTGCTTCTCATTCCTTTATATCAACTGCTTTTGCAAAGACTTTGCCAATTTCATCAGGTCCTTTACCAGCAGACCTAGCTATTACCACACCCTTACGTCCTGGAACTAAACTTACAACTTATTTCCCCGATAATGAGGTAATTATAGAAGGTCATAATCTTCCAGCAAACCTAGTATGCCTTGATATAGAGGGCTATGATGCTATCCTAGGTGTAGATTGGCTTGTAGACCATGACACCTATATAAATTGCCGCAATAGGATAATCTCTTTCTGGAAACCAGGTCTTCCAAGATTTTCCTTCCTTGGTATCAAATATCGGAAACATCTTATCATTATTTCATCCCTTCACGCTTGCAAACTCATTTCGCAAGGGTGTAAAGCTTTTCTTGCCTCCGTAATAGTTACCGAGTCCAAGGAAATTCAGATAGATGAAATCCCTGTAGTACAGGAATTTCCTGATGTTTTTCCTTCCGAGTTGCCTGGTTTATCACCAAAAAGGAAGGTTAACTTCACCATTGAACTCATGCCCGGAGCAGCACCTATGTCAATAGCTCCTTATAGGATGTCCCCCACGGAGTTGAAGGAATTGAAGAAGCAACTTCAAGAGCTGCTAGAAAAAGGTTTCATTCGACCTAGCACATCCCCTTGGGGTGTGCCAGTCTTATTTGTCAAGAAGAAGGATGGTTCCCTCAGGTTATGCATCGACTACCGGCAGTTGAATCAACTCACCATCAAGAACAAATACCCACTACCGCGTATTGATGAACTATTTGATCAACTTTCTGGCGCGGAGTATTTTTCCAAGATTGACCTCAGATCGGGCTATCATCAACTGAGGATTAAGGAGGAAGACATTTACAAGACTGCTTTCCGAAGCAGATATGGGCACTATGAATTCGTGGTAATGCCGTTCGGGTTAACCAATGCCCCGGTAGCATTTATGCAATTAATGAACAACGTGTTCCGACCATATCTTGATCAATTCGTGGTCGTGTTTATTGATGATATCCTTATCTATTCTAAGATAAAAGAGGAACACGAGGAACATCTAAGGGTTGCTTTGCGAACCTTACAAGAACATCAACTCTATGCTAAGTTGAACAAATGTGAATTTTGGCTTAAGGAGGTTTCTTTTCTTGGCCACATTATTTCTAAAGAAGGCATTGCAGTAGATCCTTCTAAAGTTGAAGCGGTTAAGAACTGGAGCCAACTGAACACCGTATCTGAAGTTCGAGTTTCATTGGCCTAGCAAAATACTATAGGTGATTTATCAAGGATTTCTCCAAAATCGCTGCTCCTTTGACAAGACTCACTAGAAAGGAAAATCCTTTCGAGTGGACAAAAGAATGTGAAGAAAATTTCTTGGCCCTTAAGAAACATCTCACCACAGCACCTGTACTGGCTTTGCCTGTTGAAGGTGGTGGATTTGAAGTTTATACAGATGCATCCGCTATTGGCCTAGGGTGCGTACTCATGCAAAATGGCAAGGTAATTTGCTACGCTTCAAGATAATTAAAGCGACATGAAGAGAATTGCCCTGTCCATGATCGGGTGCTGGCTGTAGTCATATTCGCCTTAAAAATTTGACATCATTATCTTTATGGGGAGAAATTTACTATATATTCAGATCATAAGAGCCTGAAATACATTTTTTCTCAAAAGGAGTTGAATATGAGGAAAAGGCGATGGCTGGAGTATCTCAAGGACTTTGACTTCAATATTCAATACCATCCTGGCACTGCAAATGATGTTACCGATGCGCTCAGCAGAAAACCGATGGGAAAGCTATCAAGTTTGAAAGGTATGACAAATCTTATTTCTAAATTTTCTCAGTTGAATGTAGACGTTGATATGAAGAAAGAAGATTATTTTATAGCCAATATCCGGACACAACCTACATTGATTGAAGATCTAGTAAAGTTACAAGAGAATGACCCTGTACTAGTGGAGATTAAGGCTGATATGGAACAATGACCGGATTTCTCTATTGCAAATGACGGGAGGTTATTATTCCAAGGTCGTATTTGTATTCCGGATCATGCTGATACTAAGAAGATGATCTTAGAAGAAGCTCACAAATCTAATTATACTGTTCATCCTGGAGCTACCAAGATGTATCAAGATCTTAAAATAAATTATTGGTGGCCCAATATGAAGAGAGAAATAGCAGACTACGTATCACGTTGTCTTACTTGTCAACAAATTAAGGCAGAACATCAAAGGCCTGCTGGAAAACTACATCCCTTGGAAATCTCGGAATAGAAATGGGAGAGTATAGAAATGGATTTTATCATGGGACTGCCTAAATCAAGAGGTGGACATGATGGAATATGGGTGATCATAGACCGTCTAACAAAATCGGCTCATTTTTTACCTATTAAAAGCCGATGATCTGTAGATATCTTGGCTACTTTGTACATAAAGGAGATTGTTAAATTACATGGTGTCCCTATCACCATTATTTCTGATCGAGACCCTCGATTTACTTCACAATTCTGTAAGGGGCTACAATATTCCTTCGGGACCCGATTGAATTTTAGCACTGCGTTTCATCCACAAACTGATGGACAGACCGAAAGGACCAATCAAGTAGTGGAAGATATGCTAAGGACATGTGTCATAGATTTCGGTGGAAGCTAGCACGATCATTTACCTTTAGTGGAATTTTCCTACAACAATAGCTACTATAGCACCCTGAAAATTTAAATTCAGAATAAATGAAAATAACTATAATTAATAGTCATAAAAATTATGAGAATTAAAATTTCGATCAAGGAAAAGTGATAATTAGCTAAAATAGTTATTGAGCCTAAATGTTAAGTAATGGGCATCAATGAGGGTATAACTAAATAATTGAGAAATGGAAATCGAATATATCATTTTATTTATATACGGCTTAAATTGGAAATCTAATCCAAGTATTCAAAAGGAATCTCATTCCAAAATATATTTATACACATACGTATCTATAAAGACTCCCATAAGATCGAACCCGACTCTGATACTCGAGATAATAGTGGAGATTAATAAAATTAAAAGTAATAAAAATCCCCATATCAAGTTCTACATTAATTAAGCTTTCAATTTAATAAATATAATAAGCTAAGAGTTATATTTAATGGGCCTTGAAAAGAATAAATGGGCCTCATTTATATCTATACATCTATGCAAAACTATTAATAGATAAAGCCACGTATATTATATTATAAGGACCTTAAATGCATACATACCCGTGACAAGGCCCAACCCAAATGCTAAGACCCAACTATTGTACATAGGTACATTAGGCCTTAACCCTTTTGGGCATTACGTATGGGAGCCAGGAGCCTTTAACCCCATACACCATCAAAAAAAAAGAAGGGCCTGACAGGTTATTAACCCATGATGGGCAACCTCAATAGCATGATAGCATGGGCTAGGATGACCCACGTAGAGAGCCTTTCCCAATAGCAACCCACAACCCTTTTCGAAACCCCAACCACGTGCCTATTCGATGTAGTCTTAGGGTTTTATAAAGAAAAATGAGGTAGGCGGCGGTCCAATTAGCAGGTGAAACGGCGAAAAGAAGTAACGCACTGTATTTCTTAAAGAGCCTTTCTAATAATAGCCTTCGAACCCTTCAGAATCTTTACATCTCTATAAAACACCTCCCCATCGAACGTAGCAACTCTATTGATGCTGCTTTGTTGGAAGTCCTTCTCCTACTGCTACTTGCAACTATGAAGAAGGTTGTTAGCACGTGAAAGGTCTTCTTCCTGGGCTTCTTCCTTTTCATCTCCGACTTCTTGTATCTCGTATTTACTCTAAAAGGTCGGCAATCTCCCAAGTCAAATCAGCACTAAATAACATGTTAGATTATCTCTTCCCAGATGTAAATCATAGACATTAATCACCTGCATGGTTTTAATTATACCACACTTGCATGTTTTATTTTAGTAAATTATTAACTATAGCACGTTTAAAAATTCTATCCATGTAATCAAGTATCTAAAAATTTTAAAGTATACATGATTAGAATCTTCATATTTTGTTGTGATTTTCATGCATATATAAGGCAGTATTAACTGGTTAACGATGTGGTTATCTAATTATAAGAAGATTTATAGCCAACACGGCGAATTACAGAATTTACTGTAGCTAGTTAGTTTGAGAGTTTTACTTTGTTGGCTTGTTCGGGGGCGCCGGAGCATCTTTTAGACATGAAATTTTATGGGCGTACTATTGGGGTGGAGACCGAGGTAGTGAGGGTGGTACCTCCGTTTTTCGATCCTCCTAGATCAAAGTAGCCCATCTCTCAACCAAATTTTTATTGAACATCCGATTAGGTAGAGTTTTTCGAGCCCGTCATTTCGGTATATAGAACGCGTGATTCTGACGTGTGTACGTCAAGAACCGGAGGTTTGAAGAAGTTGACACTTTTGATATTTAAATGACGTCAACCGCACGGTAACGGTTCGTATCTTTTGATATATATATATATATATATATATATATAACTTTTAATTATATCTTTAAAAGTCTATATCTATCAAACTATGTAAAATAAAATTATAAAATATATATTTTTAGAATCATTAGATTTTTCTCTTAATTATCATATATTTAGTTTTGACAGTTTTCTTTTATTTGAAAAATATTATTATTTATCATGATTAAATTAAAAACTACATATCATGTTTAAATCTTAGAAAATTTATATCTTATGATCAAAGTTGGTAAAAATTACAATATATATATAGTCGTGATCCTTGTAAACTTTCCTTGATTATCATGTAATTAGTTCTAAAAATAGTATCCGTCCTTTTAAAGAGATGCTAGTTTTTAAATTATTAGATTAAATAGAAATTAAGATATGAATTGACACCTACTTGCATGGACGTGATTTATTCTATTTTTCTCGAGATTTGATCTATACTGTGGATCATATTGGCACTACGTCTCAGTCCGTAGACGCAGTCCCACGTTTTACGTTGGTTTCCCGATACACCCTCAACTCTCGGTGACATACGAGTCCTCCGTTTGACATTCGTTCCTTCGGACTGGCAAGTTAGTCATTGGGATCTCCGTAAGTCTCCTCGTAACCTTAGATTCCCTCAAGATCGACTGAGCTGGTTGTACCAGAAGAACCTTGGAACCCTGTTAGTCATGTCACTCTAAAGAAAACATGACACCCGGCCATCATAGAACGTTGTTTTGGCGATTCTGTGAGAGATCTGTCTCTATCTGACTTATAAGGTGCTAATTTGATTAGCGACTACATTGGTTATCGCCGTTTTCTGTCGTGAGCATGTTGAAGGGGTGACCTTATTGGCGGGTGCTTAGTGTAAAAGTAACTGTATTGTAGAGGCACCAATTCTTCAATGCTTTGTTCAGAGAATGAGTGACCTCCACTGTGGGCGCGACTTTCTAAATATACGGTGCTCTGACGAGACGCCAATCTCCCAGATTTCTCGAATTGTCTCAATTTTTGTGTGCCATCGTACTAGACTTGTCGAGGTCCATCTTGAATCTCTGTTCAATGAAATCTACCCTATTGTTCGTACATGCTTGATCCTTGAAACTCTTGGCCATTTAATATGGAATTAGTCTAGACAAAATGTCAGGGGCTATGGGTCCCAATAAAATGACATTTTAAATATAACGGGTCCTGATCTGACCCTATTGGGTGAGGCAAAGTCCAAACGTTTACCGGTATACGATGATCGAGTGCTGGCATTCACCACCTATAGTTGTCTATAACTTATTTCCATGAGGGGCGGTCATATCTTCGTGATTTCCCCTTAGCGCATTGGTCAATCCTATGTAGTGCTAGATGTGCAAAAGCTCACGTGATAGTGATGATCGGGAGCAATTGCCATCATAGTACACCCTTCCACAACTTATTGTTCATCATGATAAGATCTTGAATGACCTTATTAGAGGGGCTATCATATTATCGTGACTTCCCCTTAGTGTCTTGGCAAACTCTATATAGTGCTAGTAGAAGTGATTGACTTACTTCTATATTGTTCATCGTGAATGTTCTTGAACTACCTTAATGTTAGTACTCGTTATCTTGCCACAATAGTTTGTGATATGTTTATCTAATTGATCTCATATCTCTTGATTGTCCTTATAGTTCTTGTTTTTATCTCGCGCCGTTATAACTCTTCATTTCTTATACTTTGCATGACTTGCATGAGCATGTTAACATGTAATTCACTTAAAGCTTGCTTGGAGCTTGAGATATTAAGTCCTACTGAGCGTTCGCTCACCCTACATATTCCAATGTTTCCAGGTGATGACCTAAGTAATGACGAGACCAAACATGATGGGTAAGGGCAAGAGTGAAGAGAACTCTGACATCTAGAAGAACCGTCTAGTCTGATTATCTTGCGTCTCATGTCTCATTGTAATTTTTCTTTATTGAGTCTTTTCTTTTATTGGGTCTAATTTATAATAAACTTATATTTGAAATAAAATTATTAATTTATTCAATTATACTTTGTCGAATGACTATGCTCTGATTGACTCGGCTGTTTAACTGCCACGTTCCGAGCAAATGACACGTTCCGCTGTTATCGGTTCGGGGCGTGACAGCTACCAAGCTAGCATTCAAATGGCACCGTTTGAGGCATTATATGGAAGAAGTTGCCGAACACCAATATGCTGGGATGAGGTCAGTGAAAGACAAATTCTCGGCCCTGATCTTGTTCAAGATACAATTGACAAGGTGAAAGGGATAAGAGAAAGGCTCAAGATGGCTCAAGATAGGCAGAAGTCCTATGCTAATAACCGAAGGTGAGACTTATAATTTCAGGTGGGAGATCATGTATTTCTTAAGGTTTCCCCTACTCGTGGTATTCGTAGGTTCAGTATTAAAGGCATGCTTACGCCAAGATTCATTGGCCCTTTTAAAATTCTTGAAAGAGTGGGAGAGGTGGCATGTCGTCTAGCATTACCTCCACAGCTAGCAGGAGTTCATGATGTATTCCATGTCTCTATGTTAAAGAAATATGTCTATGATCCATTCCACATTATCTCTTATGACAATTTGGAGATTCAAGAAGATTTGACGTACAAACAAAAGCCTTACAAAATTATTGATCGAGAGGTACGTCAACTTCGAAATAAAACCATTCCCATGGTAAAAATCTGGTGGAATAAAGGATCAGATCAAGACGCAACATGGAAGACAGAAGAAGCCATGCGCAGTAGATTTCCCGAGCTCTTTGATTGTAAGTACACTCTCCACAAAAATCCATATATTAAATTTGTGGACCAAATTCTCTTATGTGGGAAAGGGTGTAATACCCTAAAATTTTATATATAGTATTTTAGAATTTTTCTAGAATATTATTTGATTTACTTAGATTTTTCTAGAAATAAATAGACTATTAAATGAATTTGGGTTAATTAAAATAATATAATAAGACCCAATACTTATTGGTTGATCAAAAAGTCCAAAATGACCCAAAACCAAGCTCACAAGGTTGGCCCATATTCTAGAAGCTTAAAATAGGTTATTTACGAAATTAAGGGATAAATATACCATTTATTGGATAATTAAATAGATAAATCAACGGATATATATAACAAAGAGTTTGAAATTTTTAAAATTCGGCGCCCGAGGTCAAAAACGGTATATCGGGTGACCGCTTAAGGCAATAAACGGTCCCAACTAGACCGCTACTTTCTGCAGATTCCGTGAATGGAAGAAGGCATGAAAAGATGACAACTTTGGCATCCTAATCACCTAGGATCGATGCTATCCCTTAGTTAGAAGAGTCTAGAATGCTTGAGGATCGAATTGGAACCCTAATTAGGACTCAAAGTTTGTTCAAATCTCCAAAACCCTAGCTAACCCAATAAATAGACTTTAAGTTTAACCTACGTGAACCTTACATTTGGCTTGTGTGGAACTAAGGTAAGTAGGATGAATTTGAGGTAGGTTCTTTAGAATATTTTATTTATAATACTAAGGTCTAACTACCCTCAAAATTTCATCTTAGGAGATCAAGACGTCAGGGAGAAAAAGGCTTCCAAAGACGCTGGTTCGGTACAAGAAACTCAGGAGACTGTGCGACCAGGCTAGATTGATCAGCAAAATAAAAACCCTAAACGAGGTAATTAGATAGGGGTTCTTTAGAACTATTTGTTCCTTTTAGTACCCTCTTCTTACCCTCAAAGTTTCATGGTCATAGGTGAAGATGGTCAGAAGTTAGAAGCCCACGAAGTTGCTGGTTCGGTTCTGAACGAGCAGAAACTAGGGTTAACTTTCAACCCTAAATTTGACGTTTAGAGCACTGATTCGAGGTAGGTTATCTCATGAACGGCATAAACATGATGTTAGGAATAAAAGTCCTTAATTTTTAGTCGATTTCATGCAGTGTACGTGGAGTATTTTATGTTTCATTGAGACTGCGCAGTAGATTCATATTCCATACATGCACCTAGCCCTAATGAAATAATAATAGAAATTTCTTGTCTATTTTTCACAAACAATGCATATTCTTAGCCTAAATACCTTCTAGCATGTTTTACTACATGTTTTATATCGTTTCCATGCATAGCATGCCTAGGTTAGCATTTTATTTCACTATTTTACAGCTTCTGTCTATCAGACAGAAACGGTCCATAACTTGACCGCCCCATTTAAACAGCGGTTTATCGCGAGACCGTTTATAACCCATGCGGACATATCATGACCGCTATTTAGTTCTGTGAACCTAGTTGAATTTTGCATATTAGAAACCCTATAATTATGTTATTTTTCACTAAAAATTATGTTTATTTTTCTGTTAAATACCCTATTTCAGCATGTGCATGATTTTAAACGTTATTTTCGTTATCATGTAATTTCATGCCTAAATGTTATAGTTTTGTAATTGAATATTTTCTCTTATGTTTATAAAACATGATTCATGGTGGTATTTAGAACGTTGTTTTGATCGCTGTTATCACACGATCCACTCTTATCTCTTGAGTCAATTTCATAAGTAAATGGCATATACTCCAGTATGTGACCATTAGCTACACTTTGCACTTATAGGCACACTCTCTTGGACTTATGAACCTCTCCGCCGGATATTCCTTCTGTCAGACTAGGGGATTATGTTTCAAGGCCTCCGTAAGACTCCGTGAGCCTGGGATTCCCACTAGGACGCTGAGCTGGTTGTACCATCAAAGCCAATTATCTAGAATGTACTTTACCGGTGTTTTATGTGTTCTGGACCTTAGCGGCCCTATAGATGACCGCCAGATTCTGTTAGCGGCCATTCACCAGACCGCTAAAAGACACCAAGCGGCCCTTCCATGACCGCAAAGCTCCAGAAGGTTTCACTGCGTCGACACTTCTTTTTCATGCGTCGACTCTATTCATGAAATGGTCTAGACTCTGACCGCTTTCTGCACAAAACGGTCCAGTAAATGACCGCTTTATTCCTAATTCTGTCTAACCCAAGGTTTGACCTTTGGGTTGGATTTTCCAAGTTCCTAGCTGGTCTGATGATTGCTTGGAACTTAACACTTGTCAATTAAGATATTTATAACTTATGAAAAGAAAAGAATATGTCGTTATGCTGCCGAATTTTCTTCATAGCAAAACCTAGTTCTAACTCAAATCTTTAAACTTCCATATTCTTACAAAAAGCATTCTTACCTTAATATTGTATCATGAAACTATCATTAAACCTGTTACATTATTGGCCGTACTTTATTGTTATATCTCGTGGAAGTAGTTGGATTTATAAGTTGAAGATGCAAGACCGGGCACGGATTGTGTCCAAGTGCTCCATGCTACCCCCACGGCCGATGGTCAGAAACGTGCTATAAACCATGGGGTACGATAATACTGACGTCGCATTGCGCTGGGAGTACTTTCTCTTATAAATGAGTGAAATCTGCGAGGCTCTTTTACATGCTTGTTAAATGATAAATCTAGTACATAGCCTTTACAAGATTGTGTAAGTACTTTCTAGTTACATGCTCGTACATTCTTGTTCATGAAAGGCCAACTTACATCTACATGGTTGAATCTTACTTGTTCATATACTCGATCATGTCTTGACTCTATTACTTTGGGATTACATTACTTATTTACCGCATTCTCATTATTACCCAAATTCTAGAGCTAAAATATTAATCACTTAAATATTACCTTCATGTTGATACGAAGATACCTACTGGACAAGTGTGCTCATACCTATTTTCTTATCTTTTCAGGAAACACTAGTGGATCGGATTCGGATTATGCTAGTAGCGGGTCTGAGAGCAATTGATGATCTATTTGAACGAGAGAAGCCATAGTTATCTAGTAGTTGAGTCAGATTGAATTTTTCCATTTTCTTGAGTCAAAGGATGTAAGGATGTTAAAAGTTATGATCTTATGTACATTTAGGTCATTATTTTGAATAAAGCACATTTTTGGATTAATTACTTATGCAATTACTTTTATGTGATTGTCTTGCGCTCTGATGTTCTTGCTTGCGAGAGGCTTACCATGCCGGCTATTCACATTCCCGAAATTCCTTTAGTTGTATTAAAAGCTCGGGGCGTGACACCATCATCTCCACCACCTTTACTTCCTCCATCGCTACACTCGTCTCTAGAGCCTGAGCAGGTTACACCTCCACCTTCTCTTTTACCCCTACCTGAGCCCATCATTGCCAAATTGCATTTGCCATCGCTTGACATCACCATCCTCGTTGAAGCCTCCACGCCTCCCAAACCTTCACCTCCACCATCCGAATCTTTTACCTCTACTCCTTCTCCATCCACTTCCACCCCATGGAGCGGGTGTGCGCTGCCTTTGGTGCCCCTTGGGTCTAGTCCCCAGGGTGAAAAAGTGTCGAGTCAGGATGATTCAGTGTCGGTTCTGCATTTCAAGATTCGAGACTTTATCTACCGCATGTCGATCTGGGTCCCGGTCCCTGGTTATTTTGGGGATGATATGCCTACACTCCCGAAGATAGTTGTCAAGAAGAGTTCCCTTGCGTTTATGCCAGTCTCTTCTCAAGCGAGGCCGGTGACCATCTCTTTGCTCACTAGAGGTCTTACCATTGATGCTATTTTCACTTCTCGCTCTGTCGCTGTTCAGTTCACTGGTCAAGAGGGGTTCTCTACCTGAATTGTGCTCACTCATACGGCTGTCAAAGGATTGATGTATTATATATTCAAGGGATAGTTCACCATATTTACTGCATTCTCCAAGGACATTCTGCACATTCTATGCAATCTCCCTCAGTTTATCGAGCCGGCCACGTCAACGCCGTGTATCGCTCTCCCTCAATTTCATCTTGTTCTTCTATCAAGGGAGTTGTGCTTCATGCCTGATTATAGAGTGGAGTTGCCGAACCTCATGCTTCTTGTGTTGAGTGACAAGACTCCATGGTTTTCTGATATTCATCATCCCAAGGAGTTCCCTGTTCAGGAATGTCCACATGTAGTTAGCACCGGGTGTCTAGGGGCAACCTCCCCGATGAAGCTGCATGTTCATAGCTAGGCTAGGCCGTCTGCCAGATGGGCCCATTATTTGAGAAGGTATTTCAAGATAAGAAGCCCGAAGGTCCGATCCTACGCCAGGCGGGTCCGTGTTTGAGAAATGTCTCCTAAGAAGAGGAGGCAACGCAAGTTTAAGGGTTGCATATTGTGCACTCGAGGGGCCACTACTCCTTCTTCTCCTTCCTGTCAATCGCCCTTTCTTCTACTCAGCTCCCACCCTTGGGTGGTGTACCTGCCTTCCTTCAGTCCCGTTTATACGATTTCTTCCTCTCTTCCATGGTCTATGAGCCCTCATTCTTCCTCTTCTTCCCACCCGGGGCCTCCGGATTTTCCATATTTTCATAATTCTAGGCCTCAGCCTAGGCCCTCCTTCCATCTCGATTTTGGGACATCTTTTGATTCTTCTCCGGAATTTTTGGATTCTATCTCTGATTCTTCTCCGACCCTATCGGATGGCTACAATTATCCTTCTCTGACCCTATCGGATGATTATTATTCTCCTTCTCCGACTCTGTCAGGTGATCATTCCTCTTCTTCTTCTTTGCAACAATCTCCTCGTTATTTTTCTATTTTTTCTTCATCACCCTTTCGGGGTTCTTGCCCTTTTTCTTGCTGCTTTCGAGACTTTAGCCCGCCTTGATCTCAGTTGATCTCTGTTTATTCTGTATCTGGTTCCTTGTTATCAGGGTCTTTGTGCCTTAACGAGGGAGTTCTAGCCCTCGTCTCTCTTCCTTTTATCCTTCTTCGTCCAGTTTGATGTCTGCCGCTCCTTCGTGTAAAGGAATCTTTAAGCCTTGTAATCCTTTCATCTTTGTCCTGTTAAGCAAGGAATACAAAGCTCGCGCGACGCGAAGCTCGTTGATCAAGATCGCTTCAGGACGCTGGTTTCCACTCCATGGATTTACAAGGTATCTTTTAATTATGCAAGAACATGCTATTATTTTTATCATTTCTGTTTCTTGCGCATGGTTATAATGCAGGGTTCCTCAACTCGTATGAGTGGCTTTAAAAGTCTTGGTTTAGTTTTCTCTAGTCAAAATGAGTTCACTTCTGCAGCATTCTTAGGCTGGTGAGAGCTCCGCGCTGAGAGTCTAGTTCTTTCCCCGATCGTTGAGGGTGACCTTTTGAGTATGGGTTTTTTACACACTTCACGGTGAGCTATAGTCGATCCCTCTGAGGTACATCGTTGTTGCTTTGGCCATACTTTGGGTATGCACGTAGGTCTTTTCTTTTCTCTGCTCGGCCAAGTGCAAGGGCAAGAGATTGATGGATGAGATGACCAACCTAGGCACTCCTTAATACGAGAGAGGTCTCAAATAGGGGTAGTCTTGACCCTTGAAAAATGAGCTTTCATGTTAAATCTAGCTAGCAAGGGTTATAAATCAAATGTGAATGAATATCAAAATTATGAAATCAAAGGCATGGTAAGAGTGACAATACAGTTCCCCGCGGGATGTCATGAGCTCGGTCGCATGCGTGCCTAATAAGAATGGGTCTCAAAAATCAAGCACACAAAGCCCCAACGCAATAGACTGTATCTTTGAGGGGTAGTGCCCTGGAAGGAATTTGAGTCCTGATATCTCCCATCCTTTACAAAGCTTATCTTCAGTTTTCTTCCGCTTTTCCCTCTTAGGTTGGGTTGTATCCCGGGTATGGCCTTAGTAGGGGCACCGTTCTTTAGAGGCAGTTAGTTGTGGTAAGCCACCATCATATGCACGCCCTACTCAAGGGAAGTCCTTAGCAAGAGGGGAGGAATGACCACTCCTGACTAGTAGTTTGAGCCCGTCTTTAGGTGCTGCAGATTGTTTTGTCACAAATCTAAAAAAATCAGATATGTCAAAAATCCAAAAATCAGATATTGTCAAAAATCTAAAAAAAATCAAATATGTCAAAAATCTAAAAAAAATAAAATATGTCAAAAATAAAAAAATCAAATATTGTCAAAAAATCCAAAAAAAAATCAAATATGTCAAAAATCTAAAAAAATCATATATTGTCAAAAATAAAAAAATCAAAAGATTATTGAAAAATCTAAAAATATTTGTCTTATGTTCCCTTCTTCATGTGTTTTATGTTTATTTGTTTTGAGAATGGATATGATTCGTTTGTTAACTATGCAGGTGGCAGGCTCAAGCTTTCCTTGTTCCTTATCATTTGCTCTTGTTCATGTTCATATTTTTTTGATCTATTTCCTTTCTTCTTCAATCTTATCTCTCGATCTTTCTGAAGCTCATGTCCTTCTCAACTTTTGCTTACCCCACCTCGCTTCATCATGTCTCCATGAGAGGGCATTGCCTCGTGATTATGAACCTGGCAGTTCTGCTTCATCTGATCTTGGGCTTTGATTGAAGAGCGCCTGTATCATGTCTTTTGTCCCGCTGTGTCCTTGTCACACGTGTCTATGTCCATCCGTGTCGTCATATTTTCGTCCCACTATGTTGTCGTCCCACTGTGTTGTTGTTGTCATCCCGCACATGTGTTGTCTGTATCTTTTGTCCCCCGTGGTTTGTCATCCCACGTGTCTTGTCCCACCATGGTCTTGTCCCACAGCGCGTGCTGTCCTACCGTGTTGTGGTATTGTCTGGCCCCATCGTGTTTTCCATCCCACACTCGTTGTTTGTTCTTGTGATATTTTATCTATGTTGTTATGTTTCATTCACCATTGTTATGTTATCTCTCATCCATCTTTGTGATGTTTTGTTATGTTTAGTTCATCTTCATGCTTATCTTGTTGTGGTTGTGTCTTATATCAAAAACTCCAAAAATGCCATTTCGCTTGGCAGGTAAGTCAGGTATGGCTCTCTATCCTTGCTCATTGTTGTATTACTATATGGTATCTACGTTATTATAGCCTCTCAAGGACCAGCTAGTTGTCCATGTGTTCTGGGATCTGATGTTCCACTTTAACAAAAATGATGATGATCTAGGAGCATACAATTAATCGTTAGATAAGCCATTAGTTTGAGTCAGGTGGAAGACGATGGACTCTGTTTCGCATGCCGTGGTTGCAAGAAGACTCTTGACCCCGTCTTGCTCGGTCTAACAATATTATTCTTGAGTATTTTCTATTTTATCTTTCTTTACATTTATTTTGATGGTTTCTTTATTTTAGCCCAGCATGCATCATGTCATTTTGAGCATTCACGTCTCGTGATTCTTTCGAGGTTTCTCCTCGACAATGGTTAATTGCACTTCAATTCTCTTGGATTAGAGATCCTTATTCCACTCTGAATTTGAACGTCTTCTCTGATCTTTCCGCTTGGTCTGGTTGGCCAGCATGATTCCTGTCTAGATTTTATCTTAAATTTCTTTTCCTTTTCCAACTTTTTAGCTGTGTCTCTTTTCGATCCCCTCATTGTCTATGGATTGTATCCCCGATGAGGTTGGTCGTGTTCCTTTTCCTCCCTTTGTTAGTTAGTTCTCTAGATATGTCTCATCCGTGTCATCCATTCCGGGTGGTTAGTTCGACGTTTTCAGGAGAATTCTTGTCGCTTGTTGGTTGTGACGGGTGTCTTTTGCCTTGATACCCGCTTTTCAGTTCTCTTCGCTTCATCTCTGCTTCATCTCCATTCCTCGTCGCTGTTGCTTTCGCTCCATCTCCTTTCCATTCTGCCTCTGCGTCACTTTTGCTCGCTCCCTTGAAAAACAGACATCAAGGAGGGACATCTGTTGACACCCGTTTTAAGACTACAAGTTGAGTTATTTCTCTTATTAATCTCTTGTGATGTCCCGAATTATCCATTATTTTGGAACCATTCTTGAACGTATTTCGAGCTCATTTCTTGATCATTTTTCAAGCCCATTGAGCTTTGGAAGCTTTCGGCCGGGTCCGTTTCGAGCGATCCAGAGGGTTGAACGGGCATCCAGAAGAAGCCCCATGTTCTCTCTGAATGCGGCCTCCTAGGAGACCGCGTTCACCTTTTTTAATTTTATTATTATTATTTAGGGGTTTTTGCATAGAAACTATTGTTAAAAGTGAATTTGCAAAAAAGCCATTCCTAAAAATGTATTAGCATGTATATCACTGTGTAATCTGAATTGTGCAAAAATGCCATATTTATTTGCATGCATATCACTTCTTTTTACCAATAACTTGCAAGAAAATCACGCTTAAATGGCATTTATGCACTATTTGAATTAACTCAGTGATATACCTGCTAATACATTTTTAGGAATGGTTTTTTTACAAATTCACTTTTAACAATGGTTTTTATGTAAAAAACCCTATTATTTATTATTTATTTTTTGGGTTGCCCAGAATGCAGTTTCCGAGGAAACTGCATTCACGAGAATGCGGTTCCCAAGGACACTGCGTTTACAAAATTATTTTTATTAATTTTTTATTTTATTTTTATTATTTTTATTATATTATTTATATAATGCTATGGCCGTGGTTTGAGTGAAACCGCGCCCATATGGCCGCGTTTTCAGACAAACCGCGTTCTCAATTCCTCTCTCTAAGGGCTACGTCGACCCCGTGGGCCTCCTACGTTGACCCCAATTGACCCCTTCATAGCCGCGGTTTTGGCTTAACCGCATTCATCAAGCCGCGGTTGATCGACCAACCGCGTTCTCGGAACAGTCCTGCACACCCGTGGCTCCGATTTCTTCATCGCAGGACTCTTTGGACTCCTTGTTTGATCCATTTTCGAGGGAGATAGGCCTCCACCTCGGTTTTTATCCATCCTAGGTGATTATCCTTCATATTAACTTGAGGTTTATCAAGATATATCCCCAAAATTGGGTCATTATCTCTTAGATTCGACCTAGGGTTTCTGCACCTCTATATAAAGAACCTTGTTTCACCTGCGTGATGGGGGGGCTCTTTCTCAGTTCGGGGCGAAGCCATGCCACATCTCTGACTCACATCTTCGATCCCAACCTGAAAAGGGAAGTATTGGCTACATTTTCCATCATCCAGGGCTCGTTTTCATCATCCCTTCTCTTAGTTATTCACTTCTACTTTTCGTAAATCATCACGGTTTGCAGTTTTCTGCACTTTCTGCATTTTCCTCCATATTACGTGCATGATTTTCGCCGTTATACTGTGTGTTATTTCCTCCTATTTGTTCTATTCTCATCACAACACACACACCTATCTTTTGCACCCTTCCATAGCGGTTAAAAACCCACCCCGGTGCGTTCTTCCCTAAGTTTTTTCATGCTTACTTTACACATACGGGATTGATGCTACACTTGCATGTTCTAATGGGTTTTCCCTTGTTTTGTTGTCTTTGATTTGTAGGAGAGCAAGAGAACGTGAGGCCCTCTTCTTCTAGCCGGATGGAAGGCGAGGAGGTCAGATTCCACGTAAGTTCCTGCGTCCCATTCCTTAAGTGCGATCACATTGTAACGGTCACCTTTGGCCGTGACATTCTTCTTATTTCCCAAGGTACACAGTAGGTTTTATGTTCTTGTAGCATCTCTTTCCTATTGCTAGTCCTTGGGTGGCGATCATGGTTTACTTCTATATCTTCATCGCCCTTTTCTTGTTCATATTGTTGCATGTTTATGCGCATATTTGTGTTGGGGGTGGGTAGAGATAAATCATCTACAAGTGCCTTTCTCAAAGCCCATTTCTGTCTCTGGTGATAGATTCAAGCCCCATGGGTGATATTAATTTCAATAGTCCCTTCCCTAGTGCCCCAGATGGGTCACCATCTTACGCTTTGATCCCAATTTGCTTCACGCACCCAGTCTGCTCGATTTTCCCCCGCTTGGTATATGAAAGTTTCTAGTTCTGTGTATGATGTTTTCTTTTAAGGAGATGGCCTGTTGAGACTTTAGCTCAATCCTAAATGCACTGAGATATGTGTTTCCTATTTTTGTTTGCTGAAATGCTACTGGAGGAACATCCACTTGCCTTCTCATTCATGTCATGAGTTGTTGAGGCTTGGGCTCGCTCCTAGATACCATTTGGGTTTGCAATTTTTCTGTTATTAACGTTTGTTTGTCTTCGATCATTAAGAAGCGGCTGCTTGATATGCAAAGGTCATTTTGGTTCCCACACCAGTCACACACACAAGGTTTCTACTGTTTGCACAATGCGTGCTGAAGCTTGTGCCTCTGGATTTGATGCTTTATCCCTTGCTGACCGACGTCTGCTATACCCCCCAATCCCCATTCGGAATGCAGGCTTGCTAGTCTCATAGCATGGCCTGTGCTCTCACGAACCGGGTTAATGAGATGTTCTCTTTGGTTCACTACCGATTGTGATTAAGGACCTGCAATGGAGAAGGGACACATTGTGTTCCCATACTATTTGGATTTCTGTTCTCTGACCACTCTCATATCCCCCAGGGATCTACTTCTTTATAGTATGTTCTCTGGGGAATGTTTTACCAAGAGTGAGATATTAATGGCCATGCGGCCAGCAGAAGCCATGTACATTTCAGAGTTGGAAATGTTGCTAACCCCTCCGTTAATGGAGCTCTTCGTAGGCCAGCCCTCAGAGTGTACCATGTCCAATTCGGGTTTTAAGGATGTTGCCGCTTCCGTGCGCATCCTCGGACGTTGCCGCTTCCGTGCGCGTCCTTTTTGTTCGGAGCCATCCCAGGATCTCCTGGTGGATGTGCTCCCATTTTTCACCCCCAAAGCTCGGGTCTGGGGTAGGTGCTGCCCAAATTTTATCAAAATTTTGGACTTAACAAAAATTGGACTGATGATAGAAATATGAGTAGATTGAAGCACAATGTTTGCATGAATAAATTCTCTGTTGAAGATTTGAACATATGAAGACTAATGCTTCACTGGCAGCAATAATGAAAAGGAACTAATAAAAAGAGTGATGAAACTAAAATGATGAAAAGAATAAAAAAGAAAGATTGGAATATTGTTGATGGCAGCCAATCCATTTTCCTTCCCTTAGGTATGGGCTTAGTCATCCCTTGCAGTTGCGCACCGAGGCCTCTCCCCGGTTGATAGCCCAGTTTTAGTATGATGTTCCACCCTTTCGAATCTCGAATCTGCGGCTTCACTTTGACATTAACTGGGGTAGTGACGGGCTTAGGAGATGTATAAGCCCAAGGAAAGTTCAAATCAAGCACTGACAGAACGGGTCGGCTACTCGGCCAGAGTGTGGGAAGAACTTGATCTGAGATGGCCTTGACTGTCTGCACCGTGGACAAGCTCTTAACTTTGACGACCCTCCCTTGGAAGGGGAATTTAACGCACTGATGTGCGGTGGAGGGTACGGCGCCAAGTGTGTCAATCCAGGGACGACCCAGGATAGCCTTGAACATAGGGTCGATATCGAGAACATAGAATTCCACGGCCATAGCAAGGGGCCCGAGCTCTGCCTGAATGGTGATTATCCCGTGACATGCTCGCCTTGAGTTGTCATATGCTGCTATGGTGGTGGGAGTAGGCCGTAGTAGCTCTTCAGATATGTTGCATGCTCGGAGGGTACTAAGTGCGCAAACATTAATTGAGGCCCCTGTGTCAACCAGTGCTGCTTCAATGTTGACTTTGTTCAGGGTAATTGTTATGCAGAGCGGCATTTGCCGAGCCCCCGGAGGTGCAAGCTCGGTTTCTGAAAATGTAATTGTCGGCCCTTTGGAGATAGTTGCTAGTGCCGTTGGTAAGCTGTCGACTGCCATGTCTTCGCTAACCATTACCTTCTGTAAGAAGTCCCTCAGTGCATCCTGATGAAGGGTAGACCTTTTGATTAGCTCCAGCACGGATATCTTAGCGGGTACTCGATCCAGATGATGTAACAAGTCATATTGGGTACCTGGCAGAGGTTCAGCTTCCTCTTGCTCGGCCACCGGCTGAGAGGACTGGGGATTAGAAGTAGTAACGTAACTCCGATGGAACATCTTCCCGCTCCTTAAGGCACAGTTTGCCGCAGCATCTGAAGAGAGTATGACGGGCCCTGTAGGGTGGATGAGTGGGACAGGTGGTGCGGGGAAGGTGATTTGGTTGAGCGTAGGGTTGGTGAGGTTAATGGGGGGTGAGCGGATGATAGGTGAGGGGTTGGTGGAAGGTACGGTGGTGATGGATGTCGATGCGGGTGGAGGGAAGGCTAGTGGATGCTTGAGAGTGGGCGAAGGATTAGGTGGTGGTGTGATGATGGTGAGGGGAGTAAGTGTTGGAGGGTATGATGGGATGGAGAGTGGTAGAGGGTTTGCTGGAGCGGGTGTGGGTGGTAGGACGAGCGGAGAGGGTGTTGGTTGTGTAGGGAGGATGAAGGAAGGGTTGCGGAGGTTGTGGTGGAAGGCCATTACCTGCGGCGTGGCGCCATCATCATCAAAAGACCACCCGGCGTTGGGGGCCGGGGGTTGAACTACGTTTACTTGTGCTGGTGCCGGCGGCTACTGCTGAGGAGCGGGTGGGTGGTTCGGCATCGGGTTCTGATGGATGCCCAGGTCTTGTATTTGCTGTGGTTGCTGCTGTTGGGGTGGCTGTTGCGGCTGTGGTGCTTGATGCTGCTGCACTTGCTGCCCCTGTGGCTGCCTCCTCTTCTCTTTAATTTCCACAATGGCCCTATGCATTTCGGCCCAGTCGATTCTCTGCCCTTCATGAAGGTCATATACTAGATCTCGGAACTGAAAATATCCTTCTATGGTATGGCCTGGCTGCCTATGGAACATGCAATATTTTGTCTGATCAACCGCCGGGTTCCAAACAGGCCGTTCCGGAGGAAGTTGGATTGCATTTACTGACATAAGTGCCGAGAAAATATCTGTAAGTGTCTCTGGCAATGGAGGATACTGGGCTCTCCGGGGAGCCGGGCGCTTGCTATTAGGATTGTTGTTGTTGTAGCCGTTAGGCGGAGGGACGTTATGGTATTGTGATGGTGGCGGTGGTTGTTGTGGTGCGGCGAGAGGGTTTCATGGAATGGTGAAGGCGGGGGGAGGGTTTTGTGGAGTGGCTTGGAAGTTTTGTGGAGCAGAATTTTGTGGATTGCGAGTGTTTTGGTTGTAGCGGAAGGGTGTGGCTTGAAAGGGAAAAGTAACGGCTTGCACTTGCTCGTTCGTTTGGACTCCCTCGGTAACCGGCCCTTGTGGTTTCTTGTGGTACTTGGGCTTTTGGTTTTCAAAAAGAGAATGGATAGGAGAGTCCTTAAATTGAGTCTGTATGAAGCGCGCCCGGCTGTAGAGTTGATGCATGTTAGCTATGTCATTCATTGCCAGGATGTTGCGGAAGGTCGGCGTGGCATTGGAGATCAGCAATTTGACCTTCTCTTCTTCCGGAATATGGCCAGGCACTCTGGCGGCCATCTGCCTCCACCTGTCTGCATAGGTGGCAAAGTCTTCCTCTGGCTTCATCTTCTCTGCTACTAGATCTGTAAATGAATATTCTGGCCCGACCCTGTCTTGAAACCGCTGAATGAATTTGTCCTTAACTACCTTGAAACTCTCGGCCTCTTCCAGTGGCAGAGAATAGAACCATTCGAGAGCAACTCCGTCTAAGGATCGGCAGAACAAGTACGCCATGAGGCGATCATCATACTGGAACTGCGCCGACTCATAGAGAAAATCCCTCACATGAATAAAGGGATTGTTGTTCCCATCATATTTGCGATAGTTGGGGAGCTCTGATTGCGGAGGGAATCGAATGTTCTGGAAGCTCGGAATAGGAATATCGGCCAAAGATTGTGGGCCAACCCTTTTCTGGAGGAAGTCGAGTTGTTGCTGCATGGCGGCCCACTTGTCAAGCAAGTCCTGCTCTTGGGAAGGAGCAGGGGTAGTGACGGATGCCAATTGCTTCTGAGGAGCGGATGGAACGACGGTAGTAGAAGGGGGAGGCCCATAGGCATGAGTAGAAGGATAGACAGTGGAAATAGGGAGCCCGTAAGAAGGATATTGGGCCTGGGATGTACCCGGATGGGAGTGAGCTTGGGCTACCCCTTGCTGAAGGTGTAAGAAATCAGAAGGGTTCATGAGAAGCTGTGAAGCCATCGAACCAGAATTGTGATGATCCACCTGGGCAAAAGAAGGGATAGGCGACTTCCCTTTATCATAAGACTGATGGGCTGAATTGGAAGATTGGCCCATTTCCATGCCAGCGAAAGTAATGGTCTGGGGTTGGACCGGAGTGAGGTCAATCGGAGTGGGCTGAGCGGACGGCCCAATGACGGAAGGATTATATTGACCTTGAACAGCGGCGGAGGGGGAAGCGTTGGACCCTTGCATAGCTTGATATAGGACTTGAAGTTGGGCCTGGTCCAATTGGGCCATCATGTGAAGGACGGAACACGCAGAAGGAATGGAAAGAGAAGGGGTACCTTGACTACCCTCCCTAGAGGTGGAGGATGGGAGAGGGGCAGTCCCTTCTCCGGAGGAAAAGGTGATAACCCTATGGGGGTTTTCAAGGAGCCCTTGAGGAAGAGAGTCCTCTTGGGAGCGCGGAGGATTGAAGGACGCCATAGTGGATTCGAAAAGGGGATTGGAATAGAACGTGAAGGAAGAAGCGACTCGAGGAGAGAATTCGGACGGACGAAAACAACTCCACATGCAACGGATAACCTTGACAAAATGCAAAACAACCAACACAAAACACACAAATAAGCAACCAAACTTAGGTGATTCTAACAAGATGTAAGTGATAAAATATGAAGACACTCAAAAAAAATCAACCAAGTTTCTTAGAATGATGTGATAAGATTCTTATGCTTTTTCCTTTGGAACTTTAGTGAATTGATCGATATGTACTCTCACCAATGGGTTCCTAATAGGAGATGGATATGGGACTTGGTTTGACTCTAAGTGTAACCACTCGATCACTTATGCAACCCTAGACACGGGGTGGGAAAGGTACAACCAGCCCGGCGTCCGTGTGGGAATCCACGGCTCGCAGGGACTTATGGAGGTCCCTGCTGTGATTTCCTAGTCGGCCCCAAGGAGTATGGAGACGAGAGGTCCTCACAACAAGGTAGAAAAATGCAATCTAATGTATGAAGAGATGAATGACCCTATGTGCACCGGAGTGCATGCAAAGTCTAGCCTACCAATCTAGCAATCAATAGTGCACACCATGATATGCAGATATGAGCAAAGCAAGAGGAGGGTCAAGTGTCACCCAAGCAATAAATCACAGTAAAAAACTGTGAAAATAAATGCACCTCAGATGCGTACCTGCCAGGAGAGTAACGGCCGAAGACCCCTGCGTCAGAGAACAATAACGGTCGAAGGCCAGACCGCCGGATAATATATAACGCAGGGGGGTGAGACCGTCAGATGAGCCAGGGAGCCAAAAACTAAACAGAAGTAACCGGGAAACCCGTGGGAGCTCACACAGCAGAATCAAAGTGGCGGTCTAATGCCCCTGCGTCAGACGACTGTGACGCGGGGACACAGGGCCGTCAGAGGACTCAGAAAACCAGAATGAACAATACTCAAAGGGGACAAAAGACAACTGAACAAATAGATGATGGCAGGTTCAAACAAGAATCAGAAGCACGATTGGCACAAGCTGTCCCACCGTGATCGCCAAAAAATTATCTGTTGATATTTATTTGCCTATCTTTTATCTTACTTCTGAGGTTTGCAAAGTAACATGACAAGATGGCAAACAAGCAATCAAAGATCTACTCAAAACCTATGAACATGTGAACATGAACCTAGGCAATCATAGCTAGCTCTAGCATGGGCATGCTACCTCAATCAAATTATGCTAAGGAAAAGAAAAACACATGCCGGGGCGTGGAGCAAAGAGTAAATAAAAACACACCGTGGAGGTGAGACAAGCAAGGAAAAATAAAGATTGTTGATGAAGAAGACAGCTAATGCCCAATACTAAGGAAAGATGTGATCGCCACCAAAGTAAACACAAGTCAAAGACTCGAATATACCTTGGAAATAGGTGGATGAAACACCCGCCCACGGGAGAGAAAACCAAAGAAAGCCTGCAGATCAACTTGGAAGTAACGGCCAGAACCCTGTGCGTCGCTTGGAAGTGACGGCTGCACGATAGACCGCCAGAAGAAAGTGACGCGCCTGCACTAGACCGTCAGACAACCTGCAGTAGTAAAGCTTGAATTCTTTTAACTCCAACTCTTCCAGCCGGCTAGAAGACTTGGGCCTCGTGCTAATGAACCTGTAAACCTGCCAAAACGTAGAAAGACCAGACAAGAAAACCTCAATTAGCCCTCTTCACAAGCATAGCATCAATTCTTAAAAATCTTAAGAACATCAAAAGGAGAGGGAATTACCGGGGAGTTTTGGTTTTTTTAACCCCTCTGGGCGTTTTTAAAAGTTGGGAATGTGATTGTATGTTTAAAGAACAGTGAAAAACGTGGAGGAGGAGGAGGGACAATGCTTTGTTTAAGGAAAACCAAGGAAGAACTCAAGCATGCAAGGATGAACTTGAAAGACCAAAACTAAAAGTACTCCCTTGATTGGAAGATGGATGGACATGGGAAGCAGTTCCTCCTGGATGAAGATGACTCCTGAGTTCGGCAGCACTTCGTCGTGAATTCAAATCTCCTCCTCTTTGGCCATGAAGTCAAGGGTTCTATTTATAGACCCTCAAACCCTTAGGTCGAGTAGAGGATAATTCAGCAGGAAAGAAGGATAAATCTTAGCAAATCCTCAAAGATAATATCACTAAGAGTCCATAGAAACAAACGGGAGGTCCTGAGGATCGGATTTGAAAGAGATAACGTCAATCCAAAAACTTATCTCAACCACGGAGTAGTAAAGAAAAGGCCTGAACTGCCAGGACTCTCGGAAGGAAGTAACGGCTGCACGACAGACCGCCACTTGAAAGTAACGCATCAAGGAACGACCGCCATTTTCAACCTTATCCCAAAGAGATAAGATCAATGGAAAGAAGACCCAACAGGCTGGACTCTTCAAGGAACTGACGGCCAAGGCTTAGAGCGTCATATGGAAACAACGGCTGCACGACAGACCGTTATTATCAACGTGGAATCAAAAGGATAAGCTTTGACAACGTGGCCTTAAGCCTTAGGACTCTTCAAAGAGTAACGGTCCATGACCCATCCGTCAGAAGGAAGAAACGCGCCTAACTGGGACCGTTATTAACATTGAGGTTCAAGAATAGAGTGAAGGGTTTACTAAGATTCGTCCAACAAAATGCCACCGGGAGCCACATCTTAATCCAGGAATTAAGACCCAAGAAACATACTTCAACTGATCAAGAGACTCAATGAAGGGTGAATAACTCGGAGCATCATATAGAATGAAACAAGGAGGTGACCCGACTTATTGGGTATAAAACGGGTGTCAACAGACATATCTCCGCCGCGTACTGAAGTGCACTACACTCGTCATTAAAAGTTGTGCCATAATTTTAATAATAATCACACACACTCACTAAAAAGATCTAAAATCCCAGTAGAGTTGTGAAAACGAGTCGATCTCACGGAGAGGAATATTTTCAATTAAGCAAGTTAGAAAATCCTTATATTTGAGAAATCTGAATTTTGAGTTAGTTTTATACTAAAGGAAAATAAAATTGCATGAACTTGAAATTAAAATAAACCTATCTAAAGAATATTAGAGGGTTGAGAAGAGAACTTTGGAAAAAGATAGAGAGAGAAAGAAGAACACAATTGTAAAAAATGACTTTTTATTGCTTAAGATGAAAGATTACAACTCTATGAAAACTAAAAATTACAACTTGAAATAAAATAACAAGGGAAGAAACATAGCCAAGATAGTGAAGAATAGCGCCATCAATGCCGTGCCGAGCCTTTGAGATGGATCGCCCCGCCTTAGAGAGGTACGTCGCCTTTAGAGCATCGAAGAAGAATCTCCGCCAAAGGAATGTTTAGATGAAAATAGAGGAGGGAGAGAGAGATAGAAGAAGAAGATTAAAATCTAAGAAAAATAGTAAAATGGAAATAAAAATAGAGCAAGAAGAGAATTGAAATAGCTTGAAAATGAGAGAGAATTAGAAGATGAGAAAGAAGAGAAACTTGAAGATCAAGAAGATATGAAGATGTTTGATGAAGACTACAGAGGAAGAAAACTTGAAAAAGAGGGTGAAATCATGGTAAGACCAGAACTGTGAAAAATCAGGTGAATAGTAAAAATGTAGAATTAAACTTTAGAAAACTGAGAATAACTTTAAAACGAAGAGGAATTAGAGGAATAAGAAGAAGAAGAAAATCTAGATGTTGGAAATACAAAGAACTTTTATGAAGAGACTAAGATGAAAAGAAGAGCAAAGGGGGAAGCAATCGTGAGAAGAACAGAGTGCAGAGCTGCAGATGACTTGTAAAAAGGAAAAGATAGAACCATGAAAAACTTGAAATAGCTTGAAAACGAGAGAGAATTAGAAGAAGGGGAAGAAGAAGAAATTAAAGTGATTTTACAAATGAAGAAGTTTGCTGAAGATAGTAAATCGAAAGGGAGAGCAGAAATGCATGAAAAGAGGCTAACAATGAGGATAAGATCTCTGCTCGGTTGCTCTCGGGCGGTTTTTATACTGTACAGGGACTTCCCATCGATCAAGGCCTTCACAATAAGCTTCAAAATTGGATTGTCACCATGGATGTAGTCCTCCTTGTGTAAAATATGGAAAGATGGCCTTGCTTAGGTCGTGATAACACCAATCATGGAAAGATAACTTCAAACAGGGCATTCCGTTTCCGTTTCTGCTTTAAACTGTAAATGGCGTCCACTGCATGGCCATTCATTTCCTAAATAGGCAACTTATCGGATAGGCGCTCATTCCTTTTTTCATATTTTTATTATTTTCTTTCTATTTTCGTACAGGGAATGGACGCCTTCTTATATGGTCGCTCATTCTTTTTTAAGGAATTGGCGTCTGAGTGAACGGTCGCTCATTCTTTTTCTTTTCCAGCTCTTTTTCTTTCTATTTCCAATCAAAGGAATGGGCGCCCGAGTGAATGGTCGCATATTCTTCAATGGACGATAAAGTACCAGTCGATAATTCTTAATGAACGCCCTTCCACTTAGCCGCAGATTCTTCTATTCATAAATTGCTTCAGAAATGGCGACTGTTCATAAGGTCGTTTATCCTTGGTATGGGCGCCCCTTCAAATAGGCGCTGATTAAATGGCATCTGGCATTTGGTCGTAAATTCCTAAAATAGTAAAAACTCTTTGTAAATGACAAAAATAGATTATACAATTGATCATTTATGCAAGTTCTTATCTCACATAGTCATTATGGCTTCTAAACTAGGATAATTTCATGTAAACTCAATTTATTTGTGAGAATGAAGTTAATTACCCAAATTGCATATCTTTATTCTTTTAATGCCCAAAGATGATGTATGTCATGCAAATTATGATATAAAATGTGACACTCATCATACCCCCAACTTACTCATTGCTAGTCCCTTAGCAATGCAATTAAATTAAAATTCAGGACCAACAAGAGTTTGCGAAGTCCATACTTTCATATCTAACTCCTCCTTCACAGAATCAACCAAAGATTAGGAATCCGGAATAATTAATGCATACTAGCCTTATATTGGAAATTAAGGTATATGATCAAGAATTCAAATCAAAGTTCAATAGCACTTGTGCATGTCTAATACCAAATCCACAGCTTAGATAATTGCATCCCTCATTTGATTTTCCAAATAAGTGTCTTTCAACCCTGCACCTCTTAATCAAAGCATTAAGCATACTAGATTTTTGTCTGCCTTGTTTATTTGTCTCTTTTGAGATCTTTTTATTTTTTTCTACACACATGATGTTGCACATCCCTTCACTATTTTACATGATGTTGCACATCCCTTCACATGATGTTGCACATCAAAGTTCAATAGCACTTGTGCATGTCTAATACCAAATCCACAGCTTAGATAATTACATCCCTCATTTGATTTTCCAAATAAGTGTCTTTCAACCCTGCACCTCTTAATCAGAGCATTAAGCATACTAGATTTTTGTCTGCCTTGTTTATTTGTCTCTTTTGAGATCTTTTTATTTTTTTCTACACACATGATGTTGCACATCCCTTCACTATTTTACGTGAATCTCAACTCTTGCCTTAGGAGAAGCAGGCCCGGTTACTAAGATCAGGGTTCCCTTTTCCTTTTGACGCTAACCTCAACACTTGTTAGATGAAGCAGACTCGGTTACTAAGATTCGGGACATTTTTCATGGTGTCTCTTTTCTCTCTTTTTTTCCAACAATGTGCTTTTACACTTATTTGATAAATAACTTGGTAGAAAGCTATATTAAAAAGATCTCTTCCTCGAGAAGTGCAGAGTATTAGACACTATGCCCAAAATAATAAAAGGCTTGTCCCGCTTATTTCATTAGTGTTCAATATGAATTTTCTTTTCTAAGGTGCATATGAATTTTAAAGAGATTCTTAAATCAGTTTTCCATGGCTAGATCGAATAAAATTTTCATCATCCTTCTCCCTAGTCTTTCCTATTCTAGAATTACTTTTAGTTTCAAGCATGAATCAAGAAAACTTAATTGGGGATTTCATCTTTTTCATGATATGCAGGACATTAAACAAGAACTCATGTCAGGTTGTATTATATGCAGTATGAAATGAAATTTTTCTCTCTCCCCCCAACTTGAATGACATTGTCCTCAATGGCATATGCAATAGAAAGCAATAGAACAATGCAATAGAGAATATGGTTGGGATGGAAGGATACAACCTGGTGTGCGGGGTGAATTGCTTCATTATTGATATGTGACGGCTCCTTCTCCACTTGACCTGACTACTGAAAATAAACTAAAGAAAAACATCAAATAACAAAGACATTGGGTTGCCTCCCAGAAACGCTAAGTTTTCCATCTTCAGCTAGACAAATGAAAGCTCAAATAGTATTCAATCAAGATCACACAATGCAATGGATTCTTTAGGTGACAATTGCTCATTCTCCAAATATGATTTTAATCGTTGACCGTTAACAGTAAAAATATGACAATTTTATGGATTCAAAATTTTAACGGCTCCATGGTCAAATGCTTTAATGACAATGAACGGTTCATCCCATTTGGATTTCAACTTGCCTAGGAACAAGCGTAGCCTTGAATTGAAAAGCCAAACCTTTTGATTAGCATGAAAATTCTTCTTGTGAATATGCTTATCATGAAAAACCTTGGTTTTAGCTTTATAAATCTTGGAATTTTTGTAGGCCTCGTTATGCAGTTCCTCCAATTCATTAAGTTGTAGAGCTCTTTGGGACCCAGCTTAAGTGAGATCAAAATTTACTTGTTTAATGACCCAATATGCTCTATGTTCAAGTTCTACAAGTAATTGGTAGGCTTTACCAAAGATGAGTCTATAAGGTGACTGTTGTACCTAGACAATTACCCAGCAAAATAATAAGGAATAGGGGTTCGGGAATTTTCTCGAACACCTTTCAGGCACGAACTACTCAGCCCCTCCTATGGTTCGTCGGGCCCAACCACGGGTCCCAACCAGCTAGTCGTGACCTACGGCAACATCAACAATTGATTGGGATTACCCCGGTCACTCAGTTGTGGGCTTTTCCGGCAGTCTACACGGCCACCCAGGCCGACCCGAGGGCACTCTGACTACAAGTCACGCCACGTGGCACCCAGCAACAAGGTCGGGGTCTACCCCCAATATGCCTTCCTCCAGCCCTCCAAGGTCAAAGGGAGACGTAGCTAAGTCAACCACAGGCTTTGGAGTCCCGTAGCATGCATATATGCCCCACGCATGTGTGTCGGGAATTTCCCCGAACACCTTGCGGGCGCATATATCCCAGCCGCTCTACAGCAAACCATGGGCTAACCCATGGCTCCAGCACACCAGCCGGGTCCTACAACGACCCTCCAGCAAGTCGGGGCCATCCTCGATCCTCAGATATGCGGCGATGAGACGTAAATTAACTTTTAGCTCCCAGGGCAACCCGGGGCTACCCAGTCAACCCGCTTTACAACGCGGCAAATACCACCAAGGTAGGGCCCACTCGCCCGAAGAGCCTTCCCCAGACTTATACCAGCCCCTACCCTCAACCCAAGGCTAATTCTAAGGTCCCTCAGTCAGTTACCTAGGCCGTTTGATAACCCGAGGTGTGTCGAGGATTTACCTGAATACCTTGCGAGCGAAAACTACGACGCGACCACAACAAGCCCCCACGGGCCAATCCTAGCATCCCAGAGTACCCCGTCCTTCAAAGGATGATGTCAAATAGCCTCAGGAGGCTATCGGGGCCAACCCCATGGCCACGGCTCGCCCCCGGGGCAAGTTCACCCCAGAGCATGGTCGTTCCCCAGGGAGGGAGAACTCCCCGAGGGCCGCGCCCTCCTCCCAGCCCAAGGGTCCCACGACCCTCCCTAGTCCCAGTGTCGTGCAAGAAACGATTGGCCTACCCGTGCGGAGAAGGATTCATGAAGACGAAGTCATGGGATCACGCAGAGGCACGCGTGTCAATCTCCTAGGTCTATGCTCACGAACGTCCAGTCAACCAGTCAAAGCCACCTATCCTTCGTCTTCTGGCAGTCACACTGAGTTAAGGTGGGGCCAAAAGAAGTAAAAAATATATTTTTACAGAGAGGGGGGGGGGGCCTCTCTCTCCAGCCTGGGCGAAACCCCCCCTCGGGGGGGGGGGGGGGGGGGGGGGTTGGCAGACCAGCCCAGACCCCTAGTCTGGTCCGCCTAAACCCCTTGGGGGGTTTGGTAGACCAGACCAGCCCCCTAGGCTGGTCCGCCTAAACCCTCATTAAACAAAAAAAAAGTTTTTTTAATGAAAAAACCTAGTGCCCAGTCCGCCTAAACCCCAAGTTTAGGCAGACCAGACCTGCCCCCAGGTCTGGTCCGCCTAAACCCCAGCCTGTAACAAAAAAAATATTTTAAAATCAAAACCAGCCCCCCATGGGTGGGGGTTTAGGCGGACCAGACTGGACCCGTTGTCTGGTCCGCCTAACCAGTCTGGTCCGCCTAAACCCCTGGGGGAGGGGTTTAGGCTTACCATGTTGGGTCCCACGGAGTGCAATCGGATCTAAAAGGGGGCGGTTCAATAGATCCAATTGATAACTATGGCCTATTTTAGTCTTGACCCCTAAACACATGAATCACTCCTATAAACCAATAAAACACTTAGACATACAGCGCAGCGGAATAGATATGAATGGAGCAAGTAATAATGTTAAATCATGATGCTCAGTTCAAACAAGTCGACACTCCCAGCGGGTAGGTCGACACACCTTCTACGGATCCTGGGTATATGAACAACGCAGGTCGACACTCCCAGCGGGCAGGTCGACACACCTTCTACGGATCCGAACCATAGAGATCTTAGATCAGAGTTGTTGAGTGTGAAGTGACTTGCTTAGTGTGTGAGAACTGAGGTGATCACTAAGGTGCATGAGTGTCAAATGAGGTGAATTCCCTTGGCAAAGCTTTCACCTTGATACCTATGTGTAATGGTGCAGCAGGCAACCCAAGGAGCTAAAGCGTTTAAAGACACAGGAGAGAAAGCTGCTCACCCATCGTAATACCTTCCTCTGCTAGAGAGATGCTTCAAAGTGTCTGTAAGCAAGAGTGCTGCAGACACCTGAGAAGATGCACGTTAGCAACGATAGCAGGAGGATCAAGATGAGACTATTGTGAAAGAGAAACGCTTGAGTGTGTAGAGATAATAAATAGCGTAAGTAGCACATGAACCTGTGAAATGGGAATAGAAGTTATAGAACAAGCTCACAGTGTATACAACCCACAACACAAGGATTTTAAGGTGGTTCGGTTGTTATCCCACAACCTACGTCCACCCCACACCAAACTTGGTGTGGCTTTCCGGCTGACACATAGCTTGATCCGCTGAGCAGCACATGTTACTTACACAGCTGAGCAACACAGCTTGCTTACACAGCTGAGAAACACAGCTTGCTTTCTGCTGACAAACAGCTTGAATCACCCAGAGGATCTGATCCTCTCTTCCTCTGAAACCACAGAGGGAACCCGGTCCCTAAAACAAGGGATCGGAAAAACTAGATGTATTGGTGATAGACGAACCGTAACAAATAGAAGTTGAATACTGCAAGTGCAGTGGAGAAGAAATAGAGATTTTGTAGACACCAACTAAGAGAATGAATCAAGACAACGGAGCTGGTGGGTGTAGCTACAAGATTGGATCCGAGGATCCTTTTCTTCAAACACCGGTAGACTGTAGGGTTTGTCTTCTCTCTCAAGGCTGCTCTCTCTTCTTCTTCTACTACTCACAACACTGGACTATGTCAACCAAGTGCTGAGGCTACTCTCACGCTTTCTTAGGAATGTTTTTGGTGGATGGTCTAGAGCGTGGCACTGTGTGGACGGCAGCAGCAGCAGCTTCTTCAGTTAAGGAAGCTTGGTAAAAATAGGTAAAAACTAGTTGTAAAGCCAGAGAAAAAATGGCGCCAAGAAGTCTCTGATGGACCATTATATCGGCTGTATTTTCCCTCCATAATTTCCCTTGAAGCATGCGCCAGGGTGAAGTGAGAGCATGGAGTCTTCCAGGCAAGCTCCATGTTCGACGGTGGCAGCACCTGGAAGAAGTGATTGAGTCTTCTCATTTGGATGCTAGGAGATCTTTTCATTAAATGCTCCTACAGGCCTGCTGTCTTCCATTGGCTGAGCACGGCTTTTAGTACAAGGAAGGTACGTTGGCAGACAGTGGGAAGAAGCACACCAGATCTCCCTTTAGACAGCATCAGATACTTACAATAACTCTCCCTTAGAAATGCAGTTTTCTCATTCTGCTCAAGTGCACTCTTCTGCGAACAGTGGCTGATTGGGAAGCCCATTGATCGACAGCAAGATAGTGGCAGACTGCAGAGTGTCCTATTCCAGCAGCAGACAGTCTGGATAGGCAGACAGATAAGACTGACATCGCGACAGACTGAAGTGGCTCTTCCAGCTGGATTTCTGACAAAACTATCTCCATAAGATAGAAAAATGAGTGATATGATGGTAGAGCAAGAATCAGACCTTGGGACGTGGTCCAGACCCCAAAATCCTTAATTTTAATGATTTGTGATTCCTTTTTCTCTCTCTAGATGGCCCACTGATCTGACAGTTTATTGACTTGAGGATTTCTGGAAGAACAAGGGTGTGTCGACACTTTCCTAGCAGTGTGTCGAGACATCCCATTGAAAGTCTTGAGGAATCGTTCGGGTTGAACGTGGATACGTCGAGACTTCCCTGACAGTGTGTCGAGGCATCCCTTTGAAAGCCTTGAAGATTGTTTCTGCCGGTTTCAAAGGCGTTCTGGTTGAACGTTGATGTGTCGACGCTTTACACTCAGTGTGTCGGGACATTTAGTGAGTGTCTTGAGGATCCATGACTGATGTGTCAAGACAACACCAAACGGTGTCGGAACATGTGAGCCGTGAGCAGAGTTCTCGTAGGAGGGTGTCGAGACAGAAGTGCCAATGTGCAGAGATTTTCACACGAGTGTGTCGACACTTTTCGCTTAGTGTGTCGAGATATTAGTGAGTCCAGAGTCTTAGATAGAACAGCTTCGGCTTGATTTCATACACGTTCTGGTTGAACCTAGATGTGTCGACACATTCCTGTCAATGTGTCGAGACATTCCTTTGATCGGTCTTGAGGACGGCTTCTGCTTGAGCTGATTTCTTCTTGAGGTGTCGAGACATTTGTCAGATGTGTCGACACATTCTTTATGTGCAGAGTTGTCATCCGAAGGTGTCGAGATATTTTCTTTCTAATTCAGCCCTTGATTGGAGTATGCTCAGACCTTGATGTTTAGACCTTGAGCAACATGCACAGACTTTGTCTTGCCATAAGATAAACCCGATATTGATTAGCCTTGGATGTGCACCGATCTTCCTTTGCTGCATCGCAATAAAGACATGCACGGACCTTAGTCATTTTCCTTGGCCTTCTTGCATCGACCTTGGTCCTTCTTTCTTGTGCAGCCTGATGTCTCATCTGTGTGACTTACTTGATTTCTTTCTATCTTTGCAGACACACTTTCTTGCCGATGTGGGCTTGACCTGAAATGCATGAGTGTTTGTCTCTATCAAATGCAGTTCAAACTATATTGATGAATCATAGTCATACATCATTGAAACGAAAGAATATTATACATAAGCCCAACATACATAGTCAGTCATTATCAAAACAATGGAGTTACACATGTTATACGCTTGTCCAACAGACCAGACCAACCCCCGGGGCTGGTCCGCCTAAACCCTCCCTCCCCCACTCAGGAAAAAATATATATTTCTCAAGGGTTTATCTGGACCAAGTTGGGCACTCAACTTGATCCGCCTAAACCCTTCCCTGACCCTTCATCTTCCTCTATAAAAACCCCTTAGAAGTTCAAGGGGCAAAAAAAGAGAGAGAAGGAAAAACAGAAAGGAGGGCAATCCAACACCAGCAAGAGCATCCAGACTCAGCACACTTGCCTCCGACAAGCAGGAACGGATGCAAGGAGCTTAGTGTGCGCGGTTGGCTTGTAAAATGGCTTAAAACACGCCGAGGGTATGTCACTCGTACTCCCCTCATGTGGCGTTTAGCCATTCACATAAGTCCATTCCCGTTACACACAAGGTGTTGTGATGGCGGTAAATACACCCTCACCCTGGGTCTGCCCACGTGTGAGAACCTACATCGGCTACACATATGCCATGACGCCGCACCTACCTCTATCGCGGAACTGCGCGTCCATCACTCGCCCCGAGCAAGCCGTCGACCGCTCTGACCTCTGATTCGAGTGACCCGAACCCTGGCCCGGAAGCTACATTCCCGGGACCGGCCTCGATTTTCCAGTATGGAGATGCTCACTCCTTTAGGATCCGCACCCGACTGCTCCCCCTGTGCCGTGCCCAGTTCCTGCCTAGTTATCGATCCCCACCTCCCCCGGTCCTCCAGTCCAATCCTCCCTTGGCGAATTGTGCTCGTCCCTCACCTCGAGGAGAGCCTCTGTAAAGTGTGCGGATATCTGCCATACCATGCATTGACCCGGGGACCGACCCACGTGTCAGAATTATCCCGCGGCTTGCACCAGTTGTAATTTGGCCTCCTCGACCCACCTGTAAAGCCCACGTGTCTCCTATGAAATACATCACCACCTGAATGCGTGTGTCTCTGCCCGTATCCGGGGCCCCGCCCTCCGCTGCATCATCCAGTGTGCGTGTAGCATCCTCGACTCCAACTAAACTAAACCTCCCAGTCAAGCGCGCACCCATAGCCGCGAAAAATTCTCGACCCTCAACCCATGGCTTCAGATATATACAGACTCCTCTTCAGCATGGAACAAAGGTGTTCAGATTCAATCCGATGTAAATAAACACCGACTGCTTGCAGTCGGTGTGGAAAGACTTCCAGTACATGATTCCCCACAATCGCCTACGCACTCACACCGATGGAACCTCCCTTCTCTCCACATGTCACCCACTTTCCGAGTCCACGTGCCGCATCCTGGTGACGCTTCCCCAGTCGACCTTTGGTTCCATGGGTGATTGTCGAGAAATCGACTGGCACGCCCGTACCCCTGTCCAGTTAACCTATACCCCCAGAAACTTCTCATGCCATTCGACCCCTCTCGACTTTCTGTAAAAGGAAAGTGCCCGGTACCACCATGAGAGGTATACGGCCATGAAGGAGAATACCCGAGATACATCCAACTCCCATATTTTTCTTTCCCGCTGTATTCCTTCCCTCATCCTGGTTACCGACATAAAAAACCCCCGCAACAAAGAGGCTGGCATGCCCGACGGGACGTCTCCCGCCTTCCTTCTTTTTGTTGAAGAGGAGCATGTGCTAGCCCTGAAGTCCTGGTGCCATTTTCCTGTCCTTGCAGGAGAGGCACAGGAGGGTACACGCGCGCATTTCCCAGCAGCCTTCGGTTTGCGTTCTGACTGTCGGACCGCGCCCAATGACCATCTACGAACATCAGCCACAGTTGCCTCCATAGCATCCAGCGTTCCAGTCACCATGGTGGCCGTCACTTACCGTCCCATCGTCATTGACACCCACGCGCGTTTGGGCTACTTGGTAATGCCGATCGTCTTCGACAGCTTAGCCCCAGTTGTTGGATCACCCTACTTCCTGAGTGTGGTCCCGGTGGCTGCTCTGCAGTCACTCTTTGTGCCTACACCGGTCAGCATGGCAGATGTGCCGCGCCAGCATCCCGCATCGGCGGCCCATCAGAGCATCAGGCTCGGGACTTCCATCGCTGGCCCCTGTAGGGGCCCCAGATTATCTCCTGCTCTGGTGAGCCATGCCCCCCGGGCCCAACCTCGACTGATCTCCAGTGCGGGCCCTGTGCCCCAAGCTTCGGCCGCCACTACAGCATTTCGCTTCGGCCTTCTACCCCGAGCCCTAGTCAAGTCGGCATCTGACACGAGTTCCTACCCCCAGGTGCCCAGCTCCCCAGCACCCTACTCAGGTCCCCAGTCCCGAGTCCCAGCCGAGCCATCTCACCGTACGGGTTTCCCAACTCGGGGTCAAGGCTCCCCAGTACTATGCTCAGGTCTTTCGACCCGAACCCAGAAAGAGTCGTCGTCTGGCACGGGTTCTCAACCCCGAGTTCGTGGCTCCCCAGCACCCAGACCGGGCACACAACCCCAGGATTTCTCAAGGTCGGTCCTCGGTGTAGGCCATTCTCTTCGGGCCCCAGTCCTTTTAGCCCCACTACGGGGTTCCTCCCCCTACCACTCAGCAATGCTGACTCCCAGTACAGGATTTCCTCTAAAGGACGTGACAATTCTGATGTCGGTTGTGGGTCCTCCGTCCCACTCCCCAGCCTTGCCAGCGCTCGATACAGGCTCACAACCTCGGGTCGTTGGCACCCCAGCACCTCCTGCGATGTTGGTTCCTGGTGCAAGAGCTTCGTCTCGAGCATCTGCAACACTCTTATCGGCCTGGGTGAGAGCTTACACCCAAGTCACTCGGCCATCGGCTCCCGTTGCAGAATCCTTGCCCTGGGGGCCGATCCCAATATTTTTGGCTGACGGCCCCGTGCCACCGACAACCGTGGAGTGGGTCTTCTCGATCTACCACCTCGGAGCGGGATCTTCCTCGGCTCCTCAGAAGAAGCATCGCCATGGCTGCAAAGGCAAGCAACTCGCCACTGCAACTAGTAACTCTGGCAAGACTATTCTTGTTGGCGACCTGCGGGTTCGTCTCAATGGAAGTGAACCCATCATACCCCAGGAACGGGCCATTCCTACGGTGCCCACCACCAACTGCTTCAGCCTCCTGCGGTGAATGCGAGAGGATAAAGCGGAGCTCAAGGAAGTAAGCGCCTTGGCGACAGGCCAGGGGTGCCCGCACCAGTCAGATACCCAGACTTCCAAGTCTCGTCGAAGGAACAACGGCAAGGGAGATCAACAACCTAGCTTGAGAAGAATCTGGGTCACCCCGGAAGAGGCTCAATCTGTTCGAAGGGCGTGTACCAAGAGCCCCTTTTGAGCGCTCAGGCGTGTCGTCAGGAGGGACGCAACCGCGTCTAAATCGGCACAGTCCGACGACACCCAGCCACTCAACATTCCCCGCGTAGATAAATGGAGACAAAGATGGGCTCGCTACAGGCCCAGCCAGCACTCAGCACCGAGTTCTCCTCCGATCGACACCATGATGGAGGCTCCACCACCGCGGACCTCCGTCTTTGACAAATTGGGGGCACTAGTCTGCTCTGAGGAGCACTCCCAGAAAAGTGGATGGTTCGGCTTATCAACGATGCGGTTCGGGTGTTCGCGTGCTACACCATCGGACACCAACCCGACACCCAGTATGATGACCTTAACCAGCCTCTGGCCCATTTCAGGAGGCCGCGTCATCAGACCTAGCCGCCTGCTCCAACAAGTCACATTGGCACTTTTGCCGGACCGCAGGCATCGGAATGTGTAGAAGAAGTTCCAGCTGAGGACCGTGATGCTCCTATCAACACGGAACTGGTCAATAATGATCCTCTGGCAAATGAGGTCCAAGAGGTGACCCTTGAGACTCGCATGAAGGAGAACCAGCATTTGAAGGCCCGCCTGCAAGACCTTTGTAATGCCCGGGAATTTTTTAGGAATTTTGTAGATTTAAATATAATTATTAAGTATTTTTAAAGGCTTAACGAGCTATTAAGGAGAATTAAGGATTTATTAAATCCATTTAAAAGCCTTATATCAACCAAAGGGCTAAGCCTAACTCAAATAGGCCCAAAGACCCAATTCAATACCTTTAGACCCAAACCCATTAATAGAAACGTAAATTGGATAATTTATAGATTTAAAATGGGATATATACATCAATTAGGGGATAAATAGGAGATAATACAAAAATCAAAAAATTTCGGATTTAATGAAGCTTGGCGGTCTATCGAGCGACCCCCAGATCTACCCTAGCGGTCCTCCCATGACTACTAAGCCCTCCTGATTCCGTGAATGGGAGAAAACGTGAAAAGTTTGTATCTTTGGCATCCAAATTCTCATGTATTGAAGTGTGTAGATATATAATCATGTTAAGGACTCTTGGGGATCGATCCTACACCTAATTAGGACTCTAAGTTCGATCAAACCCTTAGCCCTAACTCAAAACCCTATAAATAGACCCTAACTTCGACCCATGAGAACCCTAATGTTGGATCGCATATCTCGAAGGTAAGGAGACATCTTCTCAGGTTAGTTCTTTAGAACTTTATGTTCTCCTTAGTTTTGTCTAACTTTTCTCAAATTTTCGTGCTAGAAGACCCAGCCGTTGAAGAATCAGGGCGTCTGCAAGTTGCTGGTTCACAACAGACTACACAGGAACCAGTGCACCGGTCCAGTGAAGATTAGGAAATTAGAAGCCCAAATCGAGGTATTTAGAAATTGGTCCTTTAGAACTTTTTGTTATCCTTTGAATATTCTACCTATCCTCCAATTTTCATAGATTTAGGTCAAGAGGATCGAGAGATAAGAGGGACGGGAAGTTGCTGGTTTGGCACAAGACGTGCAAAAACTAGGGACAACTTCTAGTCAAAAATCCAACGTCTGGGGAACGAATCAAAGGTAGGTTATCTCATGAAAAGGCTAGAATAACATGTCAGAAGTAAAATCCCTTTGATTTCATGAAATTTCATGCTTTCCACACGGAGTATTTAATGTTTTACTATCACTGCGCATCTAGGCTATTCCTGCATGCATAGTTCCTACCCTTAATAATGAAAATGATAATTCTAGTTTAATTCAAGACAACCTATGCATCTCTATGAGTTATCTTTATTGCAGGGACGTTTTCCCTCTATGTCTAGCATGTATTCTATGCTTTACTACCCTAGATTAGCATGTATTTCAGTTTTATTGATGTTTGCTATAGACAGAAAGAAACGGCCTTCCTGAGACCTCCAGAGTCCTTTAGTGGCCTTAATATAGACCGCTAAAGCCCATAAATGGTCCTCCCAATACCGCTTTAGTTTTCTGAGTTCTGTATTATTGTTAACCCGAAACATAATGCAGAACAACCCTATTTATCATATGTTAAGCGTAGTTAATTAGGTCGTATTCCTGATTATGACCTTATATTCATGTTGTTGGTTATATTGGGCATCCATCATGATAGATTTCTTGGCTTACATGTTTTAGAAACTTATTTTAAATTTATGTTAATTTCATGCCAAAATCATATACTCTTGTATTTGCCTTAAATTTCATATGGTTCATGGACTTGTCTAATTTTGATTTGATCGTTGTTTTATCACGTTGTCTTTTCTTAAGTACATGGCACGTATTCTGGTACGATGTCATTAGATACACTTTGCACTTATAAGCACACAATCTTGGACTTGTGACCCTCTTCGTTTGATATTCCTTCCACTGGACTAGGTGATCTTGTTTCAAGGACTCCATAAGACTTTGTGAGCCTGGGATTCCCACTAGGACGCTGAGCTGGTTGTACCCTCAAAGCCCAATTGTCTAGAAAGCATTTTATCGGAGTTTTCTATGTTCTGGATCTTAGCGGCCATCCACTAGACCGCC
Organism: Amorphophallus konjac; assembly: GCA_022559845.1. NCBI lineage: Eukaryota > Viridiplantae > Streptophyta > Magnoliopsida > Alismatales > Araceae > Amorphophallus > Amorphophallus konjac. The sequence goes on from CM040120.1 coordinate 302,970,539, forward strand.
AGAGTCTATTAACGGCCATTTACCTGACCGCCAAGGACGCCTAGCGGCCCTACCATGACCGCATGAATCCAGTTCACTCATAGCGTCAACTCTGTCAATAAACGGTCTTGCACTGACCGCTAATGCATGTAAACGGTCCGACAAACGACCGCTATTTCTAGAAACGGCCCCGATATGACCGTTCTATATCTAAGTATTGATTAACCCAAGGTTGACCCAATGGTTAATTTTCCTATGATCCTAGATGGTCTAATGATTATCTAGAACCTAACACCCTATTCAATAAGTTATTAATGAGTTATGAAAGTTAAATAACATGCCGTTATGCTGTCGAATTTTTCTTCATGGCATAACCTTGTTCTAAATCAATTTTGAATTCTCATATTCTTAATTTGTGCATTCTTACCTTGATATTTTCAATCATGAAACTATAGTTTGAACTTGTTACATCATTGACCATATTTATATTTCTCGTGGAAGTAGCTTGATTTATAACTTGAAGATATAAGAGCGGGCACGGACAGTGTCCAAGGGCTCAACACTAGTCCACTCGGGAGGTAGCTAAAAACATACTATAAACCTTGGAGTAGGATGAACACTGGCGTCGCATTGTGCCTGCAGTACTTTTTTATAAACGGGTGAAGATCCACGAGGCAATCTTGTGAAATTACATGCTTGCTAGTACATTGTCGTTACATGACTTTCTAGTGCATAACCTTTATGGTGATGAAAAGTACATTCTTGTTCATGAAGGGCCAAATTACATTCATGTTATAATCATGTTTGATCATATTTCTAGTCTACATGAACTCTCATATCTCACCTTGATCATATCTTGTTGCTGGTGTTACTTTGGTTTATTCATGTGTTTCATCGTATTTTCATGACTTATCTTACACTGTAGAGCTAAAATACAAATTACTTAAACATTGCCTTCATGTTGATACGAAGATACCTACTGGGCATTTGTGCTCATTCCCTATTTTTCCAATCTTTTTAAAGAAATTCTAGATGGTCGGATTTGGACTATTCGAGTGATGGATCCGAAAGTGATTAAAGAAGGCGTGAAGCCTTAGATTGTCATTAGTTGATAGTCAAGAGTTGCAATGTAATTTGCCATTTTATTGAGTCTAGTTAGTCAAAGAGTCAAGAGTCAACCTTAGGTACTTTTGATTATTATTTAAATAAAGTAAAGATTTTGTCCAAATATTGTGCATTCATTTCTTATATGTGAATGTGTTAGCGCTCTGATTATATTGCTTGCTTGAGGCGTACTAGCCGACTGTTCACGTTCCCGATTGTTTCCGCTGCATAATCTGGGGGCGTGATAGTTAAAGTGGTATCAGAGCATAGGTTGCAGGACTTACTTATTCCTAGGAAAATGTCATGTCGTAGGCTAAGTCCATGGCTTAAGGACCTATACCTATGAAACAAGGGAAGAAATTTCCAACCCATGAGAGAAATTGGGTAGAACCCGGGATGTGATAGTAATTAGAAATTATCTCTAGGATTAACCCCACCAATTCCATTGGAGTTAACAAATTTATTACTCTTCTCAGGTACCTCATTCTTACAATGGCTCACCGTGTCGATTGGGGTGGAATGCAACAAACTGTTACGGGTCTCACCCAGGCCTTGCAAAATATGGCCCAAGGCGGCGTGAGGGCTGGTGCTGGAGATTTGCACAGCAACTTCTAGAGTCTAAACCCTCCATGATTTTCTGGTTCTTACAACACAGACGAAGTTGAAAACTGGATAGATGAAATGAATCGTATATTCGAGGTCATGCAATGTGCCGACCATGAGAAGGTTTGTCTCGCCACGTTCCAACTCAACAAGGATGCGCGTACTTGGTGGAACTCTATTCCGGCACCGCCTCAAAACGCACCACACATTTGGGAGGGATTTCTTACACTCTTTCGAGCAAAATACTTCTCCGAACATGTTAAGGAGAGGAAGGCGGTAGAGTTCGCTTCTTTACGCAAGGCATGATGACAGTGGCGGAGTATGAATGACAATTCTCTCGCCTAGCACCCTATGCTCAACATTTAGTGAGCACGGATTTTCTAAAAGTAAATCATGTCATGGATGGGCTACGGCCCATCTTCATCCAGCAACTTGGCCTAAAAAATATTCGAACCTATGCAGAGATGGTCCAACTGGCACACTTGTGTGAACGGACCTCGGAGAAGGTCGATAAACTCAAAGGCAAAGGAGAGGAGCCTAGCCGAAAGTTTGATCGGCGAGGAAGAAGAGAGGAAAATTTCAGCATCACGTACAACTCTCGGGATAACAAGAAGAGATCCTAGAATGGGAACACTAAGGATGATCGTAGGAACAAGAAGGCTAAAGAAGATGATAAGCAAGTCATGGCGGCTTGCTCTTTTTGCGAAAAGTTCAGCCACTCAGCCGAAGAATGCAGGAAACGCCTAGGGGCATGTTTGCGATGTGGCAGCTGGGAGCACCGCATACCGGATTGCCCCCTCATGAAGGATCAATCCTCCAGCGGTGGACGCAACCGACATGCGCGTCTGAACGCTATTATGGATGATGATGAAGCGCCCAAGGATGATAGGCTAATGGAAGGTACCGTTCAAATCTATTCCCATCCTGCATTCTTGTTATTTGATATTGGTGCTTCTCATTCCTTTATATCTACTGCTTTTGCAAAAACCTTGCCAGTTCATTAGTTCCTCTACCTTCGGACCTAGCTATCACTACACCCTTAGGTCCCAGAACTAAATTTACAACCCACTACCCCAATAGTGAGGTAATTGTAGAAGGTCATAATCTTCCTACAAACCACGTATGCCTTGACATGGAAGGTTACGATGCTATCCTAGGTGTAGATTGGCTCGTATACCACGACGCCTATATAAATTATCGCAATAGGAGAATCTCTTTTCTGAAACTAGGTCCCCCATGATTTTCTTTCCTTGGTATCAAGTATAGAAAGCATCCTACCATTATTTCATCTCTTCATGCTTGCAAACCCATTTCGCAAGGATGTGAAGCTTTTCTTGCCTCCGTAATCATTATCGAGTCCAAGGAAATAATCTTAGAGGATATTCCCATTGTGAATGAGTTTCCCGATGTGTTCCCATCGGATTTACCTGGTTTACCACCCGAAATGGAAGTAAACTTCTCCAGTGAACTCGTTCCTGGAGCAGCACCTGTTTCAATAGCTCCCTATAGGATGTCCCCTACAGAACTCAAAGAATTGAAGAAACAACATCATGAGTTATTAGACAAGGGCTACATTCGACCTAGCACATCCCCTTGGGATGCGCTAGTTTTATTTGTCAAGAATGCTGGATCTCTCAGGCTATGTATCAATTACTAGCGACTAAATCAACTCATTATCAAGAATAAATATCTATTGCCGCGTATCGATGAGCTCTTTGATCAAATTTTGACAGTATAATATTTTTCCAAGATAGACCTCAGGTCGAGATATCATCAGCTCAAGATCAAACACGAAGATATATACAAGACCACTTTTCGGAGCAGATATGGGCACTATGAATTCGTGGTAATGCCGTTTGGGTTAACCAATGTCCCGGCAGCATTTATGCAACTTATGAATAATGTCTTCAGACCTTATCTCGACCAATTTGTGGTCATCTTCATTGATGATATTCTTATATACTCCAAGACTAAGGAGGAACACGAAGAGCACTTAAGAATAGCTTTACAAACCCTAAGAGAGCATCAACTCTACGTAAAGCTTAGCAAGTGCGAGTTCTGGCTAAAGCAGATCTCTTTCTTTGGCCATATTATTTCAAAAGAATATATCGTTGTCGATCCTTCTAAGGTAGAAGTTGTTAAGAATTGGAGCGGGCCGACGACCGTGTCTGAAGTTAGAAGTTTTCTGGGTTTGGCTGGTTATTATAGGTTATTCATTAAGGATTTCTCTAAAATTGCCGTCCCCTTGACAAGGCTTAGAAGAAAGGAGAACCCTTTTATATGGTCAAAGGATTGTGAAGAAAGTTTCCTAACTCTTAAAGATCATCTCACTACGGCCCCTATCTTGGCACTACCTGTTGAAGGTGGTGGCTTTGAAGTCTATACAGATGCATCCGGCATTGGCCTAGGATGTGTTCTTATGCAAAATGGAAAGGTGATTTGCTATTCATCAAGGCAGTTAAAGCGTCATGAAGAAAACTACCCTGTGCATGATCTGGAACTAGCTGCGGTTATATTTGCCTTGAAAATTTGGCGACATTACCTCTATGGGGAGAAGTTCACTATATTTTCAAATCAAAAAAGTTTGAAATACCACTTCACCCAAAAGGAATTGAACGTGAGGCAACATAGATGGTTGGAGTATCTCAAAAATTTTGACTTTACTATCCAATATCATCCAGGTAAAGTAAATGCTGTAGCTGACACTCTTAGCAGAAGACCAATGGCAACTCTAGCAGGTCTCAGAAAGGTACGACTTATCTTATCAAGGATTTTGCTCGTTTGAATCTCGATGTTGACAAAGAAGTGGAAGGATGTAGGATTGCTAATATAAGGTCACAACCTACATTGATTGAAGATCTAGTCAAATTACAAGAAAATGACCCCACATTGATGGAGACCAAGGCTAATATTGATCAAAGGTCAGAATTCTTCATTTCAACTAATGAAAGACTATTGTTCAAAGATCGAATCTGTGTGCCGGATCATGCCGACACTAAGAAGTTAATCATGGAAGAAGCTCATAAATCAAGGTATGCTATTCACCCTGGTGCTACCAAGATGTACCAAACTTTGAAAAGAAATTTGTGGTGGCCCAATATGAAAAGAGAAGTAGCGAACTTTGTATCTCGATGCCTCACTTGTCAGTAAGTAAAGGCTGAACATTTAAAGCCCACAAGGAAACTACATCCCTTGGATATTCCCGAGTGAAAATGGGAAAGTATAGGGATGGATTTCATCATGGGTTTACCTAAGACGAGAGGTGGACATGATGGTATATGGGTAATTATAGACTGATTGACTAAATCTGCACATTTTCTACCAATCAAAAGTCGATGGTCTGTGGATGTACTGTGCGTCTTAACGCTATGATGGATGATGATGAAGCGCCCAAGGATGATGGGCTAATGGAAGCTACCGTTCAAATCTATTTCCATCTTGCATTCATCTTATTTGATAATGGTGCTTCTCATTCCTTTATATCTACTGCTTTTGTAAAAACCTTGTCAGTTTCATATGTTCCTCTACCTTCGGACCTAGCTATCACTACACCCTTAGGTCCTAGAACTAAACTTACAACCCACTACCCCGATAGTGATGTAATTGTAGAAGGTCATAATCTTCCTGCAAACCTCGTATGCCTTGACATGGAAGGCTACGATGCTATCCTAGGTGTAGATTGGCTTGTAGACCACGACGCCTATATAAATTGTCGCAATAGGAGAATCTCTTTTTGAAAACTAGGTCTCCCGTGATTTTCTTTCCTTGGTATCAAGTATAGGAAGCATCCTACCATTATTTCATCTCTTCATGCTTGCAAACTCATTTCGCAAGGATGTGAAGCCTTTCTTGCTTATGTAATCATTACTGAGTCCAAGGAAATCATCTTAGATGATATTCCCATTGTGAATAAGTTTCCCGGTGTGTTCCCGTCAGATTTACCCCATTTACCACCCGAAAGGGAAGTAAACTTCTCCATTGAACTCGTTCCTGGAGCAGCACTTGTTTCAATAGCTCCCTACAGGATGTCCCCTACTAAACTCAAAGAATTGAAGAAACAACATCAGGAGTTATTAGACAAGGGCTTCATTCGACCTAGCACATCCCCTTGGAGTGCGCTAGTTTTATTTGTCAAGAAGAATGATGGATCTCTCAGGCTATGTATCGATTACCGGCAACTAAATCAACTCACTATCAAGAACAAATATCCGTTGCCGCATATCGATGAGCTCTTTGATCAAATTTCGGCAGCAAAATATTTTTCCAAGATAGACCTCAGGTCGGGATATCATCAGCTCAAGATCAAAGATGAAGATATATACAAGACTACCTTTCGGTGCAGATATGGACACTATGAATTCGTGGTAATGCCGTTCGGGTTAACCAATATCCCGGTAGCATTTATGCAACTTATGAATAATGTCTTCCGGCCTTATCTCGACCGATTTGTGGTCGTCTTCATTGATGATATTCTTATATACTCCAAGACTAAGGAGGAACACGAAGAACACATAAGAATAGCTTTACAAACCCTAAGAGAGCATCAACTCTATGCAAAGCTTAGCAAGTGCGAGTTCTGGCTAAAGGAGGTCTCTTTCCTTGGCCATATTATTTCAAAAGAAGGTATCGATGTCGACCCTTCTAAGGTAGAAGCTATTAAGAATTGGAGCCGGCCGACGACCGTGTCTGAAGTTAGAAATTTTTTGGGTTTGGCTGGTTATTATAGGTGATTCATTAAGGATTTCTCTAAAATCGCCGTCTCTTTGACTAGGCTTTCAAGAAATGAGAACCATTTTATATGGTCAAAGGATTGCGAAGAAAGTTTCCTAACTCTTAAAGCTCATCTCACTACGGCCCCTATCTTGACACTACCTGTTGAAGGTGGTGGCTTTGAAGTCTATACAGATGCATCCGACATTGGCCTAGGATGTGTTCTTATGTAAAATTGAAAGGTGATATGCTATTCATCGAGGCAGTTGAAGCGTCATGAAGAAAACTACCCTGTGCATGATCTGGAACTAGCTGCGGTTATATTCGCCTTGAAAATTTGGCGATATTACCTCTATGGAGAGAAGTTCACTATATTTTCAGATCATAAAAGTCTGAAATACCTCTTCACCCAAAAGGAATTGAACATGAGGCAACGCAGATGGTTGGAGTATCCCAAAGACTTCGACTTTACTATCTAATATCATCTAGGTAAAGCAAATGCTGTAGCTAACGCTCTTAACATAAGACCAATGGAAACTCTAGCAAGCCTCAGGAAAGGTACAACTTATCTTAGCGAGGATTTTGCTCGTTTGAATCTCGATGTTGACAAAGAAGAGGAAGGATGTATGATTGCTAATATAAGGTCACAGCCTACATTGATTGAAGAGCTAGTTAAATTACAAGAAAATGTCCCCACATTGATGGAGACCAAGGCTAATATTTATCAAAGGTCAGAATTCTCCATTTCAACTTATGGAGGACTATTGTTCAAAGATCGAATCTGTGTGCCGGATCATGCCGACACTAAGAAGTTGATCATGGAAGAAGCTAATAAATCAAGGTATGCTATTCACCCTGGTGCTACCAAGATGTACCAAGATTTGAAAAGAAATTTATGGTGGCCCAATATGAAAAGAGAAGTAGCGGACTTTGTATCTCGCTGTCTCACTTGTCAGCAAGTAAAGACAGAACATTTAAAGCCCGCCGGGAAACTACATCCCTTGGATATTCCCGAGTGGAAATGAGAAAGTATAGGGATGGATTTCATCATGGGTTTACCTAAGACGAGAGGTGGATACGCTGGTATATGGGTGATTATAGACCGATTGACTAAATCTGCACATTTTTTACCAATCAAAAGTCGATGGTCTGTGGATGTATTGGCAGCACTATACATGAAGGAAATCGTCAAACTACATGGTGTCTCTATCACCATTATATCTGACTGAGATCCTCGGTTCACATCACAATTTTGGAAGGGTCTACAGCATTCATTAGGGACCCGACTCAACTTTAGCACTACGTTCCATCCACAAACTGATGGCTAAACTGAAAGGACAAATCAAGTAGTGGAGGATATGCTCAGGGATTGTGCTATTGATTTTGGAGGGAGCTGGCATGACCACTTGCCTCTAGTGGAATTTACCTACAACAATAGCTATCAAGCTAGTATACAAATGGCACCGTTCGAGGCACTGCATGGAAGAAGTTGTCACTCACCTATATGTTGGAATGAAGAAGGTGAAAGATAATTTCTCGGCCCCGACATCATTAGGGATACTACTGAGAAGACAAAGCTTATTCGGGAAAGACTCTAGATGACTCAAGACAGGCAAAAATCATATGCTGATAACAGAAGGCGTGACCTAGAATTACAAGTAGGAGACCATGTATTTTTTAATATTTCTCTGGGTCGAGTTATTCGAAGATTCGGCATCAAAGGCAGCTTACTCCAAGATTCATCGGCCCTTTTGAAATTCTCGAAAGGATTGGTGAGGTCGCATATCGAATAGCTTTGCCCCCTCAATTAGTTAGAGTCCATGATGTATTTCACGTCTCAATGCTCAAAAGGTACGTCCCCGATCCATTCCATGACATAATTTATGACAACCTGGAGATTAAAGAGGATTTGACGTATGAGCAAAAGCCAATCAAAATAGTTGAACGAGAAGTAGTCAACTTTGGAATAAAACTATTCCCATGGTCAAAGTCCAATGGAGCAAATCTTGGCCACACGAAGCGACATGGGAAACAGAAGAAGCCATGCGCAAAAGATTTCCAGAGATATTTTGATTTTAAGTACACTCTCCTTAGCAAATCTTATTACGATGAATTTGGGGACCAAATTTTTTTAAGTGGTGGAGGGTGTAACGCCTAAGAATTTTCTAGATTTAAATATAAGTATTAAGCATTTTTAAACCCTTAACGGGCTATTAAAGAGAATTAAGGATTTATTAAATCTATTTAAAAGTCTTATATCAACCAAAAGGCTAAGCCCAACTCAAATGGGCCCAAAGTCCCAATTCCAGGACCTTTAGACCCAAACCCATTAATAGAATCGTAAATTAGATAATTTATGGATTTAAATGGGATATATACATAAATTAGGGGATAAATAGGAGATAATATGTATACGAAAATCTAAAATTTTTGGATTTAATGAAGCTTGGCGGTCTATCGCGTGACCGCCAGATCCACCCTAGCGGTCCTCCCATGACTGTGAAGCCCTCCTGATTCCGTGAATGGGAGAAAGCGTGAAAAACTTGGATCTTTGGCATCCAAATTCTCATGTATCGAAGTGTGTAGACATATAATCATGTCTAGGACTCTTGGGGATCGATCCTACATCAAATTAGGACTCTAAGTTCGATAAAACCCTCAGCCCTAACTAAAAACCCTATAAATAGACCCTAACTTTGACCCATGCGAACCCTAATGTTGGATCGCATATCTCGAAGGTAAGGAGACATCTTCGCAGGTTGGTTCTTTAGAACTTTATGTTCTCCTTAGTTTTGTCTAACTTCCCTCAAATTTTCATGCAAGAAGACCCAGCCGTTGAAGAATTAGGGCGTCTGCAAGTTTCTGGTTTGCAACAGACTGCACAGGAACCAGTGCACCGGTCCAGTGAAGATCAAGAAATTAGAAGCCCAAATCGAGGTCTTTAGAAATTAGTCCTTTAGAACTTTTTGTTACCCTTTAAATCTTCTACCAATCTTCCAATTTTGATGGATTTAGGTCAAGAGGATCGGGAGATAGAGGGACGAGAATTTGCTGGTTTGGCACAAGACGTGCAGAAACTAGAGACGACTTCCAGTCAAAAATTCAAAGTCTAGTGAACGAATCAAAGGTAGGTTATCTCATGAAAAGGCTAGAATAACATGTCAAAAGTAAAAGCCCTTTGATTTCATGAAATTTCATGCTCTCCACACGGAGCATTTAATGTTTTACTATCACTACACATCTAGGCTATTCCTGCATGCATAGTTCCTACCCTTAATAACAAAAATGATAATTCTAGTTTAATTCATAGCAACCTATGCATCTCCATGAGTTATCTTTATTGTAAGGACGTTTTCCCTCTATGTCTAGCATGTATTCTATGCTTTACTGTCCTAGATTAGCATGTATTTCAGTTTTATTGTTGTTTGCTGTAGACATGAAGAAACAGTCTTCCTGAGACTGCCAGAGTCCTTTAGCGGCCCTACGATAGATCGCTAAAGCCCATAAACGGTCCTCCCGAGATCGCTTTAGTTTTATGAGTTCTATATTATTGTTAACCCGAAACATAATGCAGAACAACCCTATTTATCATATGTTAAGCCTAGTTAATTAGGTCGTATTACTGATTATGACCTTATATTCATGTTGTTGGTCATATTGGGCATCCATCATGATAGTTCTCTTGGCTTACATGTTTTGGAAACTTATTTTAAATTTATGTTAATTTCATGCCAAAACCATATACTCTTGTATTTACCTTAAATTTCATATGGTTCATGGACTTGTCTAGTTTTGATTTGATCACTATTTTACCACGATCCTTTCTCATCTAGAGTCTTTTCTTAAGTACATGGCACGTATTCTGGTACGATATCATTAGATGCACTTTGCACTTATAAGCACACAATCTTGGACTTGTGATCCTCTCTATTGGATATTCCTTCCACCGGACTAGGTGATCTTGTTTCAAAGCCTCCATAAAACTTCATGAGCCTAGGATTCCTACTAGGACACCGAGCTGGTTGTACCCTCAAAGCCCAATTGTCTAGAAAGCACTTTCCCGGAGTTTTCTATGTTATAGATCTTAGCGGCCATCCACTAGACCGCCAGAGTCTTTTAGCGGCCATTTACCTGACCGCCAAGGATGCCTAGCGGCCCTACCATGACCGCATGAATCCAGTTCACTCATAGCGTCAACTCTGTCAATAAACGGTCCTGCACTAACCTCTAATGCATGTAAACGGTCCGGTAAATGACTGCTATTTCCAGAAACGGCCCCGATATGACCATTTTATATCTAAGTATTGTTTAACCCAAGGGTTGATTTTCCTATGATCCTAGATGGTCTAATGATTATCTAGAACCTAACACCTTGTTCAATAAGTTTTTAATGAATTATGAAAGTTAAATAATTTGTCGTTATGCTGCCAAATTTTTCTTCTTGGCATAACCTTGTTCTAAATCAATTTTCAGCTCTCATATTCTTAATTGGTACATTCTTACCTTGATATTTACTATCATGAAACTATAGTTTGAACTTGTTACATCATTGGCCATATTTATATTTCTCGTTGAAGTAGCTTGATTTATAACTTGAAGATATAAGAGCGGGCACGGACAGTGTCCAAGGGCTCAACACTAGTCCACTCGGGAGGTAGCTAAAAACATACTATAAACCATGGAGTAGGATGAACACTGGCGTCGCATTGTGCCTGCAGTACTTTTTTTATAAACGGGTGAAGATCCACGAGGCAATCTTGTGAAATTACATGCTTGCTAGTACATTGTCGTTACATGACTTTCTAGTGCATAACCTTTATGGTGATGAAAAGTACATTCTTGTTCATGAAGGGCCAAATTACATTCATGTTATAATCATGTTTGATCATATTTCTAGTCTACATGAACTCTCATATCTCACCTTGATCATATCTTGTTGCTGGTGTTACTTTGGTTTATTCATGTGTTTCATCGTATTTTCATGACTTATCTTACACTGTAGAGCTAAAATACTAATTACTTAAACATTGCCTTCATGTTTATACGAAGATACCTACTGGGCATGTGTGCTCATTCCCTACTTTTCCAATCTTTTTCAGGAAATTCTAATGGGTCGGATTTAGACTATTCGAGTGATAGATATAAGAGTGATTAAAGAATGGGTGAAGCCTTAGATTGTCACTAGTTGATAGTCCAGAGTCGCAATGTAATTTGCCATTTTATTGAGTCTAGTTAGTCAAAGAGTCAAGAGTCAACCTTAGGTACTTTTGATTATTATTTAAATAAAGCAAAGATTTTGTCCAAATATTGTGCATTCATTTCTTATATGTGAATGTGTTAGCGCTCTGATTATATTGCTTGCTTGAGGCGTACTAGCCGACTGTTCACGTTCCCGATTGTTTCCGCTGCATAATCTCAGGGCGTGATCAGAGCATAGATCTCATGACTTACTTATTCCTAGGAAAATGTCATGTCGTAGGCTAAGCCCATGGCTAAAGGACCTATACCTATGAAACAAGGAAAGAAATTTCCAACCCATGAGAGAAATTGGGTAGAACCCGGGATGAGATAGTAATTAGAAATTATCTCTAGGATTAACCTCACCAGTTCCATTAGAGTTAACAAATTTATTACTCTTCTCAGGTACCTCATTCTTACAATGGCTCACCGTGTCGATTGGGGTGGAATGAAACAAACTGTTGTGGGTCTCATCCAGGCCTTACAAAATATGGCCCAAGCCAGCGCGAGGGCTGGTGATGGCGATTTGCAGAGTAACTTCCAGAGTCTAAACCCTTCACGATTTTCTGATTCTTACAACCCAGACGAAGCTAAAAACTGGATAGATTAAATGAATTGTATATTCGAGGTCATGCAATGTGCCGACCAAGAGAAGGTTTGTCTCGTCACATTCCAACTCAACAAGGATGCGCGTACATGGAGGAACTCTATTCCGGCACCGCCTCAAAACGCACCACACACTTGGGAGGGATTTCTCACACTCTTCCAAGCAAAATACTTCTCCGAACATGTTAAGGAGAGGAAGGTGGTGGAGTTCACTTCTTTACGTCAAGGCATGATGACAGTGGCAGAGTATGAATGACAATTTTCTCACCTAGAACCCTATGCTCAACATTTAGTGAGCACGGATTTTCTAAAAGCAAATCATTTCATAGACGGGCTGCGGCCCATCATCATCCAGCAACTTGGCCCACAAAATATTCGGACCTATGCAGAGATGGTCCAACGGGCACACTTGTGTGAACGGACCACAGAGAAGGTCGATAAACTCAAAGGCAAAGTAGAGGAGTCTAGCCGAAAGTCTGATCGGCGAGGAAGAAGAGAGGAAAAATTCAGCATCACGTACAACTCTCAGGATAACAAGAAGACATCCCAGAATGGGAACAGCAAGGATGATCGCAGGAATAAGAAAGCTAAAGAAGATGATAAGTAAGTCATGGCGGCTTTCTCTTTTTGCGAGAAGTTCGGCCACTCAGTCGAAGAATGCTAGAAATGCCTAGGGGCGTGTTTGCAATGTGGCAGCCGGGAGCACCGCATGCCGGATTGCAACCTCATGAAGGATCAATCCTCCAGCAGTGGACGCAAGCGACATGTGCGTGTTAACACTGTTAGGGATGATGATGAAGCCCCCAAGGATGATGGGCTAATGGAAGGTACCGTTCAAATCTATTCCCATCCTGCATTCGTGTTATTTGATACGGGTGCTTCTCATTCCTTTATATCTACTACTTTTGCAAAAACCTTGCCAGTTTCATCAGTTCCTCTACCTTCGGACCTAGCTATCACTACACCCTTAGGTCCCGGAACTAAACTTTCAACCCACTACACGATAGTGAGGTAATTGTAGAAGGTCATAATCTTCCTGCAAACCTCGTATGCCTTGACACGGAAGGCTACGATGCTATCCTAGGTGTAGATTGGCTCGTAGACCACGACACTTATATAAATTATCGCAATAGGATAATCTCTTTTCTGAAACCAAGTCTCCCGCGATTTTCTTTCCTTGATATCAAGTACAGGAAGCATCCTACCATTATTTCATCTCTTCAAGCTTGCAAACTCATTTCGAAAGGATGTGAAGCTTTTTTTTACTTCCGTAATCATTACTGAGTCCAAGAAAATCATCATAGAGAATATTCCCATTGTGAATGAGTTTCCCGATGTGTTCCCATCGAATTTACCCGATTTACCACCCGAAAAGGAAGTAAAATTCTCCATTGAACTCGTTCTTGGAGCAGCACCTGTTTCAATGCCTCCCTATAGGATGTCCCCTACAGAACTCAAAGAATTGAAGAAACAACTTCAAGAGTTATTAGACAAGGGTTTCATTCAACCTAGCACATCCCCTTGGGGTGCGCCAGTTTTATTTGTCAAGAAAAAGGCTTGATCTCTTAGGCTATGTATCGATTACCGGCGACTAAATCAACTCACTATCAAGAACAAATATATGTTGCCGCGTACCGATGAGCTCTTTGATCAAATTTCGATAGCAGAATATTTTTCCAAGATAGACCTTAGGTCAGAATATCATCAGCTCAAGATCAAACACGAAGATATATACAAGACTGCTTTCCAGAGTAGATATGGGCACTATGAATTCGTGGTAATGCCGTTTGGGTTAACCAATGTCCCGGCAGCATTTATGCAACTTATGAATAATGTCTTCAGGCCTTATCTTGACCGATTTGTGGTCGTCTTTATTGATGATATTCTTATATACTCCAAGACTAAGGAGGAACATGAAGAGCACTTAAGAATAGCTTTACAAACCCTAAGAGAGCATCAACTCTACGTAAAGCTTAGCAAGTGCGAGTTCTGGCTAATGTAGGTCTCTTTCCTTGGCCATATTATTTCAAAAGAAGGTATCGATGTCGATCCATCTATGGTAGAAGTTGTTAAGAATTGGTGCCGGCCGACGACCGTGTCCGAAGTTAGAAGTTTTCTGGGTTTGGCTGGTTATTATAGGCGATTCATTAAGGATTTCTCTAAAATTGCCGTCCCTTTGATAAGGCTTAGAAGAAAGGAGAACCCTTTTATATGGTCAAAGGATAGCGAAGAAAGTTTCCTAACTCTTAAAGATCATCTCACTACGGCCCCTATCTTGGCACTACCTGTTGAAGGTGGTGGCTTTGAAGTCTATACAGATGCATCCAGCATTGGCCTAGGATGTGTTCTTATGTAAAATGAAAGGTGATTTGCTATTCATCAAGGCAGTTGAAGCATCATGAAGAAAACTACCCTGTGCATTATCTGGAACTAGCTGCGGTTATATTCGCCTTGAAATTTTGGCGACATTACCTCTATGGGGAGAAGTTCACTATATTTTCAGATCAAAAAAAGTCTGAAATACCTCTTCACCCAAAAGGAATTGAACATGAGGCAAAACATATGGTTGGAGTATCTCAAAGACTTCGACTTTACTATCCAATATCATCCAGGTAAAGCAAATGCTGTAGCTGACGCTCTTAGCAGAAGACCAATGGCAACTCTAGCAAGCCTCAGGAAAGGTACGAGTTATCTTATCGAGGATTTTGCTCATTTGAATCTTGATGTTGGCAAAGAAGAGGAAGGATGTATGATTGATAATATAAGGTCACAACCTACATTGATTGAAGATCTAGTCAAATTACAAGAAGATGACCCCACATTGATGGAGACCAAGGCTAATATTAATCAAAGGTCGGAATTCTCCATTTCAACTGATGGAAGACTATTGTTCAAAGATCGAATCTGTGTGCCGGATCATGCCGACACTAAGAAGTTGATCATGGAAGAAGCTCATAAATCAAGGTATGCTATTCACCCTGGTGCTACCAAGACGTACCAAGATTTGAAAAGAAATTTATGGTGGCCCAATATGAAAAGAGAAGTAGCGGAATTTGTATCTCGATGCCTCACTTGTCAGCAAATAAAGTCAGAACATTTAAAGCCCGCTGGGAAACTACATCCCATGGATATTCCCGAGTGGAAATGGGAAAGTATAGGGATGAATTTCATCATGGGTTTACCTAAGATGAGAGGTGGACACGATAGTATATGGGTGATTATAGACCGATTGACTAAATCTACACATTTTCTACCAATCAAAAGTCGATGGTCTGTGGATGTATTGGCAGCAGTTTACATGAAGAAAATTATCAAACTACATGGTGTCCATGTCACCATTATATCTGACCGAGACCCTCGGTTCACATCATAATTCTAGAAGGGATTACAGCATTCATTAGGGACCCGACTCAACTTTAGCACTGCGTTCCATCCACAAACTGATGGTCAAACTGAAAGGACAAATCAGATAGTGGAGGATATGCTCAGGGCTTGTGCTATTAATTTTGGAGGGAGTTGGTACGACCACTTGTCTCTAGTGAAATTTGCCTACAACAATAGCTATCAAGCTAGTATACAAATGGCACCGTTCGAGGTACTGTATGGAAGAAGTTGTCGCTCACCAATATGTTGGAATGAAGTAGGAGAAAGGCAATTTCTCGGCCCCGACATCATCAGGGATACTATCGAGAAGATAAAGCTTATTCCGGAAAGACTCCAGATGGCTTAAGACAAGCAAAAATCATATGCTGATAACAAAAGGCGCGACCTAGAATTACAAGTAGGAGACCATGTATTCCTTAAGCTTTCTTCGGGTCGAGGTATTAAAAGATTCAGCATCAAAGGTAAGCTTACTCCGAGATTCATCGACCCCTTTGAAATTCTCGAAAGGATTGGTGAGGTCGCATATCGAATAGCTTTGCCCCCTCAATTAGCTGGAGTCCATGATGTATTTCACATCTCAATGCTCAAAAGGTACGTACCCGATCCATTCCATGTCATAACTTATGACAACCTGGAGATTAAAGAGGATTTGACATATGAGCAAAAGCCAATCAAAATAATTGAACGAGAAGTACGTCAACTTCGGAATGAAACTATTCCCATGGTCAAAGTCCAATGGAGCAAATCTTGGCCACACGAAGCGACATGGGAAACAGAAGAAGCCATGCATGAAAGAGTTCCGGAGATATTTTGAATGTAAGTACACTCTCCTTAGCAAATCTTATTACGATGAATTTAGGGACAAAATTCTTTTAAGTGGGGGAGGGTGTAACGCCTAGGAATTTTCTAAGAATTTTCTAAATTTAAATATAAGTATTAAGCATTTTTAAAGTCTTAACAGGCTATTAAGGAGAATTAAGCATTTATTAAATCCATTTAGAAGCCTTATATCAACCAAAGGGCTAAGCCCAACTCAAATGAGCCCAAAGTCCCAATTCCACGACCTTTAGAACCAAACCCATTAATAGAATCGTAAATTGGATAATTTACGGATTTAGAATGGGATATATATATCAATTAGGGGATAAATAGGAGATAATACAAAAATCAAAAAATTTTGGATTTAATGAATCTTGGCAGTCTATCGCGTGACCGCCAGATCCACCCTAGCGGTCCTCCCATGACCGCTAAGCCCTCCTGATTCTGTGAATGGGAGAAAACATGAAAAGCTTGGATCTTTGGCATCCAAATTCTCATGTATCGAAGTGTGTAGACATATAAACATGTCTAGGACTCTTGGGGATCGATCGTACACCTAGGTAGGACTCTAAGTTCGATCAAACCCTTAACCCTAACTCAAAACCCTATAAATAGACCCAAACTTTGACCCATGCAAATCCTAATGTTGGATAGTATATCTTGAAGGTAAGGAGACATCTTATCAGGTTAGTTCTTTAGAACTTTATGTTCTCCTTAGTTTTGTCTAACTTCCCTCAAATTTTCGTGCTAGAAGACCTAGCCATTGAAGAATTAGGGCATTTGCAAGTTGCTGGTTCGCAATAGACTGCACAGGAACCAGTGCACCGGTCCAGTGAAGATCAGGAAATTAGAAGCCCAAATCGAGGTATTTAGAAATTGATCCTTTAGAACTTTTTGTTACCCTTTGTGTCTTCTACTGACGAGGGCATCTCACGACACTCCCTTTGGCTCGGGTCGCCTGCACACTCTTGATGTGGACTGACTATGATCTACACTTGTTATCTTCATTTCCTAAGTTTCATCTTATGTATTTTCTTTTTATTGAGTCCTATCTTATGTATTTTCTTTATTGAGTCATGTTGCTCTAGTCTATTTCTCTTATTATGCTTAATTGGGCCTTAGTACCTTAGTTTTGGGCCTAATGGACTGAGTCTAGGACTTGTTGGGTCTTTTGTCTTATTGTCAGGGTCATTTTGGTCATGTAAAGAGTGGTTGCCTATAAATAGGCCCCATCTCTCTCCATGTAATGACTTTTGCATGAATATTGAAATAGCATTTCCACCTCCCTCTCATTATCTCTCTCATTCTCTCTCTCATCAAGCAAGGGGCGAACCCCTCTCTCTCTCCTCTTCTCCCACCTACTTCTTAACTCCCCTCCCCCCACTTAATACCCCTCCCAACCACCCACCACCCCATTAATTCCCCCTAGTCCCAAGAAAGCTCCCACCAATCCCTATCCCACCCTCCAACCACCACCTACCCCATTCCCTTCCCCAAGCACCTTTCTACCTCCCCTAGGCTGAAGGGACTTTCCCCAAGGCCCCAAATTCGAATTTCCCTCCCCTTGGGCTGTGCCCTCTCACCTCCCCCACCCCCTAATATCCCAAGTTCGCCCCGCACCCCCCCATTGACAAGCCTAGTTCGCCCCCTTCCACCTTGGACCTTCCATTGCTCACTCAAGACACCACCATCCCCCCACTCCACTCACCCCCTCTCCAGCCCCATTTCGCCCTCCCCACCTTCTTCTCCCTAGCCTTCACCACCCCTAAACACCTCCCATCTCCTTCCCACAGCCACTAAACACACCTTCCACCCCATACTCTCTTGGCCACCCCCCCTTCCCTACACCCTCTTCTTCACTTCATTCTGTCTCTGTTGCAGGCAGCAGAGTTGCAGTGACTTGCAGAGGCAGCCACGACCTTCCCTCAAGGGTTCAGGTGGCAAGGCTTATATTTCTGGAATCGTCTGCGAGTCAGCTTTCCAACGGTGGTGGTCCCGCCGGCTTCCAAGGTCGGAGCTGTTCGGAAGAGCAGATCTCGTCCGACTGCGCTCTTTGTCCCTGTCTGAAGACCAGAAGCTGAAAGATGAAGCCACCACGACCAGCACAGGACAGGTTTTTGCGCCATTTTCGGAGGGGAGGAACTACGTCTATTTAGCTTTCATCTCCAAGAAGAAGGGACTCAATCGGCCACCGGAGCTCCCAGTTACAATTTTCTTTGCCGGAGTGTGCAGTCTGCCCCCTATGGGTCCAGGTTTGACCTATCCCCACTTATCCGGCCACCATTCTCTTCTCCGACCTCCGATTGGGGCCCCGTCAACTCCTGCTCGAAGCTACTCCGACCACGATCGTGTCATCGCCAGTTTCGTCTCAATTGGAGTTTGGGAGAGTCCGCAGCACGTTCTGCAACAGACTGCACCAGTTCTGCACCAGCCAGAGATAGAACGTGGCTGTCCTGTTCCAGTCACCGGCCCGATCAGCCCCGAGTTTCAGAGCTTCCTCAAAAATTCAGACATCATCCTAGGTCAGTTGGGAAACTTTTGGCACCAGTTTCATCAAGATCTGAGGTCCGTGGAGTCCGTGGCAGCGTCGTCACCGACACCCTGTCCAGTAAATCTGAAGATTGGCAGAACCGGCGGAGCTCGGAGAGTCGGGTTTTTCTTGCATAATTCCCCACCCCGCTTGGCCGGCTAAAGGCCCCTCCCTGCGTGGAGGTAGTTTTGGTTGTAATATGTTTAACCCCCACCCCAAGATCACCCCTCCTGCGAGAGGCGTAGTGTTGTACTTCTTTTAACTTTCAGGTCAAGCGTCATCGCCGCAGCGTTCGGGTATTTACCCACGCTTCCCGATGCGCCCTCGTCTCCGAGCGGGATCGGTGTCTTCACACCGATCAGGTGAGTCTCTGATACTACCCTTGATTTCTTTTATTCTGCAAGTTTAGTATTGCTTCGCATGCCCGTCGGACGGTGAGAAGAGAGCCCGATCATGTTTGTCACTTCGAGTGTGTCCACCGCGGACCGGGAGTGAGTGCCACCCAAACCCCGCCCTGTGGGCCAGCCGCCCACGAAGTTGGGTAACCCAGATCCTTAGGGGTCAGCTAAAGCCCGCTAAGACTTTAGAATTGATTGGGTTCCCCCTCGGACCCTTGCCATCATCCCCGGTCACCATCGGGAGATCATATGTGCCATGCGCGTGAGCCGCTAGTATAAGTTCGTTGTTCACTCTTATATGCTTGCGGGTCTAAGTCCTAGGCTCATCATTTCATACTTAGTCATCCTTGGGCTGTGCCATATCAAGTGGTATCAGAGCGGTCATAGGCTTGTCCTTGCAAGTCTAGTCTTGGGTCACACTAAGTCTTTCATAGGTGCATCCGCACACCCTTGCATAGCCCACCCAACTTTACATGACCACTCGTAGTGGAGTCCATTATCAAGTCAATCCATCCTCTTCTAATACCACCATGAATCCCAATCCCCAAGGAAATTCCGCTCACAATGAGCACGAGCTTCCCGACCATATGAGGTTTCTTGTGGAAGGCATGACCAATATTATGGGAAGGCTTGATGATATAACGGCCCGGCTTGAACAAATTAAGAAAAATAGGCCTATCCCAAGGGCGGGAGATAGGAGGGAACCACCCCCACATATGGAGCCAGCCATAGGAGAGCCCAACCTTGACCACCCTCCCGAACCGGAAAGAGACCCACCCCCTAGGAGGAATGAGAGACCTCCCCGGGACAACCTGGATGACCAACTCATGAGACTTGTGAAAGTCGATGCACCAACCTTTGATGGGTCTCACCACCCAAGCATCTACTTGGATTGGGAGGCAGCCATGGACCAATATTTTGATTGGTACCCAATGACCGAAGATAGGAAAGTCTGGCTTGCTAAGATGCAACTTACCAAATTAGCCAAGAGCATTGGATGAATGTTGAGGCATTAAAGATAGTTAGGAGGGAAGCTCCCATCACCACATGGGGGGCCATGAAAGACCAACTCAAACTTAAATATGTCCCACCCTCCTACCATCAAAACCTCCTAGATGAGTGGCAAGCCTTAACCCAAGAGGGGAAGACCATTATGGAATACATTGAGAAGTTTGACTACTACCTTCTCAAGTGTGGAGTCTAAGAGGACCCCGCCGTCACACTCTCCCGCTTTAGGAATGGGCTTCAATTCCATATCAAAAAGGAGTTATTCATGCGTCAAGTAACCACTTTAGAGCTAGCCTACCAAGTAGCTCGGGATGCCGAGAACTTCTCTCGGTACACACGAATGGTTCCCTCTCGGGGGATGGACCCCAAAGCCATGGCACCTCGGCCCAACCCCCCACCTCTCCAAAGAGGTCTCCTTCCCACACCCATGGGAGCTCCTCCCACCCGGACCACCCCTCCTAGTGGCACCCCACAATCCCACCCCACAAGTGGGCCCCTAAACACAACTCCCAATAGGCCTAATCCGGCACCCACTCCCCCTCACACTAAGATGGCCCCAAACCATCAAAGTGGGCAGCAATGCTTTAGGTGCCTTGGGTATGGACACTTTGCCAATCAATGCCCCACCAAGGGAGCATCTAACTTGCTCATAGAGGAGACCAACCCCCAACCCCAAGCTGAATTTGAAGGTTAGGTTGAGGTATATGAACCCTCTCTCGATTGGGAGGAGGAGTATGAGAACCACTACATGGAGACCAACCAAGAACAACCCCCTCCACCCACCGACCCTCACCTTGGAGTGGTCAGGTGCACCCTCACTCAGGCCCGAGAACATGATTGGAGAAGGAACACCATCTTCCATACCTACATCCGGATAGGGAGTCATGCTAGGAAGGTCATCTTGGACAATGGGGGTTGTGTGAATGTGGTGTCCCCCGACACCGTCAAACTTCTAGGCCTCACCATAACTTCACATCCAAAACCATATCGGGTATCTTGGATTGATGCTACATCCGTACCCGTTAGCACCTGTTGCCTTGTCCCCATCACCTTTCAATCCTACCAAGGCCAAGTTTGGTGTGACATTCTACCAATGGAAGTAGAGAGCATACTCCTATGGCGGCCTTGGATCTATGATGTAGATGCCACCTTCCTTGGGAGGACAAACACTTGCATTTTCACCCATGAGGGGAAGAGAATCCAACTCAACCCTTCACCACCCCGCCCCCTCCCCAAGAAGGTACGTCCTCCCCTAGGGGAATCCTCCACCCCTCCCTCTACCCCAAACCCCACCCCATCCAATCCTAACTCTATCTTAACCATTGGGACTACTAGGAGCCTACACCTCATCACTAGGAAAGAACTTGAGAAAGAAGTCAACCAAGGAGGACAAGTGTGTGCCATCGTCATTTGCCTTGCGGAATCCACCCCAACCAACCCACACCCAATAGAAATTCAACAACTCCTTGAGGACTTCCATGATGTGGTCCCCTACCCTGGGAATTGGGATCTCCTCTTATCTCAGGCCGAGTTTACCTACAATGATTCCATCAATAGGTCCATTGGCAAGAGTCCATTTGAGGTAGTACATGGTTATAGGCCTAGAATACCTTCAGATCTTGTTCCCCTTCCCCCACATGCTAGAGTGTCAGTCTCAGCTGAGTCCTTTGCACAGCATATCAAAGAGTTGCATGATGGCATCCGCAAGCATATAGGGAAAAGCAATGAGGCTTACAAAAGGTGGGCAGATACTCATCGGCGCCACTGCGAATTCCAAGTGGGAGATTCGGTGATGGTGAGGACAGAGCGGCTCCTTCCAGAGCCTGCCTCCAAGTTGAGGGCACGGGAGTCGGGACCCTTTCGAGTTCTAAAATGACTTGGCAGTAACACTTATGAGCTTGACTTACCTAAGAGTGATGGGGTACACCCTACCTTCAATGTGGCGGACTTGGTACCCTACAAGGGCCCCACGGTGGAACCCAGTGAGGAACTCGAGCCTTTACCCCCCCTTGAGAGAGACACTCCCGGTGGGACTCCACTTCCTAGCTTGAGAGACCGACGGGAGCAGGTAGAGGCAATACTGGATGAGCAGAGTATCAGTACTAGGCACAAGGTGTATCAGTGCTACCTGGTTAGGTGGAAGAACCGTCCCCCGATAGAGGATACTTGGGTGAGTCGGGAGGACCTGTTGCGCTTGGACCCCGATATTCTGGAGCGTTACTACAGCCAGGCAGACCCATACTCGACGGGGTCGAGTTCTCCCCACCCCCGGGGATTTGATGAGGGCATCTCACGACACTCCCTTTGGCTCAGGTCGCCTGCACACTCTTGATGTGGACTGACTATGATCTACACTTGTTATCTTCATTTCCTAAGTTTCATCTTATGTATTTTCCTTTTATTGAGTCCTATCTTATGTATTTTCCTTTATTGAGTCATGTTACTCTAGTCTATTTCTCTTATTATGCTTAATTGGGCCTTAGTACCTTAGTTTTGGGCCTAATGGACTGAGTCTAGGACTTGTTGGGTCTTTTGTCTTATTGCCAGCGTCATTTTGGTCATGTAAAGAGTGGTTGCCTATAAATAGGCCCCATCTCTCTCCATGTAATGACTTTTGCATGAATATTGAAATAGCATTGCCACCTCCCTCTCATTATCTCTCTCATTCTCTCTCTCATCAAGCAAGGGGCGAACCCCTCTCTCTCTCCTCTTCTCCCACCTACTTCTTAACTCCCCTCCCCCCACTTAATACCCCTCCTAACCACCCACCACCCCATTAATTCCCCCTAGTCCCAAGAAAGCTCCCACCAATCCCTATCCCACCCACCAACCACCACCTACCCCATTCCCTTCCCCAAGCACCTTTCTACCTCCCCTAGGCTGAAGGGACTTTCCCCAAGGCCCCAAATTTGAATTTCCCTCCCCTTGGGCTGTGCCCTCTCACCTCTCCCACCCCCTAATCTCCCAAGTTCGCCCCCCACCCCCCCATTGACAAGCCTAGTTCGCCCCCTTCCACCTTGGACCTTCCATTGCTCACTCAAGACACCACCATCCCCCCACTCCACTCACCCCCTCTCCAGCCCCATTTCGCCCTCCCCACCTTCTTCTCCCTAGCCTTCACCACCCCTAAACACCTCCCATCTCCTTCCCACAGCCACTAAACACACCTTCCACCCCATACTCTCTTGGCCACCCCCGCTTCCCCACACCCTCTTCTTCACTTCATTCTGTCTCTGTTGCAGGCAACAGAGTTGCAGTGACTTGCAGAGGCAGCCACGACCTTCCCTCAAGGGTTCAGGTGGCAAGGCTTATATGGCTGGAATCGTCTGCGAGTCGGCTTTCCAACGGTGGTAGTCCCGCCGGCTTCCAAGGTCGGAGCTGTTCGGAAGAGCAGATCTCGTCTGACTGCGCTCTTTGTCCCTGTCTGAAGACCAGAAGCTGAAAGCTGAAGCCACCACGACCAGCACAGGACAGGTTTGGGCACCATTTTCGGAGGGGAGGAACTACGTCCAGTTAGCTTTCATCTCCAAGAAGAAGGGACTCAATCGGCCACTGGAGATCCCAGTTACAATTTTTTTCGCCGGAGTGTGCAGTCTGCCCCCTGTGGGTCCAGGTTTGACCTTTCCCCACTTATCTGGCCACCATTCTCTTCTCCGACCTATGATTGGGGCCCCGTTAACTCTTGCTCGAAGCTACTCCGACCACGATCGCGTCACCGCCAGTTTCGTCTCAATTGAAGTTCGGGAGAGTCTGCAGCACCTTCTGTAATAGATTGCACCAGCCAGAGACAGAACGTGGCTGTCCTGTTCCAGTCGCCGGCCCGATCAGCCCCGAGTTTCAGAGCTTCCTCAAAAATTCAGACATCATCCTAGGTCAGTTGGGAAACTTTTGGCACCAGTTTCATCAAGATCTGAGTTCCGTGGAGTCTGTGGCAGCGTCGTCACCGACACCCTGTCCAGTAAATCTGAAGATTGGCAGAACCGGCGGAGCTCGGAGAGTCGGGTTTTTCTTGCATAATTCCCCACCCCGCTTGGCCGGCTGAAGGCCCCTCCCTGCGTGGAGGTAGTTTTGGTTGTAATATGTTTAACCCCCACCCCAAGATCACCCCTCCTGCGAGAGGCGTAGTGCTGTACTTCTTTTAACTTTCAGGTCAAGCGTCATCTCCGTAGCGTTCGGGTATTTACCCACGCTTCCCGGCGCGCCCTCGTCTCCGAGCGGGATCGGTGTCTTCACACCGATCAGGTGAGCCTCTGATACTACCCTTGATTTCCTTTGTTCTGCAAGTTTAGTATTGCTTCGCATGCCCGTCGGACGGTGAGAAGAGAGCCCGATCATGTTTGTCACTTCGAGTGTGTCCACCGCGGACCGGGAGTGAGTGCCACCCAAACCCCGCCCTGCGGGCCAGCCGCCCACGAAGTTGGGTAACCCAGATCCTTAGGGGTCAGCCAAAGCTCGCTAAGACTTTAGAATTGATTGGGTTCCCCCTCGGACCCTTGCCATCATCCCCGGTCACCATCGGGAGATCATATGTGCCATGCGCGTGAGCCGCTAGTATAAGTTCGTTGTTCACTCTTATATGCTTGCGGGTCTAAGTCCTAGGCTCATCATTTCATACTTAGTCATCCTTGAGCTGTGCCACATCATCTACCTATCCTCCAATTTTCGTAGATTTAGGTCAAGAGGATAGGGAGATTGAAGGACGGGTAGTTGCTGGTTTGGCACAAGACGTGCAGAAACTAGGGACGACTTCCAGTCAAAAATCCAAAGTCTAGGGAACGAATCAAAGGTAGGTTATCTCATGAAAAGGCTAGAATAACATGTCAAGAGTAAAAGTCCTTTGATTTCATGAAATTTCATGCTTTCCACACGGAGTATTTAATGTTTTACTATCACTGCACATCTAGGCAATTCCTGCATGCATAGTTCCTACCCTTAATAACGAAATTGATAATTCTAGTTTAATTCATGACAACCTATGCATCTCTATGAGTTATCTTTATTGTAGGGATGTTTTCCCTCTGTGTCTAGCATGTATTCTATGGTTTACTGTCCTAGATTAGCATGTATTTCGGTTTTATTGTTGTTTGCTATAGACAGGAAGAAATGGTCTTCCAGAGACCACCAGAGTCCTTTAGCGGCCCGACGATAGACCATTAAAGTCCATAAACGGTCCTCCCGAGACCGCTTTAATTTTCTGAGTTCTGTATTATTGTTAACCCGAAACATAATGCAGAACAACCCTATTTATCATATGTTAAGCCTAGTTAATTAAGTCTTATTCCTGATTATGACCTTATATTCATGTTGTTGGTTATATTGGGCATCCATCATGATAGACTTCTTGGCTTACATATTTTAGAAACTTATTTTAAATTTATGTTAATTTCATGTCAAAACCATATACTCTTGTATTTACCTTAAATTTCATATGGTTCATGGAATTGTCTAGTTTTGATTTGATCGCTGTTTTACAATGATCATTTCTCATCTAGAGTCTTTTCTTAGGTACATGGCACATATTCCAGTACGATGTCATTAGATACACTTTGCACTTATAAGCACACAATCTTGAACTTGTGATCCTCTCCGTTAGATATTCCTTCCACCGGACTAGGTGATCTTGTTTCAAGGCCTCCATAACTCCGCGAGCTTGGGATTCTCACTAGGACGCTGAGCTGGTTGTACCCTCAAAGCCCAATTGTCTAGAAAGCACTTTACCGGAATTTTCTATGTTATAGATCTTAGCGGTCATCCACTAGATCGCTAGAGTCTATTAGCGGCCATTTACCTGACCGCCAAGGACGCCTGGCGGCCCTACCATGACCGCATGAATCCAGTTCACTCATAGCATTAACTCGGTCAATAAACGGTGCTGCACTGACCGCTAATGCATGTAAACAGTCCGGTAAGCGACCGCTTTTTCCCGAAACGACCCCGATATGACCGTTTTATATCTAAGTATTGATTAACCCAAGGTTAACCCAAGGGTTGATTTTCCTATGATCCTAGATGGTCTAATGATTATCAAGAACCTAAGACCTTGTTCAATAAGTTATTAATGAATTATGAAAGTTAAAGAATATGTCGTTATGCTGTCGAATTTTTCTTCATGGCATAACCTTGTACTATATCAATTTTGAACTCTCATATTCTTAATTGGTGCATTCTTATCTTGATATTTGCTATCATGAAACTATAGTTTGAACTTGTTACATCATTGGCCTTATTTATATTTCTCGTGGAAGTAGCTTGATTTATAACTTAAAGATGCAAGAGCGGGCACAGACAGTGTCCAAGGGCTCAACTCTAGTCCCCTCGACAGATAGCCGGAAACACAATACAAACCATGGGATATGATGAACACTAACGTCACATTACGTCGGGAGTACTTTTTTTATAAACGGGTGAAGATCCACGAGGCAATCTTGTGAAATTACATGCTTGCTAGTACATTGTCGTTACATGACTTTCTAGTGCATAACCTTTATGGTTATGAAAAGTACATTCTTGTTCATGAAAGGCCAAATTACATTCATGTTATATTCCTGTTTGATCATATTTCTAGTCTACATGAATTCTCATATCTCACCTTGATCATATCTTGTTACTGGTGTTACTTTGGTTTATTCACGTGTTTCATCGTATTTTCATGACTTATCCTACACTCTAGAGCTAAAATGCTAATTACTTAAACATTACCTTATTGTTGATACAAAGATACCTACTGGGCATGTGCGCTCATTCCCTACTTTTCCAATCTTTTTCAAAAAATTCTAGCGGGTCGGATTGAGACTATTCGAGTGATGGATCAAAGAGTGATTAAAGAATGAGCGAAGCCTTAGATTGTCATTAGTTGATAGTCAAGAGTCACAATGTAATTTGCCATTTTATTAAGTCTAGTTTGTCAAAGAGTCAAGAGTCAACCTTAGGTACTTTTGATTATTATTTAAATAAAGCAAAGATTTTGTCCAAATATTGTGCATTCATTTCTTATATGTGAATGTGTTAGCGCTCTGATTATATTGCTTGCTTGAGGCGTACTAGCCGACAGTTCACGCTCCCGATTGTTTCCGCTGCATAATCTCGGGACGTGACAACCTTCTTCAAGAATGGGACTTTCACCCTCAGCCACCTGCTAGGCCTCCGGCCCAACCACCGGCCCCGCCAGGTGGGCATAATGGCGCCAATGCCTGAGCGGCAGCTACCCGAACCCCGACAGTAGCCGGGTTCGGCACACCCCCCATCGAAGCTCAACTACGAGCATCCAATACGCCAGTGCCCGAAAATCTCATGGCACAATGCCAGATGATCGAGCAGATTGTCGAGACGAAGCTCGCCCAGTATGGGGAAGGGGTTGCCACTATAGACCTGTATAGTGTACCCTACCCGCTTCACCACGAGTTGAAAAAGCTCCCTCCGGAGTACGCCAAGCCCCCAAAGCTATAAAAGTTCGATGGGCAAGGGTATCCACATGAGCACTTGGCCTACTACGTTACGGCCATGGGCGAGCTAGCGTTGGACGAATCATATCTCTTCCGCTACTTTGCTACTTCACTTACGGGAACGACCTTCCAATGGTATTACCGCCTGAAGCCAAACTTAGTGATCGACTGGGCAGATCTCCATAAGAAATTCCTTGATCGCTTCCAGATGGCCAAGCGAAAGATCTCTCTAGCCGAGCTTTGCTCTCTCCGACAAACGCGGGGCGAGAGCGCCATCGACTTCATCAAGAAATGGAGAGACCTCAGCATGAGGTGTATCAACCCGCCAGTCCAAGAGGATGCCATCACCATATGCCGTCGAGGATTGGCGATCGAGGTCACCAAAAAGCTTCTCGGCACCAACATCAAAGTCTTCGACCAGCTCAACTCGACAGTCGCTGAAATAGAGATGTTCTTCGCCGATAACCCGAGCTATGCTTCAGCAAAGGGTAAACAAACGCGAGAACGCCAGCCCACTAAGGAGGTGAATATCATCAAGTTCACCCCCGCCGCCAAAGCCAGTAAGGAGGCCAAACCAAGCGGCCCTGACAAAAAGACAGCGGACAAGTTGGCCGCTCCTTCCTTCTCAGAGCGTATGAAGACACCCTTCTCCTTCAAGAAGGAACATACAAAGATGCTCTTCGACCTCTGCATGGCTCAGAAGATTGTCGAGCTGCCAGAAATCCGCAAGCCGGATGAGGCTCTGAAGATCGATGATCCCAGCTATTGCCCATATCATCGCATGTTCGGGCACCCAATTGAAGACTGCTATGTCTTCAAGACTCAGGCATAGAAGATGATCCAAGACGGTCTCGTTAAAATGAAGAGTGGTCTCATCGATCCCCCGCAGCTGCATACGTGGTCCAGGCCAACTAAGGTAGCACGTGTGGTTCACTACTCGGCCAACGTGATCCATATGATGGCCGCGTTCTCCCTCTCTGACGTCGAAGCAGAGGAGCTCAGCACCAGTCAAGGAGAGCGTTCGCTCTGGTATCCGGGGTGGAGGCCCTGGCATGATCGCATACCCCTCTCCGTCCCCAAGGAGAGGACTCGACGACTCTTCGATGTCCTCGTCGAGAGGGGGCAAATCATGCCCTGTGATCCGCTGGCAGACTACACTCACTAGGACTTCAGTCACCTCCAGTTCTGCCCTTTCCACGCCAGAATTTACCACGCGATCGAGTCCTATGAAGAAGTTCAGTACCGCATCCAGGAACAAATCCAGTGGGAGCAAATCGATACTGAGGGAAATTCCATGGCACTTGTGAGACTTCGACAAGCTATCGAAGAAACCCTGAGCATCGCCAAAAATGCTCCAGAACTGCCAGACCCTCCTCAAGAAAATGGGCACAGGCTGCCTTACCAGCATACCCCAGAATGGCTCGAGTTTCAGACTGATAATCGAGAAGCTCTCAAGCGATTACGAAGGCGCAGGGAGCGGGACACCAGTCAGGAGGCCCAGTTGAGTAACTTTGCGGTCAATGTCATCCATCCTCCCACCACCTCAGCTCCTCCAGACTCCCGGACGCCGCCAGCCAGCCAGCCAGCCATCCCCTGCCACTTCAGCCATGTAATGGTGGCCATGGCAGGAGCTAGAGTCTCTCCCCTTCTCCAGAGAAGACACTGCCAGGCTCCTCCAGGTCCTTCTTGGCCGAGAGAATGTCCTGGTGGGCCAGACGATGATCGGCTCCTCAGGTCCCTCTCACTCTCCCCCTGCCCTACCTCTGTCTCCGGCATCCAGGGATAGGAAGTGGAAGCATACGCAGGGTGAGGTCCCGGCCCGACTGTGTCATATAACCTCAGCCGGTGAGCCATCGGGTCCTCCCCGCTTGCCCTGCAACCCAACCCAGATTGCAAAGAAGACATCTTCAGAGTCTTCAGCGACTTCGGCTCCTACGTCGGGTCCGCCACCACGAGGCCCAGTCAATGCGCAAAGTCGGGGTAACTACCATGAGCGACAATACCCTACGGTATCTTCGGTTGCCGTCGGACCTTGCTCTCAGCATGATCACAAAGGCAAGACCATGGAGCGAGACACCAATCCCATCTCTCAATCCGCCTCTCAGCAAAAGATTACGCCACCGTGGCTAAGGCATCAAACCGCACATATGTCTTCGGACGCCAGCACCAGTCTGCCGGTTCCTCATAGACTCCTATCGCCACCGCGGGTAAGGCATCAAACCGCGCACACATCTTCGGAAGCCAGTCCCAGTATCCCAGCATACCAGGAGTTACCACCTGAGGTCATCGAGCAGGCAATCAATGCCACCTTCTAGATACAACAAGCGGAAGGTGCCTGGATTGAAATTCAGGAGAAGAAAGGTGATGGGAATCAACTCTAGGCATGTACATTATATTTTTATATTTGTGTCCTTTTGTTTGTATTTATACCCTTAGCTAATTGGGTTTGCAAATTGTAAGGCATTATAAGCCAATGGGTTAGTCTTTAAAGTCTTTGGGTTTCTATGTAAATTACCAGTGGGTCTAGCAGGGTCCCCCACCCTCTTTTCCATTGGTCCACCTAGGTTCTAGGGCCCATGTGGGGCTGGTTCAAAGTCCATGATTAGACTTGGACCAAGGGGGGACAAGGTGGAAGAAAATTCAAACTTGGGCCAAGCAAAGTCCAAGATGCTTACCCCATATAATATACTTTATTCCATGTTGTATTTTTATTTATTTTGGTCATTTGACCACATGGGGGAGGAAAATGCTATCCCTAGTTTACCCCTCCCCTCTCTCCCAGGAAATTCCCAGCCCCCCACCCGTTGCCATTCTCTATATAAGCCTATGTATAGTGTCATTAGAGATTTTAATGAAGAATTAAGTATTTTTGCCAAGAGCAAGTCCAAGGACACTCCTTTCTCTCTCCCACCCCCCTTACAGATGGAGTTCTGCGAATTTCATGAGGTTGTTGTGACCCCTCTATGTTGATGATGTTGACACTTGCTCTATTCTTTGGCAACACCATTGTTTTGATTGATTGGCAACTGAGTTTGATTTGATGAAATTGCTCCATCAGATTGACTATGTGTTCTTTGCTTTTAATACACTGCTGTCTGCAGTTCTTACTGTCATAAGTCCACACACACTGCATCTCAATTAAATTGATTATGTGTGCACAGCGTCAACGCATCATGTTACAGCGTCAACGCATAAGTCCACACACTGCATCTCAATTAAGTTGATTATGTGTGTGCGTCAACGCATCAATGTTACAGCGTCAACGCACCATTGGCTTTGAACCTCAGAGTCTGTACATCCGAATTGCCCTTGATCTGGTGAAATGTATACACTCATACACTGTAGCCTTCACACATTAAAGTCCATACATTCATCAATTACTTTTCACTCAAGGTAAAGTCTATACACTGGGGTCTTTTCCCTACGTGTCTTAGGCGAAGTCTGAACATTCGATTCTGAAGCCTGAAGTCTATACAGTCCAGCCTAGTCCTACGATCAAGGCTTTAGCTACACTCAACTCTATACATTGGCTTCGCTTCATGAAGTCTGTACACTGCTTCAGGAGCTTCAAGTCCACACATCGCTCAAAGTCTGTACAGAGTCCAGCGTCTCAGTTAGCGTCTCATACACTTGAGCAAAGTCTGTACATCCATAGTGTTACTCAAAGTCTAAACATTAATCTTCTAATCCAAAGTCTATACAATGGTCTTCACACTTGAAGTCCATACATTCGATGTGCAGAGTTGATGTCTACACTGACGGCTGAACTAAGAACCCTATACATCGTCTGTCTGCACTAGAGTCTCTTGGAGTCTATACATTGCACTCGTCTTCTAAAGTCTATACACTGAAGTCTTCACATTCGCGTGCATAACATGAAGTCCATAAGTGGGCAAAGTCTGTACACTGTCCATGCTTCATGCAGCGTCAACTAATCCTTCTTGCTGCGTCAACTCCTCAAGTATATACAATGATTTCCTTCGCATGAAGCCTTTAAGTGCATTATGTCTATACAATGCCACTAGGATTTAAAGTCTATACAGCCGTTGCCTCCCTTGTTGAAGTCAACACTTTGGGCAAGTCTGTACGTTGCATTCTGCCTTTACAAGTCTATACAACGATGTATATACAATGCAATGTACATGCTTAAATCTTATGTCTTTGTTCTTGTTGCTGAAGGGACAGGGTCGACGCCTGGAGCTTAAAGCGTCCACGCATCAGTAGACGAAGCGTTCACGATGTCTTCTATCGCGTCAACGCCACATGAAAGCAGCGTCGACGCAGCAGTTGAAGAAGCATTCGTCTTCACAGGCCATTCCACTGCGTCAACGCCACAAGCAAGCAGCGTCGACGCAGCAGCTAAAGAAACGAGGCAAATGGCTACTGGAATGCCTCACTGCGTTAACGCCATTAAGTGAAAGCGTCGACGCAGCAAGTACCTGGCTCATGATCCGAAAAGGACTAGGTATCCAGATGAGGACACGTGTACTGACACTCCATTGCATGCTGTCACGTGGTCCAAATTGCTGGGCGGGAAACGTGGAGAGCACACGCCTGCTGGTGTTGCTGCTATATATACAAGCCTTCTTCCACAGAAGAAAGCTGATCGACGCAGAAGAAGAAAAAGTCTATACACTCAGCAGCAGTGAGCCTTCGATCCACAGAGAGAAAAGAGAGAAGAAAAAGATACAGAGAAGAAGAAGAAGAAATAGAGAAGAAGGAGAAAAGAGAGAGAGTGAGGTGAGAGAGAGCTGATCGAGAGTGAGAGTGAGAGTGTTTGTATCTCAGTCTCGTGGTTCAAAACCAGAGCTGAGCTTTGCTCTTTAAGAGCTACATTGCTTTTGGTTTTTTGTTTTTCGTTTTGATTCTATCTTTCATTTCCGAATGCTATTTCTTCAAGATGTGTGTCAGCGGTCTTGCAGTGGTGGTCTCCACTGGACGGGTTAAGCTGTATTTCCCCAACGGTTGCAGAGGATCAGATCCTCTGGTCGGCAAGCTGTAGTGCCCAGCGAAGCTGTGTATCAGCGAGTTGTTTGGCCAAGCTGTAAAGCCCAGCGGACGCAAGCTGTGCTGCGCAGTAGGAAGCCATACTCGGTTGAGTGTGGGGTGGACGTAGGTCGTTGACCGAACCACCTAAAAATTGTGTGTGCAGTGTGTTTGTGTTTTTGTGTGATCTGTGTGCGATGGGATTTCTTGCTTAGCTTGTTTGATTGCATCGCTTATGATCATGTCTAGCTTTCTACCTTTTGCTTAGCACTTTTCATTTAGATTTATTGATGCTTGCCTAAATTCCGCTCTAGAACTTACAATAGTTTTAAATTAGGCAAGTTGATCTATTCACCCCCTCTAGATCCACACTTAGTGGAGATAGACTGCGTCCATCTAACCCAACACTTGGTATCAGAGCCTAACTCTTCTGCAGGGACTCATCGCCCGAAGAGAATAGGCAGAGATGGATGCTCGAGGGATGACTGCAGAAGGTCACTCAACAACGAAGCCCCCATTCTTTGATGGATCAAACTACGCATACTGGAAGAATCGTATGCAAGTGTTCCTTAGGGCTAAGGATTACGATATTTGGAAGATTGTCAGCAAGGGACCTTATGAGCTGTCCCCGAATGAAGATGTATGGACCAAGGAGGAGATCAGAAGGTCCACGCTGAATTGGAGTGCTATTAATGCTATCCAGTGCGCTCTGCATCCTACAGAATACTCTCGTGTGTCTGCTTGCAAATCAGCTAAGGAAATGTGGGATGCGCTGGAAGTAATTCATGAAGGTACATCTCAAGTAAGAGAGCAAAAGGCCAATCTTCTTGTATCTGAGTATGAAGCCTTCAAGATGAAGCAGAACGAGTCCATTAGCGAAATGTACGCTCGGCTGACTGTAATAACCAATGGCCTCAGAGGTTTTGGGAAACCTCAGGCAGAGTATGATGTAGTGAGGAAAATTATGCGCTCCCTGACTCCAAATTGGCACACCAAAGCAACTGTGATGGAGGAGTCAAGGGACTTGCGTAATACTAAATCTGATGAGCTAATCGGCTCACTAATGGCATATGAGATAAACATGCCAAGGATAGATGAAGCCGAGAGGAAGAAGAAGCCGATAGCGCTGAAGGCTAGTTCCAGTAAATCAACAAGATCCAGCTCCAGCAGCTCTTCATCATCAGAAGAGAACCTAAATGAAGAGGAAGATGTGACTCGATCTGAGATAGCCATGATGACTAGAGAGTTCAGGCGATTTCTCAGAAAGGGAGCAGGACGGTTCGGTCAGAAGAAATACAGTGGTGACCGAAAGGATAAAAGGTATAAATTTAAACCTACAAAGAAAAATGAAGCTAATGTTTGTTATCAATGCAGGAAACCAGGGCATCTGAAAATTGACTGTCCAGACATTCAGAAATATAAGGACAGGTCAAAGAAGAAAATCAAGAAGGGAAGAGCTATGATCACCACATGGAGTGATGAAGATGAAGGCTCTTTCAGCAACAGCTCAGATAGTGAAGCCGAATCTGAATAGCCCATTTGCCTTATGGCAACAAGCTCCGAAGATAGAGAGGAGGATACAGATGAGGTAATCACTAGATTTGAAAACTTCACAATTGCTGATTGGGTAGATGCTTATCATGACATAGCTGATAGAGCTGATGATATTAGAAAAGAGAATAGGCATCTTAGAAGAAAAATCAATTCCATGCAAAATGATAAAACACTAACTGATAAAATTGCATGTTTGGAATCTGAGATTGATGAATTGAAACTCACATGCTCTGAAGAAGATGAAATCAAAAATGAGTTAAAAGCTTCTAAGGAAGAGAATCTAAGGCTTGAAAATAAAATTGATGAATGGAAGCTGAAGATTCAGAAATGTGAAAGTGAAGTCAAAATTATCTCTGAAAAATATGAAGCTGTCCTCAATGTCAACAATGAGCTGAAAAAGGCTATTGATGAACTTCAGAAAGACAATGAAGATAAAATGAAAACCATTGAGAAAATGACCCAAGGAACAGATAACTTAAATGCTTTGTTAAGGTCAAAGGTTAATTTCAGAAAAGAGGGCCTAGGTTTTAATTCCAGTGCAACAAAAACATTCGGAATGAAAACAATTTCATTTGTTGCTCAAAAGGAAAAGGGACCTCTAATTAGCATGAACTCAACAAATTTGATGAACAAAACTGCTAATCTGAAAAAGCCCAGTGCTGAGGAGAAGGGCAAACGAAATGTTAATGAGCCTAGTAGAGCTAGCACATCTAAGCAGAATCCTAGGGCTCAGACTCAGGTTAGGGGTCAACCTACACAGTCTAGTAAACCCCAGGTCAAGGTAACCAAGTCTCCACCAACACCTCCACCTCTGAAGAAGACCCAATACAAACCTGTGTATAGGTCAGCAGGGTCCAAAGTGCAGGGGAGATAAAGTGCTGCTAGGAGTCAACCCAATTATTTTTATCAACCCAGAGCTCAGACCCACTACAATGCACAGCCAACCTACTTCAATAGGTCGAATTGGTCTAGAACTCAGGATAGGTTTACAGGTCTTGCACACCAGGGTGCTAAATATCAAAGACCTCACAGTAGAAATTGGGTCAATGGGTATGGTTACTGGACATCTAGAAATCAACATTTTCATAGCCAGCCCAGGAACTACTATGGCCAAAATTTTGTGAACACACCCTGGCCAAGGCACTGGCACAGAAATAACAATACTGTCAATAATTATGCTAATGCCAATAAGAAAAAGAACAACAGAAGAAAATCTGTAGGATCCACTGAACAAAACACATTTAAACAAATGTGGATTCTGAAACATTTGCTTTCCTGTTTTGCTTCTAGTTCATTTACATTGGAGCCCAATCAGTCTTGGGTTCCAAACTTCTCTACCTAATTGTGTATGCAGGTATGCCTGGCAGCCAAGAACAACTTGTGGTACATGGATAGCGGCTGCTCCAGGCATATGACAGGAGATAAGGCCAAATTTTGCATACTGACTGAGAAAGTAGAAGGCCTTGTCACCTTTGGAAGCAACACAAAGGGTAGGATTATCGGATCAGGTAAGGTAGGTATGTGTTCTACCTGCTGCATTGATGATGTTATGCTGGTTGAAGGGTTAGTCTATAATCTACTTAGCATTAGCCAGTTATGTGATAAAGGTTACAATGTTTTATTCAATTCTCAATGCTGCAAGGTTTTTGAACCTGATTCTGATATTGTCAAATTTTCTGGAAAAAGAATAAATAATACTTACATGATAAATTTAGATGAAATTCAACACACTAACCTTTGCCTTACTGCCAGTAGAGAAGACATAGCATTTTGATGGCATCGTAGGTTAGGTCATGCTAGCTACACTGTTTTGCACAAATTAAATAAGCATGGCATGGTTAGAGGACTTCCTGAAGTCTCATTCAAGAAAGAAAATAAAATCTGTGATGCATGCACTCAATCAAAGATAACTAGAAAGTCATTTAAGTCTAGAACTGAAAATCTGTCTTCCAAACCCTATGAGCTGATACATATGGACCTTTTTGGGCCAACTAGATCTGTCAGCCTATCAGGGAGGAGGTATGGGTTTGTCATGGTAGATGACTTTTCTAGGTATACTTGGGTTTATTTCTTATCTAATAAGAGTGATGCTTTCTCAGAATTTCAGGAGTTCTATGTTAAAACAAATCAGAAAATTGAAAACATTTTATCTGATCATGGAGGTGAGTTTGAAAACTCACAATTTGATGAATTCTGCAGGTCGAATGGAATCAACCACAGGTACTCCTCTCCAAGGACACCTGAGCAGAATGGAGTTGTGGAGAGAAGGAACAGAACCCTAATGGAAATGGGTCGTACACTTCTCGTCGAAGGGGGTCTACCAAGGAAGTTTTGGGTTGAAGTAGTGAACACTGCCTGTTATGTAATTAACAGAGCCATGGTAAGACCTTCTACCCAGCAAACACCATATGAGATATTAAAAGGTAAGAAATCTTCTATTGCTCACTTCAAGGTTTTTGGTTGTAAATGTTTCATTCACATAAATGATAAAAAGGACCTTGATAAATTTGAA
The DNA here is from genome assembly GCA_022559845.1 of Amorphophallus konjac. Taxonomy (NCBI): domain Eukaryota; kingdom Viridiplantae; phylum Streptophyta; class Magnoliopsida; order Alismatales; family Araceae; genus Amorphophallus; species Amorphophallus konjac. The sequence continues at coordinate 303,007,412 of CM040120.1, forward strand.
CCTAAAGGAGAACCAGGAATTTTTCTTGGTTATTCTGAAAACACCCGAGCATACAGAGTGTACAATCTAAACTCTAAAATTGTTGAAGAATCTCCACACATAATTTTTGATGAATCTTTGGTAAATTCTAATGCTGGTAAATGCAGGAATGAAACCAATGGTGAAATCCTGAAGGAAGGAGATCCTGTAGATAAATCCGAGGATGAAGAAGAACATAAAGAGCTTAATGAAGAGGAGCCTACAGTTCAGGCGGAGGTAAATCAAGTTCATGATACTCTAATTGCAAATATTAGATATCTCAAGGATCATCCTGTAGATAATGTTATTGGAAATCTACATGACCCCCCTAGGACTAGAGGCCACTTAAGAATTCAACATGAACTGAATGCGTATGCTTTTGTATCAAACATAGAACCCAAGTCCATTGACTGTGCTCTCCAAGATGTGCATTGGATTAATGCCATGCATGAGGAGCTCAATCAGTTTGACAGGAATATGGTGTGGCATTTGGTTCCACCTCTTGATCATGAAACAGTCATAGGGACTAAATGGGTATTTAGAAACAAAACTGATGAAGCGAGGAATGTTATTAAAAATAAAGCCAGACTTGTAGCTCAGGGGTACAATCAGGAATTTGGATTAGACTTTGAAGAGTCTTTTGCCCCTGTAGCTAGATTAGAAGCAATAAGAATTTTATTGGCTTATGCATGTTCCCTAGGAATAAACCTTCAGCAAATGGATGTGAAATCTACTTTTCTAAATGGGGAAATTAATGAGGATGTCTATGTGAGACAGCCTCCTGGGTTTGAATGTTTAGATTTTCCTAATCATGTTTACAAGCTCAATAAAGCTCTCTATGGGTTAAAGCAAGCTCCTAGAGCTTGGTATGACAGGTTGAGCAAATTTCTCATCGAAAAGAACTTCACAAGAGGTATAGTGGATCAAACATTGTTTACCAAGGTAAGCCATCCAGATATTCTTATCATTCAGATTTATGTGGATGACATTGTGTTTGGGTCAACTAACCCCAAATTGTGTGAGGAATTCTCTCAAATAATGACAGATGAATTTGAAATGAGCTCAATGGGTGAGCTCAAACTATTTCTTGGACTGCAGGTTACACAAACAGAAGATGGCATCTTCATCTCTCAGTCCAAGTATGTAAAGAACTTATTGAAGAAGTACAAAATGGACAACCTCAAGGAAATAGCTACTCCAATGGGTACATTCACCAGTTTGGATGAAGACTCTAAAGGTAAACCTGTGGACCAAAGGCTATACAGAGGTATGATCGGATCTCTTCTCTATCTTACAGCATCTAGGCCTGATATACAATTTGCTGTGTGTTTATGCTCTAGATTTCAGGCCAGTCCTAAAGAAAATCACTTTAAGGCTGTGAAAAGAATTTTTAGGTATTTACTAGGCACCCAAGAACTAGGTCTCTGGTATCCTGCTAAGTGTGAGTTAGAGCTTCTAGCCTACACTGATGCAGACTATGCTGGGTGTTAAGTAGATAGAAAAAGCACTAGTGGCTACTGTCAATTCCTTGGTGGCTGTCTAGTGTCTTGGGCATCTAAGAAGCAACACACTGTAGCATTATCCACAGCTGAAGCTGAGTATGTTGCAGCATGCAATTGTGCAGCCCAAGTACTTTGGATTAAGCACCAACTGACTGACTATCAGATAAATCTGGGATGTATTCCACTTTTATGTGATAATACTAGTGCTATTTGCCTTGCTAAAAATCCTGTTCACCATTCTAGGACTAAGCATATAGAGATAAAACATCATTTTCTTAGAGATGTTGTAAATAAAACGGAGATTGAAATGAACTTCATAGAAACTGAAAAACAAATTACTGATATTTTTACTAAGCCTCTTGGGAATGAAAATTTTAAGTTTCTTAGAAGAGAACTTGGCTTATGTAAATTTCAGCATGATGAATGATTGTTTAATTGCTGTGAATAAAATCTCTGATGTGGACTTATTTTTGATTGCTTGGATAAATCATGTGGATGTAGAACTGTCCTGCATTGCATATATTCAGGGGGAGCTTGTTGTGTCTTTGCATGTCTTTGCATATCATTCATTCATGACCTATGCATAAGCTCTCTCTCAATTAATTCTTACCATGCTGCATGCATATAGACAGGGGGAGTATTGCTAAGAAAAATCAGAGTGGTTTCAACTTTCTTGAAGTCATTCAACCTTTAACTCTGAATACTTGTCTCTGACATTATGGCAATCTGTTGGTCAGTTCTGATTTCTAAGCAGTAGAAAATGGACTTCTTCATTTATAAGAATTTGAATTGTTCAAAGACTGATGTAATGGTTTAAATCTTATAATGGTTGGAGTTTAAAGATTGCAATCAGTATATAAGTAAGTTGAAAATTGATAAAACTCTCAACCTCTTTCTTATTTCATGTCAGACAAAGCTATTCATATCTGAAATCCGAAAACTCATCTGAAATCATGTCGGAGAGATTAAGTATGTGTATTGCTCTTAAACAAGTCATTCTGAAACATAAAAAGGACAGCTAAGAAAGATACTGAAAAACATTGAGAATCATTGAAAATATATATATTGGCAGAGCAATGACTGGTAATCACTGAGAAACTGAGTGATCCATCAAAGAAGTGGACAACACTCATGTCATGAAGTGTATCAGCTATCTCTGTTTAAAATGTTCAAAACAGCATGCTGGTTTCACTGAGTACCTGGGGGTAACTGGCGTCTGATAAACGTGTACCCTCACACAAAAAGGTGTAACTCAGCTCTGTTGAATTTGATCATAGGCAGAATGGTCCATCTTGTTGAATATCTAGGGGTATTGGCGTCATATAAACGTATACCCTTAAGCAGAAAGACTTGTGGTACCTGAATGCTCACAATTATCTAATATTGATAATGCTGCTCCCTCAAAAGAAAAGTTCATGAGTGTCAATTTGTTTAGTTTCAATACATGACTTGGGTTCTCTCAATTTTTTTTAGACTATGAAAGTAAGATATCATGAAACTGAATCTTTCATGCAAATGTGATTCTGGTTTTTGTTTTATCATGCACAGTGAACTTATCCATTGGTTGTAGTGCATGAACTCCAAATTTTATCATATTTAAACCAGCACTCTTTCTGACAGCAGTTTCTAATTTCATATGACTGAAGACTCTATGCTTTAGAATGCTTATTCATGAACCACCTGTTCAGAATGCCAGTCAGTTCTTCTCTTGATTCCTCCATTGTATTTAATTTTTCCCTCCTCTTTGTTGATGGCAAAGGGGGAGAATGTTGTCTAGGGGATGTCTAGTTGTCTAGGGGATGTCTAGTGGGAGAATACATATCTGTCTGAATTCTGAAGTCATTTCTGAATTAATTCCAAGGGAGAGTTTGAGGCAGTGAGTTGCATGCATTCATAGCATCTGCATGTCAATCTGCATAACACATCATGTCTTTCATCAAACATATATATCTATGATAGGTTGTTGCTACTCTACTTTATATGGGGTTGCCATCATCAAAAAGGGGGAGATTGTTGTGACCCCTCTATGTTGATGATGTTGACACTTGCTCTATTCTTTGGCAACACCATTGTTTTGATTGATTGGCAACTGAGTTTGATTTGATGAAATTGCTCCATCAGATTGACTATGTGTTCTTTGCTTTTAATACACTGATGTCTGCAATTCTTACTGTCATAAGTCCACACACACTGCATCTCAATTAAATTGATTATGTGTGCATAGCGTCAACGCATCATGTTACAGCGTCAACGCATAAGTCCACACACTGCATCTCAATTAAGTTGATTATGTGTGTGCAGCATCAACGCATCAATGTTACAGCGTCAACGCACCGTTGGCTTTGAACCTCAGAGTCTGTACATCCAAATTGCCCTTGATCTGGTGAAATGTATACACTCATACACTGTAGCCTTCACACATTAAAGTCCATACATTCATCAATTACTTTTCACTCAAGGTAAAGTCTATACACTGGGGTCTTTTCCCTACGTATCTTAGGCGAAGTCTGAACATTCGATTCTGAAGCCTGAAGTCTATACAGTCCAGCCTAGTCCTACGATCAAGGCTTTAGCTACACTCAACTCTATACATTGGCTTCACTTCATGAAGTCTGTACACTGCTTCAAGAGCTTCAAGTCCACACATCGCTCAAAGTCTGTACAGAGTCCAGCGTCTCAGTTAGCGTCTCATACACTTGAGCAAAGTCTGTACATCCACAGTGTTACTCAAAGTCTAAACATTAATCTTCTAATCCAAAGTATATACAATGGTCTTCACACTTGAAGTCCATACATTCGATGTGCAGAGTTGATGTCTATACTGTGTCCTTGCTGTTCAAGTCTATACACTGACGGCTGAACTAAGAACCCTATACATCGTCTGTCTGCACTAGAGTCTCTTGGAGTCTATACATTGCACTCGTCTTCTAAAGTCTATACACTGAAGTCTTCACATTCGCGTGCATAACATGAAGTCCATAAGTGGGCAAAGTCTGTACACTGTCCATGCTTCATGCAGCGTCAACTCATCCTTCTTGCTGCGTCAACTCCTCAAGTATATACAATGTTTTCCTTCGCATGAAGCCTTTAAGTGCATTATGTCTATACAATGCCACTAGGATTTAAAGTCTATACAGCCGTTGCCTCCCTTGTTGAAGTCAACACTTTGGGCAAGTCTGTACGTTGTATTTTGCCTTTACAAGTCTATACAACGATGTATATACAATGAAATGTACATGCTTAAATCTTATGTCTTTGTTCTTGTTGCTGAAGGGACAGGGTCGACGCCTGGAGCTTAAAGCATCCACGCATCAGTAGACGAAGCTTTCACGATGTCTTCTATCGCGTCAACGCCACATGAAAGCAGCGTCGACGCAGCAGTTGAAGAAGCATTCGTCTTCACAGGCCATTCCACTGCGTCAACGCCACAAGCAAGTAGCGTCGATGCAGCAGCTAAAGAAACGAGGCAAATGGCTACTAGAATGCCTCACTGCGTTAACGCCATTAAGTGAAAGCGTCGACGCAGCAAGTACCTGGCTCGTGATCCGAAAAGGACTCGGTATTCAGATGAGGACATGTGTACTGACACTCCATTGCATGCTGCCACGTGGTCCAAATTGCTGGGCGGGAAACGTGGAGAGCACACGCCTGCTGGTGTTGCTGCTATATATACAAGCCTTCTTCCACAGAAGAAAGCTGATCGACGCAGAAGAAGAAAAAGTCTATACACTCAGCAGCAGTGAGCCTTCGATCCACAGAGAGAAAAGAGAGAAGAAAAAGATACAGAGAAGAAGAAGAAGAAATAGAGAAGAAGGAGAAAAGAGAGAGAGTGAGGTGAGAGAGAGCTGATCGAGAGTGAGAGTGAGAGTGTTTGTATCTCAGTCTCGTGGTTCAAAACCAGAGCTAAGCTTTGCTCTTTAAGAGCTACATTGCTTTTGGTTTTTTGTTTTTCGTTTTGATTCTGTCTTTCATTTCCGAATGCTATTTCCTCAAGCTGTGTGTCAGCGGTCTTGCAGTGGTGGTCTCCATTGGACGGGTTAAGCTGTATTTCCCCAGCGGTTGCAGAGGATCAGATCCTCTGGTCGGCAAGCTGTAGTGCCCAGCGAAGCTGTGTATCAGCGGGTTGTTTGGCCAAGCTGTAAAGCCCAACGGACGCAAGCTGTGCTGCGCAGCAGGAAGCCATACTCGGTTGAGTGTGGGGTGGACGTAGGTCGTTGACCGAACCACGTAAAAATTGTGTGTGCAGTGTGTTTGTGTTTTTGTGTGATCTGTGTGCGATGGGATTTCTTGCTTAGCTTGTTTGATTGCATCGCTTATGATCATGTCTAGCTTTCTACCTTTTGCTTAGCACTTTTCATTTAGATTTATTGATGCTTGCCTAAATTTCGCTCTAGAACTTACAATAGTTTTAAATTAGGTAAGTTGATCTATTCACCCCCCTCTAGATCCACACTTAGTGGAGATAGACTGCGTCCATCTAACCCAACAGAGGTGTGAAGCCTCCTCCCCTCCCCCTCTCTGAGTGAGAAGCTCAGCACCGCCGCCGCCATCGAGCCGTCGTCGCGCCACCACCGCCACCGCATCGGAGTTCTATCCAAATCAGGACAGAGGGTTGAAGCCCAAATTTTATCTCCTCATCAAGAGATCTGATCGAGCTTCCATTTTGAGTGTTTGTTCTTCTTGTTATCCCCTATCTCTATTTAAAATTTTGTGTCAATCAAAGGTCATTTGGTATTTTTCTCGATTTTTAGTTCCACCCCTAACAGTCTGCCAGTTTACAGATCTACAGGATAGGAGTCGGTTCTTCTATTTTTCCCGCCCCCTTATACATCTCCAAAAAAAACCCCAAAAATTCATACGTGTTCCTTACTTTCCTACCTTCCACCAATAAGTTTTCTAGAATCTAGATCTATTGTTTTCCCTTCGGTCAAAATTCATTTTCAGGGAAAACTCAATCTATCTTGTGTGTCTGCCTGTCCGAGCCAGCAGAAACCTTTGAGGGATAGTCATTTTCATTTTCAATCCATTCACTTTATGGATCTGAAAAAATTACATATTGTAGCCCTCTGAGTCCTCTATCCATCGGTACCAAGTTTGCATCGATCCGACATTAGATCTGGCCGCAAGAAATCTTTTTGTGAAGGCACGCAGAGCAGATCTAAGGACAGGCCAGCAACTCAGTCTGAGAATTAATTCCTCAAAAAATACGCCGACTCACCTTCGGCGACCGCCGCTCCTGGAGATCGATCGGCCACCCATCAGAAGCATCCCAGCCAGTCGCCGCAGCAAGAGTCGACCGGAAGCCGCCATCCCAATTACTGAGTTCCCTTGCTGTACCGAGTTGGAACAGTACGGAGTTGGAACCGAGTCGGACCAGCAGCCCGTCTCCAGCCCAAATTGCTGCCCGTCAACCCGAGTTCACTACTCCCGGGCCCCACATTGTAGCCCTTTACCTCCCTACGTGGAGTGGGTGATAAATTCATTTCTGTAATATTTGTACACCGGGAGTACAAGCTTCGGCCGGGGTCGTCTTCCCCACGCCCGAAGCGTGGAGGTAAACTCGCCTCCCTCTTTATCGCATTTGCTTATTTTGTATATTTTTGAATGCCGCTGCTAGAGTGATAGGAACGTAGCTCGATATATTTTTTTTATCACCGCTGAGGGAGAGAGCAAAACTCGTCCCATGACTCAATCCGAGTACACGTAGAAAAGCTGATACCCGAGACTCATTGCCGGTTTCTCAACCGCGCACGATCCCACGTTTCCCTCGCTAGGGACGAGTTGCGAGTTAGAGTCCCAAGTTTGCTGGTCCATCCCGCATCAAAAGGTCCTCGACCTCACCCTGCCAAGGCACCAGCTCGGAGATATCCTCATGGGGATTTATCAACTCTGGCCCCGGTACCTCCCCCTCCTACTCCCCTGGGGGCGGCCATTGCCAAGAAATAGGAGAAAAATAGGACGAAGAACCTCAAAAGGCGGCTCAAGAAACAAGCTTAGCAAGCGGTGCCTTACAGGCTCCGACCAAGCCAATGCCTCTCCAGAGGCTCCAACGGTTCATTGACGACCTAGAGGAATACATCCCTCCTCGTCCTACCGGAGCTCTCCCGCTCGATAGCTATACCCCGTGGGAAGAAATGCAGAAGCAAGCCCCACCTCAGAAGCTGGGTCCAAGAGATGATCTAGAAACTCAAGAACAGCAAAAGGCTCCTCATCCTAGAAGAACTCTCATTGTTCTATAAAGACAAGGAGATCATAACAGACCAGTCGGAAGAAATGCTTCGGAGCTACACCTGCAATATGGTGGCTATTCCACCCCCTGACAACATCAACGCTTCCCGGCGAGGCGAACCAGTGGCCTCCCAAACCAGACAAAGGACTATTGCCCCGCTCGGGCTACAGCCAGCTCTAGAACACATAGGCCGTGGCCGAGGACGTGATCGGGGTTGTAGGAGAATTCCCGAGCTACCCCTTCACTCGTCCACCTTCGACCTGGAGCGAATCATTCTCTTTCGAGGAAAGGAACCTGCCCCCATTCTGGAGGTAGAAATTTGGAAAGGGGCCGACATCTTCGACCCCTCCGACGCGGAGGGGATAGCTTCCAGCATTCCAGTCTCGGCACCAGCTTATTCCTCTTCTGTAGAACAAGCAAGACCGTCCGTTAAGGACGAGCCAGCTCACCAGACACTCCCAAAAGAGCCATCATTGGCACCCCTGTTCCAAGAGTCCACAGGTGATTAGAGCCAGTCCGATCCCAGTGGCAAAGGCAAGCCAGTGCAACTCCCCGACGGGGAGTGACGCGGCAGCCCGCAGAAAGCTCAGCCTGACATACTACCTTCCTTGGAGGATGCTCGAGCTCGAGCCGACCGGAAAGTCCTCCACTAGATGAAGCGCTTCCCTGCCAGCATTACAATCTGGGAAGCCATTGCTTGGAGAAAAGAGTTGAGAGAAACTCTTATCAAAATACTCTAAGAGCAAGAAGCCTATGAAGCACATGTCACGGAAATGAAGGCGGCTGCCTATGAAGTCTTCACAGCCACCGTCTCTTTTACGGAGAGGGACATGCTGCTATCTCCTCCGTGCCACAACCGCCCTCTCTACATGAAGGGGAAGATCAATAGGCATGAGGTGAACTGGATCCTAGTGGACACAGGTGCTGCTGTCAACATCATGCCGTTGAAGACATTCAAGATGTTATATCTGACCCCATACCTCCAGAAGGTTCAGGCGGTCAAGATATCTGGCTTCAACCAAGACACTAAGGACGTCCTCGGCAGGGTGGACGTCGATTTAGTGCTCGATGATTTCACCTCCAAGGTGACATTTTACATCATCGATGCCAACACATCATATAAAGTGCTATTGGGCAGACCCTGGCTCCATGAAAGTTGGGTCATCCCACCAACTCTCCACCAATGCATCAAGTATGCCAAGGGCTGGGAACAACACACGGCCTTTTGGTGCGGACACCCGAGCAGCTGATCGGCACGATACGCCGAGCCACCGGTACCGCACGCGGAGCACGACACGAGCCACCTCAGCGTCCATCTGGCTTGGAGACAGCCTGAAGACTCCGCCTTGAGCCTCCCCATTTATTATATTTAGCTAGACTTTATGTGTGTGTAATTTGTATTTATTTCGTTGCATTCGGTTTGCCATTTTGAGTGTAATAGGGACTTACGAGCATTTCGGACCCCGTGGGCCCCACGGGCCCCCCGGGCCCCACCACATTGGGCCACCTCAGCCTAAGGTCCCACGTGGGGTCAGTCAACATGCCACATGGGGCATCTAGAAGTTTGAATGGTCAATTGTCCACATGGGGGACAAGGGACCAAAATAGTCAACATTTCCAACCAACACCCACCTACCATGTCAAGCTTGTTCCCCCCTAGTCAATAGGCTGTCCCCCCCTTATTTTTTTAATTGTATTTTTGTGGAATGGTCACAAACCATCCCAACCCTCCATCTCACACCCCTAGATCCAACGGTGGAGGATGGATTAGATGGGTGACCTATATATGCTTGTATTTTCCCATTTTGATGAATTAATGCCATTTGAATCAAACTTAATGTTGGAGCAAGGCCTAGGCCGCCCCCTTCCTCTCTCCCTCTCTCCCTTGCAGCTGTGAAGGCTGCCTCTTGGTGGTGTGACTCCACCCTATCAGTTCCGGTCGCCGCCGCCGCCGCCACGAGCCGCCATCGCCACCGCCGGAGTTCTGTCCATGCAGTACCACAGCCACTTCCACGAAATTCCAGTCTCCGTCACGGCCTCAGATCGAGCTGGAACTTTTACTGGATGTCCCAGAGGTGTCCAGAACGTCCTCAGAATTTTGGTTGGTCATAAAGATCTCATTTGGTATTTTTTTATTTTCGTCCAATCACAGTTTCCAGATCTGTCTACTATCTATTTCCATTTCCACCCGCCCAGAGTTCTAAGTCTTAGGTCCTTTTTTTGATTTTCTTTGGTTCGCCCAATTTAACTGGGTGTTCCTTGCATCCATCCCTTCATCCAACATTTTTTTTAATTTTTGTTTCGTCCATTTCATATTTTATAAAATTCGTTCTCAGTCCTAGCTACAGTTCTGTTCCCCAGTTCCCAGATCCGACCACCAGACACTCCAAAAATCCTACCAAATCACCACCACCTCCAAATCCAATTCTAAAAATTGTCCCAGCTTCTTGGTTTGATTATCTACAAAGTTGAAGAAGAGCTCAAAGTCTGATTCCTACGGAAAGTAGGCGGTCAACGGTGGTTCTCAGACAAGTACCCTGTAAATCTGATGTCTCGGTTACTGTACAACAGGGACTTGTAAATTCATTAAAGTCTAGATCCGGCTAGATCCATCAGATCTCTCTGAGTCTAGATTGAAGCATTTGAAGAGAGCTTTCCAACGATAGCTCATGCGTCCCGATCCGACGTCGGGATCGACCGCAGCGGCTGTTTTCGCCGGAGCGCGCGCAGGGAAAACAGAACTGAAATCCGTGGGCAGCCATTCCACAACTTGAAGATCGGACCCGACCGGCCACCAATCGGTGTCTCCGGCCGACCACCGTCCGTGGAGGCGCGCCACTAGGGGTCTCCATCATAGTGGGACCCACCTCCGCAGATCCGGAGGACAGCGCCATCCGTGGGCCCCACGGGCCCGCAGAACCCGCCGTTCGGGAAGCACGAAAACGCGGAGTTCGGCGCGTCGAGTCGACATCAAGATGCTGCCTGTCAACCTGATTTGCGTGATCCCCGGGGCCCACATGTGACCTTTTACCTCCCTGCGTGGAGTGGGTCAAATTGTTGTATTTCTGTAAAATTGTGTTAACCGGGAGTCCGTGATTGGCCGGGGTTGTCTTCGCCACGCCAGGTGCGTGGAGGTAATGATCCGAACTTCTTGGCGTTACATTGCTTAGCTAGTATACGGTCTTAGGCCACTGCCGAGAGTGTAGGTACTAGCCCGTGTGTCCATGTCACCGCTGTGAGAGTGAGTGTGACCCGTCCCGTGACTCGATCCGAGTCCGGAAGTTGAGTCGGACTACCCTTGACCTCCGCCGGTTCCTTAACCGCGCACGGTCCGCGCTTTCCCTCGCTTGGGACGACGAGTGAGCTTCCACTTCTGTTAGCGACGTTTTGCCACTAGGAGCTCGTAGTGTCGGGCTTAGTGTCACCCTGGTGTGTGCTGCTGGTCGCGTCTTCATCTAGAGTCCGAGGGTGGCACCTAATAGTGTCGTCTCCCGTGTCCGTCCCGCATCAGTTTGGTATCAGAGCGAGTCGAGTCTAGGGTAGTCGTTGCATATGTCTTGCATAGTCTAAGTCAAGTCTAGGATCATCATCATTTCAAAATAACAAAAAAAAGGGTGTTTTCAAATTGCATTTGCACCCTTTATTCGGTATCTTAAAAGGTGTTGTCCGAACGTTAGGCTACGCCTACCGGGAGGTCGCACACTTGCGGGAGTGATCTTCGGATCGATTAACTCCGCCCCGTACCGGATATTGGTTTAGGTCTAAGTGTATTGTCTAGTGTGTGTTTGCATTAGTCGGTTTGTCTTGTCTCTTGTCATCATGCCCATCTTGTAGTTCTGAGTTTCTCATGGAGTCCCAATCACTCGGGCAATATGGCCGTTGGTCTACCCATGGGCTGGGCAACCATCCTCTCCCCTTCCGTAGGCCCGAAGCCTCGGATTTTTATGGCTCTAATGACCCGGGCGACTACCTCAATTGGGAGGCCACCATGGACAAATATTTTGAATGCTACACCATGTCTGATGCCATGCAAGTTAGTTTTGCCCGAGAGAGGCTTGTCCACAAAGCCGCATGGAAATGGGAGAGTATTGAGCGCATGAGAGAGGTTAGGAGGCAAAGGCCCATCGAGTCGTGGCATGAGATGAAGGATGAACTTAGGAAGGTCTACCTACCCGGCCCGATCACCTCCAACCGACCCCACCCAATCACATCAACCCAAGTGGGCCATAATCGGAGGCAACGCGCCACGCATGTAGAAGAGCCTAGGTCCACGACTAAGCCGACTTCATATGGGGGAGTCCATCACATCGCTCCTACTCCAAACCCCACCATTGCCGAACTCTTCCAAATCATTTTGGATAAGGTGGATAGGAAGTGTGATTATATTGAGTCCCTGCTTCCCCCTTGCCTACCTCCTAGCCGAGATAGAACCAAGCATGACCCTAAGAAGGTAGCAACCGGTAGTCCCAATCCAGTGTCATCTAGAGTGCCATCCCGAGGTCCTCTCCCCATCTTGGTGGATCCTCTTCCCCCACCCATGAGAGCTCCATTGCCTACACCCCCTGTCCATCAGGAGGATAAGGGTAAGGACCCACTTATCAGGGAGCATGGTGGGTCACGACAGCAGTGTTATCGCTGCCAGGGGTTCGGCCACTATGCCGGACAGTGTCCCACTCGGACATCTCTAGCCCTAAGGGACAAAAAGGGTGGAGAAGCCCACCTCTCCGATATTTATTCTAAGCCACCTCAGCTCGAGCCACCCGTGTTTCTAACGCGTATGCTTTACATAGCCGAGCCACTACTTAGTTGGCTCAAGGATGACTTGGTCCCACTTCCCTTCCCATCTATGGACCCTATCCTACCTCTGGTGCCAATCAATTCATTTCACACCACTTTCTGATCTAGTCACTACGTGGATACATTGGATGACCTTCTTAAAGGGTTAGACCGGCAATTGATATTTACGCACTTGTTGGCTCCAGGCTTCGACCAACCCACAGGTCGTAGTTTCACACATCCCGCTTTAGGGTCCATCACCTCCGTGTACACCGTGGGTCATGTTACCACGGAGGTTCTTCTACTCCTCCCTATGTCGGCCGAGCTCGACTTCATTCCCATATGCCCAAGGGAGGAATCTTACTTTCTACCTATGACTGCCGTCCCACCTCTCATAATGAATGAAGGTGATCATTTACACCTCCTAGATTTTCAAATGTGGGACAATGATTTGTGGAAGCCTAGTCTGAGGGGTCATACCTTCTTTGATACCTTCGACCCATTCTCTTGTGGACCCCGTGACCCACCATATTTACTCCACCTTTTCGAGCAAGTCCACCATCATACCCCTACCGTCTCATCTCCCTTCATGGATGAAGGAGACCAACAACACCTTCTAGACTTCCACACATGGGATCTTGAGATGAGGGAATCCATATCGAGGGGTCACACATTCTTTGATCCCTTCGATCCCTTTCTTAGTGGGCCCCTTGGTCCACAATCTCCATTCCACTTCTTTAGGGGAGGTCACCATTATACCCCTCCCCCATGGGCTGGACCATCGGCACCCACTGAGTCCGTTCACGGGCAAGAGACACCCGACCCTCCTATCCCACCCAAACCTCCCAAATCCAAAGGACCGTCTTATGGTTGTACCGACATTCGGTCACACTTAGGGTATGCATGGCACACATTCGGATGTCCTGGACCACCTTGCATATGATTGGGTCGGACTAACTGTAGGGTTGTTTAGGGTCGTGTGTGCATCTGTGTGTTTTTTTCTTTTTGTTAGGCATGTTAGGAGTCTACATGACGACGTCCGTCGTCACAGTAAGGCCAGCAATGCACGGTACAAGGAGTTAGCCGATGTCCATCGACACCACCGAGAGTTCCAAGAGGGTGAATATGTCATGATCAGGGTAAGACCTGAACGTTTCCCTCTGGAACCGTTAAGAAGTTGCAAGCTCGCGGAGTCGGTCCCTTTAGAGTGTTGAAACGCGTTGCATCCAATGCGTATGTTGTGGACCTGCCCGAGGAATATGGTATAAGCTCTACCTTCAATGTATCGGATCTTGTTGCATATAGGGACCCAGCGGTGATCCCTAGTGAGCCTTTTGAGCCATCTCCTCCCCTTGAGAGTGATCCCACACCTGAGTGTCCACTTCCACCTCCAGCCCCTTTTTCACGGCAGCGTGAGCATATAGATCGTATACTGGACGAGCAAGTGACAGTTACCAGGAGTGGATCTTACCCGCGCTACCTAGTGCGATGGAGAGGACGGCCCGCTACTGAGGACACATGGATCACACATGGCGAGTTGCAGCGGATTGATCCAGACCTTTTGGAGCGATACAGGAGCGATGCAGACCCTTACTCGACAGGGTCGAGTTTCTCCCACCCGGGGAGAATTGGTGCGGACACCCGAGCAGCTGATCGGCACGATACGCCGAGCCACCGGTACCGCACGCGGAGCACGACACGAGCCACCTCAGCGTCCATCTGGCTTGGAGACAGCCTGAAGACTCCGCCTTGAGCCTCCCCATTTATTATATTTAGCTAGACTTTATGTGTGTGTAATTTGTATTTATTTCGTTGCATTCGGTTTGCCATTTTGAGTGTAATAGGGACTTACGAGCATTTCGGACCCCGTGGGCCCCACGGGCCCCCCGGGCCCCACCACATTGGGCCACCTCAGCCTAGGGTCCCACGTGGGGTCAGTCAACATGCCACATGGGGCATCTAGAAGTTTGAATGGTCAATTGTCCACATGGGGGACAAGGGACCAAAATAGTCAACATTTCCAACCAACACCCACCTACCATGTCAAGCTTGTTCCCCCCTAGTCAATAGGCTGTCCCCCCCCCCTTATTTTTTTAATTATATTTTTGTGGAATGGTCACAAGCCATCCCAACCCTCCATCTCACACCCCTAGATCCAACGGTGGAGGATGGATTAGATGGGTGACCTATATATGCTTGTATTTTCCCATTTTGATGAATTAATGCCATTTGAATCAAACTTAATGTTGGAGCAAGGCCTAGGCCACCCCCTTCCTCTCTCCCTCTCCCCCTTGCAGCTGTGAAGGCTGCCTCTTGGTGGTGTGACTCCACCCTATCAGTTCCGGTCGCCGCCGCCTCCGCCACGAGCCGCCATCGCCACCGCCGGAGTTCTGTCCACGCAGTACCACAGCCACTTCCACGAAATTCCAGTCTCAGCCATGGCCTCAGATCGAGCTGGAACTTTTACTGGATGTCCCAGAGGTGTCCAGCACATCCTCAGAATTTTGGTTGGTTATAAAGATCTCATTTGGTATTTTTTTATTTTCGTCCAATCACAGTTTCCAGATCTGTCTACTGTCTGTTTCCATTTCCACCCGCCCAGAGTTTTAAGTCTTAGGTCCTTTTTTTGATTTTCTTTGGTTCGCCCAATTTAACTGGGTGTTCCTTGCATCCATCCCTTCATCCACCATTTTTTTTTAATTTTTGGTTCGTCCATTTCATATTTTCTAAAATTCGTTCTCAGTCCTAGCTACAGTTCTGTTCCCCAGTTCCTAGATCCGACCACCAGACACTCCAAAACTCCTACCAAATCACCACCACCTCCAAATCTAATTCTAAAAATTGTCCCAGCTTCGTGGTTTGATTATCTACAAAGTTGAAGAAGAGCTCAAAGTCTGATTCCTACAGAAAGTAGGCGGTCAATGGTGGTTCTCAGACAAGTACCCTGTAAATCTGATGTCTCGGTTACTGTACAACAGGGACTTGTAAATTCATTAAAGTCTGGATCCGGCTAGATCCATCAGATCTCTCTGAGTCTAGATTGAAGCATTTGAAGAGAGCTTTCCAACGATAGCTCATGCGTCCTGATCCGACGTCGGGATCGACCGCAGCGGCTGTTTTCGCCGGAGCGTGCGCAGGGAAAACAGAACTGAAATCCGTGGGCAGCCATTCCACAACTTGAAGATCGGACCCGACCGGCCACCAATCGGTGTCTCCGGACGACCGCCGTCCGTGGAGGCGCGCCACCAGGGGTCTCCATCATAGTGGGACCCACCTCCGCAGATCCGGAGGACAGCGCCATCCGTGGGCCCCACGGGCCCGCAGAACCCGCCGTTCGGGAAGCACGAAAACGCGGAGTTCGACGCGTCGAGTCGACATCAAGATGCTGCCTGTCAACCTGATTTGCGTGATCCCCGGGGCCCACATGTGACCTTTTACCTCCCTGCGTGGAGTGGGTCAAATTGTTGTATTTCTGTAAAATTGTGTTAACCGGGAGTCCGTGATTGGCCGGGGTTGTCTTCGCCACGCCGGGTGCGTGGAGGTAATGATCCGAACTTCTTGGCGTTACATTGCTTAGCTAGTATACGGTCTTAGGCCACTGCCGAGAGTGTAGGTACTAGCTCGTGTGTCCATGTCACCGCTGTGAGAGTGAGTGTGACCCGTCCCGTGACTCGATCCGAGTCCAGAAGTTGAGTCGGACTACCCTTGACCTCCGCCGGTTCCTTAACCGCGCACGGTCCGCGCTTTCCCTCGCTTGGGACGACGAGTGAGCTTCCACTTCTGTTAGCGACGTTTTGCCACTAGGAGCTCGTAGTGTCGGGCTTAGTGTCTCCCTGGTGTGTGCTGCTGGTCGCGTCTTCATCTAGAGTCCGAGGGTGGCACCTAATAGTGTCGTCTCCCATGTCCGTCCCGCATCACCTTTCAGACCTGTCGCCATTCACTCCAGCAGAATGCAATCTCGCCGATGCTGTGATCTACTTCGGGGGGATCAGTCCATACCCCGTGATCAAGAGAAAAATCAACGGCTGGCTCTCAGAGGAAGATGATGATGATCTCTTCTCTATTGACGAGGAAAAGGCCAAGCTCCATCGGCTATGCCTCAGCTCCAAGTCAACCCCAGATCACCCCGAGAGGCGTAAAATCAATTTCGAGGCTAATCTTATTAGCCGAGCTATCGACAAGGGCAAATGCTTGCCACCAGACTATATCCAGCTCCCATGTGCATCAGAAGAGCACAGGGTTGAGTCGTTAATGACATTTATTGTTACCTTCAAGCGACAATGCAGAAACAAGAAAAAGGCTAACAGGTACAAGCCCATTGTCTTCCATAAGGGAGACATGTCCCTCAAGCCCCACCAGAGGATGACTTCGGTTGGTCCAAACGAGCCGATGACACCCCTGAAGTCATCCAAGTACTGGATGACATGCCGCCGCACATTCGGGAGATGTGTCTGAAGCAACACATCCCCCAATGGCAAGCTTCCGCACAGCGAAAATATTTTTGCTAGTTGTGGACCCCTTCCCAGGTCCGGGGGCAACCCCCGTCCTTTCATAAGGATACCAAGGGACTTGGCTATGACCAAGACCTAGACTTCCGTGTCTACTACGCGGTCAACGTCATAGGCTTGACATAGCCAGTCGATGACTAGGCTAAAGTCGAGGGAAAGTTTGACAATTCTGGGGATGAAAAAGAGTAGATCCTGACTTCGATCCCCATCAAAGCCAGCACTCCAGTTCAAGCAGTCGAGGAATCCTCCTCGCCTCCCTACAAAAATACTAGGGCTAAAGAAACCCCTCCTGCCACCCAGCTTGTCAAAGGACTCAGTTTGAAAAACTCTCCTGATGAGGGGAGTATCAAGGACGCTAGCTGTGAAGGGTTGTCAGCTTTAGTAGGCAAACCTAGAGAGGCTCCAGCGGCCCCAATCGACAACTGCTGGCAAGAAACTGGCGGTCCAGATCAATCCTTGGTGAATTCCAGTCACGAAAACTCCCCAGTCCCATTGGCGTCGGCTAGCAGCTTTGAAAATCAAGAAATACACAAGGCCGACACTGATGATGATGATTTCATCGACTTCCAACCCGCTCCTCCCGCGTTGGAGGACGGCGGCCAGGCGACCGTCGACGAACTCGTGGAAGTCAACTTGGGTGAAGATGAAGCCCATCAACCCACGTTCATCGGCGCTCTCCTCACCGAGGTAGAAAGGTAGGATTACAAGTAACTCCTGCTCGAATATAAAGACTTCTTCTCCTAGACATACAAGGAGATGCCAGGGCTCGACCCCTCCGTAGTGGAGCACGAGCTAGCTATTTCTCCCTCAGCCACCCCAATCAAACAGCGGCGCATGCGCCATGAGCTGGAGCTCCAGGTTTCGACCGAGGTCAGCAAGATGGCAGAGGTTGACCTCATCGAGCCGTGCATCTGCCCGATCTGGCTCGCCAACATAGTCCTAGTCAAGAAGAAAAGTGGTCAAGTCTGCGTCTGTGTCGACTTTCAGGACCTCAACAAAGCATGTCTGAAGGACGACTTCTCGATCCCGATCACAGAAACAATGGTCGACATGACCATCGCCCATGAAGCCTTGTCTTTTATGGATGGGTCATCTGGCTATAACCAGATTCAGATGTCCCTTGGAGAAAAAACTATACTGCCTTCCGATCCCCTAAAGGGATTTTCAACTACAAGCGCATGCCCTACGGTTTGAAGAATGCCGACGCTGCTTACCAAAGGGACATGACCAAAATATTTGATGAGATGCTGCACAACATCATCGAGTGTTATGTCGATGACCTCGTCGTCAAAACAAAAAGGCGCGAAGACCATCTGCGCGATCCATGCCAAGTCTTCGAGCGTCTCTGGCAATATGGGCTCAAGATGAACCCCATGAAATGCGCCTTTGGCGTATCCAACGGCAAGTTCCTCGGCTTCGTCGTCAGATATCGAGGAATCGAGGTGGACTCCAGCAAGATCGAAGCGATCCAGGAGCTTCCACCACCCACGAACCTTACCTAGCTCAAGTCCTTCCAGGGAAGACTGACCTACATTCGAAGGTTCATCTCCAACCTCTCTAGTCGATGCGTGTCATTTGGCACGCTAATGAAGAAAGACGCCCAGTTTATATGGGACTCAGAATGCCACGTGGCTTTCGAGCAGATCAAGGAGTATCTCCTCACTCCCCCGGTCTTGGGGGCACCAGTCAAGGGTAAACCCCTTATACTCTACATCGCCGCCATGGATGCTTCGTTGGGGGCTCTGTTGGCGCACATCACTATGGAGGGTAAAGAGCAGCCGCTCTACTACCTCAGCTAGAAATTGATTGGTGCCAAGTACCACTACTCCCCCATGGAGAAAGTCTGCTTGGCATTAGTATTCGCCATCAAGAAGCTATGGCATTACCTTCTGTCCCATCGAGTCGACCTCATATCCAAGCCCGACCCCTTGAAGTACCTCCACCGACAGCCCGTCCTCTCAGGCCGACTGGGAAAGTGGGCTCTCCTACTAATGGAGTACGACATTACTTATGTCCCCAGAAAAGCAATCAAGGGACAGGGCATGGCTGAATTCTTGGCAGCCCATCCAGTACTGGACGACTCACCTCTCAACACGGAGCTCCCGGAGGAGGAGTCCCTTTTTGTCCAATCACAACAACCGGTTGAACAGAGCAGAGATGTCTTGCATTACTGGCAGCAAGGTGCTCTCACAGCCAATGTACCTTGCTGGGAGCTCTACTTCGATGGCACTTCCCGAAAGATTACCTGGAATAATCAAAGTCCAGCCGTCATGGTAGGTGCCGGCATTGTTTTCCTGACTCCTTAGGGTGGAGTTTTGTACAACTCATGCGCTCTTATGAAGTCCCTGACCAATAATGAAGTCGAGTACGATGCTCTGATTATTGGGCTTCAGATGGCTCTCGACATGGGCATCAAATGCCTCAAAGCTTATGGTGACTCTCAGCTAATAGTCCGGCAAGTCCTTGGCATCTACGACGTGCAAAAGCCGGAGTTGGTCCCGTACCACACCACCGTCACCAGACTTACCCAGAAGTTCTATTTCTTCGAAATAGGTCATATTACCAGAAGTTGCAACACTCAGGCAGATGCCCAGGCAAAATTAGTTGTGGCCATCAAGCTCCCGCCTGAGGGCAAGGTCGACATCACAGTCAAGCAAAGGAGACTGATGCCGGGCTCACTCGAAGGTGACTCCGGTCTCACCATCTACGAGGTCCATGACCCCTACCAGAACACTCCTCCAGAAGATGAAGATTGGCGGGAGCCCATCATCAAGTTCAAAAAAGGGTGGCTCCCTTCTAACCGAGCTCAAAGAGTCCAGCTACTCCACCGAGCAACATCCTATGAGTTGATTGGCGACTCCCTGTACCAACTGGTCCACGAGAAGGACAAGTCGATTCTCTTGAGATGCGTCTCCCCAGCCGAGGCTCGAGCCATTATGCAGGAAGTTCACTCCGGATTGTGCGGTGCGCACCAGGCCGGAGATCGAATGAAGCACAACATCAACCTCAAAGGCTTCTATTGGCCAACCATGTACGCGGATTGCGTCCAGTACACCCGTACATGCCATCAGTGCCAAGCCTTCGGCCTGGTACCTAGTAGACCTCCTAATCCACTGCGTCCCACAGCCCCTACTTGGTCATTCGCCGAGTGGGGCATGGACATCGCAGGGCCTTTCACGCCATCTTCCAAGGGCCATAAGTATATCTTGGCCGCCATCGACTACTTCTCTCGCTGGGCGAAAGTCCTTCCTTTGTGGGAGGTCACCGGCGAGGTGGTCGCCAGATTTGTCCGGCACAACATCATCTATCGATTTGGTACTCCCAGTTGCATAGTGTCCGACAACGGAACACCATTCAAGAATAGGGCCGTATATCAACTGGCGGCCAAATTTCACATCGACTGGAGAACCTCTTCGGTCTACAATCCCCAGGCCAATGGCTTGGCCGAAGCTTTCAACAAGACCCTCTACAAGCTCCTGGCAAAAATTGTTAGCCACCGAAAACATGACTGGGGTGAAAAGGTCTTCGAGGCATTATGGGCCTACCGGATTATCTACAAAACCCCTACGGAATGCTCGCCGTTCTCCCTTGTCTATGGAGTGGAAGCCGTCATCCCCATCAAAATCCAGTTAGCCTCTTACCGTGTGGCGGTACACACCGGCCTGGCCGGCCTAGATGAAGATGAATACCAGAGAAGGCTAGTAGAGCTCGCCGATCTAGAAGGCAAATGGCTCGAAGCCCACAAGCACCTGCAAGTATACCAGGCGCGCATGGCACGAGCCTATGACAAGCTCGTCAGGCAACGAGCCTTCAAGCAAGGCGACCTCGTCATGATCAAGGAAAAAGAAGTTGTGGCAGGGCGCTCCAGTGGAAAGCTACAGCTGAATTGGCGGGGTCCATACATCATCTACAGTGTCTATGAGGGTGGGGCCTACACGGTCATCGACTACAAGAGTCATAAGCCGTTCCCGCCTCTCAATGACAAACACATGAAGCTATACTATGCACCAGAACATGAGTTCGCGCGCCATCTGGACTAGAGGCGTGCATTCCAGCCACCACCAGTAAAACTGGTCTTCTCTGGCGGAAGGCCAAACCAGCAATTGCTTTTGGCCTCCCATCCCAGTCAAGTAATAGGGCTGATCGAGCCCTTCCAGAACCACTGTCAGACATTCTCGGGAGTCAGCCTCCCACCTTTCATCCTTGCAACAACCAGGGCGAGGACGCTCAGATACCAGCAACAGCCCAACCGTCAGGCTCCCAGGTAAGTAAAAACAAAAAACAAAAAGAAAACAAAAACAATAAAAAACAACAACAAAAAATAAATAAAAAAATGGGTTTAAAAATAGAGATACCTCGGCGAACTCGGTCATCCTCGTCGCAAGGAGGAGACTGGGGGCAAAAAGGCCAACAACCCGTTTTAGGCGGAAACCCAAAAGGGCACCTCAGGCAAAATTGGGAAACCCCTCGATGTGAAAACCCGCAAGGGCGCGTCAAAAAAAGCTAAAGGTCAGCTCTGGCGAAAACTTGAAAGGGCGGTAGAGCCGATAATGAGAAAATCTTCCTCTTCTCACCAGTCAGGGTGGCCTTCCACCCACCCCTCAACAGGTCATAGGTCTCTCCAGTTACCGGCTTTCGATCAACCCACATTGCCAGATCATTAACCCTACACTCGCCAGTTAGCCGCACATCACCCTACTTAGCTCATTCTACCTTCGGCCCTCGCTCCGTCGTGGCGGGCCGACAAGTCCTAGTGTCTACGCGACATCCTAGTCACCATCCCAGCAAGCTCTAGTCTCAGCTTATTCCCAAATTTTTGTCATTCTAAACTACTACATCCTACACGCCTGTAAATCTAGAACTTTCAAGTCCTATTATGATCCTAGTTCCCCCTGCAATCCCTGACCCACCAGCTATAACCCCAATCACATCCTGCCATGACAAAGTCGCCCCCAGCACCATAACTTGATGATTTGTGAGAGCCCTTATTAAGGGTGGAACAATATCCAGTCATCTACATCCTCTAGTTCCAGGTTACGTCCTCTGACAGTGGCATGCCACGGGCGGCAATCTCCCAATTCAAAAAAAAATAAACAACAACAAAATGGGGTTAAAAATAGAGATACCCCGGCAGACCCGGTTGTCCTCATCACAAGGAGGCGACTGGGGACAAAAATTGCCACCAACCTCGCTAAGGTGAAAACCCGAAAGGGTGCCTCAGGTAAAATAGGGTAACCCCTCGGTGTAAAAATCTGTAAGGGCGCATCGGAAAAAGTATAAGGGGGCTAGCTCTGGCGAGAATCCGCAAGGGTAGTAGAGCTGGAAAAGATAAAAATAAAAAAAACCTTTCTCTCTCCATCTCTGCTCCTCACTGATGAAAGTCGTCGACCGCGACTGTTGACACCCGTTTTAAGCCTACAAGTCGAGTTATTTCTCTTATTTACTTCCGTGATGCCCTGAATTAACCCTTATTTTGGAGCCTTCTTTGAGCCTATTTTCGAGCCCATTTCTTGACCATTTTTCAATCCCATTGAGCTTTGGAAGCTTTTATCTTCAATTCCTCGACTTTCGGGTCCATTTCGGGCGAATTCGGAGCACAAACAGGCGTCTGGACGAACACCGCGCAAAGCTGCCTAAAGACCCCTGGTCACGGTCTCCTGGGAGACCGCTACCTTGAGGTCGCGGTCTCCTAGGTGACCGTAACTGGCCATTTTTAAAAAATCATATCATCGGCCTAGTGGTCTTCCCTAGACATCTACCTGATGGTAGCGGTCTTCCCAAGACTGCTACCCCCCATTTTGAGCCCCTTTCGCCCCGTTTCACCTCTATCGCCTGGCGGTCATCCCCTAGACTGTTTGTGGTACCCATGTGGTCTTCCCATGACCGTTTGCTTCCTTTTGCGGCAGCGCGATAGACCGTTTGCTAAACAGAGAGTCCAGATGATCCTGAACTCCGATTTCTTTGCCGCAGGACTCTTTGGACTCCTATTTGACTCCACTTTCGAGAGAGATAAGCCTCCACCTCGGTCTCCATTGATCCAGGACTCTTATCCCACTATTATCTCAAGGTTTATGCATCTATATCTCCGAAATTGGGTGCTTATCTCAGATTTAAACTCTAGGGTTTTCCTATTCATATAAATAGTGCCCAGCTCATAGGTCGCAAAGGGGGGCTCTTCTTCAACCTGTGGCGAAGCCATACTACACCGTCGACTCTCCTCTTCAACCTCAGGCTGTTAAGGGAAGTATTGTCTACGTTTTCTATGCTCAAGGGCTTGATTTCGTTCATCCTATCTTTAGTTCTCTCCTCCTACTTTTCACAAATCATCAAAGATTTCTATTTTTCTGCTACACCTGCACTTTTCTCCATTTTGCATAGCATATTCCCGCAGTTGTACCGCGTGCTTTTTCTCTCTACTCACTACAAGAAAATCAGTATTTACCTACATTTTAAAAGCGTAGGTATAGGTCCAAAAAACGTAGGTAAAACCTTTAGTCACATTTGCTTGCCACACTTTCAAAGCGTGGCGCTTGCTCGCGTGACTATAGGTTATACCTACGTTTCTATGAAACGTAGGTATAGTTCGACCTATCCCTACGCTTTCAAAGTGTAGGAATAGTCAACAAAAAGCGTAGGTAGATATCAACCTATACCTACGCTTTGAAAGCGTAGGAATAGTCCACGTATATAAGAGGTTGTACCTACGTTTCTAAAATGTAGGTATTACTTTTGGCCACGTAGTGAAAGAAACGTATGAAAAAGTATTAGCATCATTGTCTTAAAAACGTAGGAAAATAGTTTAACGTCGGTTAATAAAAACGTAGGAATAGGTTATCATTTTTTTAAAAAAAATCCTATTAATATATGTTCTCTTATCACCTATAATAATGCATCCATTCATATCTTCACATTCATGGATTGTATCACTCACAACCATGTTGATCCACACAATTCTCATTCACACCTATTTACAATCCATTCACTGAAGATAATTGAGGAACATACATTTACGATCCATTCACTGAACAATCTATTCACACCAAATTACAATCCTTCATTTCTTAAAAACTAAGGTTCGACTAACAAAAAAACTATCAAACTTCCGACAATATTTCATGCACAGAACCCCTTCCCCACACCCCCGACCAAAAAAAAAATCATTAGCACTTACACTTACGGATCAATCATAGGAGAAAGGATATATTGAGAGAAAAATATGAAAAGTAAATGATACCAATGAGAAAAACACAAAGATTCTAGATAGCGAACACTCATATAGTTCAAAATTATGGCAAATTTTCTTTGTTTCATAAATGTACAACTTCTTATCTTCTTACTGCACACAAGGATAGACATGTTCCTCAACAATCATCTTAACAAGAATTATTGAAGCACTTTAAAACACTAAAGTCCTCACATCAGAAAATCTATCAAATTTACAATGATATCCAATGTACACCTAAATTGCCAAAGTGAGAAATATTTTCAACTTAATTTATCTACGAAAAAAATTCATATAACTGGGCAGATCACCATGAATAAAAATAAATTCTAACCCATGCAATATCTCCAAAGTTGAAATCACCCCCTCATAAACTAGGATCTGTGGTCCCATTGACAACCTGACGTTAATAGCATCAACTCTTCCTGTAAGCCAATAATAACCATCACCATCCCTGAAACATCAAATAATGACTATAAGAATATTTAAAGGGAATAGCCTTTTAGAAAAAAATTCACCCTGTAGAAGTGAACACATTAGGCATGAAATAGTTGTCTAGGAACAAATGTGTAACATGCTTATGGATGTGTTGTGCCCAGATGGAAACATGTTACACATTAAGATCAAACATGAAATATGGTGAAGTAACTAAAAAACAACATTAAATGATATGTATGAAGCCTAAAATTTCAAACCCCCAAATTCTTTGAAGCTATAAGAGCTTAATTGTTGAGAATATGAGGATAACAACACCCACCCCACAATGCCCGCCCAGGTGATGAGATCACCATCTTCCAAAGGGACCACAGGCTTAAAAAACTTAAACAAACAAAAATTTCATCCAACCTATTCCTTTTGATTCCAAACTTCCTTCTACCATTCCAAAAATGAAAGAAAATTTCCCAAGAAGTAGACTTCGAAGCTGACAGTACTCATGACTCTCTAATAACAAAAAACATATCAAGCTCTATTCCTATCTTCCAACTCAATGTCCCTCAATTCTGTTAGTATTACATCACATGTACTTTATTTTCAGGTTGGCATGGCACCATTCGTGACACCAACAAATAACAAACCAAAGGTATTGATACATAGTTCAACATTATCATATGGTAGACATTAGCACATATGTTGAGATGATAAGAACAACCTATATATAGTGTGAGCAATTTTCCCATGGGTTATGATCCCTCAGTATAAAAGGAAAATGGTTTTTTGAAATGATACAACTTACAATTCCCTTCTTGAGCCCACAATCGATGAGTTCACGAGAAAGATAACTCAAATCACAGCGAGCAGAAACATTCACAATTGCCTAATGTTCAATGTGCTTTGGTTCCAAAAGCTTCTGCATGTGGGATAGAAAGCATGAATTTCACTATTGTAAGCCAAAAGGTTAGAAAAACACTAGACAATTATTTGAACTTATAGTTGAAGTTCCAGCCTCCATTTCGAGGAATGGATTCTTCATTACCAAAATGCAACTAACATACATATGATAAAGTTTAGGCCCATGAAGAAAGCTTGGATGAACATCTACTCCAACATCATGAAAGATAATTTAAAATTCTGGAACAAGGTTAGGGTAGTCACCTTTGGAGCATCCGGAATGCAACCATCAATACGAGTAAGTTACTTGTCAATAGAAATACCACATGAAACGAGCATTGGATCCTCATCATACCTATTACTTCTTACAGCTTGCCATGCAAAAAACTATTTTTATATGTCAAACATCAGAGCATTTATAAAAGTGTTTGACATGTTGGATTTAGTGGAATGTCAATCTAGAGGGGGAGGGGGTGAATAGGTTGACACTTTAAAAACTGATAGTGCAAGATCACACAATCCTTTGAGTAAGCTATTTCTAAATATGAATGTAGTATGAGATAATGTCGCAGTCGGACCTATTCAAGCATCTAGCGACACACAAACCACACATAAGAAAGCAAACCATAGATGAACACTTGGTTTTTTAAGGTGGTTCGGTCTCCCTATGGAGACCTACGTCCACCCCTCACTGAATCAGTGAGTATCCCTACTGAGCCTTACAGCTTAGCTAAATAGAGGAACAATTCCTCAACAACACTGAGCTCTACAGCTTGGCTAACAAGAGGAACCGATCCTCTTACCCGCTGACAAACAGCTTGTAGGCAACAACCCCAAACCCCTTGATCCAAGCACAGGCCGCTTGATCAAGACACCTCCCTCTACATACACTAGTACAAGAGAGAATCGCAGTAATAGAGTTCAAAATGAACTGTAAAACTTAAAATGGAAAACAGAAAATAGAAATGACTTTCAGATACAAATCAGAATTGGATCTCAGGTCTTGAACTCGATGATATGAAGGATGAAGCTCTTGATCGACTGGCTTCCTCTTCTTCGACAAAGAGATGTAGAAGAGCTTACGATTCAGCACTTTGGATGTTCCTTCTATCCAGGATGATGGAATTCTGAAACGCTTCCCCTTCTTCTTCGTGAACCAAGCAGCACCAAGGAGGAAGATGATGATCCCAGACCTTCTCCTTCAAAGCTCCTCTTCACCTCTATCTTCGACTGCAACATCTACAAGCATTCCCACGGCTCACGCCCCTCCTTCCCGTGAATATTCCCTTGTGGGCCTAAACCAGATTTTCTGGTTGGCCCCAATGATTGTCCTCTCCCAGATGCTTCTGGAATCGCGAGGGAAAAAGGGGCGCGTGCCCTTTTTGCTGATGTGGCATCTAATTTATCCATCATAGCTGGGGTCCACTAATATTCATTTGACGAAGCCCAGATGGCATCAACCCTGTGTGACTGAAAGGTTAACGCATACTTGCATAGCACGAAGGACTGTAGAGGCTGGATGCGTTGATGCATGAAGACCCTGCGTTAACTCACTGAACTGACCCAGAGCCATCTTTCTTCCGTTAATGAACTGATGCGTTGACGATGTGCCATCGTAGCGTTAACGCACTGAGCTATACCAATGACTAATTCTTCTAACTTATTGAACTGAGGCGTGGACGCCTTGAGCACCCTGCATGGACGCTGTGTGTTCCTTGCAATTCAAGATAAACCAAATATATGTATATATGTTCATGAATCCATTTCATTATGCAAGTTGAATTCTAACACAGAGTATCTAATTCATCATGCCTATTGAACTCAATACAAAATCTCATGGTTGTCATCATTAAAACCAGGGGCACAATAATCTCCCCCTTTTTGATGATGGCAACTATGAGTTAGATGACATTGCATCTATATCCCAAAAAAAATATTGGTTGGATCAAACAAGGAATTCATTTCATAGACCACAACAACAATTCATTTCATTTGAGTCCATGGTCTACCAAAAAAAGAAAAAAAGCATGGCACAAAATTTTTCTTTCACACAGTCACATGAAATGTAGATGCAATATTGTCCCAGGCCCCAAAGTGAGTTCATATAGAAGACAGTTCATATAGAAGACTCTCCCCCTTTGGCATCATCAAGAAGGGGTGCAAGTGAGGAAGTGCCAAACTGAAGTAGGTGAGTAAAAACATTATCCAGTTGCTGTTGAAGTTGAGCCATAGTAGAAGCGAAGCTGTCAAGTTTATCAAAAAACTGCTGATCTCTCTGTAGAACAAACTTGTGAAGCTCGTGTACTTTGGAAGTAATACTATCAAACCAGCTATGTAAAATATCAAATAGATAATCAACTTGAGCTTTTTGTTGAGATCCCCATTTAGGCTCAGAAGAGGAAGTTTCTGTGGTTGGTGGAGGGTAGTACGCATCACGCTGATCTTCAAGTGTGGGAGTAAAGTGCTCTTTTAGAATGTTCACGACATCCATGACCTCATCACCAACTAAGGTGGACCGTTCAAACAATTTAGCAAGATCTTCACCAAAGGAGGTAATCTTTGCAAACAATTCTTGAACTTTTTCACCAAACGCATTGTTCTTGTCTATCAAAGCTGAATACTTCAAATTGAGATTGGACTATTTGCCCTTAATATCATAATTATATGACTGCACGGCATGCAGCTTGCCTAGAAAGTGCGGATGCATGCCCTTCAGATTTTGCATGACTGTCCCAGCTTTCTCACAGACTTGAAGAAGGGATTCCATAAAATTATGAAGCTTCTGTTGGACTTGAATTTGTCATGTTGGGACTGGTCCCATCTGCTATCCAACTTTTGCTCAAGTTGTGTGATTCTCATGTCCATAGTTGAGCTCCAGTGAATTATGGAGGAATCAATAGTCTTAAACTTCATTTCCAGAAACTGAATCAAGGTAGGGTTGATACCGGAAGTGTGAGTATCCATATCAGCAGAGGCATCAAAACTAGTTGGAATATCCTCCTCAGGGTGAGAAGTAGGTTCAGTATCCGTTCTAGGAGAAAGTTCCGGAAAGGGACCATGTACAAGTGTGATATCTCTTGTGGTAGTTGGGAAGATTGGAACATCATCTGGGGTAATGTTATCTTGGACAGGACTAGCTTCTAGTTGGTCCACTCTAGCAGGACTGACCTCTGGTAGGTCCACTCTAGCAGAACTGACCTCTGGTCTGTCTACTCTAGCAGGACTGGCCTCTGGTCTTTCTAGTCTTTCTGCTCTCAATTCTTCAATAGGTGCCACAGAGACAGATTCACGTTTCTGACTTGGCAAGATTCTAACTGGCTGTCCATTCACAATCTTAAATCCTATGAAATTTTGAATGTATGACAAGGAATATCGATTCCCTTTAGGAATGTTAAGTTTCTTTTCATTTCCAAAATCCACTCCAACTTTTATAAAGATAGCAGTCAGTGGGGCAGCATAGGGAAGTGTCCGAGATTGTGACAGACAAGAGCCCATAGTATGAATAATAACATCAGGCAATGAAACTTTGACATTTTTCAGCATGCAGAACAGCAAAAATGATGTACAAATATGATGCAGCAGTCGTTTGAAGGGAGGGAACCTATTTGCCTTCAGACTAGAGAGATATGTCTGCTTGACATCGGTGGGATCACTTGGCTGTTCTGTCAAGATAGCAAAAGCCTCATGTTCATCAATGTGAAAACTATGTTGATCAACTCAACCCATTGGAATTTGCAGTGATCTGGAAAATAATTTATTTGTTAACTCAAAACTGGTATTTCTGACTGTTGAGGAAACCTTAGGAATTTGTGGTTCATATTTCAGATTCTGGTAAAACTCTCGAACAAGAGTAGGGTAATATATTCTATGGTTTGTGACAAAAGACCACCAACCCTGAAAATCCAGAGTGGGAAATAACTGCGGAAAAGCCTCAAGCATTTTGACATCGAAATCAACAATATACCGAGGAATAAGAACTTTCAGAGGTTCTCCAGTATTGGTGAGAAGAGATGAGTCTGGAGACCTTGCATGCGCGTCTGAACTTCCCATAGTTTGTTTCCCCTTTTCTGCAGCTGAAGATGAGGACTTTCTGGGAGCATCGTGAGAGGCAGTCTGCTCCGCTGCCTTTGATTCCGAAAACTTCCTTTTCTTGGCCGGTGAGCTCTTCTCTTTTCCTTCCCGTTTCCGTGGAGCTGATTGAGACGGCGTCTCCTCTTGAGCAACTTTATATTTAGTTCGAGGCTCAATTGTGCGCTCAGCTGAGATGGGAGCTCTTCGCTTCAGACCCTTCTTCTTGTTGTTGTCCTTTTTCGCCTTTTCCGGAGGAGCCATGGCAACAGGGTGAACCTCACGACAACAGGGAAGAAACGGAAGAAACGAGGGAGGGGGAACGGTGAGGCAAGGAGAAAAAGAGGTGCCAAAAGGGTTTAAGCGAGAGGCAGAAAGATGAAAGAGTTTACGCTAAGGGGTTTTAAAAAGGTGACACCCTAAATTAAAAGGGTGAAGCCGGTTCAAAAAGGATGAACCGGACTGGGTTGACAGAATGACCGCGCAACAGTGTTGACGTGGTGAAATACTGAGTTGACGCATCCAAAAAGAGACAAGAACCATAGTATTAAGGTGAGTTCTAAAGACACTGAAACATGAAACCTGAGATCACATTCAGGGATTTTTAATAGGTGAAAGTCAAATTCCCTTATAGGAGTTATTGCAAAAGACCTTAATTTATTTAATGATGTGGAGAACAACGATCTCAAGACTTTGAAGTAAATCCTTGAACAAGAAGAACATGTGTATGGAATAGAGAAAGAACAATTTGTGCAACATGAACTTTCTCTAATCTTTATCCCTTGATTGTTCAATTGCAAGAGACCCTTGTAGAAGTGAATTTAACAAGTATTGAAGAGAAACTCTTTAGGATTTTGTGTAAGCTTCAGGTCAACCACACACACACACACACACACATATATATATATATATATATATATATATATAATTAAATTTTATTAGCAGTCAAGTGTAGCTAGCTTTTTGACACGAGTAAACATATTTATTAGACACCAGAATCCCCGGTTACTCAGCATAGCTAACTATTCTGCTTCACTTAGAAGAGAGTTGGTAACTCACATCATGACATGTTTCTCAGCACTTCATTGGTGCATGGTGACAGTTTCTCAGTGAGAATTTACCATTGCTCTGCAGCGAGCTATTTTGCTATGTTGGGAACAGAGTTGGCAACTCACATCATGACATGTTTCTCAGCACTTCATTGGTGCATGGTGACAGTTTCTCAGTGAGAATTTGCCATTGCTCTGTAATTTTTGACATGATATATATATATATATATATATAAAGGTGTATTCCTTCATCTTTTATTGAACCTATTCTGAGTTTAAGGTCAATACAATTATTAAATTCATTTTGAACAAGGTTGTCTCTTTACTTTTGATTTTCATGGTTCTAGAAAAGATGGGTTCACAGTTTTATGAAACAGTTCTATAGCTATTCCATATGCGAGGAACTTTCATATTCAAGAAATTTAATGTTCAAAAGCATAAGATTCATAAGTCTCCAACCACTAATTTTGCAAAGGGTCAGTCAATGAAGACCAAGAACTCTCATAAAGAAATTATCATTTGAACTCCCCCTGAATCTAAGATATCAAGTTAAATCTCAGTGTTAGAGAAACTTTCCTTAAACTGAAGAATTGACAAGTTCTTCAACTCCAAGAAATGGGATTTATGAGATGAATGGAACAAGAGAAATGACTTGAAGAGGAATAGAAAAGACTCCAAGCTGCAGACAACCTTATGAAGTGTCACTTGAAGGGCTACCTTGTCAAGCAGCATGCGTTGACGCACAGCAACCATTGCATCAACCCCTTCTCATCAGACAGAACCTCAGAAGGCAAACTTTTCAGACTAGCGTTGACTCAATCCCCATCACTGCGTTAACCCACTCAAGCAAACAGATTGACCATCAGCTCGATTTCCATATAATTTCAGTCAGTGCGTTGACGCAAGATTACTCTAGCGTTAACTCAGTCTTCTTAACCAGTGACTTGGCTTATCATTCGGCGCAGAATCCACTAACCAACCATTTCAAAGTACCAAAAAACTTTCCTCAACAATTAAAATGTAATTCAAACTCCCCCTTACTCCCTTGGATCATGCATGACAAAAAGTTCTAATGAAATTGCAATTATCAACATGGTATGCCTTTTAGTTACCATATGACATTCAATGCAGAGGACATCACAAATGACTAAACTCCCCCTAAATTGGTGACTTATTTAAGAACCAAGCAGTTTCAAATCAAACAAGGCATGCGACCAAATTATTATTAGGCAACATTAAGCAATCAGAATTCATAAAATGAACTGAGTAATCACATTAGGCAACATTTTGAGGATTACACAACCCAAGCTCTCTTCTAAGACAAGTAAATCTTTCATTACACAGAGGCTTAGTAAAAATATCAGCAAGTTGATGTTGTGAATCCACAAAAATCAATTTAAAGCTCCCTTTATTAACTTCATCACGTAAGAAGTGATGCCTAATTTCTATATGTTTGGTCCTAGAGTGCTGGATTGGATTCTTTGCCAGGTTAATGGCACTGGTGTTATCACACAAAATTGGGACACACCCAAGATTAGTTTGATAATCTTGGAGTTGGTGTTTGATCCACAACACTTGAGTGCCACAACTCCCTGCAGCGACATATTCTGCCTCTGTAGTGGACAGTGCCACCGAGTGTTGTTTCTTGGATGCCCAAGAAACCAAACATCCTCCCAGAAATTGGCAATAGCCACTTGTGCTTTTCCTATCAAGTTTACATCCGGCATAGTTTGCATCTGAATAAGATACAAGATTAAAAGAGCAAGATGCAGGATACCAAATCCCTAAATCTCGAGTTCCAGCAAGGTATCGAAAGATACGCTTAACAGAACTCAAGTGGGATTCTCTATGATCAGATTGAAAATGAGCACACAAGCAGACACAAAACTGGATATCTGGCCTAGATGCGGTAAGATAAAGGAGTGATCCGATCATACCTCGATAAGTCTTTGCATCCACTTGTTTACCTTTCAGATCTGCATCCAGGGTTGTGTTGGTGCTCATGGGAGTTATGATCGCTTTGATATTCTCCATTTGATACTTTTTCAGCAGTTCAGAAATATACTTTGCCTAGTTGATAAAACATCCTTCCTTGCTTTGGGTGATTTGAAGACCTAGACAAAATTGCAACTCACCCATTAGACTCATTTCAAATTCTATAGTCATCAATTTTGCAAATTTCTCACACATGATTGGTTTAGTGGATCCAAAAACTATATCATCAACATAAATCCAGACAAGAAGAATATCATTATTTCTTACCTTAGTGAATAAAGTTTGGTCCACTTTACCTCTGGAATATCCCTTTTCAGTGAGATATGAACTGAGTCTGTCGTACCATGCTCGAGGGGCCTGTTTCAGCCCATACAGAGCTTTGTCCAATCTGTAAACATGGTTAGGACAGTCTATGCACTCAAAACCGGGGGGTTGTTCAACATACACCTCTTCTTTTATTAGACCATTTAGAAAAGCACTTTTTACATCCATTTGATGTAATTTTATTCCATGGCAGCAAGCAAATGCAAGCAATAGTCTAATGGCCTCTATTCTAGCTACTGGAGCAAAGGGTTATTCAAAATCAATACCGAATTCTTGGTTATATCCTTGAGCTACCAGTCTTGCTTTATTCCTGACTACTATTCCATTCTCATTTTGTTTATTTCTAAAAACCCATTTAGTTCCAATGACTGAATGCTCGATGGGTCTTGGCACAAGATGCCACACTTTGTTTCTTTTGAATTGATTTAATTCTTCATGCATTGCATTTATCCAAAATTCATCTTTTAAGGCTTCATCTACATTTTTGGGTTCAATTTGGGAAACAAGTGCCAAATTATCCATTTCTTCAATGATCCTAAAGTGAGACCTAGTTCTAAGAGGGTCATGCAGACTACCAAGGACACTTGATAATGGATGATCTCTTAACACCCTAACGTTGGTGAGAGAATTACCTTCATTAGCTGCTGCATTACCTTGAGCACTTGATTCTACTAGATTCTCACCTGGCCTTGATTCTTTTTCTTGTAGATCTTGATCTTCCTTCACTTCAAGAAACTCCCCATCATCCTTGTTCCTACAAGGTTGTTCATTTTCAGATTTAACATTCATTTCATCAAATACAATATGTGGGGATTCTTCTACAGTTTGAGTTTTGACATTTAGGACTCTATAGGCCCTAGAGTGATCAGAATATCCAAGAAAGATGGCTGGTTCACTCTTAGGATCAAATTTATCCAAGTCCCGTTTGTCATTCTTTTGAATAAAACATTTTGATCCAAATACTCTGAAGTGAGCAACTGATGGCTTCTTACCTTTCATTGACTCATAGGGAGTCTTTTTGGACAGAGGCCTTACCATTGCACGATTTACAATGTAGCACGCAGTGTTTACCGCCTCGGCCCAGAATTTCTTTGGAAGTTGTCCTTCGATTAGCATTGTTCTCGCCATCTCCACAAGAGTCCTGTTTCGTCTTTCCACCACTCCATTTTGTTCGGGAGTTCTTGGTGAAGAGAATTTATGTGATATTCCTTTCTCCCTGCAGAAAACATCAAAGTTTGAGTTTTTAAACTCTTCTCCATGATCTGACATGATAGAAGAAATAGTGAACTTACCATCATGCTGGAATCTCTTGAAGAATGCCTGAAATTCTTCAAACGCATCATTTTTATGAGATAAAAAGAACACCCAGGTAAACCTAGAAAAGTCATCTACCAATACAAAACCATATCTACTGCCACTTAGACTTGCTATTCTGGTGGGTCCAAACAAGTCCATATGAACAAGTTCAAGAGGTCTAGAAGATTGGTTTTCAATTCTAGTTTTAAATGACTTCCTAGTGTGCTTACCTTGAGCGCATGCATCACAAACTTTATCATTATGTTTGAATGAGACATCAGGCAAACCGTTCACCATGCTGAATTTTGCTAACTTATGCATGACACTATAGCTAGCATGTCCGAGCCTACGATGCCATAGCCAAGCTAGTTCACTTTTGTTCATAGCAAGACAAAGATTATTATGAGCAGGATCATCTAAGTCTACCATGTACATATTATTTACTCTCTTTCCAATGAACTTAACATTTTTAGAGTTCATTTCAAGGATGGTACATGCATGTGAATCAAACACAACCTTGTGACCTCTATCACACAGTTGACTTATACTAAGTAGATTATACTCTAATCCTTCAACAAGCAACACATCATCAATGGAATTCAAAGGATTTTTGCCAACTTTACCTTTTCCAATAATCTTATCTTTATTGTTGCCCCCAAAAGTGACATGCCCTCCTTCCTTTTCAACCAGGAGGCAAAATTTGGCTTTGTCACCCGTCATATGCCTTGAGCAGCCGCTGTCAAGATACCATCTGTTATGTATAGCTGCAAGGTATTCCTGCACATCACATCAAACGAGGGACTTTGGAACCCAAAAACACTTGGGTCCCATCAGACCATATACTTCTTTCAAGTAAGACAACATGTTTTTCGGAATCCACATCTGTTGTTTTGGAAGTTTTTGGAATGTGGAGTTCACAAGTTTGGAATATTTCTATCTCATCTGATTGGGTTGATGTTTTGTTTGCAATGAATTTTTTGGACGAGTTTTGTTGTTAAAAGGATGTGAATTTTTATTCCAAATTGCACTCCAATAAACATTAGGAATCCATGATGCACTGGAAACCTAGGATGAGCAGCTCTAGGTGAGGCTTGAGTTCTAGAGGAAGCAAAGCCTGACTGCGTTAACCCCCTAACATGGTTGCGTTGACCTATCCGTCCAAAATTCATGTAATTGGGGTTCTGGTAGACCGGTGCGTTGACGCACTATAGTGACTGCGTTGACCCATTCCCTTGTTTCTGAAGTAGTACCCATTCTGGAAGGGTCTGTGCGTTGACGCAGGGTGCATGGTGCGTCGACCCCACTGTCTTGTGCCAGTCCAGTGACTTCTGAGATTTCCATGAGCATGATGTTGATTTGATATCTTACTCCTAAATTTTGGCATACTTGTACAATGATTGGTATTCATGGTAGAATTCATTTTCCATTTGCCCTTTTTCTTGTTGGTCTCATTTGTTTGTTTGATTTTCTGTTTTAACTTTTCTTGATTATTCTCTCGGAGCTTCCTTGTTGTCAAAGGATTTTGCTCAGATGTGCCCTGTTCTGGAACAAAAGTTACTAATCTCACTCCTAAGTCCTTCTTTTTTGTAGGATTATATCCTAGCCCTTCTTTTCCAAAGTTGCTTTTAATTCCCATAACAGCTTCTAGGTTATTTTTGCCTTGTGTCATTTTTTCGAGGGAGGCTTGCTTGTCTTGATTTTCAACTTGCAATGTTTTCAGATTTTCTTGGAGTTCTAGATTTACTCCTTGAACAACCTCATATTTTTCTTCAGCAACTTTTACATCACTTTCCAGTTTCTGCATTCCGACTTTCAAATCATCAATTACTTTCAATAAAAATTCATTTTCTCTTTTCATCTCAGTCAATTATTTTTTAAACTCATCACTTTCAGCAAGAGACTTTCTTAGGTTGGAGATTTCTGTTTCTAAGCAAATGTTTTTCTCACTTAAGGAAGTGTCTTGACTAGCCAAATTTTTCTTCTTCTTCAGTGATTTATTTTCTCTCTTCACATAATCATACTTATCAAGCATATCATTAAATGCTTCTTCCCAATCACTACAAGTGAAGTTTTCAAAGGAGGAGGTTACCTCTTCTTGATCATCTCCCTTGGCCATAAAGCATAGCTTCACATCACTTTTTTCTTCAGAGGTGTTGTCTTCTTCTTCTTCTTCCTTCTCCTCATCACTCCAAGTACTCACCATTGCCTTTGGTTTCTTGTTCTTCCACTTTGGTTGAATTTTCTTCACATTCTCTGGGCATTCAGATTTTATATGACCTTGTTTCCTACATTTGTAACAAATAACTTTGTCAGATTTCTTAAAGTTCTCAGACTTAAATTTTGAATTCTTTCCTACTTGTGGTCTTCTGTTTCTTAGGACCTTACCTTCCTTCCTTAGAAACTTTCTAAATTTCCTGGTGAGCATTGCTATCTCACTTGAGTCATCCTCCGATGTAGATAACTCACTATCCTCTGAACTTTCCTTGCTGCTTGGACCAGCCTTCAATGCAAGTGGCTTCTTCTTTTTCACATCCTCATCATTTCTTTTGAAATTCAACTCATAAGCCATCAGTGATCCGATAAGCTCATCATGAGTAGTGGTAGGAAGATTCCTAGATTCCTCAACAACCGTGGCCTTAGTGTGCCAAATTGGAGTTAGGGATCTAAGAATTTTCCTAACCAATTCATAATCACTGTAAGTTTTTCCTAGACCTTTAAGACCGTTTACTAACAAAGTTAGCCTTGCATACATTTCAGAAATATTCTCCTCTGGTTTCATTCTAAAAGCTTCATACTCAGATATCAACATGTTAGCTTTTGTCTCTCTTACCTCTAACGTACCTTCGTAGATAACAAGTCTGTCCCACATTTCTTTGGCATTGGCGCATGAGGACACACGTGAAAACTCTGTAGGGTGCAACGAGCATTGCATGATATTCAATTGCTTGCCAATTGAGGTTGGACTTCCAAATTTGTTCCTTGACCCACAGTTCCTCATCTTCTGGTAATTGATATGGTCCTTTGCTCACGACCCTCCAAATCTCATGGTCCTGAGCTCTAAGAAATACATGCATTTGATTTTTCCATTAAGCGTAATTAGAGCCATCATAGAAGGGTGGCCTATTCACTACATGCCCTTCAGGCATGAGCCCCTTGTTCTCCATTCCACTGAATCTCTCTGGTTCGTGAAACCCTCAACAAGAGAGCCAAGCTCTGATACCATGTGTTGGATTTAGTGGAATGTCAATCTAGAGGGGGAGGGGGTGAATAGGTTGACACTTTAAAAACTGATAGTGCAAGATCACACAATCTTTTGAGTAAGCTATTTCTAAATATGAATGCAGTATGAGATAATGTCGCAGTTGGACCTATTCAAGCATCTAGCGACACACAAATCTCACAGAAGAAAGCAAACCACAGATGAACACTTGGTTTTTTAAGGTGGTTCGGTCTCCCTATGGAGACCTACGTCCACCCCTCACTGAATTAGTGAGGATCCCTACTGAGCCTTACAGCTTAGCTAATCAGAGGAACAATTCCTCAACAACGCTGAGCTCTACAACTTGGCTAACAAGAGGAACCGATCCTCTTACCCGCTGACAAACAGCTTGTGGGCAACAACCCCAAACCCCTTGATCCAAGCACAGCCCGCTTGATCAAGACACCTCCCTCTACATACACTAGTACAAGGGAGAATCGCAGTAATAGAGTGCAAAATGAACTGTAAAACTTAAAATAGAAAACAAATAATAGAAACGAGTTTCAGATACAAATAAGAATTGGATCTCAGGTCTTGAACTCGATGATATGAAGGATGAAGCTCTTGATCGACTGGCTTCCTCTTCCTCGGCAAAGAGATGTAGAAGAGCTTACGATTCAGCACTTTGGATGTTCCTTCTAGCCAGGATGATGGAATTCTGAAACGCTTCCCCTTCTTCTTCGTGAACCAAGCAACACCAAGGAGGAAGATGATGATCTCAGACCTTCTCCTTCAAAGCTCTTCTTCACCTCTATCTTCGACTGCAACATCTACAAGCATTCCCACGGCTCACGCCCCTCCTTCACGTGAATATTCCCTTGTGGGCCTAAACCAGATTTTCTGGTTGGCCCCAATGATTGTCCTCTCCCAGATGCTTCTGGAATCACGAGGGAAAAAGGGGCGCGTGCCCTTTTTGCTGATGTGGCATCTAATTTATCCATCATAGCTGGGGTCCACTAATATTCATTTGACGAAGCCCAGATGGCGTCAACCCTGTGTGACTGAAAGGTTAACGCATACTTGCATAGCACGAAGGACTGTAGAGGCTGGATGCGTTGACGCATGAAGACCCTGTGTTAACTCACTGAGCTGACCCAGAGCCATCTTTCTTCCGTTAATGAACTGATGCGTTGACGCTGTGCCATCGTAGCGTTAACGCACTGAGCTATACTAGTGACTAATTCTTCTAACTTATTGAACTGAGCCGTGGACGCCTTGAGCACCCTGCGTGGACGCTGTGTGTTCCTTGCAATTCAAGATAAACCAAATATATGTATATATGTTAATGAATCCATTTCATTATGCAAGTTGAATTTTAACACAGAGTATCTAATTCATCATGCATGTTGAACTCAATACAAAATCTC
This sequence comes from Amorphophallus konjac, assembly GCA_022559845.1. Taxonomy (NCBI): domain Eukaryota; kingdom Viridiplantae; phylum Streptophyta; class Magnoliopsida; order Alismatales; family Araceae; genus Amorphophallus; species Amorphophallus konjac. The sequence continues at coordinate 303,046,354 of CM040120.1, forward strand.
ATGGTTGTCATCATCAAAACCAGGGGCACAACATGATAAGCCTCAAATTAGCTACCTCAATAACAACACCTATCCTCTCAGGAGACTTCATACTTAGTGTATATGATGCTTCCTTGAGAATCCTATGTTGGAAGGCAGTTCCTCATACAATTTTAGTGAAAAATCATGCACCAAGATAAATGTGAAGGACCAGGCAGTGGAAGAAGTCATAAGTTGACACAATCTATGCATATTGAAGGTAAAACTGAACCAAGTGAAGAAACTTGACAAGGAAATTTCAAGGAATTCAAAGAATGTTACTAAAAATATAATAACAAAATAGAAAGAATGATTTTGTAAACACATCACAGCAGGTGAAGGAACAACAATAATTCTATAATAGACTTGTATGTGTATATAGACACATATATACATGAAGCGGAGATTGGTCCCAAAAAAAGCAAAAAGGATTGAATATAAAATATTTCAATAGAGCACTGCCTTCACACAGACAGAAGAGATGCAACTGTATTGCACTTGCTGCTAGGATAACTTGAACATGAACATGAGCATGAATGTATATTCTGGTTTTTGAGGTGCAACATGGAGCATGTAAGTATTTTAGGAACCATAACAATGAAGACTAAATTTATTTTCTAATGTTTTTATATTTACAAGAAAGTAAACTATCAATAATCAAGGGTCACTCCACCAAGTTCTTCATCAGTCCATACTCTATTGCTCTTCTGCTAATGAATGGTTCCAAAAATAAATATAGAGCTCACACACTGCCCACTGCTTCAAGAACTTGGAGTGCCTCCTGAAGGGCATCTGCTTGCTTCCCTGCCAGAAACATATCCAAATGATGAACATTTGCATGAGCTACAAACTCGAAGACAACCCAGAACTACCTTTCTTGCATGTATGATATTCAAGTGCCAACAAAACAATGAAAAACAATCCACAAAAGGAAATAGAACAAAGTCAACAATCAAAGAACAAATTCAGCTCCAGCAGTATACAAACTTTTTAGTCCATCATTTGATATAAAACCCAACATAATGAGAACATTAATAACAGTGGAAAATAAAAATATGAACCATGTTTTGATGCCCAAATTAAAAATTCTATCCTTCTTTTTCTATCATCCAATTCTGTTTTAACTTCAAGTGATAAACATCTATTTCATGATCAAAAAAATAAAATACAGAATCTAAAGGAGGACAGAATAGAAGACAAGCAACAGCCTAACTCATGAGTGCAAATGCCTTTCCAAGTTTTAGGAGGCCTATACTGATTAAGCTAACAAACTCTGCCAAATAAGGGTAGACCTTGTTTTCCCCTCCCCCGCTCAACCCAGAGGAGTCCATTGGCATGAAATTTAAATCAAGTGGATTGAAATAAAAGGTTTCCATGCTATGATTACCCGTTCATTAACCAAAAGCAGATTTAGAAGGCAAAAGCACTATATCAATCGAAGCCACATGTTTAGGCATAGTGAAAAATGGAATGCAATCAAATGCACTAATTGTGAAATAAATCAAAGGAGAACCAAGTTTTACACCCATAATCGGGTAAATTGTTTAGTACTCCCTTTGCACTTGTACATCCCCCTTTTCTACTTTCATAAAATCGATGGTAAAATCCACATTAAAAAAGGTTAGTACACATGGCGGACCAAGTACCATACAACAACTTCCACCCCAATAACCTGCTACTCAGAAGCAACACCCGACAAAATCTGGACCATTTCAAACATTTTAAAAAATTAGACACAATTAAACTCGTGATGAAAATGAATGCCAAACAATGAAAAAAAAAGTAAGAGCAATGATGCAGGAAACTTCAAATGAAAGGAACCAACCAACAACATCAAGCTCTTAAACCTCCTACCTACTTCATCCCTCAACTTAGCTTCCATTTCCTTGCATAGGGGATACTGTGGAATACTTGATGGCTCACATGCATACGGTTCAGTGGTGAAAAATCAGTTCACTTGCTCCCCCTCAAGCCTAATGGGCTAGTACCACCTTATACACATCAAAGCAAACCATCTTCCCCAAATCTGCTCTGAGAAGAGGTAAAGTAAAAAATACATGTGCAGGGAAACACCAACTAAATAGGAAAAAGTATTTAACTGCCTAAATTTCTCAATGTCCAATGCATTGCTCAAACTCCAAAACTCTACACTTAAAAAGAACTAGGTTCCATTTGTGGGCAAATCAAAAATACATTTTAACGAGTTAAATGTAGGAGTCCCGCACGGCCTGCTATAAGAGTTTGATGCTCTAGATTTTTACAGAATCCTAGTGTGGATTGCATGGAAGTATTTCCAAATGGAAATAGCAGGTATCGATGAGATCAGATCAGTTTTTGCAATTTTGACTAGGCACAATTGCAAAAGCATTAATCGAGTGTGATTTATGGGCCAAGATTAGTGAGTAAAAGTTGTTCCCTAGCAAGCATCCAAATGTCATGTCAAGGTCAAAAACAGATATAGGGCACATCCAACAGGGGGCATACTGGCCTTTGAATAAGCATGGAGATGCATATTGGCTAATGTGGCATTCCTGGGAGAAAATACATTTCCAAGTCTTAAGAACAAGGCAAACCAGTAGCCAAGTCTCAGCCCCAGAAATGAACAAATTTACAGAACATCTATTGCTTATTCATGAAACTATAGAAGGATGCTCATCACAACCAGATATATGAGCAACCCAAGCTGGTGAATGGAAAACTCGCCTCAAATAAAAGCAAAGTCAGCCTTCAAGTCACTCATTGTTGTTCAAATCCTCCGAAGGCGCATTACTTCCATCTGTAACAGAAACGAGAAATGACTGAGTAATTCCCACAAGGGAAAGATGCATTTTGTGTGACAGAAAACTGCAACTGCAATGGTGTATGAGATGCAATACCTTCACCGTCAGCAGGAGCATAAACTGAGCGCCTTGAACACACCTACTGGTGAGTGGGCTGAACAGAAACAAAAGGGGAGAAATGAAGCATTATGAATAAGATACACAGCTTCACTTACATAGGTCATATACTATAGATACTTATCCTACAGCAGCACACAGGACACCAGAAAATAGGCCTTCTCATATGCATGCACAGGTGTCAAATTTGGTGTAAAGGAATGGAGTAAGACATGCTCATAAATAGCTAGTTAGGGAAAGACATGAAAAACAAAATTTTGAATCAGACAAAGGAAGGTAGTACCTGTAATTTTGGCCGTAGTGCCTCAAGTGGTCCCTTGGGTTTCTCCACAGGTGCTCCTTACTGCTTAGCATCCAAAGATTAGAAATAACAATATTCCACATATTTATATTTAGCAATAGACTCACTGACATAAATGCAATCTGCAGATTATGTGCAACAATTTGTACCTTTCCCAATGTCCAATCAGCAGAGTCAAAGAATGCACGTTCATTGTCCTGAAGAATGGAAAAGAGTACGAGATTGAGATGTAGAGAGTATAGTAAAAGATATACTGATATCTACAAACATATTGCTGAAATTTGAGATGAACGTGCTTGTGACAGTAGATGAAATTATGTTGGCCTATGAAGTTAGAGAAATGTCTAAAAAGAGTGAAGGTTTATATGTCAGAGAATTAAGATGAGGCACGACCAAAAATCCTATGCCAATTGGGAAGTTGATGGGTCAGTCTTGTAACATCTTTCTATCATGTTTTTTTATTTTTTTTATTTTTATTTTTACATCTTTCTATCATGTAGCCATAGAGGAATTACAGAAAAGTTCAAAAAAGAGTGCTACTCATGGCTGAGGTCCTCTACTTCGTTTTGAAGTCAGAATGACAGGGGTTTTTTACATGAGCAGTTCACAACAATATGCAATGAAATTTGAGAAGATGTGAGGAAGTTTCTCTCATTGATTTGGTTCAAGTAAATTTGGAGCAAGTGGATGCTTGGTCAATGTTCTTTCGGAGCTGCAACAAGGAACTGAAGGACTTAAACTAGCAAAGGGTCAAATTCTGAGATTGGGTATGACTTGAAGGTGACTCAGCAAATGTAACTTAGGTTGTCCTACAGGCATATGGAATTCCTCAAAAAGTGATGTCTATGATACCAGACATGCTCTTGTCATTTTCAAAAATCTAGGGTTCACACTTCACAGTTCACATATTAACCAAAACGAGAACAACGTTGTAGTTAGAGTAGAACACTGGTGTTAATAAGCTCTGCCGGGCTACTACTATCTAGTTCAACACTAATGCGTGGCTTATGGACAGTATTTACAGAAGAATCTGAAATATATGCAATCATGCTTGATAGTTTAAACTTTTAATAAAAATTAAAAACCTTTGTGATGAGTGGCCTTTTTTTTGGGTAGCAATCCTCCATACTTTTTCTTCATTGCTTCCTCCTGAAAAAAGATTACATACTAATGGTAAGTAGTTCCTGAGGGGGAGGGGGGAATGAAATCAAAAGAACAAATATCACCTCCTCCTCATATGATGGCATTGAGTTTGGTGCATTATGGTCAGCATGCTCTGTGCCCTCATCATAGATAATAATTTCTGGCTCATTGACGTCAATAACATTTTTGTCTGACATGGTGCAGTTTAATAAACACTACATGAACAAATAATCAACCTCTTGATAAGCACTCGGCAATTTCACAGATGCAGCTCTTATGAGGGAAATAAAGACTGCTAGCTTGTACAATCAAAGGATAAGACAGAGAGGTTAAACTCAGAAACCTAGTAGATGCATGCTCCGATTAATTTCAAAACAAATGCAGAGCATAGAAGAACAAGGAAAGATATAAGAATAAAAAGAAAATTATCTTTTTCGACCGTCTGCGTAAAGGGAAAGGGAATTTGTAACAGGGTACACTATCATGGATGAATCTTTTTTTCCTTTTTCCTTGTTTTTTTTTGGGGGGGCGGTGTTGAGGTTTGTGCCCCCATTTTTATTAACAAATAGAGGAGATACTAACTTAAGAGTGGAGGAGAAGTTCCTTGCACTGAAATCAAAAAATGAAGACAAGACAGCTACAGCATTTCAAAAGATGCATCACTGTAAAGTACCATCATGGATGATTTGAGGGCAAACTAAGAAAATGGCAGTAACGGAGTGTCAAGAATATGCAATTTTGAGGGTGGGTTTGTGTTGGGACATGATGTATAGTTACAAATGTGTTTAAGCATTTCAGGGAGTCGGGGATTCATTCAGATTTAACACAATGTATGTGGAGCTTACAGCAGAGGGTACAAGAGATATAACATTACCTTTCATTCTTTTTCTTTTAATGAAAAGTGGTAGTATCTGACTTCAAAATAAAAAAAGGACCAAGAAGAGTAGACAGAAGATGAAATGAGGACGGATGGAAGCACAAGGTTGTAAAACACAAAATCAGTTGTCAATTGGTCAGCCAAGAAAGAGAACACAAGGAGATCTATCAATCCTGGTAAGCTCAGGCTTGACTAGGAATAGCCACATTTTCAGTACTTTAAAAAATAAAAATTTCCTAAAATATGTACTAAAACATCAAATTCAGCATGAAAACCATGAATTTGAAATAAACATGACTTGAAAATTCACTATTGTCAGTTTACAACAGCCAATGATAGCTCAGTTGCTCAATGGCTAGCTAGCAGAGATCCATGTTATAATTTAGGTGATTCTGACAGCCTTTCTAAACCAATTATTTGGTCGCTTGACAATATTGAATAAACTACTTTTCTAAGCAGTGATTAGAACCTGAAAAGACACAGTTTCCAACTTATGAACCTTAACTTCAGTAAATTCTCAAGTTTTTAACAATATAAACAAAGACAACAAGTAGACGTGTACACAAAATTGTGCACTCACTAAACAGCTCATGATCAAGCTAAATAAAAACTACCTTCAGCTCATTCAACTAAGTAAAAAAGAAAAGCATGAACAAAATTGGATACTGAATTAATAAATAACCAGCTTAAAGATAGATGGTTGACTGAATTATGCTCACAAATAGATTCAATTATGTTCATTTGATAGTCCATTAATGTTCACTTAATAGCTTACGGCCTGGTCGTCCCATCCACCCTTCTAGACTTGGACTTATACCACAATACTTTGCTAACAAACTTGACACATTCAAGAAAATCCTATGATGTCGGCTCAATGGGATTAGAAGATTACAACTAATAGAAATGATTCCATGATTCCATCCATATTATGAATTGACGTGGCTCAATTAGAAGGAATGTAGGTTTCATCAACAAATTCTTGAGGTTGAACCCTATCATGGAACTGTTTAAATTCTTTTTCTCTTTTTTTGTATAAATGCTATTTGATGGCCCAGGTCAGGCCTCTCATTGGCTCCATCAAAAATCGATAGACACAGCTTGAGCTAAGCTAATTTTAGGGCGATCTCAGCCTTGATATGATGGGGCTTATGTCATCCCAAGCCTGCGGTTGGCCTGTTGGCACCCATACTTATGATGGTAATATAATGCTTTCACCATCTTCATATCTTACAACCAAAAATTGAAGCATTAAAGTGGGATGCCATCCAGCTAATGATTCGTGACTAAACCTAATGTGACTACATTTTCAAACATAATGTTCACTACCTTACTGCTCACGAAAAGTAGTTCCTCCCCATGGTCATTTTTCCAAGACATCACCTGACCCCCGTACAAGTACACCTGCAATTAGACAAATACAATGTCAATAAAAAATGATGGCTGAAGCATATCATCCGAACATAATCAAGCACAAGTAAACTATCCTAGTATATAACACATCAACAATGAAGTAAGAGAACTGGGTAGATGTTCATCCAACCAATTGGTATTTTACGAAGGTGCAGAAGGTGGCAGGACAACAAGATCATTTCGCACTTGGATCCTTGAACAAGATTCCCCAGTTCATGGTAGAAACCATTGGTTGATTGATTAAGATGTACTAACAAAAAATCATCATCATGGCAACCAAACAGTGGCTTAAGAAAAAACAATATCATTAAGAACACAGAAATAAATATGTGAGACACATTTCCAAGCATGTCCAAGCAGCAAAAAGTGCCATCTCAAGAATCAAAAAAGGGATCGAGGAAAAGGTAAGAAGATACAAAACAGTATTACAAAAAAAAAGGTGACAAGCTTACACTGCAGGTGTGCTAGCATTACTTGGAACATATTATCAGCCATTATCTCAGACTCCAGGGAAGAAGCTTAGAGGTAAAACAGAAAGAGGATAATTGACATAATTACATCAACAGTGCAAAGTGCTATCCCATATTTCAAAGAGTAATGCTTTGTGCACTGCATGCGGTGTACAAAAGCCACCTCATTATGCAACCTCTCCTCCCATTGGCCCCAAAAAGGTGAAATGACGATTTTTAATGCAAAAAGGACACCCCGCGTCAGTTCTGTGTCAGACCGTCAGCCCCGTGTCAGACCCGGTCGGCCCACTTTTTTGCTCGACGGGAAATACGGGAGTGAAATATTTTGTTATAGGAGTAAAACGTTTTATTATAGGAATGAAACATTTTGTTTGACTACAGATATGAACGAATAGAAGTGAAATATTTTGTCACAGAGTGAAATATTTTGTTATAGGAATGAAACATTTTGTTATAGGAATGAAATATTTTGTTTGACTACAGAGATGAACGAATAGAAGTGAAATATTTTGTTATATGAATGAAATATTTTATTTGACTACAGAGATGAACGAATAGAAGTGAAATATTTTGTTACATGAATAAAATATTTTGTTACAGGAATGAAACATGATGGTCGGTGCACCTTCTGCCTTGTGTATGAAGGTCAGTGCATGTCTTCCTAAGGTCGGTGCATACTTATAGCATTTGGATATGCAAGTCGATGCATGTTCCTATAGCTTGTTCATGAAGGTCTGTGCACATCCTCCGCTAGGCAGAACATGGGTGAAATATTTTGCACAGGGATGAAATATTTTGCACAGGGGTGAAATATTTTGCACTGGAGTTTCTGCCTTGTGTATGAAGGTCAGTGCATGTCTTCATAAGGTCAGTGCATACTTATAGCATTTGGATACGCAAGTCGGTGCATGTTCCTATAGCTTGTTCATGAAGGTCTGTGCATATCCTCCGCTAGGCAGAATAGGGGTGAAATATTTTATATAGGGGTGAAATATTTTACACTGGAATGAAATATTCTGCTCTGTAATGACTCAGGCAGCCTCAGTTATATTTCTTTTGCCTTCTTAAAAGGGGTGAAATATTTTGCATACAACTGAAATATTTTACACAGAGGTGAAATAATTTACACTGGAGTGAAATATTCAGGAATGAAACATTTTGTTATAAGAATGAAACATTTTGTTTGATTGTAAAACTGAACGAATAGAAATGAAACATTTTGTTACAGGAATGAAATATTTTATTACAGGAATGAAACATTTTATTATTCAAATCCCAGGCTCGCTCCCCTCCAACGCCGCCAGATGAGAGTTAGCAGTCGCAAGCTCCGCCTCCAAGGTAGACAAGAGCTGAGTACTGGCCTCAGTCGTAGTCTCGACCGCCTGCCACTCAGCCTTGGCCGGCTCCGCGGCCAGCAACTGCTCCTCCAAGGCCTTTCTCAAGGCTCGACCCAGCTCTTGACCTCCCTCAGCTGCACGGTTCGGTCCCGGGATGATGACACGGCCGCCTCGGCGTGGCCCTTCTGCTCAGTAACGGCCAATGCGAGCCGATCTCACTGCTCCTGCACCTCTCGAATGGCTGCCAGCCTCTGAGCCCTCTGCTCTTGAGCCTCACAGAGTCGCAAGTACTCGGCCCAGATCCCAGCTAGTCCAGACATCCAGAGCTCGAACGGGAAGTCGAGCGCGTGGTAGCCCTGGGTGCACTCTCTCAGCCGCTACCTCAAACCCTCCAGAGAAAGAAGAGAGTCGCACTACAGGTAGCCATGGGCTCATTGGAGCAAGGAGACACCCGTGCTCACGTCCAACAACGGCTCTGGCGGTGAGGTAGACGTAGGCCACTCCATCCCCAAGCTCAGGGAAAAGTCACCTGACGCGGCTAGCACACCGATAGAGCCTGCACAGTCCTAGCAAACACAAAGGGAAATGAGCAATGCATGCAAAACTTCCCACGATAAATAAGGTGGAAAACCTGAGAAAAGACAGTTTTCATTCCTTACCCAGAGCGACTCCCTTCGCACCTACAGTGCCACCCGCCGGGGTCGGGGAAGGCAACGGTTCCTCCATGCCAGTGGCATCACTTGTCGGAGTCGGGGAGGGCAAGGACTCCTCTGCGACCCGATTATCTCTAGCAACCACGGGTGGGATAGGAAGCCCCTTCTGGCCACTCTCACCTGGAGCCGATGTGCACTCCTCTCCTGACTCCGACGCTACATACAACCCAAAAGCGTCAGCACCCCACCATAAAGCATAAACAAATGCCAAATGGGGAGGGGGAGAACCCCCATATACCTCCGGAAGTAGCATCCATCTCAGCCTCCTTGGTAGAAGTGACCCCAGAAGAGGAAGAGCACGAACTCTCCTCCGTCTCCATGGCTAAGCTGCCGCTACCCGGAGAGCCTAGCGAAGTTTCCAACAAGCTCCCGAAGACGATCAAACTGGAGGCCCCTACCGATCCACAAAGTAATGGCTTCAGCACACACCCCGACCCCATACCAAGATAACCTTTCAGTCAAGGGTTTCAGGCGAGGAGCTCACCAGTCGGGGCACTCCCTTTGGAGACCCCCTCGATGTTGACGATCTCCTCGTCGCTCTCGGTCAAAGTCATCGTGGCAGGCTCTCCTTCAGTGGCCACGGTCGTGTCACGGGGGAGCTCGCCCTCCTCCAAAGGGGAAGGAGCACATGCGACCGACACCAAAGGAAGCTTAACACCAAAGGGTAACACAAAGCCCACTACAAGTGATTAAGTTCCCAGTCACATACCTGAGGGTCCCATGCTAGAAGACCCGACCAGCTCCACCGTGCAAGCGGACAACACAGTTGGTAAAAGAGAGAGGGATGTCCCCGCCACTAGCTGCGGTAGTAGGCTAGACGTATCGCCGGCAACGGATGTGACCAGGCTACCCGCCGCACCTGGCTCCCCATTAAAGGAGGGGAGGGCCACCGACGGGCCGGTGCTGACCAGCTCCTGGATCATCTCCAGGGTGGCAGTCGGATCCTCACCTGGCAAACAACAACACAAACACAATCAACAACTCCGTCCTGTCAAACATACAACAAAGAGAGGGCCACTCCCCCTATAGCAATTCAACACTTACCCGAGCCAATCTCGGGTCGCTGCTGGCTCCTACCCTCCGACCGGCAAGGGCACTTCACCCTGTGCCTCAGAAGGGGCCGCGGTCCCTAACATCCCAGCCACCTCTGCATGATACATATGATTGTATCAGTCTCTAGAAGCAAACACAGCTCCAAGCGGAACATGCCCGATCCCAGAGATCCTTACCTAGCCGGGCGTCCTCCGAGGCCTTCCATGACTCGAAGTCAGAAAAAGTCCCGAAATTGGGGGCAACCTCATCCATCACACGAAGGAACCCCCCCCACGTCGATCTCATACTCGACCTCATCGTCGGGCAAAGGGTCGACCTCCCGGGGGGGCGAGAAAGCCACCTCTGCCCCAGTCTCCAGCAGAGCTACAAGAAAGAAGTCCAGTAGCACAGGATCAGTTAGTCATAATGGCTAGGCCGACAAGGAACAAAGAGGCAAAAATGATCCTTACTCAGAGCCGGCTCCGCCTCGATATGTTCGCCAATCTCGGGTCCCTGAGAGGACTCGCCAGCCCCCACTACCCCAGCGTCGACTCGAGGGCGCTTCCGCCTAGGCTGAAGACCCCCGTCTCCGCTCCCAAACGATGCCTCCCTGGAGGGATGGTCTCCCTCCACCACAGTGCCTATCAAAAAACATGACGACACATAACATCTCAGTCATATACCCTAGAACATAATAAAGCCAAGACAACATGCTAAGGAAAGTGTCTCACCTAAAGCCGCAAAAGGAGTCAATGGCCGGGGAACCAGCTGCTCGGGCTTCAATCCCAGCATGCAGGCAGCCTTTGCAATTGCCTCCCGGATATCCCTCAGAGTGTAGGCACACTCAACCAAGGAGATAAACTCTACGGGTCTGGCTGACCCTATCGCATGGCTGATGTAGTGCCTCCAATCATCGACTATCGTGTCAGCAAAGCTCCCTTCAGGGAGCACCCGGTCCAACGAGCCCTTCTTTCCAAAGCTGCAGTCGGCTAGGAACTAGGCCCACCAAGTCTTCGGCGCCCTCGACCGGGACGCCCCAGCTCCAGCTCCCATGGGGCGCCACCTACACCTACCTCAGGGGCTTGAGGGCCCCGCTGCTACCTCGACCCGCGGACGACGAGTCCCAGCTGCTCCGGGGTCGCTGCTGTGCCAGCCGCTCTACCTCTCGATAGATCCGGGAAAAATGGGTCCTCAAATAATCCTCGTCCAGCGCAATAGGAGGTAGATCCTCCCTCAGAAGATGACTCTCCTCGACCTTCCTGATCACCGAGGCCTTCTGCCAGTACAAGTGGCTGTGCTCAAACCACCACTTGGTGTAATGGACGTCGAATCTCCCTCGACGCTCCAACCCTGGCGTCGACAGTCGCTCTGGGTCCCTGCGACAGTAGAAGTCCCACCACGCTACTGCCAGCAAGTGGGTGTCCCAGCACTTGTACATCCAACTCACCAAGGGGAACTCCCAGTTTGGCGGGATCCCCTAGTCATACCCGATGTTCTGGACAAACCTGTGCGGGTAGTACAGCTCCAGGAAGCTCGTCACAGACTGGTGCAGTGCCAGTACCGCCTGTCAGGTGCTCATCACCCACTCAGTATACAAAGCTGCATCTGGTTCCCGCTGATAGGGGAGGGTGCAGGTCTCCCCACCGCTCAAAGGCACCAGGATCAGACGGGAGTCTCTCGTGGCATTGTCAAAGGGTAGCCCATCCTTGCCCCTGCCAGGCAAGTAAGATAGGGCCCTCCTAGCCCCTTCAAGCTGCGCAACAGCATCCCCATTCAGTTGCCCGGTAAAGCTAAATAGTAAAGGTGCCGCCTGATTAACCACTATCCCTTGAGTCACCAGCCCAGGGAATAACAGACCGGCCCACACGCTGAGGCAGTGGGTCGGCAGAAGCAAGCTCCTCTCACGGGGTGCCGGATGCGCCGCCAGCACTCCCAGCCCCTGATAAATATTAGCTAGTGTTGCAGGAGAAAAAGCCAGCCTCCGCCCCTCTGCCAGCAGACACGCAGGCCACAGCAACTCGATCCTCAGCATGACGTCCTCCCCGTGAGGGACTAAAAATGTCACCAACCAGTACGCTAAGTAAGCTGCTAGGTGCATCACGTCCGGCAACCCGTGAGGGTCCCACCCCTCCCGTGGCACGTATATGTACCTCGTGTACGTCTGGAACCATAGCTCTACCTCAATGTACTCCTCCCAAGGAGTTTGGTCTCTCGCAAACTCCTAATAAAAGCAGAAGGGCCCGTTGTAGAAGTGGTGCACCCACACATTCAACGCACCCGAGGAGTCTGTGCAGCTCGCTCCCTCCCAGCCAAAGCTAAGTCCTGCCAGGACTTCAGCAGATACCGAAAGCTGTGAGGGACTCGGTATCGCCCCTGCCCATCTGTGTGGCTGCAGTGGAGATCATATAGCACTACCTCCTTGTACCCATCGCCACTGATCGGCAGCCCAGAAATCCTGAACAGAGACCAAAAATCCAGTGAAGTCTCCCCCTCAGTTGTCACCACTGTGTTCCATCGGCGATTGAAACGCTCCACCAACGCCTGTGTCAGTCTCGTGTTACTCGGGTACCCGTACAATGTTGCAGTCATGGCATATCTGATCTCGGCACTGTCCAGTAGCACCCTGTACTGATGTACTGTAGCACCCCTGATAAATTAAAGGAATAAAAATTCCTAAATAGATTGATCAATGAGTGATAAATAGACAAGGCCCAAATAATTCAGTTATAAAACCAAATGGGTGAAATAACCTATATTAGGGCCTCACGTATGTGAGCTAGGCCTTCAAACAAAAGTCTTAAATACAAATGAGCCTTATATGTAAACTAAAATCATTTTACAAAGGAGAGGATATTGGGCCTTTAGCCATAGGCCACCTACGTGGGAAAGTAGTATGATGTATATGTATATAAATAAAGGGTTATTTTGTGCAACTCAAATCCCCTCACGTTCGAACCTGCATGGCTTTACGGTTTTGCACTTCAATAGGATAGCGGCTGCAAACAGAGAAAGCATACTTCCATTAGGATACATACACAGGAAATTTGTATACTATTAGGATTCTTAACCATAAAACTCTATATATATCACCCTCCATCGACGAGCTCTGGCTACTGCTGCTGCTCGTATTGATTCCCTGCATCAACGGTGTTTCTCTACTGCTAGTGCACCCGCCGCATCTGCTTTCTTCTTCTTCTTCACGAGCAACTGCTATAGCCGTTCTACTGTTCAAGTCGTGGCCGCTGCTTCTCTTTCGCGTGAACCTGCCGCTACAGCAGTTGCTGTGGACTGCAGTTGCCATGGTGATACAAAGAAGCCTTGCTTCTGCCGATCACTTCTTCCCTCGTTGCCGATTGCTTCTAATAGAGCCGTGGCTATTGTTCTTCTTCCCGCTGAAGTATAGCAGTTTGCTGCAGCTGCATATTCATCTTCCTTCGTCAAGCAGCTACTGCCGTAGCAGATCTTAATATCTCATAGCCCTGCCCGTCATCCAATTCATCAACAAAGGTAGGTGTTCTTAAGTGTCGAACCCAAACTTGTTAATCACAGAACTAATAATGTATTTAGGTCATACAACATGATACCATGTTTTTAGTTTGAATACCGTAGTTTTTACTGCATAATAGTAAATAGCGACCCTGTTATGGGCATTGATTTAATGAACGCCCTTGTGCACTGTCGCCGATTCTTTCAAAATAGCGGCAGTTCTCAGAGCGTCAATTAAAGAGCGACCGTGTGAACAGTCGCTTAATCTCTGATATTAATAAATACTACAAGCTTAAAAATAGTTAACTATGATATACGATGCTAAAAATTGATGCATGAGCATATTGCTAGATTCATGTTATTTTTCTCTACCTGTACATGTCTTTAGTTTCCTGATCTGATACACTTCAAAATTCATGAGTCTATGATTGTACCTGCTCAATGCGTATCACCTGACAAAGAAAGGGCGACTTGGTCTTAGTCGTTGTTTATAGAATGAACGACCTCGTAACAAGGCGTTATTTGTATAGATATTGTTAAAAAGTAAAAATTTATGAAAATAGCATTCTGCGACCTGACAGAAGGCGTCAATTAAAGATTGAGCGCCCGTTCACTCAGTCGTTGATTATAATTGTTAATATTATTATACTGAAAATGATTAGAATTAGCGCCAGCATGATATGTCGTTAATTCTTTTTAAATCATGAAAAGTTCAGAAATAAATAGTATTGAGCGACCGTTCATACAGTCGCTATTCCCCTAAATAGCGACTTATGTACAGGCACTATTTTCCTGTTTCACAGTTTTCATCAATTTTTCTGACCCATACCGCGGGTTTATGACACTGTGTCTCAGTCCGTAGATGCAGTCCCACGTTTCACGTTGTTTAGCGTATAGCCCCTAATTCTCGGTGATGATTGAACCCTCCGCGAGATATTCCTTCCTTCGGACTGGTGATTTCATCATAGAGACCTCTGTAAGTCTACGCGAAGCCTTGGATTCCCTCAAGGCCGCCGAGCAAGTTGTACCCTAAAAACCTATAACACCATGTCTTGTCACGTCACTCTAAAGAAACGTGATGTTTAGCCCTCATAGAGTGCTAATCTTGCCTCTTTGAGAAGTCTATTCATTGTCGTTAATTGGCGACAATGACCTGGGCGCCATAATGAATTGGCGACCTGATCAGTGCCATTATTTCCTGATATAGCGACCTGAGCCTAGGCGCTATTTTCATCAAACCTGTACTGTTCACAGGAATTAGCGACCACGCATGTGGGCGCTGTTTCTGTAATTTACGGTGACCTAGTTGACGCCAATTACCCAAGTTTACGCTATGTCTTGATTTTTGTGAGGATTTCATTATGAGTCATACTTGTTCAAAGTTCAGTGCTTGAACTCCTTCGTTCGTGAAATCTACCTTATCATCCTACAACGGGTATCCTTTGAAACTCTATATTGGCTATAACTATAGTGGATGTCTAAAATAAACATGACTCAATGCTTGAGCATATAGGGCCCGATCTGGTCCTGGGAGGAGCACCCGAAAGTACTTGTGCCCATGGGAGCTATATTTATCACGGTGTGGCATTGCACCGAAGTGCATGACTTGCTAGATTGACATTCCAAAACTCGTGCTTGACTTGGCTTGACTTGACTTGATAGGATATGACTTGCGTGGCCCAGAAAGGGTATTTTACTTGCTTGATATTATGATAGCCAATTCTTGTATCATGACTTGATAATTACATGCTTGACTATCTTGATAAGTTTCTCATGAATACTTGTAATCTTGCTGGTTCGTCTACATTATTCTTGATACTCTACTCGCTCTCGTCATCATCATGAGTACATGCTAGACTTGCATTCATGTAACATGTAATTACTTAAAGCCTTGCTTGTACTTAAGATATAATCCCTACTGAGCGTTCGCTCACCTAGTATTTTTTCCATATTTTCCAGGTAACTTTGATGACGAGAACCAGTCGGAGGGGAACGGGAATGAGTAGAGAGCATAGAGTCTTCCAGTCATAAAAGCAACCATCTATCAGTGTCTTTTTCCTAGTTTCTTGAGTCAAATGTTGTAATCTTCTTTTATTGAGTCAGAATTATCTTTGAGTACTTTTATTAAGATTTATGTAATAAGATTCAACTTCATGGTTATTATGAATAAAGGATTTGGTTATCTTTACTTTTGCGCATTCTGTCTATGGGTCGAATACACTTATGCTCTGATTGACATGATTGATATAAACTCGTCACGTATACCGGGTTCCTTCCGCGCTCGGGGCGTGGAAGTCTTTGTGATATCAAAGCCTAGGTTATTCAATTCCTAGGAAACCAAGTCCAAGGATAGGTTTATACCTTTACCCGGTGAGATTAGGTAGAACCATGGGTAAAGTTAACTTAGGGACGTAAACTTTTAGTTAAATAATACACTAATATAGTTATTAAAATCTTGTAGGACCATGGCTGCCGAACGTGCCCAGTGGCGTGAGATGCAACGCACTGTCCAAGGTCTTACTCAGGCGCTACAACAAGTGGCGCAGGGTGGAGCTAACCGTGGAGCGGGAGATCTCCACCGAAGCTTTCATAATATGAATCCACCAAAGTTTATTGGCTCATCTGACCCCGATGATGCCGAGCACTGGATCAGAGAAGTAGAAAGAATATTTCGGGTTATGCAATGCACAGACGAAGAGAAGGTATTACTAGCAACTTTCCAATTGAAAAGGGACGCCCGCTTCTGGTGGGAGTCTGTGGAAGCTACATTGGCGCTTGATCATATTACGTGGGTGGAGTTTGTGGAGCACTTTAATAACAAGTATTTCTCCAATCGTGTACAAGAGAAGAAGGCCACAGAATTCAGCACACTCAAGCAACAAACTCTATCAGTGACCGAGCATGAGGCCCAATTCTCTAGATTATCGAGGCACGCGCCGTATTTGGTGGGCACTGAGAAAATGAACGCTATAAGGTTTCTGAATGGGCTCAAGCCGCAATATATAACCCAACTGGCACCGATGGACGTTCAAGTCTATTCGGAGATGGTGCAAAGAGCCCAATTATTGGAGGATGCCATAGAGTTGTCTGATCGGATCCGTGGGAGAGACAAGAAGGAACAGGTTACAAGTTCCAACACCTTCAAGCCAACCTTTAACAAGAAGAGAGCATGTAACGGAGGAGAATCCTCCCAAGAAAAGAAACTGAAGAAGAACAACAAACCCTTATCCATTACTGCCACACCTTCCAAAGAGGGGTGAAAACACTGTAACAAGGCCGGCCAGAGAGCCAAGAATGCTGGAGGAGTGATGCGGAATGGGATGCAAACATGAGACTCTAGCTCATGGACAACCCTAAGCGAGGGAAACATGGGATCTGCGCGGTTGAGAAACCGGCAATGAGTCTGGGTGGTCAACTCTCTTTCGTGCTCAGATCGAGTCACGGGACGGGTCTCGCTCTCTCTCGCAGTGGTGATTGAAACTTGAGCGAGCTAATTTATCCTAACACACTCATGCAGTGACATATAGAAATATATACGAGTAAAGCAAATTATCGAGAGGGGAGCGGACACGATACCTCCACGCTACTGGGCGTGGGGAAGACGATCCCGGCCAAGACTCGTATTCGTGGTACAATGGTACAACTTAAATACAGCAAAGATTTTATGGCCCACTCCACACAGAGAGGTAAAGGGCAACAACAACGACCCGGGAATAGTGAACTTGGGTTGACGGGCAACGATTTGGACCTCTCCGTCGGTGCTATCCAGACGGCGCGGGCTGACGGTTATGGGGACCACCTCCTGCTCGGGCGGCCGGCTGGGGCGGGGTTGGTCCCGTTGCGAAGGGGACTCCTGGAAGGTCGATCCCTGGAAGGCGGTCGGGCTGGAACGTCCTGTGGAAGGAGGGGTGACCTGATGTGTGAAGCGTTGTTGTTGTTGTCCCGAGCCTGCTATGCAGTTTCAGAACTACGCGACCCGGCGATAAAATTTGATGTGATCAGCTCTGACGTCGGAACGACACGAGACTAGCGCCGTTGCGAAGCCCTTTCAGAGATCTACGAACAAAGGCTGTTACAAGAATTTTGATAGCACTGGGTTTTTCGTGGGGTATTTATGAACAGGCTGACTCCTGGGTTCAGATCTGACTGGGCAGATTGAGATCTACCTGTAGAAGAGATTTGACCGAGGCTCAAACTATAGATCTGGGAGTTGGTCCTTTTATGGGAGATAAGGGGGGAAGTAAGGAACACGAAAATAATTTTTTTGTAGTTTTCTGAGGGGGTTTAAGGGGTGGAATGGATTTTTTGGCAATGATAGTCAGATCTGGACTGTTTGAAACAGAACAAGATCCGATTTTTGCAATGGTTTTAAAAAAAGGGTAAACGAACTCATAAAATCATAAAAAAAATTATGGTAAGGGGTTTTGGTGGACAGAAGTCCCAGTCCAATTTTTAGATTGATCTGAAATTGGAAAGAGGGTCATAATGAAGAAGAGTTGGGTTGTTGGAACACAGATCTGCACAGGGGCCGATTGTGTAGATAGTGGAATTTAAATTGGAAGGAAGGGCAAACAAAATTGGATCGAGGTGAAACGTTTTATGGGACGTGGGGACAAGAAGGGTAACTCACCCTAAAAATTTCATTTTGATCAGATCTTCTGATTGAGAGCTAAAATTTGGGCTTTAGCTTGCTGTCCAGAGATGGACAGAACTCCGACGAGGTGGCGGTGGTGGTGTAACGGCGGCTCGATGGCGGCGACGGTGGCGGTGCTGAGCTTCTCACTCAGAGAGGGGATGATAATGAGGCCTCACACCTCAGACGGGGGCTGCTCTCTCAGCTGCAAAGGGGGTGGAGGCGGGAGAGGGGGCTGCGCCCTTGCTCTTACACACCAAATTTCTGATTTTTTTTTCTTAATATTCTATGAAATATGGAAATACAAAGCTTATATAGAAATAGATAAAAGACCTCAACTATCCTTAGATCTAGGGTTAGGGAGGGGCAAATAAGGGATAGGAAATAGTTCTCCCATGTGGTCAAAAAAACCATATAAGGGGAGGTGCGCCCCCCTCTTGGAGAAGTCAATTTGGAATTGGCTTCTCCATGGTCCAAGTCCACCTTGGACCATGGACCAACCCCCATGGACCCTAGAAGCCAAGTGGTCCAATGAGCGAGAGGGTGGGGGGCCCTGCTGGGCCTACGTGGCCTTTTTACACATAAACTCAAATAAAATTCAAAACAAACACACATTACACACCAAGTACAATATTACATAAATACATTCCAAACATTTAAGGGAATAGCCCCGATGCCCCATCAAATCTCCCCGGGTGGGAAGAACTCGGCCTCGTCGAGTAAGGGGTGCGGCTGCTTGCTCCTGCGGATCTCGTTCTATCCTCCGTAGCTTCGCCTAGGTGATTAGAGGTGGGTCGTGCTCTCCACCGTACCGGGTAGCGCGGGTACACTCCACTCCGAGTAATAGTCACCTGCTCATCCCATATATGTTCTATATGCACACGCTGCTAAAAATGAGGCCGGTGGTGGACACTCCGAGGTGGGGCACTCACAAGGGGAGGAGACGGCTTAAAGACTCACTGGGAATCACCGCTGGGTCCCTGTATGTGACTGGATCCGAGACATAGAAAGGTAGAGCTGATCCCCTATTCGTTAGGCAAGTCCACAACGTACGCATGAGATCCAACTTGCCTCACACTCGAAAGGGACTAACATCGCGAGCTGACATTAGACTGACTAAACTGGACACATGTAAACTCTCATAGACTAGACGATAGCAAAAAGAAAAGAAAACAGACGCACACATGACCCTAGACTCATACATAATGCAGTGACATTACCCCGAGGTGGACATCATCCGGGTGCTGCATCCTGGGTGTCGATAGGTTCCTCCGGGTCCTCATAGAATTCGTCAGCTAATCCCTGCTCAGCCTCATAGCTGACAAACAAGAGCCCGGAAGGTGAGGCTTCTCCAACTCTTTTGTCCCCTAGGGCTTGTGATGTACGAGTGGGACACTGGCCTGCAAAGTGGTCAAACCCTTGACAGTGATAACACTACTGCCGTGACCCACAAGTCTCCCCGATAAGTGCTCCCTTACCCTTATCCTCCTGATAGATAGGTGGTGTAGGCAACAGGGAAGGAGGTGTGGGTGCCGGTAGACGGGCAATGGGTGCCGGTGGTTGGGGTGGAGGTAGATCCCTTGGCGAGGGAGGGCGAGGCCGTGGAGTGAATTGCTCCTGACGGGCAGGCTCCTGAGGTCGAGCCATGGGGGCCCTCTGATATGGGCCTAAAGAGCTATGGGGCTCAGCACTATGTAGAGGGATGGTGCCCAACCATTTGGTAGACTCGAACTCTCCCTCAAACTGCTCCAACTCGAGAGCAACCTGATACGCCTCTTCCAACGTTTTCACGTTGCGGCGGAAAAGCTCATACTGGTAGTGTGGCCGTAGACCACGTCGAAAGCGGGAAACGGGCATGGTTCTCTCCTCCGAGACACCACATCGCAGAAAATACTCATCAAATTCAGTGATGTACTCGGAGACGGACTGATCTCTCTGGCTGAGACTCTACCACCTATCGATAAATCGCTGACGATATGTGATAGGAAGGTACTTTTGCCGGAGTTTGACCTTCATCTCACCCTATGCCTTAACTTGGGGCTCTTGCCGATGAAATAATAGGCTCTCTACGTTCTTCCAATATGTCTGTGCCTGTCCCATCAGTTTCATGGTCGCGAATCGGACTCTTCGACGGTCCGTCATATCGAACCAATCGAAGTACCGGTCCATGCCAGACTCCCAATCTAAGTAGACTTTTGGATCCAAGGACCCGTCAAAAATGGGAGGGTCCACTCGCACGGTCCTAAGGACTCTATCATCCTCCTCATCTCTCTGCTGATAAAAGCCATGACGGCGTCGGCCATACCCCTCATAAGCATTATCGGACCCATAGTCCTCAAGACCAAGGTCACAGAGCTGTGGTTCGGGGGCCCAGTGAGGGGCGGGCTGAGGAGCATGTGCGGGTGGGTCCAGGGCCGCGGGAGCGGGCTGGACCTGGGCTATGGGAGTGACTTGGCTTGGGGCTGCCGCTGGAGTGGGGGTGGGTGGGCCCTGGGCCGCTCTTGGAGGGTCTCCGTGTGACATCCTATCCAACCGTCCGACCATACCATGGACAGATCTGTCGGATGACTCCATCCGTTCCTCCATGGCATTAAGTCGACCATCCATATGGTCCGAGAAGCTCCTAAAGGTCACCTCGGATTGTTCCATCCGGGCTACGAGGGCCATTATCGCCTCATGCAAGGAGTGTAGGTCTCTAGAGACGGTATCCCCTGGGTTTGCCATAGGCGCGGGGCGATGGTACTGGGTACCTCGCCGGGTGGGCATGCAACGACACAAAGCTTGGAATGCAAATGTAATGAAATGCAACTCCCTGGGACCGACTGCCCTAGACTCTAACCAGTATCCAGTACGTGGCGGAGGTTTGATCTGAAGATCGCACTCACGCATGTGTGTTACCTTCCCGATAGGCGTAACCTATCATTCTGGGAACACCTTTTGATATACCGGATATAGGAATGCAATGCGACATCTTGGACCGACTACCCTAGACTCGACTTAGCTCTAATACCAATTTGATGCGGGACGGGACACGAACCTGAGACTCTAGCTCGCGGACGTCCCTAAGCGAGGGAAATGTGAGATCTGCACGATTGAGAAACCGGCAATGAGTCTGGGTGGTCAACTCTCTTTCGTGCCCAGATTGGGTCACGGGACGGGTCTCGCTCTCTCTCGTAGCGGTGATTGAAACTTGAGCGAGCTAATTTATCCTAACACACTCATGCAGCGACATATAGAAATATATACGAGTAAAGCAAATTACCGAGAGGGGAGCTGACACAATACCTCCACGCTACCGAGCGTGGGGAAGACGATCCCGGCCAAGACTCGTATTCCCGGTACAATGGTATAACTTAAATACATCAAAGATTTTATGGCCCACTCCACGTAGGGAGGTAAAGGGCAACAACAACGACCAGAGAATAGTGAACTTGGGTTGATGGACAGCGATTTGGACCGCTCCATTGGTGCTGTCCGGACGGCGCGGGCTGACGGTTGTGGGGACCACGTCCTGCTCGGGCAGCTGACTGGGGCGGGGTTGGTCCCATTGCGAAGGTGACTCCTGGAAGGTTGCTCCCGGGAAGGCGGTCGGGCTGGAACGCGTTGTGCAAGGCGGGGCGACCTGATGTGTGAAGCGTTGTTGTTTCTGTCCCGAGCCTGCTATGTAGTTTCAGAACTGCGCGACCTGACGATAAAATTTGTTGTTATCAGCTCCGACGTCGGAACGACACGAGACTAGTGCCTTTGCGAAGCCCTTTTACAGATCTACAAAAATAGGCTGTTACAAGAATTTTTATAGCACAGGGGTTTTCGTGGGGTATTTATGAACAGGCTGACTCTTGGGTTCAGATCTGACTGGGTAGATTGAGATCTACCTGTAGAAGAGATTTGACTGAGGCTCAAACTATGGATCTGGGAGTTGGTCCTTTTATGGGAGATAGAGGGGGAAGTAAGGAACACGAAAATAATTTTTTTGTAATTTTTTGAGGGTTTGAGGGGTGGAATGGATTTTTTGGCACTGATAGTTAGATCTGGACTATTCGAAATAGAACAAGATCCGGTTTTTGCAATGGTTTTTAAAAAAGGGTAAACGAACTCATAAAATCATAAAAAAATTTATGGCAAGGGGTTTTGGTGGACAAAAGTCCCAGTCCAATTTTCAGATCGATCTGAAAATGGAAAGAGGGTCAAAACGAAGAAGAATTGGGCTGTTGGAACACAGATCTGCATAGGGGCAGATTGTGTAGATGGTGGAATTTAAATTGGAAGGAAGGGCAAACAAAATTGGATCGAGGTGAAACGTTTTATGGGACGTGGGGACAAGAAGGGGAACTCACCCTAAAAATTTCATTTTGATCAGATCTTCTGATTGAGAGCTAAAATTTGGGCTTTAGCTTGCTGTCCAGAGATGGACAGAACTCCGACGAGGTGGCGGTGGTGGTGTAACGGCGGCTCGATGGCGGCGACGGGGGCGGTGCTGAGCTTCTCACTCAGAGAGGGGATGATAATGAGGCCTCACACCTCAGAAGGGGGCTTCTCTCTCAGCTGCAAAGGGGGTGGAAGGGGGAGAGGGGGCTGCGCCCTTGCTCTTACACACCAAATTTCTGATTTTTTCTTCTTAATATTCTATGAAATATGGAAATACAAAGCTTATATAGAAATAGATAAAAGACCTAAACTATCCTTAGATCTAGGGTTAGGGAGGGGCAAATAAGGGATAGGAAATAGTTCTTCCATGCGGTCAAAAAAACCAAAATAAAAAAACCATATAAGGGGAGGTGCGCCCCCATCTTGGAGAAGTCAATTTGGAATTGGCTTCTCCATGGTCCAAGTCCACCTTGGACCATGGACCCTAGAAGCCAAGTGGCCCAATGAGAGAGAGGGTGGGGGCCCCTGCTGGGCCTACGTGGTCTTTTTACACATAAACTCAAATAAAATTCAAAACAAACACACATTACACACCAAGTACAATATTACATAAATACAATCCAAACATTTAATGGAATAGCCCCGATGCCCCATCAAATCTCCTCGGGTGGGAAGAACTCGACCCCGTCGAGTAAGGGGTGCGGTTGCTCGCTCCTGCGGATCTCGTTCCATCCTCCGTAGCTTCGCCCTGGTGATCAGAGGTGGGTCGTGCTCTCCACCGTACCGGGTAGCGCCGGTACGCTCCACTCTAAGTAATAGTCACCTGCTCATCCCGTATATGTTCTATATGCATACGCTGCTAGGAATGAGGCTGGTGGTGGACACTCCGAGGTGGGGTCACTCACAAGGGGAGGAGACGGCTCAAAGACTCACTGGGAATCACCGCTGGGTCCCTGTATGTAACTGGATCCGAGACATAGAAAGGTAGAGCTGATCCCCTATTCGTTAGGCAAGTCCAAAACATACGCATGAGATCCGACTTGCCTTACACTCGAAAGGGACTGACATCGCGAGCTGACATTAGACTGACTAGACTCGACACATGTAGACTCTCATAGACTGGACGATAGTAAAAAGAAAAGAAACTAGACGCACACATGACCCTAGACTCATACATAATGCAGTGACATTACCCCGAGGCGGACATCATTCGGGTGCTGCATCCTGGGTGTCGATAGGTTCCTCCGGGTTCTCATAGAATTCGTCAGCTAATCCCTGCTCGGCCTCATAGCTGACAGACACGAGCCCGGAAGGTGAGGCTTCTCCAACCATTTTGTCCCCTAGGGCTAGTGATGTACGAGTGGGACATTGGCCTTCAAAGTGGCCAAACCCCTAACAGTGATAACACTACTGTCGTGACCCACTAGTCTCCCCGATAAGTGGTCCCTTACCCTTATCCTCCTAATGGATAGGTGGTGTAGGCAACAGGGAAGGAGGTGTGGCTGACGGTGGTTGGGGTGGAGGTAGATCCCTTGGCGGGGGAGGGCGAGGCCGTGGAGTGAATTGCTCCGGACGAGCGGGC
The DNA here is from genome assembly GCA_022559845.1 of Amorphophallus konjac. NCBI lineage: Eukaryota > Viridiplantae > Streptophyta > Magnoliopsida > Alismatales > Araceae > Amorphophallus > Amorphophallus konjac. The sequence continues at coordinate 303,070,621 of CM040120.1, forward strand.
TCCTGAGGTCGAGCCATGGGGGCCCTCTGATATGGGCCTAAAGAGCAACGGGGCTCGGCACTACGAAGAGGGATGGGGCCCAACCATTGGGTAGACTCGAACTCTCCCTCAAACTGCTCCAACTTGAGAGTAACCTGATACGCCTCTTCCAATGTTTTCGCGTTGCGACGGAAAAGCTCATACTGGTAGTGTGACCGCAGACCACGTCGAAAGCGAGAAACGGGCTTGGTGCTCTCCTCCGAGACACCACATCACAGAAAATACTCATCAAATTCAGTGATGTACTCGGAGACGGACCGATCTCCCTGGCTGAGACTCTGCCACCTATCGATAAGTCGCTGACGGTATGTGGCAGGAAGGTACTTTTGCCGAAGTTTGACCTTCATCTCACCCCATGTCTCAACTTGGGGCTCTTGCCGATTGAATAACAGGCCCTCTACATTCTTCCAATATGTCTGTGCTTGTCCCATCATGTAGTGTCCCAAATATTATATAAATATTTTCTATAGAATTTTTCTAAAAGACAAAATAGATTAATAAATAAATAAAGCCCAATAGGTTCAAGGACCAAGCCCATTAAGTTTGACCCATATTCTAGAAGGTTATTTAGCCTTTTCACGAATTATAAGGATAAATACCCCTTATATAGATACTTATGTGGATAACAAATAAAAGAGTTTAAATTTTATTGAATTCTACGCACATGGGATGTAGCGGTCTATCGTGCGACCGCCACAGTCATGTAACGCGCCCAGCTTGGACCGTTACACTCTGTCAGTTGCGTGAATGAAAGAAAGAATAAAAAGATTGGATCTTTGGGATCCTATCTACAAGAGACCTAATTAGAAGAATATGTAAGGTTACTAGGGACTCTTAGGGATCAGGTTCTGGCCAAATAAGGACTCTAAAATCGATCTAATCCTCAAACCCTAGCCAAAACCCTATAAATAGAGCACAGTTCTGAACTGAGCGACCCTTACTTTTGGCTCATGAAGAAACAAGGTAAGGAGATAGAATCTCGGGTAAGTCCTTTGGAACGTTTTGTTCCAAATACTAAGGTCTGACAACTCTCAAAATTTCATGTTAGGAGGACGAGTATCCAAGGAGTTAGGATCTTCCAAAGTTGCTGGTTTCATCACGCCAACCCAAGAAACTATGCAACAGGGTGCTAAAGATCAGGAAATTAGAGAAGCTAAACAAGATAATTAGAGTTAGATGCTTTAGAACTTTTTGTTCCTCTTAGTTTCATCTTCCTAACCTCCAAATTTCACGTCCTTAGGGCAAGAGATCGAGGAGTTAGAGTGACGTGAAGTTGCTGAAAAATCTCAAGAAGGGAAGAACTAGGGCGTGTCTTAAAGACTCAAATTAGAAGTTTAAAGCCAGTTAAGAGGTAGGTTATCTCATGAACGGTAAAAACACATTGTTAGGGATAAAAGCCCTCTAGTTTTTTTGGATTTCATGCGTTATACTTCATGAATTTTATGTTTTAGGATTAGTCTATACATTCATGCATGCCTTCAACCCTAATTGAAGATAAAAAGCTATCTCTTGTTATTTCATTACTACCTATGCATCTAGATGGCCTTTACTTCGTTATCATGGCTACAATAGTTAGTTATTTTTATTCTTCTTGCATGGACATAGTTCCTTATCTTTATTGTCAGCAGAAGCTCTGATGGATTAAAATAGGACCGTCACATGATTGTAACGGTCGTACGATAAGCCGTCACACCCTCTGTTGTGTTTAAAAATTCTCTGTTGTCTCTGACGCACCATAACTGGAGCGTTACAACATTGTAACGGCCCCACGATAAATCGTCATAGAAAGGTAACGCCCCCATGTTAGACCGTCAAACCACTGTGTTCTGTCAACCCGAGACAGAATGGAAATCAGTTAGATTTTCTTATAAATAAGCCTAGTTAGCTAAGTTTTAACCTATTTTCATGACCTTGAGATTATAAATTGACTTATGATAGAAATTGCATGTTTAAAAGCATCTCTAGTTATTTCAAGCATATGTTAATTTCATTAAGCTAAGCTCTATAGTTTTGTATTTACACTATGATTTTAAATGATGTAATGACGGAGTTTTTATCATGGTTTCACATCGTTACACATTCTTTTCTATTTATAGAGTCAATTTCTCTAAGTACATGGCATATATTCTGGTATATGGCCATTAGTTCACACTTTGCACTATAGGAACATATTCTTGAACATGAGGACCTCTCTATTGGATATTCCTTCTAATGGACTAGGAAATCTGATTTCAAGGCCTCCGTAATTCTCTGCGAGCCTGGGATTTCCACTAGGACGCCGTTGTACCATGAAAGCCCAATTGTTAGAAAGCACTATCGATGTTTTCAGATTCTAGATATGTAACAGATCTATATTCGACCGTCAGGCACAAATAACGGTCCAATATATGACCGTCACACTGTTTGAGTCCATATTTATTTTCTTCTGGATTCAACCTTTCTAACGGCCCAACACTCGACCGTTATGTTCATGTAACGGCCCAGTATTAGACCGTCACAGTTCTAATTTATTTAACCTGAGGTTTGATCAAAGGGTTGATATTCTAAGTTCATGGATGGAGTATTGATGGTCTAGGACTTGGCATATCGTCTAAAGATACTTAACTTAAATTATGAATGATAATAAATGTACCGTTATGCTGCCGAATTATTTCCATGAGCATGACATCGTCTTAAATCATCCTTGATATCTCATGTCCTAAGTTGAACCCTTCATTGTTAATTATTGTTATCAAGAACTTATTTGCATTCTTGGCCATATTTTATTGCTTGAACGTGGAAATAGCTTGATTTATACTTGAAGATGCGATTGAGCACTGATTGTGTTGAAGGGCTTTATGCTAGTCCCCTCGCATGATTGTTGGAAACGTACTGTAAACCATGGGGTATGATCCTACTGGCGTCGCATTGCGCTGGGAGTACTTTCTCTATAAATAAGTGAAAATCCACAGGCATCATGAAGATACACGTACATGACTTTCTTGCTTGTTACATGATATTTCACAACAATTCACCAAATATTTGCTCATAAGCAAAAGATGTTTGGGTGATGAGTATGTGAACTTGCTTGTACATTCTTGTTCATGAAAGGCCATTCTTGTTACATTCTTGTTAGTTCATACTTGTTCATTCTATCTTACATGGTCATCTTGTTGCTTTGGTTACTTGTGATTTATCGCATTCACATGATTTTACCTTATTCCTCTAGAGCAAAAATGTTAATTACTTTAATAGTACCTTTATGTTGATGCGAAGATACCTACTGGGCAAGTGCGCTCATTACCTATTTCTAATCTTTTTAGGAGATTGAAGTGAGTCAGGATCGGATTCGGAATATACAAATAGCGAGTCCGAGAGTGAATGAAGAATGAGTGAAGACTTAAGAAGTCTACATGTTTAGATTGAGTCTATGTAATTTTCTTATTTCTTGAGTCTAGTATGATGAAGAAAGTTGAAATGGTGATTGTAATTGAGTATTTGATTTGATTATTAATGAAATAAGTTGAAGTTTGAGTTAATATTGTGCAATTGCATCTATGTGTGTGATTGTCTTACGCTCTGATCGTTCTTGCTTGCAAGAGGCTTACCATGCCGGCTGTTCACGTTCCTCGAGCTAGTCTTCTGCTGTAATAAAGGCTCGAGGTGTGACAATTAAGTTGGTATCAGAGCCTAAGTCTCAGGACTTAGGGAGAAGAATCATGTCATAGGATAAGTCCAAGGTTTAAGGACCCCTACCTATGAACTAAGGAAGAAATTTACATACCCATGTGAGAATTGGGTAGAGCCCAGGATAAGATAGTTAATTAGCTTTAAGATAAAATTTCTTCCAATTCCACGAGAAATAACAAGTTGTTATATTTCTCTCAGGTACCTTATTTTACAAATGTCTTATCGCGTAGATTGGAATGGCATGCAACAAATTGTTGCCGGCCTTACTCAGGCATTACAAACTATGGCCCAGGCAGGCGCAGGGGCAAGGGCTGGTGACTTACATCACAATTTCTGGAGTTTAAATCCTCTGCGTTTCTATGGTTCTTCTAATCTGGACGAAGCAGAGAACTGGATTGACGAGATGAACTGTATATTTGACGTCATCCAATGCACCGATCAAGAGAAGGTGCGTCTTGCAACTTTCCAACTCAACAAGGATGCCCGTACACGGTGCAAGTCGGTTCCGGCACCTTCGACCGATGCACCTCATACATGGGATGGTTTTCTCACTTTGTTCCATGCTAAGTACTTTTTCGAGCACGTGAAAGAAAGAAAGGCTATGGAGTTCGCCTCTCTTTGACAAGGAATGATGACAGTTGTGGAATATGAACTTCAATTCTTCAGACTAGCACCTTATGCACTGCATTTAATCAGTACCGATCTATTGAAGGCTAGTCGGTTTATGGACGGGTTACGACCCGGTTTCATTCAGCAGCTCGGGACCCAAAACATCCGTACATATGCGGAAATGGTTCAACGGGCATACTTATGTGAAAGGACCTTAGAAAAGGTCGAGAAATTGAAAGGAAAAGGAGAAGAGTCTAGCCGACGATCTGATCGGCATTATAAGAAAGGAAAATTTAGCCTCACAGAGCCTCACAAAAGCCGTGATAGTAAGAAACGGTCCAGGAGTGGGAACGGTGGAAGTTCCCAGAAGAACAAGAAGATTAAGGAGGAGGAGCAAGTCGCCACGGCTTGCACTTTTTGTGAAAAGTTCGGCCACTCGGCTGAAGAGTGCTGGAAGCGCCTTGGTGCTTATTTACGCTGTGGAAGCAGGGAGCATCGCATGCCGGATTGCCCCCTTATGAAGGACCAACCATCTAGTGGTGGACGCAAGAGGCAGGCTCGCCTCAATGCCGTTCTAGAAGAAGAGGAAGCGCCCAGGGATGGTGGACTTATGGAAGGTACTCTTCAAATTTGTTCCCGTCCTGCATTTGTACTATTTGATAATGGTGCCTCTCATTCTTTTGTCTCCATTACGTTTGCCAAAACATTACCAATTGCATCAGTTCCTCTACCTTCAGATCTTGCTATAACCACACTCCTAGGTTCTGGAGCAAAACTTACTAGATATTACCTTGATAGTGAGGTGATAGTAGAAGGTCACAATCTCCCCGCAAACTTAGTATGTCTTGACATGAAAGGTTATGATGCCATTTTAGGGGTAGATTGGCTTATAGATCATGATGCTTATATCAATTGCAGAAATAGGATTATATCCTTCCGAAAATCAGGTCTTCCAAGATTCTCTTTCCTTGGCATTAAGTATAGGAAACATCCTACTATCATATCTTCTCTTCACGCTTGCAAACTCATCTCGCAAGGATGTGAAGCTTTTCTTGCTTCTGTCATTGTTACCGAATCCAAGGAAATCATCCTAGCAAACATTCCTATTGTAAATGAGTTCCCAAATGTATTCCCATCCGCATTACCCAGTTTACCACCCGAGAGGGAAGTGAACTTCACTATCAAACTCATTCTGAGAGCAGCACCTATTTCTATAGCCCCTTACAGGATGTCCCCCACGGAACTTAAGGAACTAAAGAGGCAGTTGCAGGAACTACTAGATAAGGACTTCATTAGACCTAGCACATCCCCTTGGGGTGCGCCGGTGCTATTTGTCAAGAAGAAGGATGGCTCTCTCAGGCTATGCATAGACTACCGACGACTAAATCAACTTACAAACAAAAACAAGTATATGTTGTCGCGTATTGATGAGCTCTTCGATCAGCTTTCGGAAGTAGAGTATTTTTCTAAAATAGACCTCAGATCAGGTTATCATCAGCTTAGAATTAAAGAAGAAGACATTTATAAATCAGCTTTTTGAAGTCGTTATGGCCATTATGAATTTGTGGTAATGCCGTTTGGGTTAACAAATGCCCCAGCAGCATTTATGCAGCTTATGAACAGTATTTTCCAGCCATATCTGGACCAGTTCATTGTCGTCTTCATTGATGATATATTGATATATTCCAAGATAAAAGAAGAACATGAAGAACATTTGAGGATAGCCTTGCAAACACTTGGAGAACATAAACTTTATGCCAAACTTAAGAAATGTGAATTCTAGCTCAAGGAAGTTTCATTCCTAGGCCACATTATTTCAAAGGAAGGTATCATTGTGGATATATCGAAAGTCGAAGCTGTTAGAAATTGGAGCCGGCCAACGACTGTATCATAAGTAAGAAGCTTTTTGGGTCTAGCTGGTTATTATAGGAAGTTCATTAAAGACTTCTCAAAGATTGTTGTTCCTTTAACTAGACTCACATGAAAAGAAAATCCTTTTGTCTGGTCAAAGGAGTGTGAGAAGAGTTTCCAAACTCTTAAGAACCATCTTACTACGGCTCCTATTTTATCACTACCGGTGGAAGGTGGTAGATTTGAAGTATATGCGGATGCATCTGGCATTGGCTTGGGATGCGTTCTCATGCAAGATGGAAAAGTAATCTGTTATTCTTCAAGACAATTGAAACGTCACGAGGAAAATTATCCCGTGCATGATTTAGAATTGGCAGCCGTTATTTTTGCCTTAAAAATTTGGCGTCATTATCTTTATGGAGAAAAGTTCACGGTCTACTCGGACCACAAAAGCTTGAAATATTTATTCTTTAAAAAGGAGCTTAATATGAGGCAGAGGAGATGGTTAGAATATCTCAAGGATTTTGATTTTACTATTCAATATTATCCTGGCAAGGCTAATGCGGTAGCAGATGCACTCAGCAGAAAACCAATGGGTATGCTATCAAGTCTTATGATTAGTATGACTAATCTTATTCCTCAATTTGCTCAGATGAACTTAGATATTGACATAAAGGAAGATGATTGTTTCATGGCTAATATCCGAGCCCAAGCTACATTAATAAAGGATCTGGTCAAGCTGCAAAATGATGATCATGTGTTATTGGAAATTAAAGCCAATATTGAACAAAGGCCAGATTTCTCTATTTTCAATGACGGAAGATTGCTATTTAAGGGTCGAGTGTGTGTACCAGATCATGAGGATACGAAGAAACGGATCCTAGAAGAAGCACATAATTCCAAGTACACCATTCATCCAAAAGGCACGAAGATGTATCAAGATCTCAAAAGAAACTTCTGGTGGCCCAATATGAAGAGAGAAATAGCTGATTTCGTGTCCCGTTGTCTCACCTGCCAACAAGTAAAGGCAGAGCATTTTAGACCCGCAGGTAAATTACATCCCTTGAATATTCCCGAATGGAAATGGGAGAGTATAGGAATTGATTTCATCATGGGTTTACCTAAGACCAGAGGAAGACACGATGGTATATGGGTGATCATAGACCGATTGACTAAATCCGCACACTTCGTACCAATAAAAAGTTGATGGTCTGTGGATATTCTAGCAGCATTATACATGAAAGAAATTGTCAAATTACATGGCGTCCCTGTCACTATTGTATCTGATAGAGATCCTCGATTCACATCACAATTCTGGAAGGGCCTACAACATTCACTAGGGACTAGATTGAATTTTAGCACAGCATTTCACCCACAAACTGATGGTCAGACTGAAGGAACAAATCAGGTAGTAGAAGATATGCTCAGGGCTTGTGCTATTGATTTGGGAGGAAGTTGGCATGATCACTTACCTCTGGTAGAATTTACATACAACAACAGTTATCAAGCCAGCATACAGATTGCGCCCTTTGAAGCTTTATATGGAAAAAAATGTAGATCACCAATATGTTGGAACGAAATAGGGGAAACGCAATTCCTAGGCCCCGACCTTATTAGGGATTCTACAGAGTAGATCAAGCTCATTCAAGAAAGAATGAAGATGGCGCAAGATAGGAAGAAATCTTATGCTGACAATCGAAGACGCAACTTGGAGTTTCAGGTGGGAGATCATGTATATCTGAAAGTTTCTCCAGGCCGTAGTATTCGAAGATTTGGCATTAAAGGAAAACTAACTCCAAGATTCATTGGCCCATTTGAAATTCTCGAAAGGGTCGGTGAAGTGGCTTATAGACTGGCTTTACCTCCACAATTAGCAGGAGTTCACGACGTATTTCACGTCTCTATGTTGAAAAAAATATGTATATGATTCTCATCATGTCATTACTTATGATAATCTGGAGATCCAAAAGGACCTGACATACGAGCAGAAACCGGTCAGGATTCGGGAACAAGAAGAGCGTCAACTAAGGAATAAAACTATTCCTATGGTCCAAGTCCAATGGACAAAGCAATGGCCACACGAAGCAACATGGGAGACGGAAGAATCTATGCGTAGAAGATTCCCAGAACTATTCAACTGTAAGTACACTCTCCATAATCTATATATATATTGAATTTGGGGACCAAATTCTTCTAAGTGGGGGAGGGTGTAGTGCCCCAAAATTTATATAAATAATTTCTATAGAATTTTTCTAAAAGACAAAATAGATTAATAAATAAATAAAGCCCAATAGGTTCAAGGACCAAGCCCATTAAGTTTGACCCATATTCTAGAAGGTTATTTAGCCTATTCACGAATTATAAGGATAAATACCCCTTATATAGATAATTATGTGGATAACAAACAAAAGAGTTTAAATTTTATTGAATTCTGCGCACATGGGATGTACCGGTCTATCGTGCGACCGCCATAGTCATGTAACGCACCCAACTTGGACCGTCACACTCTATCAGTTCCGTGAATGGAAGAAAGAATAAAAAGATTGGATCTTTGGGATCCTATCTACAAGAGACCTAATTAGAAGAATATGTAAGGTTACTAGGGACTCTTAGGGATCAGGTTCTGGCCAACTAAGGACTCTAAAATTGATCTAATCCTCAAACCCTAGCCAAAACCCTATAAATAGAGTCCAGTTTTGAACTGAGCGACCCTTACTTTTGGCTCGTGAAGAAACAAGGTAAGGAGATAGAATCTCGGGTAAGTCCTTTGGAACTTTTTGTTTCTAATACTAAGGTCTGACAACTCTAAAAATTTCATGTTAGGAGGACGAGTATCCAAGGAGTTAGGATCTTCCAAAGTGGCTGGTTTCATCACGTCAACCCAGGAAACTGTGCAATAGGGTGCTGAAGATCAGGAAATTAGAGAAGCTAAACGAGGTAATTAGAGTTAGATACTTTAGAACTTTTTGTTCCTCTTAGTTTCATCTTTCTAACCTTCAAATTTCACGTCCTTAGGGCAAGAGACTGAGGACTTAGAGCCACGTGAAGTTACTGAAAAATCTCAGGAAGGGAAGAACTAGGGCGTGTCTTGAAGACTCAAATTAGAAGTTTAAAGCCAGTTAAGAGGTAGGTTATCTCATGAACGGTAAAAACATATTGTTAGGGATAAAAGCCCTTTAGTTTATTTGGATTTCATGCGTTATACTTCATGAATTTCATGTTTTAGGATTAGTCTATACATTCATGCATGCCTTCAACCCTAATTGAAGATAAAAAGCTATCTCTTGTTATTTCATTACTACATATGCATCTAGATGACCTCTACTTCATTATCATGGCTAGAATAGTTAGTTATTTTGATTCTTCTTTCATGGACATAGTTCCTTATCTTTATTGTCAGCAGAAGCTCTGACGGATTAAAATAGGATCGTCACATGATAGTAACGGCCGTACGATAAGCTGTCACACCCTCTGCTGTGTTTAAAAATTCTCTGTTGTCTCTGACGCACCATAACTGGAGCGTTACAACATTGTAACGGCCCCATAATAAACCGTCACAGAAAGGTAACGCCCCCATGTTAGATCGTCAGACCACTATGTTCTGTCCACCCGAGACAGAATGGAAACCAGTCAGATTTACTTATAAATAAGCATAGTTAGCTAAGTTTTAACCTATTTTCATGACCTTGAGATTATAAATTGACTTATGATAGAAATTGCATATTTAAAAGCATCTCTAGTTATTTCAAGCATATGTTAATTTCATTAAGCTAAACTCTATAGTTTTGTATTTACACTATGATTTTAAATGATGTAATGATAGAGTTTTTATCATGGTTTCACATCGTTACACATTCTTTTCTATTTATAGAGTCAATTTCTCTAAGTACATGGCATATAGTCCGGTATATGGCCAATAGTTCACACTTTGCACTATAGGAACATATTCTTGAACATGAGGACCTCTCCATTGGATATTCCTTCCAATGGACTAGAAAATCTTGTTTCAAGACCTCCGTAATTCTCTTCGAGCCTGAGATTCCCACTAGAACGCCGAGTTGGTTGTACCATGAAGGCCCAATTGTTAGAAAGCACTATCGATGTTTTCAGATTCTGGATATGTAACAGATCTATATTCGACCGTCAGGCACATATAACCATCCAATATATGATAGTCACACTGTTTGAGTCCATATCTATTTTCTTCTAGATTCAACCTTTCTAACGGCCCAACACTCGACCGTTATGTTCATGTAACGGCCCAGTATTAGACCGTCACAGTTCTAATTTCTTTAACCTGAGGTTTGACCAAAGGGTTGATATTCTAAGTTCCTGGATGGAGTATTGATGGTCTAGGACTTGGCATATCGTCTAAAGATACTTAACTTAAATTATGAATGATAATAAATGTACCGTTATGCTGCCGAATTATTTCCATGAGCATGACATCATCTTAAATCATCCTTGATATCTCATGTCCTAAGTTGAAGCGTTCATTGTTGATTATTGTTATCAAGAACTTATTTGCACTCTTGGCCATATTTTATTGCTTGAAACGTGGAAATAGCTTGATTTATACTTGAAGATGCGATCGAGCACTGATTGTGTTCAAGGGCTCTTTGCTAGTTCCCTCGACTGATTATCAGAAACGTACTATAAACCATGGGATATGATGCTACTAGCGTCGCATTACGCTGGGAGTACTTTCTCTATAAATAAGTGAAAATCCACGGGCATCATGAAGATACACGTACATGACTTTCTTGCTTGTTACATGATATTCCACAGAAATTCACCAAATATTTGCTCATAAGCAAAAGATGTTTGAGTGATGAGTATGTGAACTTGCTAGTACATTCTTGTTCATGAAAGGTCATTCTTGTTATATTCTTGCTAGTTCATACTTGTTCATTCTATCTTACATGGTCATCTTGTTACGTTGGTTACTTGTGATTTATCGCATTCGCAGGATTTTACCTTATTCCTCTAGAGCAAAAATGTTAATTACTTTAATAGTGTCTTCATGTTGATGCGAAGATACCTACTGGGTAAGTGTGCTCATTACCTATTTCCAATCTTTTCAGGAGACAGAAGTGAGTCAGGATCGGATTCGGAATATACAAATAGCGGGTCCGAGAGTGAATGAAGAATGAGTGAAGACTTAGGAAGTCTACATGTTTAGATTGAGTCTATGTAATTTTCTTATTTCTTGAGTCTAGTATGATGAAGAAAGTTGAAATGGTGATTGTAATTGAGTATTTGATTTGATTATTAATGAAATAAGTTGAAGTTTGAGTGAATATTGTGCAATTACATTTATGTGTGTGATTGTCTTGTGCTCTGACCGTTCTTGCTTGCAAGAGACTTACCATGCCGCTGTTCATGTTCATCGAGCTAGTCTTCCGCTGTAATAAAGGCTCGGGGCGTGACACATCAGTTTCATGGTCGCAAATCGGACTCTTTGACAGTCCATCATATTGAACCAATCAAAGTATCGACCCATGCCGGACTCCCAATCTAAGTAGACTTTCGGATCCAATGACCCGTCAAAAATGGGAGGGTCCGCTCGCACGGTCCTAAGGACTCTATCGTCCTCCTCATCTCTTTGCTGATGAAAGCCATGACGGCGTCGGCCATACCCCTCATAAGCGTTATCGGACCCATAGTCCTCAAGACCAAGGTCACAGAGCTGTGGTTCGGGGGGCCCTATGAGAAGCGGGCTGAGGAGCATGTGCGGGTGGGTCCAGGGCCGCGGGTGCGGGCTGGACCTGGGCTATGGGAGCGACTTGTCTTGGGGCCGCCGCTGGAGTGGGGTGGGTGGGCCATGGGCCGCTCTTGGAGGGTCTCTGTGTGACATCCTATCCAACCGTCCGACCAGACCATGGACAGATCTGTCGGATGACTCCATCCGTTCCTCCATGGCGTTAAGTCGACCATCCATATGGTCCAAGAAGCTCCTAAAGGTCACCTCGGATTGGTCCATCCGGGCTACGAGGGCCATTATCGCCTCATGCAAGGAGTGTAGGTCTCTAGAGATGGTATCCCCTGGGTTTGCCATAGGTGCGGGGCGATGGTACTGGGTACCTCGCCGGGTGGGCATGCAACGACACAAAGCTTGGAATGCAAATGCAATGAAATGCAACTCCCTGGGACCGACTACCCTAGACTCTAACCAGTATCCAGTACGTGGCGGAGGTTTGATCTGAAGATCGCACTCACGCAAGTGTGTTAACTTCCCGATAGGCGTAACCTATCATTCTGGGAACACCTTTTGATATACCGGGTATAGGAATGCAATGAGACATCTTGGACCGACTACCCTAGACTCGACTGAGCTCTGATACCAATTTGATGCGGGACGGGACACGAACCTGAGACTCTAGCTCGCGGACATCCCTAAGCGAGGGAAATGTGAGATCTGCACGGTTGAGAAACCGACAATGAGTCTGGGTGGTCAACTCTCTTTCGTGCCCGGATTGGGTCACGGGACGGGTCTCGCTCTCTCTCGCAGCGGTGATTGAAACTTGAGCGAGCTAATTTATCCTAACACACTCATGCAGCGACATATAGAAATATATACGAGTAAAGCAAATTACCGAGAGGGGAGCTGACATAATACCTCCACGCTACCGGGCGTGGGGAAGACGATCCCGGCCAAGACTCGTATTCCCGGTACAATGGTATAACTTAAATACATCAAAGATTTTATGTCCCACTCCACATAGGGAGGTAAAGGGCAACAACAACGACCCGAGAATAGCGAACTTGAGTTGACGGACAGCGATTTGGATCGCTCCGTCGGTGCTGTCCAGACGGCGCGGGCTGACGGTTGTGGGGACCACGTCCTGCTCGGGCGGCCGACTGGGGCGAGGTTGGCCCCGTTGCAAAGGGGACTCCTGGAAGGTTGCTCCCTGGAAGGCGGTTAGGCTGTAACGCGTTGTGGAAGGCGGGGCGACCTGATGTGCGATGCATTGTTGTTGCTGTCCCGAGCCTGCTATGTAGTTTCAGAACTACGTGACCCGGCGATAAAATTTGCTGTGATCAGCTCCGACGTCGGAACGACACGAGACTGGCACCGTTACGAAGCCCTTTCAGAGATCTATGAACATAGGCTGTTACAGGAATTTTTATAGCACATGGTTTTTCGTGGGGTATTTATGAACAGGCTGACTCCTAGGTTCAAATCTGACTGGGCAGATTGAGATCTGTCTGTAGAAGAGATTTGACCGAGGCTCAAACTATGGATCTGGGAGTTGGTCCTTTTATGAGAGATAGAGGGGGAAGTAAGGAACATGAAAATAATTTTTTTGTAATTTTCTGAGGGGGTTTGAGGGGTGGAATGGATTTTTTGGCACTGATAGTCAGATCTGGACTGTTCGAAACAGAACAAGATCTGGTTTTTGCAGTGGTTTTAAAAAAAAGGTAAACAAACTCATAAAATCATAAAAAAATTATGGAAAGGGATTTTGGTGGACAGAAGTCCCAGTCCAATTTTTAGATCGATCTGAAATTGGAAAGAGGGTCAAAACGAAGAAGAGTTGGGCTGCTAGAACACTGATCTGCACAGGGGCAGATTATGTAGATAGTGGAATTTAAATTGAAAGGAAGGGCAAAAAAAATTGGATCGAGGTGAAAGTTTTTATGGGACGTGGGGACAACAAGGGGAACTCACCCTAAAAATTTCAGCTTGATCAAATCTTCTGGTTGAGAGCTAAAATTCGGGCTTTAGCTTGCTGTCCAGAGATGGACATAAGTCCGACGAGGTGGCGATCGTGGTGCGACGGCGGCTCGATGGCGGCGACGGCGGCGGTGCTGAGCTTCTCACTCAGAGAGGTGATGATAATGAGGCCTCACACCTCAGAAGGGGGCTGCTCTCTCAGCTGCAAAGGGGGTGGAAGGGGGGGAGGGGGCTGCGCCCTTGCTCTTGCACACCAAATTTTTGATTTTTTTTCTTGATATTCTATGAAATATGGAAATACAAGGCTTATATAGAAATAGATAAAAGACCTAAACTATCCTTAGATCTAGGGTTAGGGAGGGTCAAATAAGGGATAGGAAATAGTTCTCCCATGTGGTCAACAAAATCAAAAAAAACCATATAAGAGGAGGTGCGCCCCCCTCTTGGAGAAGTCAATTTGGAATTGGCTTCTCCATGGTCCAAGTCCACCTTGGACCATGGACCAACCCCCATGGACCCTAGAAGCCAAGTGGCCCAATGAGAGAGAGGGTGGGGGGCCCTGCTGGGCCTACGTGGCATTTTTACACATAAACCCAAATAAAACTCAAAACAAATACACATTACACACCAAGTATAACATTACATAAATACATTCCAAACATTTAATGGAATAGCCCCGATGTCCCATCAAGGAGACTAGGAGCTTGCCTCCGATGCGGGAGCCGTGATCACCGGATACCTGACTGCCCCTTACTTAATGAGCAAGCCGGAGACGAGAATGCCTGGTGAAGAAGCAAGCTCGTCTCCAAGCTCTTCAGGAGGCGGAACAAGAATAAGGCGGACTGGTGGAAGGTACATTAACGACTTCTCGCGTCTTGTTTGATACCGACGCATCACATTCTTTCATTTCCAAAAAATTTGCTGATCCATTACCTATGGAACCGGAATGGATAGATCTATTGATATCAACCCCTCTCAGAAACGAATCTTAGATCACACACCATTATTTAAATTGTGAAGTTATGGTGAAAGGGATAAATATCCCCGTCAACTTAATATGCTTACACATGAAGGATTATGATGTCATACTAGGAGTCGACTAGCTGTCCACATACAAGGCAGTTGTAGATTGCCGGAACAGCAAGGTGACTTTTAAAGAGTTCCCGGAACTTGTCTACACCAGCCCTAAGGGTCAGAACAAGTCACCTATTATTTCAACCCTCTGAGCCAGCAAGCTAATAAGGAATGGGTGTGTATCCTTCCTTGCTTTCGTCACCATAAAAGAGACTAAGGAATCCAAGATAGAAGACATCCAAGTAGTTTGGGAATTTTCCTATGTATTCCCAGAAGACTTGTCCGGGTTACCTCCACAAAGAGAAGTGTCCTTCACCATTGACCTTGTCCCTGGTGCAGGTCCAGTTTCTAAGGCACCATATAGGATGTCCCCTGCCAAGCTCAAGGATTTGAAAAGGCTAGAACTTTTGAAGAAAGGGTTTATCAGACCAAGCACTTCCCCGTGGGGAGCGCCTGTGTTATTTGTAAAGAAGAAGGATGGGTCGATGAGACTCTGCATCGACTATCGGCAGTTAAATCACCTCACTATCATAAACAAGTATCCACTACCGAGGATCTATGAGTTATTTGATCAGATATCTAGATCCAAGTATTTCTCCAAGATTGATCTTTGGTCAGGATATCACCAATTGAGGATCAAGGATGAGGACATTCATAAGACCGCATTTCGGAGCAGGTATGGGCACTACGAATTTGTTGTTATGCCTTTTGGACTAACAAATGCCCCTGCAGCCTTTATGCAGTTAATGAATAGCATATTCAGGCCTCATCTAGATCAATTTATAGTGGTCTTCATTGATGATATATTAATTTATTCCAAGATCAAAGAAGATCATGAAGAGCACTTAAGAATGGCATTACAAATGTTAAGGAGCAATCAACTCTACGCCAAGCTTAGCAAGTGCGACTTTTGGCTCGAGGAAGTATCCTTCCTAGGACATGTGATCTCGAAGGATGGAATTTCCATCGACCCGTCAAAGGTTGAGGCCGTGAAGAGTTGGAAAAGGCCGACTAATGCTACCGAGATCCAAAGCTTCTTAGGCCTAGTTGGCTATTACAGGCAATTCATCAAGGACTTCT
Organism: Amorphophallus konjac; assembly: GCA_022559845.1. NCBI lineage: Eukaryota > Viridiplantae > Streptophyta > Magnoliopsida > Alismatales > Araceae > Amorphophallus > Amorphophallus konjac. The sequence goes on from CM040120.1 coordinate 303,086,621, forward strand.
CCAAGATCGCCATTCCTCTTACTAGGCTGACCCGTAAGGAGATTCCTTATAAGTGGGACGAAGAATGCCAGAAGAGCTTTCAAGCCTTGAAGGATCTTTTGACAACAGCCCCGGTATTGGCATTACTAATTGAAGGGGAGAAATTTGAGGTATATACCGATGCGTCTAGCATTGGCCTCGGATGTGTGTTGATGCAACAAGGGAGAGTCATTGCCTACTCATCCCGACAATTGAAGAAGCATGAAAAAAACTACCTGGTGCATGACTTAGAGCTGGCCGCGGTAGTATTTGCCTTAAAGATCTAGAGACACTATCTCTATGGAGAACAGTTCACCGTGTACTCCGATCACAAAAGCCTCAAGTATCTGTTTTCTCAAAAGGAACTCAACATGAGGCAAAGGCGTTGGCTAGAGTACCTCAATAACTTGTACTTCACCATACAATACCATCCTTGAAAGGGTAATTCCGTAGCTGATGCCCTTAGTCGAAAGCCGAGAGCATTGTTAGCCAACTATATGATTCAAGAATGAAAATTACTGGAGCAGTTCACTAAACTTAATATAAGTACAGACCAGGAGAGAAGGTGTATTACTCTATCACACATGTGGATACAACCGTGTTCACCGAAATACAAGGACTTCTAGACAGTGACCCAGTGTTAGTAGAGATCAGGGATAAATTAGAAGAACGACCTGACTTCAAGATAGCATTAGATGGCAGACTATTATTCAAGGCAAGGACTTGTGTACCGGATTGTCCAGAATTGAAGAAGAAAATTTTAGAAGAAGCTCACCGATCTAGGTACACAATTCATCCAAGATCTACTAAGATGTACCAAGACCTGAAGTGGACATTTTGGTGGCCCAACATGAAAAGAGAGGTAGCGGATTTTGTGTCTCATTGTCTTACGTGCCAACAAGTCAAGGAAGAACACCAAAAGTCTACCGGTAAGCTACATCCTTTGGATATTCCTAAATGGAAGTGGGAGGATATCGGTATAGACTTTATAATGGGTCTGTCTAAATCTAAAGGAGGACATGATGGAATATGGGTCATCATCGACCGATTGACCAAGTCAGCTCACTTCCTACCAATTAAGAGCCGATGGTCAGTGGATGTTCTTGCTGCCTTATACATCAAGGAAGCTGTCAGATTACATGGAGTTCCTATTTCGATCATGTCCGACCGAGACCCGCGTTTTACTTCTCATTTTTGGAAGGGTCTACAACACTCTCTGGGGATGAGACTCAACTTCAGTACAGTCTTTCATCCTCAGACAGATGGTCAGACCACGAGAACAAATTTAGTTGTAGAAGATATGCTACGAGCTTGCATCATTGATTTCGGTGGAAGCTGGCATGATCACTTGCTGTTGGTCGAGTTTGCATATAACAATAGCTACCAGGCAAGTATCCAAATGACACCTTTCGAAGCATTATACGGAAGGAGTTGTTGATCACCCTTATGCTGGGATGAAGTTGGCGAAAAGCAATTACTAGGCCCAGACATGGTGAAAGACACCACCGAAAAGATTCAGCTAATTAGAGAGAGACTCCAAATGGCTCAGTCTAGGAAGAAGACTTATGCCGACACTAGAAGAAGAGACTTGGAGTTTCAAATTGGAGATCACGTCTTTCTCAAGGTTTCCCCAGGCCGAGGCATTAAAGGATTTGGTGTTAAGGGAAAGCTTACACCAAGATATATCGGTCCCTTTGAAGTATTAGAAAGAGTTGGCGAGGTTGCATATCGCATTGTCTTACCTCCTCAATTGTCCGAAGTTCACAATGTATTCCACATTTCTATGTTGAAGAAATATGTGCATGATCCAACTCACGTCATAGATCATGGCGATCTGGTGATACAAAAGGATCTCACCAATGAATAAAGACCAATGAGGATCCTTGATCGCGAAGTTCGTGCATTAAGGAACAAGGATATTCCCATGGTCAAAGTGCAAAGGAGCAAATGCTCAGAACTAGAAGCCACATGGGAAACTGAAGAATCCATAAAGAAAATATTCACGGACTTATTTCCACATAGTAAGTACTCTGCACCCTCCATGTTTACATATAAACTGAATTTAGGGACCAAATTCTTTTAAGTGGGGGAGGGTGTAGTACCCCTAATAAATTAAAGGAATAAAAATTCCTAAATAGATTGAGCAATGAGTAATAAATAGACAAGGCCCAACTAATTCAGTTATAACACCAAATGGGTGAATTAACCTATATTAGGGCCTCACGTATGTGAGCTAGGCCTTCAGACAAAAGTCTTAAATATAAATGGGCCTTATATGTAAACTAAAATCCTTTTACAAAGGAGAGGATATTGGGCCTTTAGCCATAGACCACCTACGTGGGAAAGTAGTATGATGTATATGTATATAAATAAATGGTTATTTTGTGAAACTCAAATCCCCTCACGTTCGAACCTGCATGGCTTTAGGGTTTTGCACTTCAATAGGATAGCGGCTGCAAACAGAGAAAGCATACTTTCATTAGGATACATACACAGGAAATTTGTATACTATTAGGATTCTTAACCATAAAACTCTATATATATCACCCTCCATCGACGACCTCCGGCTACTGCTGCTGCTCGTATTGATTCCCTACATCAACGGCATTTCTCTGCTGCTAGTGCACCCGCCGCATCTGCTTTCTTCTTCTTCTTCGCGAGCGACTGCTATAGCCGTTCTGCTGTTCAAGTCGTGGCCGCTGCTTCTCTTTCGCATGAACCTGCTGCTACTGTAGTTGTTGTGGATTGCAATTTCCGTGGTGATACAAAGAATCCTTGCTTCTGCCGATCACTTCTTCCCTCGTTGCTGATTGCTTCTAGTAGAGCCACGGCTATTGTTCTTATTCCCGCTAAAGTATTGCAGTTTGCTGCAGCTGCATATTCATCTTCCTTTGTCAAGCAGCTGCTACCGTAGCTGATCTTAATATCTCATAACCCTGCCCGTCATCCAATTCATCAACAAAGGTAGGTGTTCTCAAGTGTCAAAGCTAAACTTGTTAATCATAGAACTAATCAGGTATTTAGGTCATACAACATGATACCATGTTTTTAGTTTGAATACCGTAGTTTTTACTGCATAATAGTAAATAGCGACCCTGTTATGGGCGCTAATTTTATGAACGCCCTTGTGCACTGTCGCCGATTCTTTCAAAATAGCTGCAGTTCTCAGAGCGTCAATTAAAGAGTGACCGTGTGAACAGTCACTTAATCTCTGATATTTAATAAATATTGCAAGCTTAAAAATAGTTAACTATGATATACGATGCTAAAAATTGATGCATGAGCATATTGCTAGATTCCTGTTATTTTTCTCTACATGTACATGTCTTTAGTTTCCTGATCAGATACACTTCAAAATTCATGAGTCTATGATTGTACCTGCCCGATGCGTATCACCTGACAAAGAAAGGGCGACTTGGTCTTAGTCGATGTTTATAGAATGAACGACCTCGTAACAAGGCGTTATTTGTATAGATATTGTTAAAAAGCAAAATTTTATGAAAATAGCGTTATGCGACCTGACAGAAGGCGTCAATTAAAGATTGAGCGCCCGTTCACTCAATCGTTGATTATAATTGTTAATATTATTATACTAAATATGATTAGAATTAGCGCCAGCATGATATGTCGTTAATTCTTATTAAATCATGAAAAGTTCAGAAATAAATAGTATTGAGCAACCGTTCATACAGTCGCTATTCCCCTAAATAGTGGCTTATGTATAGGCGCTATTTTCCTGTTTCACAGTTTTCATCGATTTTTCTGACCCATACCGCGGGTTTATGGCACTGTGTCTCAGTCCGTAGATGCAGTCCCACGTTTCACGTTGTTTCACGTATAGCCCCTAATTCTCAGTGATGATTGAACCCTCTGCGGGATATTCCTTCCTTCGGACTGGTGATTTCATCATAGAGACCTCCGTAAGTCTACCCGAAGCCTGGGATTCCCTCAAGGCCGCCGAGCAGGTTGTACCCTAAGAACCTATAACACCATGTCTTGTCACGTCACTCTAAAGAAACATCATGTCATTATGAGTCATACTTGTTCAAAGTTCAGTCCTTGAACTCCTTCGTTCGTGAAATCTATCTTATCATCCTACAACGGGTATCCTTTTGAACTCTATATTGGCTATAACTATAGTGGATGTCTAAAATAAACATGACTCAATGCTTGCGCATATAGGGCCCGATTTGGTCCTGGGAGGAGCACCCGAAAGTACTTGTACCCATGGGAGCTATATTGATTACGGTGTGGCATTGCACCGAAGTGCATGACTTGCTAGATTGACATTCCACAACTCGTGTTTGACTTGGCTTGACTTAACTTGACATGACATGACTTGCGTGGCCCAGAAAGGGTATTTTACTTGCTTGATATTATGATAGCCAATTCTTGTATCATGACTTGATAATTACATGATGAGAATCAAGCAAGCTACCAGGCCGAAGAGCATCAACGAAGCTACCAGGCCCAGGGATGAACGCGCTAGCCTTGGGTAGCGCAACCTGGAGAAGGCGCCAGTCTTCCCTAGTGCGATCTCAGACAGAGACGCAGTGGCAGACGACCCAACTTCCCGGCATCGGAACTCCCAAAAGTCTTCGATGTTTGCTGTTTTCCATGGTTGTAATCAATGTGCTAGCGTGTTTTGTCTTCCCCTTTCCCTATATATGTATTCCATTTCGTTTGATCAAAAAAACAAGCAATGAATCTATGAAAGTTTGATTGAGTGTATCCATGGCTATCTTCCCCAATCTTTAGAAACCCCCTTCATCCTTCCCTCTCTGAGTGCGAGGCCCAATTCTATTTCCCTGATCCTCTCCCTTTCCCCTTCAATGGAGGATGATCGAAGCCCCGGATGCATCGGCTCTGAGACGGGGTTGAGTGTGAGGCTCCATTCGGATCTTCGTTCTTCTTCCACCAACGTTTGCCTTCCCTCACCACCGCCAAAGATGCTGCTAAGGTCAGGATGGAGCTCGGTTGCACCGTCCCTGCGAAGGGTTCGGGTGAGAGGCCCCAGCCAAGCTTCCTCACGGCCGTAGCATCATCTACATCCACCTTCCTTCCTACGCCGCTCACCCCACATCCGCCTTCACCAAAGTTATCCTAGTTAGTATTAGGTTGGTTTGATTTCAATTTTAGCATTCCCCGTGTGTTATCCATCATCCTGGGTGCTTTCCCCTTGTGTTTTGAACCCCCGAAGTCATCCATGGGCGCCCCAACGTCGAGGGTCATTGTTCTGCCAACGAAGATGAATGCGCATGGACGATATGGCGCATTCTTCAGAAGGCACTAGGAGGCTATAGCGCGACCTGGACAACATTCTTGAAGACCCCATACTTCCATCCCGCATCAAATGGTATCAGAGCTTAGGGAACCTGGCTGTTCTCACAGACTGGGATCTTGAGCTACGAGGTTCGAAGATGAACCTTCCCAAGTGGAGGGGTTTTGATGGGAATCAAGCAAGCTGCCAGGCCGAAGAGCATCAACGAAGCTGCCAGGCCCAGGGATGAACGCGCTACCCTTAGGTAGCATGACCTGGAGAAGGCGCCAGTCTTCCCTAGCACGATCTCAGACAGAGACGCAATGGCAGACGGTCCAACTTCCCGGTGCCGAAACTCCCAAAAGTCTTCAATGTTTGCTATTTTCCATGGTTGTAATTAATGTGCTAGTGTCGTTTTGTCTTCCCCTTTCCCTATATATGTATTCCATTTTGTTTGATCAAAAAAATAAGCAATGAATCTATGAAAGTTTGATTGAGTGTAGCCATGGCTATCTTCCCCAATCTTTGAAAACCCCCTTCATCCTTCCCTCTCCGGGTGCGAGGCCCAATTCTATTTCCCTGATCCTCTCCGTTTCCCCTTCAATGGAGGATGATCGAAGCCCCGAATGCATCGGCTCTGAGACGGGGTCGAGTGTGAGGCTCCATTGGGATCTTCGTTCTTCTTCCACCAATGTTCGCCTTCCCTCACCACCGCCAAAGATGCTGCTAAGGTCAGGATGGAGCTCGGTTGCACCGTCCCTGCGAAGGGTTCGGGTGAGAGGCCCCAACCAAGCTTCCTCACGGCCCTAGCATCATCTACATCCACCTTCCTTCCCACGCCACTCACCCCACATCCACCTTCACCAAAGTTATCCTAGCTAGTATTAGGTTGGTTTGATTTCACTTTTAGCATTCCCCGTGTGTTATCCATCATCCTGGGTGCCTTCCCCTTGTGTTTTGAACTCCCGAAGTCATCCATGGGCGCCCCAACGTCAATGGTCGTCGTTCTGCCAACGAAGATGAACACGCATGGACGATATGGCACGTTCTTCAGAAGGCGCTTGGAGGCTATAGCGCGACCTGGACAGCATTCTTGAAGACCCCGTAGTTCCGTCCCGCATCATTACATGCTTGACTATCTTGATAAGTTTCTCATGAATACTTGTAATCTTGCTGGTTCGTCTACATTATTCTTGATACTCTACTCGCCCTCGTCATCATCATGCGTACATGCTAGACTTGCATTCATGTAACATGTAATTACTTAAAGCCTTACTTGTACTTGAGATATAATCCCTACTGAGCATTCGCTCACCTAGTGTTTTCCCCACATTTTCTAGGTAACTCCGATGACGAGAACCAGTCGGTGGGGAACGGAAACGAGTAGAGAGCATAGAGCACAGAGCCTTCCAATCATAAAAGTAATCATCTATCAGTGTCTTTTTCCTAGTTTCTTGAGTCAAACGTTGTAATCTTTTTTTATTGAGTTAGAATTATCTTTGAGTACTTTTATTAAGATTTATGTAATAAGATTCACCTTCATGGTAATTATGAATAACGGATTTGGTTATCTTTACTTTTGCGCACTTTGTCTATGGGTCGAATACACTTATCTCTGATTGACATGATTGATATAAACTTGTCATGCGTACCGGGTTCCTTCCGCGCTCAGGGGGTGACATGTACGATCCTCATCCGCCACTCGGTAGCTCCCTGATGGTACTTGTGCGAGGGGATCACCGCCCAGCGACCATACCAGCTGACAACTATCTGCCGAAGGATTCCATCCAGGAGGCTGTGGTCGTCGTAGCCCTCTCCTACGTACTGCAGCCTTGACGGCTCTAGCACCAACCCCTGCGTCCCCTCTATCTCTGCCCGGTGATGGCCATGCAAGTCCCAAGAACCAGGACCCATCACTCCGACACGGACCCCGAACTGGTCCACCCTGCTGAAGAAACCCAAGCACTCAGCACTGGGTAACTGACACTGCCTCTAGTAGTCCATAGAAAAACTCGAAAAGCCGTAGAGGGCGACCCCTTGCAGGCTATCCCAGCCCGCCAGAATCGCCCGCTCTAGTCGGCGGCGCTCTCCAGCAACTCGGGAGTCTCCGTCCGCCATCCCAGACGGGACATAACTTCTGATGAACTTAAACAAATGGCGGTCTAGTGGAAACTCTGCCGAGTAGCCTCCAGCGCGATCATAACTATAAATCCCACCCACCTCTGAAATCTGGGCCAGCTCCACAGTTGATAAGTGTCCATTTCATATGATAATTCATCGCATGTACACCATTTTATGTGCATATAATTAGGCAATTATGCATATTTCATAGTTAACCTCAACTCCGCATTTAAATTAGAGCGTTCACGCAAATTGATTAATTCGGTGATATTATTTATTAATAAATTAAAGTTGAAGGCCATGAACATTAATTCTCCATTGCATAATCATGAGCATTTGAGATTTATGTGCACATTGTGGTAATTTGTATAGACTAAAGTGCAATTGTGTGTGTGCAGGACACCGAAGGTAATTACAAAAGAAGCCGGGGGCAAAACTATCACCACCACTTTAACCAATTCAAAAGCACATATTTTGGTTGGAGGGAAAAGAAATTTTAAAAGTTTGAAATTGAGGAAAAGAAATAAATATTTTGATTGGAGGGAAAATTGAATTCAAAGTTTGAATTAAAGGAGAGACATGATGAGCCTTGGGAAAGGGGGTGCCCAAAGTCCAAGAAAGGGGTGCCCACCTACCTTTCCTCTTCCCCATGTATCATATTCTACATAAATCTCAGCCATCCATCTCCTTTTGATACAATCTCCACTCTCCATCTACCCAACTTTTCCTATAAATAGCCCATGACAAGGAGGAGAAAATGGAGTTCTTTTTTGGTAATCTTTCACTCTTTCTCTCCCAACCCTAGGTCACCAATTTCTCCCTCTTCCGTCCCTCTTCTCCTCTGGCTTTCTTCATGTTAGTTCTTCCATTTTATATGCTCTAAAACTTCTTCTTCTACATCATTTTCTAGTTCATTCTGGTTTTTAAGTTATTTTATATTTTTCACTATGCTATTGTATTCATCTGCGAACTAGTATTTCTCTCTATTCTTTCTATTATTTCTCTCACTTCTAGTCATTTTCTCCTCTTTCTGTCTTCATGAAAGTTCTTTATTTTTAAGTGTTCTACAACTTCTTCTTCAACATCATCTTCTAATTCTTTCCGGTTCGGAAGTTATGTCTCATTTTTAACTTGCTATCCTGTGATTTTACTGTTCATCTGAGGTGCTAGTTTATGTTATTCCTCTATTTTGAAGCCCTTCTGCTCTTCTTTTCTATCTTAGTCTTTCATTAAAGTTCTTTCTCTCTTCCTCCTCTTAAACTTCTTCTTATTCGGCATCCCCTAATTCATCTTGGTTTCAAAGTTATTCACCCTCCAAAGGCCGCTTTAATGACGAAGTTGACTTCTTCCCGACGTAGTCGACATCTTCTGCAAGATGGTTCGTGATCCAAGGCCAAGAGAGGACGGCGCCGTCATCACCATTACTGCCACCATATTCACATCTCAGGATCCTCTTGTTGCTATTGCCTTAGTTTCATTTTACTTCATTGTAATCTCGTCACATCTTTATTATAAGCTTGTCTTGCACTTCGTGTACTCGTTTCTTTATGTTAATGAAAGAAGTGTTCATTTGATCTAGAGTTTGTTGATCTTCCCTCTCTTCCTCCTTCTTCTACCTCTTCTTCTCAATGTTATGCAATTATTTTTCATGGCATAGGCTCATAATCATAGGCATTTTGAATTAATTATTGGAATCGTTCTTTGTTTAATCATTCTCTTCAAGCTACAAAAAATCACAAATATTTTCTAAAAGGTTGCAAGGTTTTGAACTTTAAAAATCTCTTCTTCCCTATGGATTCGATCCGAGCTTGCCATAGTATTACGTTCTCTTTTGATCATTTTGTGCGAGTTTGATTTTAAGATTGTTAGCGTGTGTGTAGTAACGACATACATTTCCGCGTTATCAATTTTTGGCGCCGTTGTCGGGGAGGAATGATGATTTTTGATTTAAGAATTTTATTTTTCTTGTGTTTATAGTGTACTAATAAAGCTTTCTTTTCTTTTTTTTGTAGAAAAAAAATCAAAAAAATAGAGGTAAGTTTGCCTTTCTTTCTTTCATCTTTTGATTTTGTCATTCATTTCAAAAAAAAAAAGAACGAGGGATTGCGCTTCAAGTAAGTATCCTAACTCCTCTCATTTTGTGTTATTTCCCTAATGTTCTTACATATTGTGGTTAGATAGGTTCACTAAAATAAAAAAAAATGCTTCACTTGAACCCAATAAAAATCCTCATTCTAAGAATAGAAATCACACTTTCATGTTCTAAGTCATGCATCATTTAGGATAGAATTTTTTTTCCTTGTTGTTTAACTTTGGTCATTGCATTTTGGAGATTGCGAGGGGCAAGGCGAGTTCTTTTCTAATCTTTTTCTTAATCACATGCTCATGCATATTTGCATAGAACCCCTTATTTAAACTTGGTTTGTTGCATATCATTCTAAAATATTCTAAGGGCAACACCCATAAGTAAGATAAGGTGGGGATTTCATCACCCTTCCTTAGCCCACAAACCATAATTTCCTTCATCTTTACATCACCTAGACCCTAAATAAAATTCAATAGATGTTGGCTCTAGGTTCACACTGTGATTCTTGTGTTATTTGGGCTTACCCTCTTGTGAAAACCGATGCCTAAGGCAAGACGGTCGGACGACAAACGCCTTAAGTGGGCTAGTGGTTTGTAATTAGGTCCCTACGAAAGTAGGGGGAGCCTCCCACTACCCCACCCCTTACCTGGCTGGTGGAAATATTGAGGGTGAACTCAAGTTGCAATTTAGCCATTTTGTGAAACTCAATTTGTAGGTCTAAGTCACATCTAGGTCATTAGGTAACTTGTGTGACAACTTGTTTGTGTTTGCATAAAAAAATAGAAAAAAAAATAAAAAAAATTCCTCATCTTCTCTCTTTGTCCTAGTTTGTGTCAAAACCAAAAAATAAATAAAAAAAATCATCATAAAAAAAATCTCTCTCTTCGTCCTAGTTTATGCAAGGAAGAAGATCACAACATCCAAACCTACTAGGACCCATTCAGGAAATAGAGAGAGTCTTGTATCCAAGAGACGATCTCCAAGAAGATCTTATGGCTGAAAATCAAGGACCTCACCACCAAAATCTCATGGCCGGAAATCCCAATCCTCCAAAGCAAATGAAGGATTATTTCATTCCCAACCAATATCAACCTCCATCTTGCATTTACATTCCTCAAAATCAAGCCATCCATTATGAGATTAAGTCAAGTACAATTCAAATGCTCCCCTCATTTTATGGAAATACCAATGAGGACCTCTACAAGCACATTGATGAATTTTTAGTAATTTGTTCCATGGTAAAAATCTAAAATTTCTCAGATGATGCCCTTAGATTGACCCTCTTTTCATTCTCTCTTAAGGATAAGGCTAAATATTGGTTAGGCACTATAGGGAAGCCAATGAGAACTTGGACCGAGATGCAAAAAGAATTTTTGAAGAAGTTCTACCTTATAGGCCACACCAATACCATGAGAAGGGCAATCACGGGTTTTACCCAAACTCCAGGGGCACAAATGCATGAGTCATGGGAAAGACTCAAGGAATTGCTTAGGAAGTGTCCTCACCATGGGTTGTCCAAATGGCAAATAGTCCAACCTTTTTATGAGGGTCTATCCGATCAATTTAGACAAATGGTAGATGCATCATGTGGAGGGGCATTCATGAGCAAAAGTGAGGATGAGGCGTATGATTTATTCTAAATGCTTAGTGAGAATTCTATCAATCATGCTTCTTCATCATCCTATGAGAGATCCATTGGGCCCTCCAAGCGGGCCGGATTATATGAGGTCAAGGCCCGGGGTGATTTTGAACTAAGATTGGACATATGTCTCATCACTCAAAAGTTGGATAAAGTAGAGAGTTTGACTCAAAAGTTAGACCAACTCTTGACTTTAAAAGACCCTTCTTGCCAACCATCATCCCATTCCTACTCGGGTCAATCAGTCACTCCACATGAGGCATGCACTCTATGTGCAAGCCCATCCCATCACAGCACGGAGTGTCCAACTGCGGTTCAATTACCCCTTACCATCCAGGAGCAAGTCCTTGCAGCCCAAGGATTCTCTAAGCCCAATAATGACCCATTTTCAAACACATACAATCCGGGCTGGAGGAATCACCCGAACTTTTCTTGGAAATCCCAACAAGCTCCACCTCAAGCAACCAACCCCTCTATTCATCAAGCCCAAAAGTAACCCATGCAAAGTCAATTTCAAACCCAACCCAACACCTTCAATCCATTTGGTAGAGGTCCACAAGCTCAATTCCTTCCTATGGGCTATTCACATTTTCAATTTAATCAAGGCCAACCCACTTACCAACCTCCGCCTCAATCCAACTTTGAAGATAAATTCAATCAACTCCAACAAATCATCTTGAATCAACAACAATCCATTTCCAAGTTGGAAAGTCAAATAGGACAATTGGTGGAATCTACAATGAGAAGAGAAGTGGGTCAACTTCCAAGTCAACCCGTGGCCAACCCAAGAAACCAACCCCCGGGTTTTCCTCCACAACCGGGCCTCCTACCTCAACCCATCCCACAAGCCCAACCTAAAAGCCCACAATTTGAAAATGTCAAGGCTATTTCAACTTTGAGGAGTATGAAGGTGTTAGATGACCCATACAAGGATGGAAAGGAGTTACAAGATTCCATAGAAAAGAATCAAGACAATGAGGATGCTAGCAAGGAGGATTGCACTCAAGATAAGTTGGGGGGAGATCCTAAAGGGAAAGGAAAGGCCCATGAAGATCCAAATTTCTATCAACCCAAGGTCCCCTTTCCTAATGCCCTAGAACTCAAGCCCACTAAGACTAGGCCGGCCCAAAATGAGGAATTCATGGAGCTCTTTTCACAAGTTCACATCAATATTTCACTCTTAGATGCCATAAAATATGTTTCGGCCTAGGCCAAATTCCTCAAAGAGCTTTGCACTCCAAGAAGAGGGCCCAAGTCGACCCCTAAGAAAATTTGGCTCTCCGAGGATGTTAGTGCGCTCTTGATGAACAATCTCCCTAGAAAGTTGAAGGATCCCGGTGCTCCCCTCATCTCATGTGATATAGGTGGTGTAACCTTTGACCGTGCCCTCCTCAACTTAGAGCTAGTGTCAACCTTTTACCTACCTCTGTTTATGAGCAATTTGATATAGGGGAACTCAAGCCAACCCCCGTCATTCTCCAACTGGCCGATCGCTCAGTCATGACCCCTCGAGGTTTGATAGAGGATGTGATTGTGACAGTCCATGATTCCTACTTCCCCGTTGATTTCCTCATTCTTGACATGGCCTCCTCCTCAGAGCTAAGTCACACCCCAATCATCCTAGGCCGCCCATTTCTTGCTACTGCGAAAGCCAACATCAATTGTGCTACGGGGACGATGGACATCTCATTCGGAGGTCAAAAAGTTTCTCTCAATGTGTTCAAAGCCTCCCAATATTTGGACCTAGCTGAAGAATGCCACTTCATAGACATCTACGATGAACTTATTGAGAATGATCTGTGCATGGGTCAAATAAGATAGGTCAATGCTCTTCAAGATTCCCCTCATCATAGTAGCATTTGGCATAAGGTTGAATCACTTCCAGGTTTGCAAGATGAACCAGCCCTTCCATCACTTGAAAGCCCTCCTAAACTTGAGCTTAAGCCCCTTCCGGACTCCCTGAAATATGCATTCCTAGGCCCCGATCAAACCCTTCCTATTATCTTAGCTTCTAATCTTACCCCTACCCAAGAAACACTTCTCCTAGAAGTCCTTAGGACTCACAAGGGTGTCATAGATTGGACAGTGGCCGATCTTAAGGGGATAAGTCAGTCTATTTGGATGCATCACATTTACATAGAGGACCACGTCAAACCTAGTCAGGAAATGCAAAGGAGGTTGAACCAGAACATGAAGGAGGTGGTGAAGAAGGAGGTTGTTAAATGGCTCGATGCGGGAATTATTTATCCCATATCGGATAGCCAATGGGTGAGTCCCACTCAAGTGGTTCCTAAGAAATCAGGACTCACCATGGTCTAAAATGAACAAGGAGAAGATGTGCCCACTAGGCCCACCACGGGATGGAGAGTGTGCATCAATTATAGGAAACTCAATGCCATGACCAAAAAGGACCATTTTCCACTCCCCTTTATTGACCAAATTTTAGAGAAATTGGCGGGCCAAAGATATTTTTATTTCCTAGATGGATATTCTGGGTACAATTAAGTGGCCATTTATCCAGAAGACCAAGAGAAGACTACATTCACTTGCCCATATGAAACATTTGCCTTTCGGAGAATGCCATTCGGTCTTTGCAACGCACCGGCCACTTTTCAAAGGTGCATGATGGCCATTTTCTCTGATATGTTAGGAGAATTCTTGGAGATCTTTATGGATGATTTTTCTGTGTTTGAGGAGTCATTTGAAAACTGCTTGGAAAATTTGAAGAAAGTGCTTGCGAGATATATTGAAGCCAACCTTGTTCTTAGTTGGGAAAATAGTCAGTTCATGGTTCAAAAGGGCATAGTTTTGGGCCATATTGTGTCCGAATGGGGTATAGAGGTGGATAAAGCCAAGATCGACCTTATTTCTAATCTCCCTCCTCCGACCTCTGTGAGGCAAATTCGTTCATTCTTTGGCCATGCCGGTTTTTACCGCCGGTTCATAAGTAACTTTTCTAAGATTGTCCGCTCGTTAACTCTTCTCTTAGCCAAAGACACTCCATTCCATTTAGATGTTGTCTGCCTTGAGACTTTCAATACCCTTAAAGAGGCTTTGACCAAGGCACCCATTCTCCAATCTCCTAATTGGTCTTTACCTTTTGAAATCATGTGTGATGCCTTCGACTATGCTATCGGGCCAGTTCTAGGCCAAAGAATTGACAAGTGTCCGGTGGTGATATATTATGCGAGTCGCACCCTCGCCGATGCTCAGCTTAACTATACCACCACGGAAAAGGAGCTGTTAGCTGTTGTCTTTACCCTTGAAAAGTTTCGATCATATCTCTTAGGGGCAAAAGTCATTGTGTACTCTGATCACTCAGCACTCAAATATTTGTTCTCTAAGAAGGATGCCAAACCTAGACTCATTAGGTGGATCCTCCTACTCCAAGAATTTGATCTTGAGATCCGAGACAAAAAAGGTTCTGAGAATAAAGTTGCCGATCATCTTTCTCAGATTCTCACAACTGATAATGCTCCTTTGCAAGATTCATTTCCAGATGAACATCTCTTGTCAATCACCCATAGTCAACTCCCATGGTTCGCAGACATTGTAAACTACTTAGCTGTGGGATAAATTCCTAATGGGTGGTCTAAACATGAAAAAGAACATTTCTTTACCAAAATCAAACACTATTTCTGAGAAGATCCTGAATTGTTCCACGTAGGTTCAGATCAAATAATTAGGAGATGTGTCCCCGAGGAAGAACAACAAAGCGTCCTGAATTTTTGTCACACTCTAACTTGTGGGGGACACTTCGCGGGAAAGAAAACAGCCGCCAAAATGTTGCAAAGTGGATTCTTCTGGCCCACTCTCTTCAAAGACGCCTATGAATTTAGCAAGACTTGTCTTAGGTGTCAAGCCATTGGAAACATGAGCAAACGCGATATGATGCCACTCAACCCCATTCTAGTGGTCGAAATCTTTGATGTTTGGGGAATTGATTTTATGGGACCCTTTCCACCATCATTCGGACATGATTACATTCTTGTGGCAGTCGACTATGTGTCTAAATAGATTGAAGCCATTGCCACCCAGACTAATGATCACAAAGTTGTCATGAAGTTTGTCTGAAAGAATATATTTTCAAGGTTCGGGTGTCCGAGGGAGATCATTAGTGATGGAGGTTCTCATTTCACTCATGCCCAATTCCGAGCTCTTCTCGGAAAATATGGGATCACTCATAAGATTGTCACCCCATATCACCCCCAAACAAGTGGCTAAGTGGAGACATCCAATAGGGAGATCAAAAATATCCTGCAGAAATCTATTAGGCCCGATAGGAAGGATTGGTCCGAAAGATTGGATGACGCTCTTTGGGCCTATCGGACAGCATACAAAACTCCCATTGGAACGTCTCCATATAGGTTAATCTTTGGAAAAACTTGTCACTTACCCGTTGAGCTTGAGCATAGGGCCTATTGAGCTATTAAACAGTACAATTTTGACTTGGCCCAAGCCGGATCTCATAGGGCCCTACAACTAAATGAGTTAGAGGAGTTGAGGAATGAAGCCTATGAAAATGCCAAGATTTACAAAGCCAAGACCAAAGCTTTCCATGATAAACACATTGTGAGAAAATCATTTCAACCTGATCAAAAAGTTTGGCTCTTTAATTCAAGGTTGCGCTTATTCCCCAGAAAATTAAAGTCTAGATGGGATGGACCATTTGTTGTGCTCAAAGCCTTTGATCATGGTGCTGTTAAAATTCTAGATCCTAAAAATGGTCAAATTTTCACTGTCAATGGTCAGCGTCGCCAACTCTACTTGGAGAACACACAACTTCCATCAAAGGAATCAATCCCACTGAGTTACCCATGATAAATACAAGAATGTAGTCTGGCTGAAGATGTTAAACTTAGTGCTTGTTGGGAGGCAACCCAACCATTTCTCTTCAAAAATCTAGTGAGTCATTATCATTTGTGTTTGTAGGAGCTGGAAGAAGTCGTTCGTAAAACTGCCTGCCAAAATAGCCACGTCTGCGCACCCCAGGTTGTACCTTTCCTTCTCAGGCATTCATGTATGCATTGTCATGTTCATATATTCTACATGCCATTGAGGACAATGTCATTCAAGTTGGGGGGGAGAGAAAAATTTTCATGACGCATATAGTACAACCTCATAGGAGTTCTATCTTGCATGTCATCGTTGTATGAAAGTAGAAAGATGTAAACCCCATTTTGAGTTTTATGACTCATGCTTAAATTAAAAATAATTTTGGAATAGAAAAGACTCGGGAAAAGGATGATGGGAAATTTAGTCAATCTAGCCATGGAAAACTGATATAAGAATCCCTTTAAAGTTCATGTGCTCTTTGAAAAAAAAAAGAAAAGAAAATCATGTTGCACACTAATGAAACAAGTAAGACAAACCCTCCGCTATTTTTGGTATGTTATCTGATATTCTGTACTTCTTAAGAAAAGAGATCTTTTTACAAAGCTTTCTGCCAAATTATCTATCAAATAAGCGTAATGGTACCAAAAAAAGAGAAAAAAAAGAAAAAAAGAAAAAAAAAGAAAAAAAACACACCATGAAAAATGCCCCTAGTCTTTGTAACCGGACCTACTTCACCTAAGACGTGTTTAGGTTCACGTAAAATGGAAAAGGGAACCTTGATCTGTGAAACCGGGCCTGCTTTTCCTAAGGTAAGAGTCGAGGTTCGCGTTAAGCAGTGAAGGGTAGTGCAGCATCATGTGTGGTATAAAAGATCCCAAAGGGACAAAGCAATAAGGCAAACAAAAAGCTAATATACTTAATTCTCTGATCTAAGAGGTGCAGGGTTGAAACGTATTTGCTTAGAATAGCAAATGGGGGATGCAACTGTCTAAGCTGTGGATTTGATAGTTACACATGCAGAAGTACTATTGAGCTTTGATTTGAATTCTTAATCATGTACTATTAAGTTCCTGCATAAGGCTAGTATGCATTAATGATTCCAGATTCCTAATCTTTGGTTGATTCTATGAAGGGAGAACTGGATATGAGAGCATGAATTTTACAAACTCTTGTTAGTCCTAAATTTTAATTTATTAACATTACTAAGGGACTAGCAATGAGTAAGTTTGGGGGTGTGATAAGTGTCCATTTCATATGATAATTCATCGCATGTACACCATTTTATGTGCATATAATTAGGTAATTATGCATATTTCATAGTTAACCTCAACTCCGCATTTAAATTGGAGCTTTCACGTAAATTGATTAATTCGGTGATATTATTTATTAATAAATTAAAGTTGAGGGCCATGAGCATTAATTATCCATTGCATAACCATGAGCATTTGAGATTTATGTGCACATTGTGGTAATTTTTATGGACTAAAGTGTAATTATGTGTGTGCAGGACACCGAAGGTAATTACAAAAGAAGCCGGGGGTAAAACTGTCACCACCACTTTGAGCAACTCAAAAGCGCATATTTTAGTTGGAGGGAAAAGAAATTTTAAAAGTTTGAAATTGAGGAAAAGAAACACATATTTTGGTTGGAGGGAAAATTGAATTCAAAGTTTGAATTAAAGGAGAGACATGATGAGCCTTGGGAAAGGGGGTGCCCAAAGTCCAAGAAAGGGGTGCCCACCTACTTTTCCTCTTCCCCATGTATCATATTCTATCTAAATTCCAGTCGTCCATCTCCTTTTAATACAATCTCCACCCTCCATCTACCCAACTTTCCCTATAAATAGCCCATGACAAGGAGGAGAAAATAGAGTTTTTTTTTGGTAATATTTCACTCTTTCTCTCCCAATCTTAGGTCATCGATTTCTCCCTCTTTTGTCCTTCTTCTCCTCTGGCTTTCTTCATGTAAGTTCTTCTATTTTACATGTTCTACAACTTCTTCTTCTGCATCATTTTCTAGTTCATTCTGGTTTTTAAATTATTTTGTATTTTTCACTTGCTATCCTATTCATCTGTGAACTAGTATTTCTCTCTGTTCTTTCTATTATTTCTCTCACTTCTAGTCATTTTCTCCTCTTGATGTCTTCACAAAAGTTCTTTATTTTTAAGTGTTCTACAACCTCTTGTTCTACATCATCTTCTAATTCTTTCTGGTTCGAAAGTTATTTTTTATTTTTAACTTGCTGCCCTGTGATTTTACTGTTCATCCGAGGTGCTAGCTTCTGTTATTCCTCTGTTTTAAAGCCCTTCTGCTCTTTTTTTCTATCTGAGTACTTCATTAAAGTTATTCCTCTCTTCCTCCTCTTCAACTTCTTCTTCTTTGGCATCCCCTAATTGGTCTTGGTGTCAAAGTTATTCACCCTCCAAAGGCCGCTTCAATGACGAAGGTGACTTCCTCCCGACGTAGTCGACATCTTCTGCATGGTGGTTCGTGATCCAAGGCCAAGAGAGGACGGAGCCATCATCACCATTGCTGCCACCATATTCACATCTCATGATCCTCTTGTTGCTATTGCCTTATGGAGAGGGGGATTTTTGCAGCCAACTAAGAGCAGCCAAACTAGGCCCATCAGGACCGAACGAGGCTCAGCTCATCCAAGTGACAGCCCTCTAGGGCCCACTTTGGCAGAAAAGCCCAATAAAGATCACTCGGGATCCCATCCTTCCTTGGCGGCCCTTAGGCTCGGAAGGCCTGAACGACAGAACGGAGGAAGACCCACGCCCGAGCCATCTCTCATCAAGATAAAGGGCGAGCGCTCTGCGCCCACTCCGATCTGACTGCATCCGAGCTATGCCTATCGCCCGGACAGGGCTGGCACTTCCCATGCTCGGATCGACTGATAAATATTTATCCATGCAGCCGTTGACAGTCCTTTATGAGCAGGAGTTCAGCAGGATAAGGGAGCCACGATCCCCTACGGTCATGAAGAGCCCACGACGAGAACGTAACGATCCCATGATAAGGACGTAACGATCCCATGATGAGGACATAACTCCCGCCTGAAACTCCTCAACTTATGCAACTCATCAGGGGAGCTCGCTATATAAACCAGGGACTCCCTCCGGCGGCAAGGAAGGCGGATATAGACCTAATACTCCCTGAGTAGGAACCACTTCACCATCTTGGTGTTGGGGAATCTCGCGCATCTCTTTCTACCTCCCTCAATACCTTCCACCATTGCTCTACTGACTTAAGCATCGGAGGGTTTCCCCAGGGAACCATCCCTGGGCCCCTGATTCGTTTCCCTTTCTCTGCAGCTCACTACCCAGTGATCATCCTCCCAGCTCAGGACCAGCGCGAGATCACGCCCCTTCATCTGGCGCCGTCTGTGGGAAACGACCAAAGAGCCAGTATGGTGAGAAGAAGTACAGGGAGGAGGTCCGCCGGTGACAGGGGAAAGGCCACGGCGGCGGCGGGGGAAGGCCCCTCACAAGCCTCCCAAAACCCCCCCTCCGGTGCCAGCAGTCTCGCCGACGGACCGCCCCCTCCGCCTGCGGCCGGGCTGTCGCCCCCTCCTCCAAGCCCTCAACGTGAAACTGGACGTCCTCGTGGAACTCATGAGGATCCAGGCGGCTAGGGATGGAAGGTCACGCACCCCTCCGGAGAGCCCTCCCCGTGAGAACATGTCCCAGTACACCACCGGAGGTCGCTTCACCCTCCGAGGACAGCACCTCATCTGCAACAAAGTAGGAGGACCCTCGCAAGCCCCCCCTCCAGAGCAAGAGGCTTCCTCCACGCCGAAGCGGGGCAGGCATGGGGCACGCCGTCCCCTCCCAGAGATCGAAGTCCTCAGGGAGTGCCAAGATAGCCTGCCTTCACGCCCCCTCAGCCCTACGGTGCAGCGGCAGCCGGAGCTATCCCTCCGACTGCGGTAATTCGAGAGGCATTTCGCAGAGCAGGAGCATGCCCTGCGAGCCCTGCAGAAGACCTCTCCACCTGAGGACGAGGAGAGATCCCCGTTCTCCGACCATATCCTGAAGGCAGAGGTATCTCCCCGAACATCTATCCCAACCTTCAAGCCCTACGACGGCCAGGGCGACCCGGCCGACCACTTTGACAGCTTTGACACTCTGATGACCCTTCACGGAGCATCCGACGCCATCAAGTGCCGAGCCTTTGCGACCACCCTGGTCCAAGGCGCCCAAGCATGGTTCCGGGCCCTTGCCCCTGGATCCATCCGAGACTTCAAGCAGTTCGGGCGAGTATTCAAGGAGAGTTTCGCCGGTAGCGGCCCCCCTAGGTTGGTAGCGGGACTTTTGGCCCTTAAACAGGCGCAAGGGGAAAAACTTCGGGCCTACATCCTCCGATTCAAATCGAAAGCCCTGAGGATCCCCCGTCTGGACGTCGCCTCGGCCATAACTGCTCTGACCGGGGGCACCCGCTACGAGAACTTCCGCCGCGAGCTTGTCCTCCACCCTCCCTCGACCCTTGCTGCACTAGTGACTCTGGCATTGTGCCACGCCGAGTGCGAGGAAGTACTCAGTGCCTGCCGAGACGCAACCGGCTTGGGTCGGGAGGGGGACAAGAAGCGGGCACCCGAGCCAAGCTCGGGCCAAGGAAAAAGGTAGAACCGAGACGGGGAACGTAAGGAACCGTCGCGGAAGTACGAGCGGTACACTCCCCTAACCGCTCCAGTATATGAGATTTATGAAGACATCGAAGGATCGGGCCTCCTCCGCCAACCCGAGCCAATGAAGTCAAAGAACCGCAGTCGCAGCAAGCATTGCATGTTACACAGCGACAACGGGCATCATACCAGCGACTGCCACCAGCTCCAGGACGAGATTGAGCGTCTCATCTGTCAGGGGTAACTCTCCCGGTTCATGGCCGGGCACCAGGATGAACGAGGCACCCCGGAGGAAATCGACAACGCCCCCCGAGGGGTCCACATCAATGTCATCGCCGGAGGAGCTGCGTCAGGAGGAGACAACGGCTGAGGAAGGAAGCGTCACGCTGAGCGGGCGAGCCGAGCCATCGAGCATCCCAGGGCCCCGCCAAGCGAACCCCAGGTCATAATCTTCTCCGACCAAGACCTGGTGGGGCTAAGCACCCCGCACGATGACGCCCTGGTGATATCGGCCACAATAAACCATTGTAACGTAGACAGGATTCTGGTTGACAATGGAAGTGCCCCTGATGTATTATCCTACGAATGTTTCCTAAAGATGGGAGAGGATCCGTCTAAACTCCGCCCGATCCGGACCCCCCTGTGCGGGTTCAATGGCCAGGCCACCTATCCCGAGGGAGCCCTAAGCCTGCCGGTTACTCTTGGCACCCCACCCAAGACCGTTACGGTCATGGTGGACTTCATAGTGATCAAAGGTATGATAGCGTACAACGCAATCTTTGGTCGAGGAATCCTCAGCCGAACGAAAGTGGTGCCTTCTACCTATCACCAAAAGATGAAGTTCCCCACCAAAAATGGATTGGGGGAAGTGCGAGGTAACCAGGCAATGGCCCGAAGGTGCTACAATATCTCGATCGAAGCCACAAGGCCGGACGATAAAAATAAGGGCCCTCGAGAAGTCGAGGAAAAATCCGCAACCGCCGAACCTGGAGGCGAATTACTAGCGGTTTTCCTAAACGACGACCCGACCCTGGGAGTAAAGATCGGAGCCGACCTAACATCTAAGGTTCAACAGCAATATAAAGAGTTCCTTTCCGCGTACATCCAGGTCTTTGCGTGGTCTGATGATCAACTCCCCGGGATACCGGAAGAGACGGTGGTGCATAAGCTCAACCTCGACCCAACCATGAAGCCCGTACAACAACGCAGAAGGAAGCATGCGCCGGAGAAGCAGACGATTATCAAGGAGTAGGTCACCAAGGGGCAGAAGACTGGCCTTTTTAGACTGGTCCTGTACCCGACGTGGCTAGCTAACGTCGTCCTGGTGCCGAAAGCTTCGGGAAAGTGGCGGATGTGCGTGGACTTCACAGAATTGAACAAGGCTACTCCAAAGGATTGCTATCCCTCACCGAGCATCGACCAACTAGTTGATTCAACCTCGGGCAATGAGATACTCAGCTTCCTGGATGCCTACTCAGGTTACCACTAGATCAGAATGCACCCCGAAGACATCGAGAAGACCGCCTTTATCACCGACTTCGGCGTACACTGCTACACCCGATGCCTTTCGGGTTGAAAAATGCCGGAGCCACGTACCAAAGGCTAGTCAACCATATGTTCGAGGGACAGCTCAGTCGGAACCTCGAGGCCTATATTGACGACATGCTCGGGATGACCCCCAAGGCCGAGGACCACTTCGCCGACCTAGCAGAAACTTTCAACACCCTCCTGAAGTACAACATGAAGCTCAACCCCGCCAAGTGCGCCTTCGGGGTAAAGTCCGAGAAATTCTTGGGCTTCTTAGTCACTCACCGTGGGATTGAGGCCAACCCCGACAAGGTCCAGGCCATCCTGGACATGCGCCCACCCACCTGCATCAAAGACATTCAACGCCTCACCGGGCGCATTGCTGCGCTCAGCAGATTCCTGTCCCGCGCGGCTGAACGATGCCTACCCTTCTTCAAACTGCTGAGGGGGCCCAAAATGGCATATGCTACATTCGCGTGGGAGGAGGAATGCCAAAGAGCATTCTCCGAGCTTAAGGAGTTCCTGGCTTCGCCCCCAGTGCTTTCCAAGCCCGTCCCGGGGGAAGCCTTGTATCTCAATCTCTCGGCAACTCCATCCACAGTTAGCTCGGTCCTAGTCAAAAATGACTCGGGAATCGAGAGACCGGTCTACGATGTTGGGTTCGGTGCTATGTATTCAGAGGGGGGGTGAATGAATACCCTTTAAAAAAAACTTTCGCCCAATTAAAATTCTAGTGCTCAGAACTGCAGAATAAAAGCACTAAGACTAACTGAGGAAAAACTACTCCAGTCATCTACTGAACCTGTAGACAAATATGAAGAGTGCTCCTAGCAAACATCTAAAGTTGGCAGCAATTTAGACAGATCAATCAAACACACAATACCACTGTCAAGCATATAGTGTGCGCATCAATGAAATGAACACATATAGAAGATCAACCTATCTCGACCCTATGCATTCATCTAGCGCCAAACACACAAAGAATTCAAACCACTGCTCAATGGGTTTTTAGGTGGTTCGGTCCAGCAGACCTACATCCACCCCACACTCAACCCGAGTGTGGCTTCCGCTGACTCACAGCTTGAACAGTTGGGCATCACAGCTTGCCATACAACCGCTGGGCAACACAGCTTGCCATCCGCTGGGGACTACAGCTTAACCCGTCCGAGGTATCCACCTCGCCGCTATGCATCACAGCTTGCACTGCTGACAAACAGCTTGATAAAAGGTTTAAAATGAAAACATAAGATAGACAAGACAGCAACGGAAAGATGTAAATGAAAAACACAATATAGCTCCCAACAGAGCAGACTGGCCTGGATTTGATCCACAGTCCAGTAAACATATCTTCAGACTTCACTCTTCTTCTCTTGATCTCACTGTCTCTCTTTCTTCTCTCTTTCTCTTCTTTCTCTTCTTCTTCTGCTAATCTCTCACTCTCTGCTCTTCTTTTCTTCTTCTTGATTCTTCTTCTTTCTTTTTCTTCTTCTCTCTGTGGATCGAAGGCTCTCTGCTGCTCTCAGACTGGATGTATATACTTTGCCTCTCTTCAGTCGATCTGCCTTCATCTGAAGACGAAGGCTTCATTATATATTATCAGCAGGTGGATGAGGGCGTGTGGCTTCCACATTTCTCGCCCAGAGAATTTGCCAGAACCGAGGCAATTCCATCCACATGGCAGCACCCTGGAAAGGCTTCTTCCACGTGTCATCATCATGGTACCTCGTCCTTCTTGGATCACGAGCCAGGTCATCAGTCCAGGTAAAGAATCACTGTCAGATAGAATACCAAATTATCAGTTTAAGTATCGAACTCTGTATAGACTGTAAGATGAAGTGCATTATATAGACTTCAGTCTGTATAGACTTCAGTCTGTATAGACTTGTGAACTCGAATGCAGTGTACAGACTCTGCCCAATGTATAGACTTCATCTATGTGAAGCTATGCGATGTACTGACTTCATATGTGAAGCAGCCGCTGTATAGACTTAAGCAATATGAAGACTTGACAGACAACTGACGATGTATGGACTTCAAGTGTGAAGACGTTGTGAATGCAAATGCAATGTACAGACTTTACATATGCATGAGACTCTAAGAGAAATGGGCGCTGTATAGACTTCACCATACTTCACTCGATGTACAGACTTCACGAACGATGCATGCAATGCATTGAAGGATGTACAGACTTCCTGAAGTGTGAAGGAGTTGAGTGTATAGACTTCACGATGTGAAGACTTGCCAACAAAAGGGCTGTACAGACTTCCTGAAGTGTGAAGGAGTTGAGTGTATAGACTTCACGATGTGAAGACTTGGATGAGAATAATGCATGAACACAGTGTATAGACTTAGAAGTCTAAAGGGGCGTCGACTCATCTAATCAGGGGGTCGACCCATTGATGCATGAATGAAATATACTTCCAATGTGTAGACTTCGGACTTGCCATGATGTGTAGACTTGGAGCACAACAGCCACGATGTTCAGACTTGCACAGTTCCAGCTAGAGGATGTATAGACTTTACCCAATAGTCCAATGTACAGACTTCGTCTCGTGAAAGCTACAGTGATGTATAGACTTGGAAGCAAATGAGAAGCCAATGTACAGACTTGCCACCGACCAAGGTATAGACTTGGTGGAAGGCATGCAATGTACAGACTTCACGATGAAGGCATGAACAGTCTGATGTATAGACTTCATGAATGAGACGCTGAAGTCTGTATAGACTTTAACACTGAATGAGACATTGGCTGAAACAATAGGCTGTACAGACTTTCGATGCGTGAGACGCAAGTTGAGACAATGCAGTGTACAGACTTGGCCAAGATGCAGCATGAGACGCTGGCTGAGACGAACACTGTACAGACCTAGAAGCAATGCATTGTATAGACTTGCTGTGAAGAGCAGCAATGTGTAGACTTGTGAATAAAGGGGCGTCGACTCATCTAATCAGGGGGTCGACCCATTGATGCATGAATGAAATATACTTCCAATGTGTAGACTTCGGACTTGCCATGATGTGTAGACTTGGAGCACAACAGCCACGATGTTCAGACTTGCACAGTTCCAGCTAGAGGATGTATAGACTTTACCCAATAGTCCAATGTACAGACTTCGTCTCGTGAAAGCTACAGTGATGTATAGACTTGGAAGCAAATGAGAAGCCAATGTACAGACTTGCCACCGACCAAGGTATAGACTTGGTGGAAGGCATGCAATGTACAGACTTCACGATGAAGGCATGAACAGTCCGATGTATAGACTTCATGAATGAGACGCTGAAGTCTGTATAGACTTTAACACTGAATGAGACGTTGGCTGAAACAATAGGCTGTACAGACTTTCGATGCGTGAGACGCAAGTTGAGACAATGCAGTGTACAGACTTGGCCAAGACGCAGCATGAGACGCTGGCTGAGACGAACGCTGTACAGACCTGGAAGCAATGCATTGTATAGACTTGCTGTGAAGAGCAGCAATGTGTAGACTTGTGAAGCGCAACTGCATGCAATGTATAGAGTTCAATGTAAAGACTTGACGTTATGCAGCCTGGGCAATGTATAGACTTGGCCCAACTAAGAACCAGTCGATGTATAGACTCTGAAATGCAAGCAATGCAGCAATGTCTAGACTTTGGGCTTTACCCTACAGTGTATAGACTTGCTGGTCTGCTAGGAATGCAATGAATGGACCTGCAGCCGTGCGAGCCATGCAGTGTATGGACTTACTAGCCTACGGTGTACAGACTTGCAGCCATGCGAGCCATGCAGTGTATAGACTTGCTAGTCATCAAGCTACATGCAGACAGAAAAGCAATGCACAGAACAGAAATCAAGCACAACCAGTATATCAGTCATACACATGCATTCTCCACAGAACAAATCAGACATAGCACACTTAAGCATTCTCCAGATAATATATCATGTTGCTATCATCAAAACACAATCTCATAAAGCACTCACTGTGTTGCTATCATCAAAATAAAACTAGCATTGCTATCATCAAATCATCAACACTAAATAGCACATGCCTAAGGGGCACAATATTCTCCCCCTTTTTGATGATGGCAACAAAGTGACAGTGAGTCACCAATCAAAATTTTCTCCCCCTTTGACATAATCAAAAAGAGAAAAACAGTATGAACATGAGTGCAACATGGCGGTATGCATGCAAATTTCCTTAGAGCACCTCATTCTCCCCCTGAATGTATGACTCCCCCTGAACTGTTTCTCCCCCTAAATAATTGCTCCCCCTTTGAGAAGGAATATGGACAGATATACAAAGGTAGAGAAGGTAGTAGGGTCACTTGACAACAGTATAAACATTGGTTCAAAAAGGGAGCATGATTATAAACAACTGTTAAAGTATAAGAATCAGCAATATATAATTTTGACAAAAAATCAGGTTTAACAGTGATAAATCTAGAGTAAAACAGCTGACTCCTGAAAAGGAGTTTTAGATTCCATTTATAGCAATGAATCTGAGGCACATGGTTTTAATAAAGAAGTCAGAAATAATACCCTTTGTGATTAAACATGGAAGATCAAGAAAGGCAACTTGAATATGTATTGAGAAAAATAGTTTTCACTCAATGACTTTTGATTTTCGAAGGGTTACAACAGATTAATTTTTCACTTTTTAATTTTTCAGAAGCTGAGCTAAGTGAATAGACCAGTGGCATTTATGCTGTTGACATTAGGTGTACACCTTGATCAGAGGTAGGTACCCCCAGTTACTAGGCATAAACTACAAGATCTACTTCAGGTCAAGGCCTACAATGAACAATCTTCACCTTTGACATTAAGGGCACACCTTGGTCAGAGGCCAGTACCCCCAGTTACTTGGTGAGGACTCCCCCTATAGATTTGACCTTATGAACAGAGTTAGCTTGAAGCACTTCATGACATGTGAGTTCTCCTGCTTCTTTTGAAGAGATCACAGTTTCTCAGCGCAATCTGCCATTGCTCTGTCACAATGTTCAGTTCTTTACATTAATGTTCTTATTTACTGTTGCCCTTATTTCTTTTAGAGTGATTGTTTAAAAAACATTACATACTCTTATTCACCTGTTCTAGACATTTCCAGTTTACCATTTTCAGGTATTAAAAAAAACTTTTTCTATTTTAATCATGAGACAAAGATTAAGAGCTATAAAAGTTTTCTTTTATCTCAAATTCTGAAGGCAGACACTTAACTCTTCAATTTATAAAGGTTAAACATTTAGTTCCTTTCAATTTGTAAGAGTGATTCTTATAAATGAACAATTGTAATAACCATAACTCAATTCACTAAACCAGAGGCAATACTGTTGTTCAGTGAAGGTTAGGGAAATGATAGCAATAGGCATTAAGGTTCAATAACATCTGATGTCAAAAGAATATGAATGAATTGAGTGGGGACAGTGAGAAGTAGCAAGGATTCAATGAATTTAACAAAACTCTCAGCTCCCCCTGACACCATGATGCAACAATATGCTATGCCCTAGACTGTTCCACATGCAAACTATGCAACAATGATACATGAGGCAAGTATGCAATCAATTCAAGTTTATGCGTTCAAGTCATGAACATTTATATGCTTTTTCAGAATTTTCAAATTTAATGCTATGCAATACACTGCTCTATATGAAAACTAGACCCTTGGTACTTGGCGGAGTACCTGGTCTCAAGGACCATCTCACACATAGTAAGAACCTCCGGGCAAATTTCCCTGCCTTTTAGTAACTTACCATTTGATATACCAGGGTTATGCATGACAATGCACTGCAAAGCAGTCTTGATGCATTGAACAATTTTCTTGATTCAAATGATGAATGCAGACATTGGACACATGCATCAAATATATACACTAAATGACCCATTTAAAATCAGTGCAAGTTATGCATTTAACAACAAGCATGCAATGCAATAACACAAGACACATGCATAGACTCTATGCACTAGATGAATCATTCAAGCTCAGTACAAGGTATGCATCAACTACAAACATGATTGTGCAGTGCATCTAGCATCTTATTTACACAATGCAATAACTGTAAGAGAGAAGTGCATCATATATGTAGAATTAAAACTCAGTAGCTGAGTCTGTAATGCAGACTGATCAGCTAGACATGAAGAGATCATCAAAAATCAAACAACCAGAGTAGCAATTTCAGATGATGAAATTAAAACAAAGTTCAGAACTGACCTTAAGAGTTGAATCATTGGGTTTCCATTTGAGTGCCTTGGTTTGTTAACCCCTGTTTATTCTTTGACCCAAGGCACACCTGCAACATTATGATCATTTTGATCCTGCAGGGACCCAAGTAGCTTTGGGTCCTGCATTTACCCTGACAGGTGTTCTAAACATTCTTTTTACAGCATTATCATCAAATTCCATTAGATAACAGTCAAACATGGAATGTCCAAATTTTCCACAATAGTAACATGAAGTCACAGAATTTTTGTTTTTATTATTCATGTTAGTAGAAACATGATGCCCATGTGCATGCACATGAGTATGAAAATTATGTGTATGAGCATGAGTATTTCTTTTATTAACATGAAAATTTTTCTTTCTATACTCAGCCAGCCGATAGTTGGCAGCTTTGTGGCCTAGCTTACCACATTCAAAGCATGCAGAGTTTTTCCTTTTATCACTCAAGTTATTTCTAGCAGAATCATAGAAAGCAGGGAATTTTATAGATTTAGAGTTCAATCTATTTCCCTGAGAATGCCAGTAGTCTTTGACTGTGTGGCCATGCCTTCCACATTCGAAGCACCTTGGGTGCTTACCTCTTGAGCGATTATATCCCCATGAAGGCCTAAACCAACACTCAACAGCTTTATGACCACGTTTGTTACAATTATAACAAATGATGTGTTGGTTTGAAGCAGACATGTTTCTTTTGGGGTGATGATGATTATTTGAAAAAGATTTATCCTGCATCATATCATCACTTTTCATCATACTACAGTCATCTATATAATGACCATGCCTACCACAGTAGTAGCAAGAGGCATCAGATTTCCTAGGAGCATGGTTTCTATCAGATGAATTCACAGATGCATGTGAATGAGTACAAGAAGCATGAGCATTTTGCATTGACCCATCAGATTCAGCAGAGCTAACAAATTTCAGAGTATAACCAGAATTATTCTTTGCCTTCTTTGTTTGACTCTTTCTTTTCAATTTCTGATTATTCTCAACAGGTTTTGTTTACTTTTCAATTTTATGGGCAATGAACTGAAAGACAGATTTTGAAGGTGACTTCTGATTTTGTTTTGGGGATTGCCTTGAGGTACCAGCTACATCAGAACTATGCACAAAGGTAGTATATAGCTAGTTGCTGATAGTTTCCTTAACATCAGGACTACAGCTTGTCCCCTTTCTTGAATTGTCATCCTTCCTTTTCACAACAGTTTTTACTTTTCTTTCATTCTTGGCAGAATTGGATGCTGATTTTTCTAGTTCCTAAATCTTATTTTCCAAAGATGTTATATGAAGCTCATAACTAGCTATCTCATGTTCACTGCAATTGACACATTCGCTTAAGACTTTATTTGCAGTTTTATACTTCTCAATTTCTTATTCCAGAATGTTCAAAGTTTGTGATTCTTCATCATGAACAGCTTTTCCTTTTTCTATTGTAAGAAGTCTTTCAGATAAGCCAGTGTTTAACAGCTTTAGTTTTTCAACTTTATCCTTCAGTTCATTATTTTCTTCCTCAAAATTTTTTGCATGAATTTCATTACCAGCACATCTCTCTCTTCCAGATATCAGCTTCAATTTTTCAATTAGTTCCTCTTCTCTTTCTTCCACATTAATTTTCTCAGCAACCAAGTTTTTGTGATCCTCTTTAAGTGAGACTATTTGTTTGTTCAGCCATTCATTCTCACTATAAAGATCTTCATTACGTTCTCTTAGAGCTAAGCACATATGGCAGATTGATTCAGCAGAAGAGGAATGTGAACCTTCCCCATTGATTTCATTTATTCTAGCCATAATGTTTTCATTTTTCTTTTGAAATTCTTTATTCTCAAGTTTCAGTTTGTCCAATTCAGAATTGACTTCAGTAAGTTCTTGCATGCTTTTTAGATGCTCATTTTTCTTATCATTCAGCTGATTCTCAATTTCTGACATTTTGTCCAAGCATGTTTATTTTTCAATTTTTAGAGAATCATTTTGTTTCTTATGGTTCTGAACGTCTAGTGTACATGCATCATAAGATAGTTTCAGATTTGGACAATTTTCACAGGAATCTTTCAATTTTATTTTATCACATTTCTTTTTCAACTTTTTGTTTTCAGATTTTAATTTCTTGGATACTTCTAACAAATTTTCATACATCACTATCAATTCATCAAAAGAGTATCCATCTGATTCTGAGCTTACCTGAGATGATGAATCTTCATTATCCCGGTTAGCCATTAAGCAGCTGTCCTGATGATCGTTATGAGCAGAAGTGATTCTGTCATAAATCTCCTTTCCAGATGTGCACCTGAAAACAAAAGTATATATATCAGTATTGACAGCAGCTCTCAGGATATTAAGAATCATGGTATTTTCACGGTCCTTCACTTTGTCCTCTTTAGACCATTTGGTCTCATCATGAGGTAATCGGTGTGGGCCTTTAGATATAAGACTCCACAAATTTGGACCAATGGAGTCTATGTACACACTTAGGCCTCCTAGCCAGCTATCGAGGTTAGAACCATCATAAACCGGAGGTCGAGCCATTAGAACAGATGGCAAACAGATTCAGCGCAGTAAAAAAAATGACACAAAATGCACTAAAACCAGATGATCAAAATAAAGCACAAGTCAATGAAGCAAAACACAAATTCAAGAGACCCACTTTGAAATGCACCAAAACAATGCAGGATCTGCTGCGGATTGTTAGATCCTATGCACAGCAACCCGCTCTGATACCAAGTGTTGGGTTCGGTGCTATGTATTCAGAGGGGGGGTGAATGAATACCCTTAAAAAAAAACTTTCGCCCAATTAAAATTCTAGTGCTCAGAACTGCGGAATAAAAGCACTAAGACTAACTGAGGAAAAACTACTCCAGTCATCTACTGAACCTGTAGACAAATATGAAGAGTGCTCCTAGCAAACATCTAAAGTGGGCAGCAATTAGACAGATCAAGCAAACACACAATACCACTGTCAAGCATATAGTGTGCGCATCAATGAAATGAACACATATAGAAGATCAACCTATCTCGACCCTATGCATTCATCTAGCGCCAAACACACAAAGAATTCAAACCACTGCTCAATGGGTTTTTATGTGGTTCGGTCCAGCCGACCTACATCCACCCCACACTCAACCCGAGTGTGACTTCCACTGACTCACAGCTTGAACAGTTGGGCATCACAGCTTGTCATACAACCACTAGGCAACACAACTTGCAATCTGCTGGGGACTACAGCTTAACCCGTCCGAGGTATCCACCTCGCCGCTGTGCATCACAGCTTGCACTACTGACGAACATATTGATAAAAGGTTTAAAATGAAAACATAAGATAGACAAGACAGCAACGGAAAGCTGTAAATGAAAAACACAATATAGCTCTCAACAGAGCAGACTGGCCTGGATTTGATCCACGGTCCAGTAAACAGATCTTCAGACTTCACTCTTCTTCTCTTGATCTCACTGTCTCTCTTTCTTTCTCTCTTTCTCTTCTTTCTCTTCTTCTTCTGCTAATCTCTCACTCTCTGCTCTTCTTTTCTTCTTCCTGATTCTTCTTCTTTCTTTTTCTTCTTCTCTCTATGGATCGAAGGCTCTTTGCTGCTCTCAGACTGGATGTATATACTTTGCCTCTCTTCAGTCGATCTGCCTCCATCTGAAGATGAAGGCTTCATTATATATTATCAGCAGGTGGATGAGGGTGCGTGGCTTCCACATTTCCCGCCCAGAGAATTCGCCAGAACCGAGGAAATTCCATCCACATGGCAGCACCCTGGAAAGGCTTCTTCCACATGTCATCATCATGGTACCTCGTTCTTCTTGGATCACGAGCCAGGTCATCAGTCCAGGTAAAGAATCCCTGTCAGACAGAATACCAAATTATCAGTTTAAGTATCGAACTCTGTATAGACTGTAAGATGAAGTGCATTATATAGACTTCAGTCTATATAGACTTCAGTCTGTATAGACTTGTGAACTCGAATGCAGTGTACAAACTCTGCCCAATGTATAGACTTCATCTATGTGAAGCTATGTGATGTACTGACTTCATATGTGAAGCAGCCACTGTACAGACTTAAGCAATATGAAGACTTGACAGACAACTGACGATGTATGGACTTCAAGTGTGAAGACGTTGTGAATGCAAATGCAATGTACAGACTTTACATATGCATGAGACTCTAAGAGAAATGGGCGCTATATAGACTTCACCAGACTTCACTCGATGTACAAACTTCACGAACGATGCATGCAATGCATTGAAGGATGTACAGACTTCCTGAAGTGTGAAGGAGTTGAGTGTATAGACTTCACGATGTGAAGACTTACCAACAAAAGGGTTGTACAGACTTCCTGAAGTGTGAAGGAGTTGAGTGTATAGACTTCACGATGTGAAGACTTGGATGAGAACAATGCATGAACACAGTGTATAGACTTAGAAGTCTAAAGGGGCGTTGACTCATCTAATCAGGGGGTCGATCCATTGATGCATGAATGAAATATACTTCCAATGTGTAGACTTCGGACTTGCCATGATGTGTAGACTTGGAGCACAACAGCCACGATGTACAGACTTGCACAGTTCCAGCTAGAGGATGTATAGACTTTACCCAATAGTCCAATGTACAGACTTTGTATCGTGAAAGCTACAGTGATGTATAGACTTGGAAGCAAATGAGAAGCCAATGTACAGACTTGCCACCGACCAAAGTATAGACTTGGTGGAAGGCATGCAATGTACAGACTTCACGATGAAGGCATGAACAGTCTGATGTATAGACTTCATGAATGAGACGCTGAAGTCTGTATAGACTTTAACACTGAATGAGACGTTGGCTGAAACAATAGGCTGTACAGACTTTCGATGCGTGAAACGCAAGTTGAGACAATGCAGTGTACAGACTTGGCCAAGACGCAGCATGAGACGCTGGCTGAGACGAACGCTGTACAGACTTGGAAGCAATGCATTGTATAGACTTGCTGTGAAGAGCAGCAATGTGTAGACTTGTGAAGCGCAACTGCATGCAATGTATAGAGTTCAATGTAAAGACTTGACGTTATGCAGCCTGGGCAATGTATAGACTTGGCCCAACTAAGAACCAGTCGATGTATAGACTCTGAAATGCAAGCAATGCAGTAATGTCTAGACTTTGGGCTTTACCCTGCAGTGTATAGACTTGCTGGTCTGCTAGGAATGCAATGAATGGACTTGCAGCCATGCGAGCCAGGCAGTGTATGGACTTGCTAGCCTGCGGTGTACAGACTTGTAGCCAAGCGAGCCATGGAGTGTATAGACTTGCTAGTCATCAAGCTACATTCAGACAGAAAAGCAATGCACAGAACAAAAATCAAGCACAACCAATATATTAGTCATACACATGCATTCTCCACAGAACAAATCAGACATAGCACACTTAAGCATTCTCCAGACAATATATCATGTTGCTATCATCAAAACACAATCTCATAAAGCACTCACTGTGTTGCTATCATCAAAATAAAACTAGCATTGCTATCATCAAATCATCAACACTAAATAGCACATGCC
The DNA here is from genome assembly GCA_022559845.1 of Amorphophallus konjac. NCBI lineage: Eukaryota > Viridiplantae > Streptophyta > Magnoliopsida > Alismatales > Araceae > Amorphophallus > Amorphophallus konjac. The sequence continues at coordinate 303,120,455 of CM040120.1, forward strand.
TAAGGGGCACAACAACACAAGAAAGGTGCTCAACGAGGCTGAGAAAAGGTACCCCGCAACCGAGAAACTCGTGCTAGCTTTGGTTACCTTGACCAAGCGCCTCCGACCCTATTTCCAAGGGCACTCCATCACCGTGCTGACCGACGAACCATTGAAGAAGATCCTCGCTCACCCTGAAGCCTCGGGACGTCTCGTCAAGTGGGCCATCATGCTCGGGGCCTACGATGTATCGTATCTGCCTCGCTCGGCTATCAAAGGCCAGGCGCTCGCCAACTTCATCGCCGAGAGCACCATCCCGACTGAAGAAAGATCTCCGTCCGCACCCGGGCCGACCTGTGAACTGTTCATTAACGGATCTTCCAATTCAGCCGGGAGCGGTTCCGGCATCCACCTGAAGTCCCCCGAAGGGGCAGAGCTATAGTACGCCCTGAAGTTCAACTTCCAAGAATCCAACAACGCTTCCGAGTATGAGGCCCTCATATCGGGAGCCCGCATGGCCCGACGGTTAGGGGCTGAGCGAGTCAGGATTCACACCGACTCCCAACTAGTTGCTAGCCAGGTCAACGGCGATTATGAAGCTCGAGAGGCACCGATGATCAAATACCTCCAACTGGTCAAGACTGTGGCACAACAGTTCGAGGGTTTTGAGGTAGTTCGGATAGCTCGGGAGGAAAACTCCCGAGCGGACGCCCTCTCTCGGCTGGCCTCCTCTCTTGACCCCGAGGGTACTCGATCGGTCCTTCTCGAAGAGCTAGAGTGCCCGAGCATTGATTCGGAACTCCTAGCTGTTGACTCAGCCTCCCCAGGCGACTGGCGTGCCCCCTACCTGTCGTGGCTCCAAGACTCCCAGGAACCTCCCGACCCTCGGGAAGCCCGAAGGTTGAAATACCAAGCTCGGCGATTCGTCACTCTGGATGGCGCACTTTACCGGAGATCCTTCTCTGGCCCTCTTTTGAAGTGCCTCAGTACCGACGAAACCAACCGAGCGATCGAAGAAGTTCACGAAGGTCTGTGCGGGGCACATTTGGGGGGAAGGTCACTTGCTAGGATCTTGCTACGGCGAGGTTATTGGTGGCCCACCCTACAGCGTGACTGCTCGACCTACACACAACGTTGTGACCGTTGCCAACGATTCGATCACTTGGTCCATCAGCCAGCAACGGAGCTCGTCACCCTAGCCGAGCCTTATCCTTTCGCTCACTGGGGAATCAACATCCTCGGGCCGTTCCCCACGGCCCAGGCCCAGAAGAAGTTCATTATCGTCGCCATCGACTACTTTACTAAGTGGATCGAGGCCGAAGCCACTGCAAGGATCACCGAGACAGTCATCTGGAATTTCGTCTGGAAGTTGATCATCTATCACTACGGCATCCCCTTGGTGATAGTGAGCGATAATGGTCGGCAATTTGATTCTCGGTACTTCCGAGACAGATGCGTCGACCTCAATATTTGCAATCACTTCACTTCGGTCGCCCACCCTCAGGCTAACGGGCTGGTCGAAAATGCCAACAAGGCTATCTTGAAAGGCATCAAGACTAGGCTCGGCAAAGCGAAGGGCAGCAGGCTCGAGGAATTGCCGAACGTACTATGGTCGCACAGAACGACTCCCAGAACGGCAACCGGTGAAAGCCCTTTTCAACTGGTATATGGTACCGAGGTCGTGATCCCGTTGGAAATTGGCAACCCCTCCCTCCGAGTCATCTGCTTCTCGTCCGAGGCAAACGACCAGAAACTGCTCGAAAATCTCGACTTAGCAGATGAAATCTGGGAGATTGCCAGCATCAGAGCAACGGAGTACCAACGCCGCCTCACTCGATACTACAACACCAAAGTCCGAGACAGACACTTCCAGTCGGGAGACTTCATCCTCAGGAAAGCCGAAGCCTCTCGACCACTTGAGGTGGCGGGCAAGTTATCCCCTAACTGAGAAGGCCCCTACCGAGTGGTCGAGACACTCGGAAAAGGAGCATACCGTCTGACTACAATGGAAGGAGAGCCCGTCCCTCGGATCTGGAACGCAACTACATTATGCAAGTTCTACTTCTGAGTACTGAGTATTATGCAAACGACATGAGATAAGACAAAAGGCTCCTTTCTTTTTATTCAAACAACCCGTTTGTACATCAGGAAGGCCGAAGCCAATAGAATACATGTCAAAAAATCAAAAGATCCACCTAGCGCCGTCGTATGAGCCCATCGCTCGGTTGACTCGGATGACCTTCCTGCATCCAGCCACTGACTCTGCCTAGTGCAGAAACTGGCTCGGATAAAGGATAGTTGACCCCGTTGGCTCGGGCAGCTCGAGACAAAGGTGACAGAGGGATTAAGAAAGAGAAGGCTACCTTCCAAGTTGAACTTGGAAGGGAAGGGGGAGAGGGAATGCATATGAAAGTATCTTCCCCGCCAAACTGCCAACTCTTTAGAAAAAAGAGAGTGCAGGCACCCTCCGAAGAGTGAAAGAAAGGAGGAGCAGAGTAGAAGAGGGAAAAAGAGGCTGCCAGAAAGAAAAAGAAACCAGTAGAGCTGGATGAGGAGGCAGGGGAAGGCCCGGAAGGGATGGAGCTTAGTTGGCTTCCTCCTCCCATCCGTGAGGCGAGCAGGAAGGGATGGGCAGCAGGGATGTCTGATCCCCCCATCCGTCCTCCATCTCGCCCCCCTGCAAGCACCGCCAGAACTGATAAAGGGAAAACGGCGTGCCTCTGCGCATCAGCCCCTTTTCAAGTCTGCCCGCCGGTCGTCGACTCCTTTTCAAGTCCGGAGCAACAGGAACTCCCTGCCCCCCATCGTCGACAGCCTCCTCATCTGGAGCTTCCTCTATGCTCCGAATACAACGGCACAACGCTACGTGAAGAAGGAATGAGGAAAGACTGTCAGGGAAAACCCTAAGCGGTGGAGAGGAAGGGACGCCCTTCAGTCCTTCTTATAGGCGAAGGGAGGCTACTTGCCTTAAATGATCCCCCCCCCCTCGAAAACACGCCAGAAGGATTTCTCCCTACGAACGGTCACCTCAAACTTCTCATCTTCCGCCCCAACGGGACACACGAAGCGGCCAGGCATTTAAAGCGTGGGAAAATGGAAAGACACCCTGTCAGACGCTCACCCAACCATTATGCGAGATTCACGTAGAAAATATCGATTCTTTCCAACCACCACAGATACGTTGGACAGAATACGGCAATGGCGATATGGAATAGATAAGTCTTAATCACAATGCCACTACCTTATTTATCTCTACACAAAAAAGGGAGTCTTTTCCTTTAAAAAGGGAAAAGGAATGCAAAAAGGAGAAGCGAAACAGATACATCAGGCCTCTGGCCCACCAGGGAGACCGGAAGTAGAGGGCTCGAGCGATCTGCCCCCGACAGCCTCAGCAACGGCCGACCCTGGCACCGACCCCACTGGCATGGGAACTACCTCGGTTGCATGCCCTCCCGAGGCATCCAGAGTTGGCGAGCCCTCGGGTGATGAGCCCTCGGGATCCTCTTCATCCTGCGCCGAAACAGAGGAACTATAGGACGACAAGTCCGAGTCATAACCTTGACCGGATGGGAAGTCAACCACACCGGATGCCTGCTCCTTGGCGTAAGAAATGGCCCAGTCATAGCCCTGCTGGAACCCCTTGCGGATGCCCCGGCGGAGTCCTAGCTCGTAGTAGGGGAGGGCAGCCTCCTTAAGGTCGAACCGGTAAGCCTCTGAGCTCTTGTATTGCTCGAGAGCCTCCACCCCGGCCGATTCCACCCTACCGGCGAGCTCGGTCTCCCTCTGCTCCGCCTCGGCTACCTTCCGCTCGGCCTCAGCAGTCCGCCCTTCGGCAGCCACCACCTGCTTCTCCGCCTCAGCTCGATCAGCCTCGGCCTCCCGCCGAAGACGCTCGGCTTCCTTCGCGCGGTCTACTAGCTCGGCACGCTCGGTCTCCCACCGACCATCCAGCTCAATGCGTGCTAAGCGCTCCTCTTCGAGAAGCCGGTTCTTCCTCTCGAGCGATTCATGAGCCTTAGCCAGCTGCTCGGCTAGCGCCCGGGTCTCCACTTGGCTCGATCGTACCAGCTCCCTGATTGAGGAGAGCTCCCGCCGAAGCCCGTCACGCTCCTCGACGAGCCGAGTCAACCTCCTGTCTGACCCACCGAAGGTCCATGCCAGGTTCGCTCGCTCCCACTCCGATCGAGCGTACGCTTCTGCCAGAACCGCCCCCATCTGGGCCAGGGCCAGGCCGCCCTCCATAACCCCGGCGAGAGCCGTGGACGGGGAGTGCTGCCTACCTCCCCCCTCACCTTCGCGGATATACCACGACACACCGGGTGCAGGGGGCCCGAGATACCCAGCCTCTCCAAGGCCGCCGAAACGGAGAACCCCCCATCGCCCGGCGTCCCACCGTATGGCCCGGATAGAGCCCCAGCCTCGGCCGCCTCTCGCGTCTCGGCCGGATTTTCCTGCGGCTTCTCCTCACGGATCGGCTCGGCACTGGCATCGCCATCTAGAGCGCCAGCCTCGGCCGCGATCATAGCACCCCCAACTTCAGCCATGGCCCCCTCGGCTCCAGCTGAGGGGAGAGTCGGGTCGGCCCCGCTGCAGGTTGCAGGAGCCCCCTCGACCCCCTCGGTCCCAGCCAAAGGAGGAACCCATCCCGCATCATCACTGCCCTCAGGAGCAGCCCCGACCTCCTCGGCCCCCTCTGGCTCGGCTGGTGGGAGAGCCCGCCTGGTAGGGTCGGCCCACTATGCCCGGCGGAGGGGTGAGCCGCAGTAGGGTCGCCTTCGATCGTGGGTACGACCCCGGCCTTCTTGGCCCGCTTTCTGGCCCTCGCAGCGGCCCGGATCATACCCTCCACAGGTCCTTGCGCTTGGGTCCCCGCGGTCCGGAGGATTCGCCCTGGGCCACTCCCTTGCCCTTATCTTTGGTTCGGGAGCGACCCACGGGAGCAGTCAGTTCGTCGGCAGCCGAGTCATCTCCAAGCTCGATCACCTCTGTGGCCTCCTTCAGAGGCTCCCGCCTGGTGTCTGCACAAAGAAGAAGATGTATTCAGGAAAAGAAAGATGACCCTCACATCCGAAGGAAAATCTAAGTTGTGGCACCTGAGCCCGACGGGTGCAGTCGAGTGAGAAGACACCGCTCGATATTCTCCGACATCACCAATTCCTCGGTGGACTGGCATTTTTTCAGCAGGGTGGCTGCGTACTTCTCAACGTGAGGGGGGGACTCATCCTGCCTAGGAGGGATATTAGGGTGGAAATTGGGGATTACCAGGCACCTCCAGGTTTCCTCCACTGAACAAATCTTCACCATGAAGAATTGGGTTTTCCACCCCTTATGCGAAGAATCCTTCGCTGCCAAAGAGATACAACTCCTATTCCGCCTCACCTGGATGAAATAGAAGCCCTTCCCCGCCGCAGGATGCGCTTTCAACTCAAAGAAAAAGTGGAAGAGGTCCATGGAAGGAGGGACTCCGCACTTACGGCAGAGAATACGAAAGGCGGAAAGGAGGAGATAGGAGTTGGCTACCAACTGAATGGGCACCAACCAAAAAAAATTAAGAAGCTGAAGGACGAAAGGTTCGAAAGGAAGGCGGAATCCACCCTTCCACGATAGAAGAAACATACAGATGTGGCATGTATGAGAGTCCAGGCTTGTCTCGTATGGGGTAGCAGCGGCAAAACTGAACTTATGGGGCAGGCGGTACTGGTGCTCCAGCCTCCTCACATCCGCCTCCCCCAGTTCGCTGCAGTTGGGGACCGGCGCCCTCGCCATCGGCTCGCCCTCCCACTTCTCAACATCTGGGCGCTGGCCCGCCATGGAGTCAGAAGAAGACTCTGAGGGAAGACGGTCCCGAGACCCTGAAGATTCCAGGGGAGGAGGAAGCTGTCGGACGGCCTCCGCGGTTATTGCCGCCGCACGCCTCTGCTCCTCCGTTGTGTCCTCACGGCGCATTGAAGAGCCCCAAAAAATGGGAACGAAGGAGAGCCAAAACTCTAAGAGACGGAGGGAGTCTGGAATGACAACAAGCGCCCAATGCCTATAAACCCACGCGAAAGGCGGCGCATCATTCCGACCTCCGAAGAAAGGGGGCCCCCTCAGTTCAAATCCGTCAGGATCATCATTAACACGGGCACAGGTGACCACGACACGTGGCTTCCTAAACACCACCAGATTTCCACCCACCTGAGCCACGCTAGTCCGAAACCCCAAGCAGCTACTCGACCGAGCTTACTAAAGCTCGGGAGTAGGAGGGGGACAAGTGGAGAGGGGGATTTCTGTAGCCCAATTAAGAGCAGCCGAACTAGGCCCATCAGGACCGAACGAGGCTCAGCTCATCCAAGTGACAGCCCTCTAGGGCCCACTTCGGCAGAAAATCCCAATAAAGATCCTTCGGGATCCCATCCTTCCTCGGCGGTCCTTAGGCTCGGAAGGCCCGAACGACAGAACGGAGGAAGACCCACGCCCGAGCCATCCCTCATCGGGATAAAGGGCGAGCGCTCCGCGCCCACTCCGATCTGACTGCATCTGAGCTATGCCTATCGCCCGGACAGGGCTAGCACTTCCCATGCTCAGATCGACTGACAAATATTTATCCATGCAGCCGTTGACAGTCCTTTATGAGCAGGAGTTCAGTGGGATAAGGGAGCCACGATCCCCTACGGTCATGAAGAGCCCACGACGAGAATGTAATGATCCCATGATAAGGACGTAACGATCCCATGATGAGGACGTAACTCCCGCCTGAAACTCCTCAACTTATAGAACTCATCAGGGGAGCTCGCTATATAAACCAGGGACTCCCTCTGGCGGCAAGGAAGGTAGATATAGGCCTAATACTCCCTGAGCAGAAACCACTTCACCATCTTGGTGTTGGGGAATCTCGCGCATCTCTTTCTACCTCCCTCAATACCTTCCACCATTGCTCTACTGACTTAAGCATCGGAGGGTTTCCCCGGGGAACCATCCCTGGGCCCCCTGATTCGTTTCCCTTTCTCTGCAGCTCACTACCCGGTGATCATCCTCCCAGCTCAGGACCAGCGCGATATCACGCCCCTTCACCTTAGTTTCATTTTACTTCATTGTAATCTCGTCACTTCTTTATTGTAAGCGTGTCTTGCACTTCGTGTACTCGTTTCTTTATGTTAATGAAAGAAGTGTTCATTTGATCTAGAGTTTGTTGATCTTCCCTCTCTTCCTCCTTCTTCTACCTCTTCTTCTCAATGTTATGCAATTATTTTTCATGGCATAGGCTCATAATCATAGGCATTTTGAATTAATTTTTGGAATCGTTCTTTGTTTAATCATTCTCTTCAAGCTACAAAAAATCACATACATTTTCTAAAAGGTTACAAGGTTTTGAACTTTAAAAATCTCTTCTTCCCTGTGGATTCGACCCGAGCTTACCATAGTACTACGTTCTCTTTTGATCATTTTGTGCGAGTTTGGTTTTAAGATTGTTAGCGTGTGTGTAGTAACGACATACATTTCAACGTTATCAACGGTCTCGGCTCCGCTAACCCGCTCTCCGACGGGCCCCTCAGCCACCAACGTGCGCCCCAGGTCAAGGTGGTCCACGCTAGCTACAGTAACAATAGGAAGACCCAAAGGAGGTAAGGGCCGCCTGGTCCTCCTCACCCAGTGGTCATCCTTACAGGCCACCTGCCTCGGAATTTGCTCGTCTCTGCCAAATCTTGACATAGCTGCAAAACAAATTGCACAAAAATGGTAAGCATACCCGAAAGTCAACATGTACAACACAGCAACGGAAAGGCACATGAAGTGTCAAAATACAATAACTACAACCCAAAATGAAGAGCTCACGGATCGTACATCCTCGTCTCTGCCTCCGACGCACGGCTCATGGGGGGCATTTGTTGTACCCAGACAATTCCTGAGCAAAATAATAAGGAATAGGGGTTCGGGAATTTTCTCGAACACCATTCAGGCACGAACTACTTAGCCCCTCCTATGGTTCGTCGGGCCCAACCAGCTAGCCGTGACCTATGGCAACATCAACAATTGATTGGGATTACCCCCGGTCACTCAATTGCGGGCTTTTCCGGCGTTCTACATAGCCACCCGGGCCGACCCGGGGGCACTCTAACTACAAGCCACGCCACGTGGCACCCAGCAACAAGGCTAGGGTCTACCCCTAAGACGCCTTCCCCCAACCCTCCAAGGTCAAAGGGAGATGTAGCTAAGTCAACCACAGGCCTTGGAGGCCCGTAGCATGCATATACGGCCCACGCACGTGTGTCGAGATTTTTTCCGAACACCTTGCGGGCGCATATATCCCAGCCGCTCTACAGCAAATTGTGGGCTAACCCACAGCTCCAACACACCAGCCAGGTCCTACAACGACCCTCCAGCAAGTCGGGGCCACCCTCGATCCTTAGATATGCGGCGATGAGCCGTAAACTTTTAGCTCCCGTGGCAAGTTGGGCCCCCAACTTGGTCCGCCTAAACCCTTCCCTGACCCTTCATCTTCCTCTATAAAAACCCCTTAGAAGCTCAAGGGGCAAAAAAAAAAGAGAGAGAAGGAAAAACAAGAAGGAGGGCAATCCAGCACCGGCAAGAGCATCCAGACTCGGCACACTCGCCTCCAGCAAGCAGGAACGGATGCAAGGAGCTTAGTGTGCGCGGTTGGCTTGTAAAAGGCTTAAAATACGCCGAGGGTATGTCACTCGTATTCCCCTCATATGGCGTTTAGCCATTCACACAAGTCCATTCTCATTACACACAAGGTGTTGTGATGGCGGCAAATACACCCTCACCCTGGGTCTGCCCGCGTGTGACAACCTACATCGGCTACACATACACCATGATGCAGCACCTACCTCCATCACGGAACCGCGCGCCCATCGCTCGCCCCGAGCTGACCGCCGACCACTCTGACCTTTAATTCGAGTGAGCCGAACCCTGGCCCGGAAGCTACGTTCCCGGGACCAGCCTCGATTTTCCAATATGGAGATGCTCACTCCTTTAGGATCCGCACCCGGCTGCTCTCCCTAAGCCATGCCTGATTCCTGCCCAGTTATCAGTCCGCACTTCCCCCGATCCTCCAGTCCAACCCTCCCTTGGCGATTGGGCACGTCCCTCGCCTCGAGGAGAGCCTCTGTAAAGTTTGCGGATATCCGCCTTACCATGCATTGACTGGGGGACCAACCCATGTGTCGGAATTGTCCTGCGGCTTGCACCAGTTGTAATTTGGCCTCCTCGGCCCACCTGTAAAGCCCGTTTGCCTCCTATGAAATACGTCACCACCTGAATGCGTGTGTCTCTGCCTGTATCCGGGTCCCCGCCCTCCGCTGCATCATCCAGTGTGCCTGTAGCATCCCTGACTCCATCTAAACTAAACCTCCCAATCAAGCGTGCACCCATAGCCACGGAACATTCCCGGCCCTCTGCCCATGGCTTCAGATATATACAGACTCCTCTTCAGAATGGAACTAAGGTGTTCAGATTCAATCCGATGTAAATAAACATCGAATGCTTGCGGTCGGTCGGGAAAGATGTCCAGTACATGATTCCCCACAATCGCCTACGCACTCGCACCGATGGAACCTCCCTTCTCTCCACGCGTCACCCGCTTTCCGAGTCCACGTGCCGCGTCCTGTGGACGCTTCCCCAGTCGACCTTCGGTTCCATGGGTGATTGTCGAGAAATCGACTGGCACGCCCGTACCCCTGACCAGTTAAGCTATACCCCTAGAAACTTCTCGTGCCATTCGACCCCTCTCGACTTTTCGTAAAAAGAGAGTGCCCGGCACCACCATGACCACGAAGGAGAATACCCGAGATACATCAAACTCCCGTATTTTCCTTTCCCGTGGTATTCCTTCCCTCATCCCGGTCACCGGCATAAAAACCCCCCGCAACAGTGACATTACAATGGGAGTCATGAATGCAGTTCTATAGGCCCATAATGCATCGTCTAGCCTATCGGACCAGTCTTTCCTATCCGGGTGAACTATTTTGTGCAAAATGTTCTTAATCTCCCTATTGGATACTTCTACCTGGCCACTCATTTGGGGATGATAGGGGGTCGCGAGCTTATGAGTGATACCATACTTGCAGATTAAAGCTCAGAACTGAGAATGCGTAAAATGCGAACCCACATCACTAATAATAGCTCTAGGACAACCAAATCTAGAAAAGATGTTTCTTTTCACAAATTTCATTACCACTTTATGATCATTGGTCCTAGTTGCTATAGCTAAAATCCTTTTGGAAACATAATCAACCACCACCAAGATATATTCATTGCCAAAGGATGGTGGAAACGGTACTATGAAGTCCATACCCCAAACATCAAAATTTTCAACTACTAGAATGGGATTCAGTGGCATCATATCTCTTTTCGAATTGTTACCCACGGCTTGACACCTTAAACATATTTTAGCAAATTGATATGCATCCTTACATAAAGTGGGCCAATAGAATCCATTTTATAATACCTTAGCCGCAGTCTTTTTACTTGAAAAGTGTCCCCCACATGCTAAATTATGACAAAAATTTAACACAGATTGTTGTTCCTCTTCAGGGACACATCTTCTTATAATATGATCAGGACTCATGTGAAACAGCTCCGGGTCCTCCCAAAAGTAGTGCTTGACCTTTGTAAAGAAGTTATCCTTTTCCTGTCTAGTCCACCCTCTCGAGATTTGTCCTACTGCCAAGTAGTTAACTATGTGAGTGTACTAGGGGGTTGAAGAGTGAGAAACAGCAAGCAGATGCTCGTCAGGAAAGGAATCTGACATGGGAGCGCTTGTAGGTATGACAATACGCGGCAGATGGTCAGCATCAACATTCTCTAACCCCTTTTTGTCCTTAATTTCCAGATTAAATTCTTATAATAAGAGAATCCATCAAATCAAATGGGGTTTAGCATCCTTCTTAGTGAGCAAATACTTCAAAGCAGCGTGATCTGAATAAACAATAACTTTCACCCCCAAAAGATAAGAACGGAATTTCTCCAAGGCAAAAAATAGCCAAAAGTTCTTTCTCCGTGGTTGTGTAGTTCATCTACACATCAGCGAGAGTGCGGCTCGCATAATAGATTACCACGGGCTTCTTATCCATTCTTTGACCTAGAACAGCTCCTATTGCGTAATATGAAGCATCACACATTATTTCGAACGGTAGCGACCAATCAGGAGATTGAAGAATTGGGGATTGAGTGAGGGCCGCTTTTAAAGAATGAAATGCTTCTAAACAGGAATCATCATGATTGAAAGGCGTGTCCTTGGCTAATAGCTGAGTAAGCGGACGAGCAATGGTAGAGAAGTTCTTAATGAATCATCTATAGAAACATGCATGGCCGAGAAAAGAACGGATTTGTTTAACAGAAGTCGGGGGAGGAAGATTGGAAATCAGGTCCACCTTAGCCTTGTCTACTTCTATCCCCCCCTCCAAAATAATATGGCCAAGCATGATACCTTCTCTTACCATGAAATGACTTTTCTCCTAGCTAAGGACCAAATTAGGCTCAATGCACCTTGTAACACCTTTTTCAAGTTTTCCAAGCATTCTTCAAACGAAGCACCAAAGACTGAGAAGTCATCCATAAATATCTTCAAAAATTCTCTCACCATTTCAGAAAAGATCGCCATCATGCATCGCTGAAAGGTGGCAGGGGCGTTACACAACCCAAACGGCATCCTTCGAAATGCAAACGTGTCATAAGGACACGTGAACGTAGTTTTCTCTTGATCCTCCCGATAAATAGCAACTTGGTTGTACCCGGAATAACCATCCAAAAAGCAGAAGTAGTTTTGTCCAGCCAACTTTTCCAAGATTTGATCCACAAACGGGAGAGGGAAATGATCTTTCTTAGTCATCGAATTTAATTTTCTGTAATCAATGCATACTCTCCACCCTGTTTGCAATCTCATTGGCACTTCTTCTCCTTTTTCATTCTTTATAACGGTCAGCCCTGATTTCTTAGGCACCACTTGTGTGGGGTAGACCCACTTGCTGTCTGAGATGGGATATATGATCCCGACATCTAGCCACTTGACAACTTCCTTCTTGACCATCTCTTTCATGTTCAGATTTAGCCTACGCTGCATCTCCCTACTTGGTTTGACATTGTCCTCTAAATAGATATGGTGCATGCAAACATCTGGACTAATTCCTTTCAAATCCGCCACCGACCAACCTATTGCCCCTTTATGCTCCTTAAGAACTTCTAGAAGTTGAGATTCTTGAACTGTAGAAAGATTGGAAGCAATAATGACAGGAAGAGTATGGTCAGGGCCTAGATAAGCATATTTTAATGAGTCTGGGAGAGGCTTCAACTCAAGAACCGGAGGATGCTCTAAAGATGGAAGAGCGGGTTAAGATTGAAGTGCGGGAAGCAGCTCTATCTTAGAAGGGTGCGGAAGAGAAAAGAGAATCCTGCAGCATGCTACCATCTTCTAGAATATCCTTAACTTCATATGGATTTTCATTGATCAAATCCTCAAAAATATCAATAGCATTACATTCCTCATCTTGTTCCGAATATTGGGATGCCCTTAAAACATTCAATGACACCTTCTCACCTCCAAAGGAAATATTCATCATTCTCATGGCGCAGTTAATATTGGCCTTAGCAGTAGCCAGAAAAGGGCGTCCCAAAATAATAGGTGTATGTTTCAACTCTTGAGACGAGGCCATGTCTAAGATCAAAAAGTCCACCGGGAAATAGCATTCATGCACTTTGAATATTACATCCTCCAATAAGCCCCTTGGAGTTTTAACCGATCTATCTGCCAATTGAAGGATTATGGAAGTAGGCTTTAACTCTCCCTAATCAAAATGCTCGTATATGAAGGTGGGTAACAGATTCACACTGGCTCCTAGATCCAGTAATGCCCAATCAAAAGTGACTCCACCTATGTCACATGAAATCAACGGAGCGCCGGGATCCTTCAACTTCTTTGGAAGATGATTCATTAAAACAGCACTAACATCCTTGGATAAGCGGATCTTTTGAGTTGATGTCTTTGATTCCCTCTTCGGTGTACATAGCTCCTTTAAAAACTTTGCATAAGCCGGTACATGCTTAATTGCATCCAAGAGTGGAATATTGATATTCACTTGTTTGAATAATTCTAACAATTCTTCCTGTTGAACCGGATGCTTTTTGTGAGCTTTAGACTTCAAAGCATCGGGAAACGGGACCTTTGGCGTATACTCATAGGGTTTTCCTTCAATCTTATCTTTGCCTTTATCAAGCTCCTTTTTCTCCACATCCTCCGGCTTCTTCTTCTCAACAATTATGGGTTCATCTTCCTCACTATCACTCTCCTCTTGGGCCTCTTGGGCCGAGCTATTACCAACTCCCTTAGCCTTATAGGGATCATCTAGAATTTTTCCACTCCTAAGAGTAGATATAGCCTTAGCGTTCTCAAAGTGGGGACCTACAAGAGGGGGAGGTTGAGGTAAATTTGGTTGAGGAAAGAGAGGAGCTCTTTGAGGGAAGCCTGGAGGTTGATTTTTAGGATTAGCCACGGGTTCGCTAGGAAGTTGACCTACTTCTCTCCTCATATTACTTGCAACCAATTGCCCTATTTGACCCTCCAACTTAGCCATGGATTGTTGCGGAGACTGAATGAGTTGTTGTTGAGCAAGAATGGATTGATTCTGAGAAAGCAGAAGTTGTTGGAGTTGGTCGAATATGTCCTTGAAGTTGGGCTGAGGGGGTTGAGATGGCTGAGGTTGATACGGATTTTGAGCTTGATTGAATTTATTATAAGGATGGTATTATTGATGTTGGCCCTGAGAAAATTGAGCTTGATGGTATGGGGCCTGAGAATGCTGGTATGGAGGTTGAGATTGTTGATGTTGTTGTTGAAAGGGTGCATAAGCAAAGTTTTGCTAAGATTGAGTTGGAACTTGGAAGAATTGTTTTTGAATTAGATGGTTTGAGGGATTGGATTGCATGGATGGTCCTTGCTAATTTTTCCAAGAAAAGTTAGGTTTATTTTGAAGTCCCGCGATCAATGACACCCAAGAGGGGGGTGAATTGGGTGATTACCAATTTTAGGAAAACTTTTGGCCTTTTATAAAATATGTGATACAAAGCTAGTTAGGAGGTTCAAAGTTATTTGAACACAAATTGGATTTAACAAACTTTATATGATAAGATATAGATTAAGCAAGATAGACGAAGATAAAATCAGAACAACAATTTAAACTAACGTTTATGTAGAATGGAGATAGAGGAAATGGAGCAAACCACACAATACAAGCACAATGCACAGCGATTTTTAAGGTGGTTCGGATGCACGACGGCAATCCTACGTCCACCCCTCACCAAACTCGGTGAGGCTTCACTCAGGGATAAATCCCCAAACGGAGACGACGCTCCAACCACACACGCAGGACGACACCTGCACACACACACGGGGACGTGCCCCAAACTACACACGGAGACAAGCTCCAACACACACACACACGGAGATAAACTCCAACACGATCCGACAACCGGATCACTACCACACACACACGCTGCGACAAGTGTAGCAAACCACACACTAAAACAACTGGATCTAAGAGATCCACACACACACACGTAGATCTAGGAAGATCTACGCACACACGAATGGAAAACAACACACACACATGGCCACGGATCCAACATGATCCACACACACACAGATTCTTCAGTTTATGATGAACATAAATACAATACCCAAAAATATAAATATGATGAGGCTTAGTTTAGAAAACTCCTGTTTTGGGTTCCCCTTGAATGCATGTTACGGATCTTGAACATATCTTCAATCTTCACTTGAACACCTCCTCTTGATCTCCACTTGAATCCCCTTGGATGGCCTACTTGCTTGCTTGCTTGCTTCTTCTTCTTTCTTCTTTGAGCAATCTTCCTTTGAATCCTTGCTTCCTTGCTTGCTTCTTTTCCTTGGAGGATGTTGGCTTCAGATCTACCTTGAATGGCTTGAAGTTGGATGAAGATTGTTGCTGCACGAGGTACTGTTCACGGAGCTACAGTACCCTCTTCTTCCTCCTTGGACAGCCTCCCCTTGGATCTCTTGGATGGTTAGGGTTATAGCTCCAAATGAGATGTTATATAGCCCTTGAATGGTCTATGGACATCCCCTAGACCAGATCCACATTTTGTGGGTGATTTGGTGTCATTAGGATTAAAGAATTACAAGGAGAATGCCTCTTCTCGAAGTGGAAAAAGTCAACAATTGTGGGCAGCTCGGGGCTGGTGGTCGACCGCTACTGAAAAACCTGTAAACGGATGATCCCTGGGAATTCTGGTCGACCGCTACTGAGCTGGCGGTCGACCGCCACTGAGAGAGCTGCAGGCAGTGGGTTCCTGGCAGGGGCGGTCGACCGCCCCTAAGCTGGCGGTCGACCGCCAGCTGGGCAGACCCCCGGGATTCCCGGTTCAATCTGTTAAGCCGTTAGCTCAACCGCTTAACTCCTTTAGCAGCCCATTCTCATATGTGGCATCGACTTTGATAGTCTTGAAGGTGTCAACTGAGTCTTTGACCTACAAACACATGGATAGTTGATTAGAATTATAGCTTAAACATCCATATGATAAATGCTTGAAGTTCATGCAAACCATTTGAGCATTTATCAAAATTTGTTCAGGGGGCTCCGCCCCCGGAAACCCCCGCAAGGGGCGCTGCCCCGTCGATCCCCGCGACCTGACCGCGCAGGTCGATCCGCGGGCGAGGGCACACGATGGCCAGAAGGGTTTCATGTTGAATGTGCATGAATGAGGTGTATACATAAGATACACAAGGTGAGATCGATGCTAAGCATGAGATACACAAGGTAAGAGTCTCACCAATGGTTCTTGATAGTAAATGACATATACCACCTGTTTTGGATTGTAGAGGAGCAGGGTGCTTATCCACAAGTTTAGTTCACCAGGTGACTGCCATGTTTGATCCTGCAAGCAAGATAGTTAAGGTTAATACCATGCTTGTTCACATTAAAGAGGTTATGAAACCTCTTGCCTCTTGTAAAAATAATTCAATCAAGCATGAATCAAGACCATGTACCATTGCCATTTGTCATCTCAAACATATTTAAACATGAATGTGTAATCAACCATAAGTTTAGTTATCATCACTCAATCACACATTAAGTTTAGTTATCATCAAAACCATAACGCCAACAAACATCAAAATCATAACTCAACATATTTCTCCAGCCTGGATTGTAGGTATTGGAATAGGGATCATAAGCACGCTTAGAGATGCCCTGAGTAGCGAAAATTTATTCTTAGATGAACGGGGGAAGCTGGGCCACAGTGGGGCAATCAGTAACGACATGATTTGGGCTTAAACAAAGAGCACAAAGTTCTTGATGGTTAGAATCTGGGAATGGTTGAGATTGAGGGGCAAAAGAGAAGGAAAGTTCCTGTCTATTCATGGATAGCAATTGATTCTAGCTTTTGATCTACCAAGTCGACATTCTCCATCTTTTGTACCAATATGTCCATTTTATTCAACTTTTACGCAAGAGCATTAATGTCTATCCTATTCTCAGTTTCTCCTGGATTCTTAACTTCATAAAGCCCAGCCCTCTTAAATGGCCCAATCATTCTCTCATAAGATGATAGCGAGGCATGACTAATAGAATTTTCACTCAACATCTCAAACAAGCCATATGCCTCATCCCTGCTCTTACTCATAAAAGCTCCCCCACATGACGCATCCACCATTTCACGATAATTATCAGTTAATCCCTCATAGAATGCCTGAACTATTTGTCATCTTAACAATCCATGGTGTGGGCACTTTCTTAGAAAATCTTTCAATCTATCCCAAACTTCATGGATTTGTTCCCCAGGATTTTGAGTGAATCTAGTAATGGCTCTCCTCATGGTATTGGTCTGCCCTATGGGATAAAATTTTTTCAAATTTTTTTTTTACATTTCAGCCCATGTGTCTATTGATCTACCCAAGGCTCCTAACCAATATTTAGCTTTGTCCTTGAGAGAGAATGGGAAGAGAGTCAACCTAAGAGCATCATCATAAAAGTTTTGGATCTTGATAGTGGAGCAAATCTGGAGGAACTCATCAATATGTTTGTAAGGATCTTCATTGGTATTGCCATAGAAGTATGTCAACATTTGAATGGTGCTTGATTTAATCTCATATTGGGCCACTTAGTTTTGGGGTGCTTGAACATAGAAGGAAGGTTGGTATTGATTTGGCATGAAATATTCCTTCATTTGCTTGGGAGCTACTTGATGTTGATTTTGGTCCGTCATGAGGTTAGGTTGATGTTGATTTCTAAGATGCACTAATCTCTCAATCTCACCTATGGACCCTATCAAAGGTGGATGTAGGGATCTCATACCTTGCATGCAATGCAAAAAGGGCCCAAAGAGAGTGTTATTTTTTTTGTATTTTTGGTTTTATTATTATTTTTTTTCCTTTTCTCAAAATGATGTAAAAGCAATAACAACTATATGAGTTATGTATGTAAAAATGATGGTGTTTTTTTCTTTTTTTTTAACTTCTAAGGGCAAGCTAACTTCAAGGTGCTTCTTGGTACAACCGGCTCGACATCCGTGAGGGAATCCACGGGTGCCGAGACTTGTGGAGGTCTTGGAAAAGGAGATTTCAATTCAAAGAGATAGAGTGTTCAATGGAGGGTCCTTCCAATTCCAAGAGGGTTGTGCCTATATTGCCCTTAAGAAGGGAGAAAGAGAAGAAGAGAATGATGATTTTTTCTTATTTTTCAAATGATACAAGAACAAGTAACAATGAATCAACTATATGCTATAATGCATCCAAGAGATATAACTAACATGAGAGCAAGTTGATTTCCTGTGAATTTTAGGTCTGAATTACTCTTTTTCTTTGATTTTCTGATTTTTTTATTTTTTTTTCTTTTTCCTGCAAAATGAAATATAAAAATTAATTATATACAAATATACAAATCAAACACAAGAATTTTTAACTATCAAAAATCATTTTCCTCCCCAGTAATGACCCCAAAAATTGATGTGCACTACACTCGTCGTTAAAAGCCTTGCCACAATTTCAATAATAACCGCACTCACTCACTAAAAAGATGTAAAATCCAAGTAGAGTGGTGAGAACGAGTCGATCCCACGGAGAGGAATATTTTTAATTAAGCAAATTCAAAAATCCTTATATTTGAGAAATCTGAATTTTGAATGTGTTTTATGCTAAAGGAAAATAAAATTGTATGAACTTGAAACTAAAATAAACATATCTAAAGAATATTAGAGGGTTGAGAAGAGAACTTTGGAAGAAGATAAAGAGAGAAAGAAGAACACAATTGTAAAAGATGACTTTTTATTGCTTAAGATGAAAAATTACAACTCTATGAAAACTAAAAATTACAACTTGAAATAAAAGAACAAGGGAAGAAATAGAGCCAAGATAGTGAAGAATAGCGTCGTCTATGCCGTGCCGAGCCTTTGAGATGGATCGCCCCGCTTTGGAGAGGTACGTCGCCTTTAGAGCACCGAAGAAGAATCTCCGTCAAAGGGATGTTTAGATGAAAATAGAGGAGAGAGAGATAGATAGAAGAAGAAGATTAAAATCTAAGAAAAATAGTAAAACAGAAATAAAAACAGAGCAAGAAGAGAATTGAAATAGCTTGAAAAAGACGGATAATTAGAAGATGAGACAGAAGAGAAAGTTGAAGATCAGGAAGAGATGAAGAAGTTTGATGTAGAGTACAGAGGAAGAAAACGTGAAGAAGAGGGTGAAATCGGGGGAAGAACAGAACTGTGAAAAGCTGGGTGAATCGTAAAAACGTAGAACTGAACTTTGGAAAACTAAGAATAACTTTAAATGAAGAGGAATTAGAGGAAGAGGAAGAAGAATATAATCTAGACCTGGGAAAAACGAAGACCTTTTATGAAGAGACTAAGATGAAAAGAAGAGCAGAAGGGGAAGAAAACTTGAGAAGAATAGAGTGCAGAGCCGCAGATGAACAATAAAAATGAAAAGATAGAACCATGAAAAACTTGAAATAGCTTGAAAATGCGATAGAATTAGAAGAAGAATAATAATAAGAAATTAAAGAGAATTTAAAAATGAATAAGTTTACGGAAGACAGTAAATCGAAAGGGAGAGCAGAAAAGCATGAAAAGAGGCTAAGATCTCTGCTCGGTTGCTCTCGGGCAGTTTTTATAGTGTACAGGGACTTCCCATCGATCAAGGCCTTCATAATAAGCTTCAAACTTGGATTGCCACCATGGATGGAGTCCTCCTTTCATAGAATATGGAAGGATAGCCTTGCTTAGGTCGAGATAACACCAATCATGGAAAGATAACTTCAAACAGGGCGTTCTATTTTCGTTTCTGCTTTAAACTGTAAATGGCGTCCACTGCATGGGCGTTCATTTCATAAATGGGCGACTTATCGGACAGGTGCTCATTCCTTTTTCCATATTTTCATGATTTTTTTTCTATTTTCGTACAGGGAATGGGCGCCTTCTTATATGGTCGCTCATTCTTTTCCAAGGAATTGGCGCCTGAGTGAATGGTCGTTCATTCTTTTTCTTTTCCAGCTCTTTTTCTTTATATTTCCAATCAAAGGAATGGGCGCCCGAGTGAACGGTGACATATTCTTCAATGGACGACAAAGTACCAGTCACTAATTCTTAATGAACGCCCTTCCACTCAACCGTAGATTCTTCTATTCATAAATTGCTTCAGAAATGGCAACTGTTCATAAGGTCGTTTATCCTTGGTATGGGCGCCCCTTCAAATAGGTGCTGATTAAATGGCGTCTGGCATTTGGTCTCAAATTCCTGAAATAGTAAAAACTCTTTGTAAATGCCAAAAATAGATTATGCAATGGATCATTTATGCAAGTTCATATCTCACATAGTCATTATGGCTTCTAAATCGGGATAATTTCATGTAAACTCAATTCATTTGTGAGAATGAAGTTAATTGCCCAAATTGCATATCATTATTCTTTTAGTGCCCAAAGATGATGTATGTGATGCAAATTATGATATAAAATGTGACACTCATCACGTACCAAGATCAAATTGTCTAGATATTGTGATGAATCCATGCACATTTGCATGCATAAAATTATTTGCATCATCATCTTCCAGAATATAATTTCTCCCTTGGATGCATGCCCTCTCTCATGTTCACACATGAAGAAAAGAAAAGTAGCATTGAACAAAACAAATAACAAACCATGAAATCAAAGGAGTGGCTAGGTCAGGCACTGACATCAACTGCGTCGACGCTTCCTGAAAGCTACGTCGACGCAACCTTCGTCATGCTGCTTCCACGTGTCGGCGCAGCCATCTCCGGAGTCGACGTATAGGTCATGTTTGCCCCCAGTGGGCCCTATGCGTCGACGCCATGCTTGCCTTACGTTGATGCCATAGTTCATTTCAGTCCTCTGGATGTGCTCTGTGCGTTGACGCCCTGAGAACCAGCGTCGACGCAACAGCCTCCCCACCGGCCCTCTCTTCTGCACGCGCTGCGCGTCGACGCAGTTTGGGCCCTGCGTCGACGCAACAGTCTTGGCCTTCCTTGTGCATTAAAAGAAATAAAAGAAAGGGAAGAAAAATTAATCAAATAAATAAATAAATAATAAATAATAACAAATAAACAAACAATGAAAGTGTACAGTGTTAACTAATAATAATTACAGTAGAATAATACTAAATAAACAAACATCAAAACTCTTCTTAAGAAATTAAGGGCTTTCTGCTCAGGGCTTCTCCCTCTCTTGGACCCTATGCAAGGGGACATTAATCCGGCCTGTTCAGGTTGAGCTTGGGCCTTAGGGGCTACCCCATTATGGCCATGGCTCGATCCCATCTTGGGCCGATATTTCAATATTTTTGGGACCGTCCCTTCTACGGTTTAACCCCGATTTTATGACATTAAAATTGCCCTCGCAGGGCAGACATTTGGCACTGGTCCCAATTTAAAGTGGCCAAATATATGGCTAATTTTGTTCTATTCCGTACTCCTTTCGAGGGACGCTTTACTAAGCTTTAGAATTTTCATTAGGTCTTTCATCGGTATTTATTTCAGGCCCGAGGGTCCTTCTTTCTTGGCGATTAATCAAGGGTTTTCTTCCTTCTGGAGAGATGTAATTAATGCCAATACCTATATGGTGCGGCGGACTTCACAATTGTCTGATTAGTCAGACGACGCATAATAAATCTCGTCACGAAAGTGACTGGCACGTCCTGAGTTAATAAAAAATGAACAAATAAAAAATATAAACAAATAAACAAATCAAAAAAAAGAAAAGGAATTCTCACCTTCCATAAGCTTGGCATGCCTAATAAGTGTAATATTTTATATCATAAGTTGCATCACATTTATCATCTTTGAACATTAAATAAATAAAGTTGTGCAACATGAGCAGTTAATTCTACTCTCACAAGTAATTTGAGTCTACTTGCATTTTATCATCTTTCTAAGCCAAAATACCATGTGAGAAATATTCAAGAAGTTGCACAATTTTTTGAAATCCATTTTTGAGTGAAATATGTTGCTTATTTGAATTTTCTAAATTTTCAAAAAAAAGTGACCGGAGGATCAGATGCCATTTCTGCATTTTTATGTAAAAAGGAAATAGCGATTGAGAAAGCGGGCACCAATTTTTTTGACTGAAAAAGAAGAAAATGAAAAAGAAGAATTAGCGACGGCTTATATGGGCGCTATTTCATTTGATGAAAATAGAAAAAGAAAAGAAGCTGAAAAATAAAAGGGAATGTGGGATTGATCGCGCGGGCGCTAATTGATAGGAAAAGAATAATCGACCGTGGGAGCGGGCTCTCATTCATTTGTTCGGAAAATCAAGAAAAAATAGAAAAAGAATTAGCGACTATCTGAACAGTCGCCATTTCCTTGATTTATGAAAAAAAAGAAAATATCAAAATAAGGAAACAAGAATGAACGACCATTATGGAAGTTGCTATTTTAATGTGCGCCCACAGGGTTGGACGCCATTTTTTTTAAAATAGAAACGAAATCGGGAAGGTCTCTTTGAAGCAGTCTAGCCACCGATCGATGTTATCCTTCCATGTTTGGATCAAGAAGGACTCTATCCAGGGGAAGAGACCTAATTTGGGCAACTAATCTACGTTGCAAAATCAGATTGGAGTTGATCTGCACGTCACCAATCGAAGAAGGTTCTTCTGCACGCTATAAATACCACCCGAGAGCCACCATGGGAGGAGTTAGCCTTTTTCTTTGGGCTTTTACATGCTTTCTAGTTCATCTTTTCAATTTACTTTCTTCTGCAATCTTCTTCGTTTTAAAATTCCCTGCAACTTCTTATTCTTCCTCTTCCTCCAATTCTCCTCCGTTTACAACTTATTCTCGGTTTCTCAAAGCACAGTTCTGCACTTTTTATTGTTCATCTTCTAGTTTTCACAATTCTTCTCTCCCAGTTTTCGCACTCTTCTGATCCTCATCTCCATCTACACTCTTCATCAATCTTCTTTATTTTTCTCAGATCGACAACTTTCTCTTCTTCCACTTTTTTTAATTATCTCTAGATTTAAAGTTCTTCTTCTTCTTCTCACCATCTATTTTTTTTTATTTTTACTATGTTTTTCCACTGCACCCTCTCTTTAATTCCACCTCTCTCTCTGTTCAATCTCTTTTCAAAGCACACACAGCACACACATATATTTGTTTTCTACTTTTCTTCCTCTATTCCTCTATCTCCCTCTTCCATATTTCTTCTTACATCCCATTGGCGGAGATCTCTACTTTGATCCCCTCGGTGGCGTCTACCTCCACGGCGGAGCAGTTCACTCAAAGGCTTGGTAAGGAGACGGCGGCGTTCTTCATCCCAATTTCACGGCTCTTATTTCTTCCCATGTTCTTTTATTTCCAAGTTGTAATTTTCATTTTCATAGAGTTGTGATTACCACTTTCATAGTAATAAAAATTTAATCGTTTGTGCAATTGTGTCTTTCTACTTTCTGTTTCTATCTCCTTCCAAATTCTATTCTTAACCCTCTCATCTTCTTTAGATAGTTTTAATTTCAAGTAATTTCATTTTTCTATTCAAAATCTCACTCAAAATTCGGATCTTTCAAATATAAGAATTTTTCATCATGCTTAATTAAAAATATTTCTTCTCCATGGGATCGACTCATTCTTACCACTTTACTCTAATTCAAATCTTTTTAAGTGAGTGAGTGAGGTTAACTTTTTTTAAATTGTGGCACGGCTTTTAACGATGAGAGTTTTGTGCACATCAACGCCCGGGGGGACTAGGTCTCCCTTCATCTCTTCACTGAGAAAGAAAGTCCTGGGGTCCTCCCTGAAATCACTGATTGTTTGTACATTCTGTCTTGAAGGAATTGCAATGGCAAGTGGATTGGCAGCGCTTACTTTCGGCCCGCAAGTGGTCGCTAACCGTGCGGAGTATGGGTACCTGGCAGTGCCTGCCATCTTCGGGACTCTGCCACTAGTGGTGGGGTTCCCCAACTTCCTCGGCGTTGCCTTCGTCGGCCTACTACAGGTTGAGGAGGCTGAAGTGAACAAGACCATTGCGGCCAAGACCGTGACCCTCGCCATGGCAAGTCCTCCCCGGAGGGCCACCTCGCCCCATCTTGCATCAACTCATGCTTCGTCCACCATGTCGACTACCATGATGTTCCCGCCAGCGATAGGGCATTTGGCGGAAAGAAGACAAGGAACTAGAGAAGAAGAGGAACTGGTGCTGCTCCCCAAGGTCGACTCTCGACCTCTAGGAAATCAATGATGATTGGCGGCGTTCGGGTATTTCTAAATGGCCGTGATG
The DNA here is from genome assembly GCA_022559845.1 of Amorphophallus konjac. NCBI lineage: Eukaryota > Viridiplantae > Streptophyta > Magnoliopsida > Alismatales > Araceae > Amorphophallus > Amorphophallus konjac. The sequence continues at coordinate 303,144,193 of CM040120.1, forward strand.
CTGAGGTCATGTCGGACCGCATTATACCAGCGGTGCCTACACATAACGCCTTCCAGGTGCTGACTAGCAGAATGGCAAATTTGAGTGAAAACAACAGAGGGAAGCTGGTTCCAAAACCAGTGAAGTTCAAGCAAGTTTGGGTTACCAAGAGGACCCAGGCACCGGCTCCGGCCCCGCAAGACCCAGTTCGAGCTGTTGTAGACCCCAGGAGAGGGGGTAGTAGAGCTACAAGGAGACAGGAGGAGGTTATTCCAGTGGCCTCTCCACCTACTTACAGAGCCTGTGCCATGCAAGCTGATTGGTGGGGACACCAGAGCTAGTCGCCAGTACCAAACGCGCAGCATGCCGACTTCCTTGTGGTTGGGCGACAGCATGGAGCTTCCATTAGAGTCTTGACATTTTTTTGTATTTATTTTGAGAGTATTGTATTTGTATTTGTATTTATACTTTTACATTTGGTGTGTTTAATTAGGCTAAGTTAGTGGGTTTGTTTGTAAAATAACCACTTGGGCCCAGAGGGACCCCACCCTCTCTCCCATTGGGCCACGTGGCTGCTAGGGACCATGAGGGCTGGCCCATAGTCCACCTAGGACTTGGACCATTGGACCAAGGGGACAAAGGGGGAAAGAATTCAAGATTCCCTCCCTTTAAATCAAGGGGTGTCCTCTCCTTGTCCCCCATGTTTGTCCTCCTTGTCCCCCACGTGGGATTAAATAAATCCCATAAGTCTCATTTCCCGATTATACCCTCCCACCTACCCTTGACCAAGGGTATTTTAAATCTTTTGGCTAGGTCTAGGGTTTGATCATATATATTCTCTAGTGTATTTTGGTGGAGCTCAATGAAGAAATTGAAGTGAAATTCATTTGGGCACCCCTCTCTCTCTCTCTTGTGTTCTTGAAGTTCTTCCTCCTCCCACCTCCAATCTCTTCTAGATCTGAGTTCCAATCTTCTATCTCCCTCAAATTTTTTCTTCTTCCCTTCTTCCTCTATCTTCTGTGATCATTCATCGCCGCCGCCGCCACCGTTCGTGCCGCCGTTGAGCCACCACAAGCCGGTCATCTTCTTGCTACCCCGAAACTCAGAGTTGCAGGATAGTAACCCGGAGAAGGATCTGGTACGGGAGATCCGACCGTTGGATCATCATGAAACATTGAGGGTAGGTTTCCCCTATCTTAGGCCATTCCCAATTTAAATTTGAGGTCGATCAGAGTTCATTTAGACCATTTTCCAACCACATGTTCATCTTCCCCAAAATCTGCCTGTGTGTAGATATGTGAGATAGATCTTGGCATCTGAATTTTCTCACCCATCAACTGTTGTCCAAATCTCACAAAAGAACTATGTACATCTCTGTCACCCTCCCCTCTACCCCCATAAAAATTGCAGGTCCTAATTCATCCATTTGATGCTCGATGAAAGCCCTTGATCAGAGAGGTTAGGTTCTGTCCAGTCTATTCTGTATTTCGGGACAGTGTTCTTAGCCCACTTGCAGTCGTTTTAATTTCAAATCCAGCCATTGGATGAGTCTGGGATTCCAATATGTCGTAGGATTTTGAGTCCTATTTCCAAAGGTACCCTTTGTTCCCCGATCCGACGTCGGGATTGAGCGCACCAGCCGATCTTGTCAGAGTGCGTAGCTCTACCCAGAAACACAGCTGTGGGACAGCCTTGGGAACAAATCCCAAGAAAATTGCCCGCCTCCACTCCGGTGACCTCCGCTCCAGGGGATCAACCCGGGCCACTCCAGGAGCGCCCCCGCTAGTTACTGCAGCCACGAGCCGCCCTGGACGTCGCCGTACCAGCAGCGGGTCCCACGTGCCATCCTGCGGGCCCGAGTGAACGGAGCCGAACCGGCCGACCGCGTCCGCCCGAGCGCCACCGACTGCTACCCGCCAACCCGAGATTGGTGCTCCCGGACCCCACGTGTCTCCTGTTACCTCCCTGCGTGGAGTGGGCTTAGCATTATTTCTGTAATTATTAATTCTTGCTGTACCGGGAGTTCCGTATCTCGGCGGGGAAGCCTTCCCCACGCCCCGAGCGTGGAGGTACACTCGCCACCCCCCTCTTGTCGTATTTGCTTTGCTAGTATACATTCTAGATGCCGCTGCATGTGAGTAGGATATTTTATTAGCTTGTTATATTTTAATCACCGCTGCGAGAAAGTGAGCGTGACCCGTCCCGTGACTCGATCCAAGCACGGAAGAGCTAACTACCCGACTCACTGTCGATTCCTCAACCGCGCAGGTCCCACGTTTCCCTCGCTAGGGACGAGTTGCGAGCTAGAGTCCTAGGTTCGCATCTTATCCCGCATCACTGATGCTGTCCACCGTTCGAGGAGATCGAACAAAGCTGCCCGATTGTCGTGGCTAACCTACATGCCGCCAGTCCACAACCAAGCACCGCCCCTTGCTCTTTCACCGGGGCGCAGCCAAGATGATATGACCAAAATGGTCAGGAATTATTTCCACGGCTTGGGGAGTTCCTCCCTCAGTCAACAAAGGTTGCTACGCGCCATTGGAGTTGAAGGAAAAGAAGAAGAAGAAGAAAGAAGATGGCAGACGTCATTTGTAGATGTCAATGAGCATGCAGATGGCCTGAAGGCCGAATTCCCTGAAGTTACCCCACAACGGGTTGAAAGAAAAAGAATTTCGATGTGTTAGTCTGTAGAGACTAGATGCAATGATGCATACACGGATTCAGAGGGGAGGGTGAATGAATCCCCCTATAAAAACTTGCCCAATTAAAAACTATAACTAGTCAAAGTGCGGAGTTACAACACTCAGATGGCTCAAACAGAATCACTGTTCTGAGAAGACCCACACTCGAACACTTAACGTGGACAAAAGGATGAAACACTTAATCACTTAGTGGATGCAGAAAACTCTGAAGAAATTAGATGTAGCAAACCTAATCATGCATCTATCATGAACTATCAAGCAATCAATCCACTGCACAGAGAGTTTTTAGGTGGTTCGGTCCTGCAGACCTACATCCACCCCACACTCCAACCAGAGTGTGACTTACTGCTGCCAAACAGCTTGAAACCGTTGGGCCTCACAGCTTGTCTACACACACTGCCTAACAGCTTGAACCAGAGGAACACACTCCTCTCTTCCTCTACCCAGGAGGGCAACCACTAGCAACACCTAGTCACTAGCAACCAGAGACCGAAGTCTCTCTTCCTCCAAATTGGAGGGAACCCACAAGTGACAACCTGTCACTTGCAACCGGAGACACCAAGTCTCCCTTCCTTTGAAACCCAGAGGGAAAGCACAAGTGACACCAAGTCACTTGCAACCGGAGACACCAAGTCTCCCTTCTCCTGAGTCCACAGGAGGAACCTCGATCCCAAACAATGGAAACGGAAAGCACTAAAGATATGGAAAAGAACAAATAAAAGGACAAAATAAAAAACCAAACAGAATATAGCTCCAATGAGCTTGATGACTCTGGATTTGATCCACGAGGCCAATCTTGAAACATGTCTTCAATGTGCTTCAGCCGCTTCTTCACTGTCGCTCCTCTCTTCTCTACACTCTCTTCCTCTTTCTTTCTTCTTCTTCTCTCAGTATGCTCTCTCGCTCTCCTGGCGACTCCTCCTTCTTTTTCTTCTTCTGCTGGCTCTCTCTTTTCTTCTCCCGGTCTTACACTCTCTCTCTTCCACTTCTTCTACTTCTTTTTCTCTTACCCTCTGCTCTTTTTCTATCTCTCCTCAGATCTCATCAGTTCGTATTCTTCTATCTTCTTCTATCCCACTCTTTCTATCTGTCTGCTCTTTCTATCTTCTCTTAATTCTCTTCTTCTTTGTTTTTCCTTTTTCTCCCAGTCTTCGATCCCCTTTTATAGCCAGACGATGGGCGCGTGGGTATCATATTTCCCGCCCAACTTTCAAGCAGATCTGATCCACTTTGATTCCTCGTGTCAGAATCGAGGTGATGTCGCAGTCCACGTGGCTGGATCATTTATTCTGCACCTTGCCTTGGATCATGAGCCATTGACTTGGTGCTTTACGTAACATGTGTAGTTTGCTCTGTAAGTGTTCGACCATGTAACTCACATGGCAGGAACATAGTCATAAGTGTTATCCCTTTGAAAAATAAGCACTGACCATGTGCACAGATCTAAACAATGAAGTGCATGGACTTCCTAATGCATCATGCACAGACTTATATAGTCATTACAGAAAACATGCACATACTTCATATAGTCATGTGCAAACATACACGGACTTCATATTAGCAAGATATGCACATACATCAGGTAACGTGCAGCAAAGTATGGATAGACCATGAGTGTGCAATAGAAAGAAGTGTGCACTGACCTTGTATCACACAAGTAAAGAATGTGCAAGAATCTTGATAACATAAAGGAAACATGCATGGACTCTAAATGACATGCACTGACTTTAGACAAGATAACACATGGTGTGCACCGACATGAGCAACACAAGTAAAGACTTGCACCGACCGTGAATAATACACAAGCTGTAACTGCACCAACCTTGTGTATGAGCAGCCAAAGGTATGCACCGACTTGGCACGTGCAAAACATAACCTGCACAGACTTTACTTTATGCAAACCAAACAAATGCACAGACCTTACCTGTGTGTAATGACTAAAGTTGCACTGATCCTATGCCAGCCCGATGCAAAGATTGCACCGACCTGAATAGTGAAGTGCACAGACTTGCACCGAGTTTGAAAATGCAAACCAGGCAATGCACCGACCCTTGTGTGTGCATGAACTTATACATTGAAGTACACAAACCTTTATATCAGACTTGAATCTGCACAGACTTTAGCATCAACATGCACCGAGTTACGTGAGTAGAGCAGTCAAGTGTGCACCGACATTTGTGAATGTATGAACAGTAATAGCACGATCTCTTCCATATGAAGGACAAAGCATACATTGACCTTGTATCATACAAGGCTAATGTGCACCGAGATAAGCAACAAAACATGTGCAACGAATTGAACAGTATTTGGCAGATATGTGTGTGCACTGTTCTCTTCATCTTTCCGCAGACCATGAAACCATGCAGCAACCACATATGATATTAATGCACAGATGAAGCATAATGTTTGACATCATCAAAATCACGGGGGTACAACAATCTCCCCCTTTTTGATGATGGCAACATTATGAACACTATGAGTCAAAGATAACATGCTGACTCCAAACTATTCTCCCCCTTTGACTTCATCAAAAATGAAATAATAGTTTGAGAGATTTAGTAGATAGAGATCCAAAACATGCAAGACTCCAAACCATTCTCTCCCTTTGTTCCAATAAAAATGAAGCTGATATACAGAGGGACTCATGGAATCCTACTCCCCTTGAAAATGTGAGATAAGTGGAAGTGGGGATAGGAAGATGACAAATAACCAGACTAATCTCCCCCTTAATACCAAAAAGATGGTGATGATACAATATCCCCTATTTGACATAATAGAGGAATTGGAGTGAAAATTGTCATAAGACAATCAGATTCAAATCTGATATCAATTGATGTGGAAAGAGATATCAACAAAAGCACAGGATCAATCATAGAAGGGTTTCAACAACAATTAGAAATTGAGCATGGAATGATCAAGAACAGTGAGCAGCAAATTCAATAGGAATTTCAAGAACATTGAAATTGAGCAGAAAGTTGACTGAATTGCCAATGAATAGATGAGGTGGAAGGATTTTCAATAGGATACCAAATTCATAAATCTTAATAACCAAATTTTAGACTCTTCTATTATAAGAGATTATGAATGAGTCTAAATTGACCAGCATGGTTTAAGCACAATGTATACAGAGTTTGTCAATGAAATTCAATACTCATATCTGAAATCAAGTTTTAATAAAGATGAACCAATTGCACATATGATATTCTTGTTTAACCTCCTTCTATCTTACTTATTCAAATTCAATGACTCCTTTGAGAGTTACACAAGATAGTATTGAGATTAAACAAATATGAGTGTATCTGAACTTGTCTTTGATTACACTAATTTTTTAGATTTTTTGTTTGATTAGCACACTATTTTTCCTGAACAATTTTGGTTGATCAACACATTTCTACATGAGACACAACACGTCTTAGGTGAAGTGACCTAGTTACTCAGTGTAATAACTGCATTACTTCTTAGTCATGAGAACAGAGTTGGCAATAGAAATGTCTTTTTACTTGAGGAGACACCTTGATTAGAGGCAGGAATCCCCAGTTACTCAATACGACCATGCCATTGCTCTGCCATATTTTTAATCATTTTTACAACAGAGATAACTTTGGCTCTTCATGACATGGGTTTGCTCCACTTCTTTGATAGAGGACCCAGTTTCTCTGTGTCTAAAGTCATTGCTCTGACCAAGATTTCTTTTAAATATTTTTCAGATTCTTCAGACATTTCTCAATACATTGTAATGTTTAAGAACAATACTTACCATATGTATCTTAACCAAAGAAAGCCATATTTTTGAGAATTCAGATTTCAGAAGGTTTTGCATGAAATTACATGAGACAATTGGTTAAGATTGATTAAAATAATGATTCATATACTTTCAAGTCTTTTACACCCAAACTTAATGAATATATTAGACTTAAATCAATTTGATTCATCAGACATTATTAAACCATTATAATAGAAGATTCTTCTTTTCGAAAGATGTTAGATTTATGATTAGGGTACACCAATTGAAATCTTTCCAGATTCAGATAGATCAACACATTCAGTAGCATCCATCAATAGTAGCAACATGAAATTTTGTTTAGAGAGCAGTTGAAGACATTATCAAGCATGCATGGAAGGTGAGAAAATTTAAACACGTGCTTATGCATCAGATTGATTTTTAGGAGGCAATGAGTTTACAAGGATGCAGCACAAGAATAATTTAGTTCAGAACCCAATAGTTGAGTCTGGAGTTCAGTCAGACCAGCTTGATAAAAGTGACATGGATGAATTCAAGTGAGGCTTTCCTTCAACAAATTGAGGAGTAGCAGACAGAGACTCCAGATTCAAGGCAAGTGAAATATCGATAATGATAGCAGAGATTAACTGGAGTCAATTTGATGTGAACCGCTAACACTCAAGAGTGGGAGAATGATTTAAATGGCTAGACAGGAAGAGTTCAGTTTGTGAAAGACCTATAAGATTAGAATGCTCCCCCTGACTAGATGCAGCGAGTCACTTCTTTTTAGATTTTTCAAAATTAGTAGCATGCAGTGTGATTCACTATATGTATGCATATGCAATGATTTTCCTAAAAATATTATATGAATATGAACATGAGTGGCATGACCATCATGCAGGGGCAGCCAACCTCCCCCTGACTATATGCAATAAAATCCAGAATTCTAAATGCCACAAACACATGACCATTTATGCATCTACTCCCCTTGACTAAATGCATTATATGCAATGAAGACTGAATGCTTGGTTTTATGATCTATGCTCATGAAGTAGACATGCAATTACAACCTGAGATGGACTACAATAGCCTTCATGTGCATTTCAGATTTTTCAAAGAATTTCAGTTAGAGGATGCACAGATGAATTTCGTTATGCAAGAAAAGATTCAAATTGAGCAGTACAGATGACACACAAGAATGCAAGTATGTATGCTTAATTATTTATGCAAACATCTAAATCAGACATTTCAGATGACACAATTCAGATTTTCATAAAATAGCATTCAATTCACTCTCAGCTTAAAGTATGCACAGACTCTTCAGCAAAGGCATTTGATAACCTATGAGAGACAAATCAAATTTAGATATGAGCTTGTATGCATGAAATACACATGATTGACAGAAATTTTCTAAAGTTAGAAGATCGAACCTATCAAGTCCAAAGATGGGGTTTTACCAAACTTGGGTACCTTGGCTTATACAACCCCTTGTTTATTCATCTCCAAGGCACACCTGCAACAAACACATTATTTTGGTGCAGCAGGTACCCAAGAGGTCTTGGGTCTTGCAGAGTCAGTGACACCTTTGACTGGACCTTTGACTGGTGCTCTCATCATTTTCTTGGCCAGGGAATCATCAAAACTCATTAGAAAGCATTCAGACATAGGGTGTCCTAATTGACCACAATAATGACAAGAGATAACAGACTTTTTGTTCCTTTTATTGTGCACATTAACATGATCATGGAGTCTGTGTGCATGGAAGTTTCTGTTATCTACATGAGCATTTTGTCTTTTATTTCTAGCCAGCCAGCACTCAGTAGCTTTGTGGCCTGACTTCCCATAATTGAAACATGAAATGAATTTGTCTTCAACAACAGATTTATTTCTCCCAAAAACTCTTTGATTTGAAGAAAAATTTACATGTTTAAAATTGATTCTTTTCCCTTGAGCATGCTAACAGTCATTGGCTGTGTGGTCATGCTTTCCACATTTGAAGCATACAATGTGCTTATCTCTAGACCCAAGATTACTTCTATCAGAAACATAGTTCACAGAAAATTTATTATAATGAGTATCATTTCTATTTACAGGGAATTTAACAAATTCAGACTTGAGTTTCTTTCCCGTAACATGCCAACATTTTGCAGCGATATGACCTATTTTCCCACAGTGAAAGCAATGGGTTTTTCTCTTCTGATCTGCGGGGTGTTTTCTATCATGAAAATTCCTAGCATGCATTTCATCATCCTTTTTCAGCACTAAACAATTATCCATGAAGTGATCATGCGTGCCATAGTAATGACATGAAACAATATTGGATTTCTCTGAAGCATGGTGTTTGATATTTGAATTTTCAGCATGCAGGTTGTTTCTTTCCTTTTTCAATATTTTCTTTTTCACATTTTTATTTTGTGTTTGAATTTTCTGTGCAGTAAATTGAAACACAGATGGAACATGAGTTTTGTCTTGCTCAGAACTTTTTACAAACATAGTAGTCATTTTGTTTCCATCAGTCTTTTTGTTGACTGGATTGTAACCCAGTCCCTCTTTCTGAAAATTAACATTGGTTCCAAGAAGTTTATTCAGATTGTCCTCACCTTTGACAAATTTTGATAATGAGTTTTTCAGATCTTGGATTTCACAGCTCAGAGAAACAAGGTTGGCTTCATAACCAGTAATTTCAGTTTCACAAGAAATAACCTGCTGATTCAAAGCATCATTCAGACTCTTCAAGGTGGCAATTTCCTGTTTCAATCTTATTTCATGGTCAGTTTCATTTTCTTCCATGACAGATTTTTCCTTCTCAATTGACAACCATTTTTCTACCATGACAGTATTTAAGACCATGAGCTTTTTGTTTTGTTCTTTCAAATTCTTCATTTCTTTCTTTAGCTTCTCATTTTGTATGAGTTCATTTATCAGAATCTGATCATCCAAAGTTAACCCCTTGCTTCAGATCAACTTTTGCCTCAACCAGATTCTTTTGCAGTTCGACATTAGCCACTTTAATGGCCTCCAGTTTTTCAGACATTAACTTGTTTCCTTCCTGGATTCTTTTCAATTTCTCTTCATTCTTTTCAATGTCATTCCTAAGAGTTCCATTTTCAGATCTTATGTGATTTAGTTCATATTCATGCTCTTTCAATTGTTTCTTCAATCTTTCATTTTCAGTTTTCAGAGATTCCAGTGTATCATTTTCTGAACAGGCATTCATGCTATCCTTCAGTTTTTTATCTAGTTCAGATATTTTATTCAGAGATTCTTTATTTTCACTGTTTAGCAGATAGATTTGTTTCTTATATGTTTGAACATCAGATAAACAAGATTCATAAGATTGTTTCAGTTTTGAACAACTTTTACATGGAGAATTTAAACTATTCTGATCAATCTTTTTTAGCTTTTTATGTTGTTTTCTTAGTTTTTCATATGCTTCTAACATATCTGCATATGCTTCCTGCCAATCATCTAAAGAGAAGTTGTCGAATGGATTTACCTGTTCATTTTCATCTTCTTCATTTTGATCACTATTGTGATCACTCCGGTTGGCCATCAAGCATTGATCATCTTTTTGCTTCGATCTCTTTTTCTTCTGGGTGCTCTCTCTCCCCTTCAATTGATCATCTTTTTCATGGCAGACAGTCTTCAGTTTGTCCACTATATCTCTTGCAGATCTGTAATCATGAAAGCAAGAGTGGAATCCCTTATTAGCAGCTGCCTTTACCATCTCAAAGGCTTTCTGGTTTTCAGCACACATAGATCAATGATTATCAGTCCATTTGGACTTATACTTAGGTAGTCTATGTGGAACATATGAAATTAGTTTCCACAGATCTGGATCGACAGTCTTAACAAACATATGCAAGTTTTTAAACCACATATTAAAATCCGTATCGTCGAAAATCGGTGGATGAGCCATGGAGGCAAACCAACAAGTAATTTCAAAATAGTATTCAGAAGACAGTGATGCACCGAAAGCTAGCAAGATCATCTGCAGATCGCTGGATCTGGAAGTTCAAAGACTCGCTCGAATACCAATTGTTAGTCTGTAGAGACTAAATGCAATGGTGCATACACGGATTCAGAGGGGGGGTGAATGAATCCCCCTATAAAAACTTGCCCAATTAAAAACTATAACTAGTCAAAGTGCGGAGTTACAACACTCGATGGCTCAAATAGAATCACTGTTCTGAGAAGACTCACACTCGAACACTTAACGTGGACAAAAGGATGAAACACTTAATCACTTAGTGGATGCAGAAAACTCTGAAGAAATTACATGTAGCGAACCTAATCATGCATCTATCGTGAACTAGCAAGCAATCAATCCACTGCACAAAGAGTTTTTAGGTGGTTCGGTCCTGCATACCTACATCCACCCCACACTCCAACCAGAGTGTGACTTACTGCTGCCAAATAGCTTGAAACCGCTGGGCGTCACAGCTTGCCTACACACGCTGCCTAACAGCTTGAACCAGAGGAACACACTCCTCTCTTCCTCCACCCAGGAGGGAAACCACTAGCAACACCCTGTCACTAGCAACCAGAGACCGAAGTCTCTCTTCCTCCAAATCGGAGGGAACCCACAAGTGACAACCTGTCACATTCAACCGAAGACACCAAGTCTCCCTTCCTCTGAAACCCAGAGGGAAAGCACAAGTGACACCAAGTCACTTGCAACCGGAGACACCAAGTCTCCCTTCTCCTGAGTCCACAGGAGGAATCCCGATCCCAAACAATGGAAACGGAAAGCACTAAAGATATGGAAAAGAACAAATAAAAGGACAGAAGAAAAAACCAAACAGAATATAGCTCCAATGAGCTTGATGGCTCTGGATTTGATCCACAAGGCCAATCTTGAAACATATCTTCAATGTGCTTCAGGCACTAAAGATATGGAAAAGAACAAATAAAAGGACAAAAGAAAAAACCAAACAGAATATAGCTCCAATGAGCTTGATGGCTCTGGATTTGATCCACGAGGCCAATCTTGAAACATATCTTCAATGTGCTTCAGCCGCTTATCCAATGTCGCTCCTCTCTTCTCTACACTCTCTTCCTCTTTCTTTCTTCTTCTTCTCTCAGTATGCTCTCTCGCTCTCCTGGCGACTCCTCCTTCTTTTTCTTCTTCTGTTGGCTCTCTCTTTTCTTCTCTCGATCTTACACTCTCTCTCTTCCACTTCTTCTACTTCTTTTTCTCTTACCCTCTGCTCTTTTTCTATCTCTCCTCAGATCTCGTCAGTTCGTATTCTTCTATATTCTTCTATCCCACTCTTTCTGTCTGTCTGCTCTTTCTATCTTCTCTTAATTCTCTTCTTCTATGTTTTTCCTTTTTCTCCCAGTCTTCGATCCCCTTTTATAGCCAAACGATGGGCGCGTGGGTATCACGTTTCCCGCCCAACTTTCAAGCAGATCTGATCCACTTTGATTCCTCGTGTCAGAATCGAGGTGCTGTCACAGTCCACGTGGCTGAATCATTTGTTCTAGACCTTGCCTTGGATCACGAGCCATTGACTTGGTGCTTTACGTAACATGTGCAGTTTGCTTTGCAAGTGTTCGACCATGTAACTCACCTGGCAGGAACATAGTGATAAGTGTTATCCCTTTGAAAAATAAGCACTGACCATGTGCACAGATGTAAACAATGAAGTGCACGGACTTCCTAATGCATCATGCACAGACTTATATAGTTGTTACAGAAAACATGCACAGACTTCATATAGTCATGTGCAAACATACACAGACTATGTATGCGTGAGATGAGCAACGCACACAGACCTTAGATAGCATATAATAGAACGTGCATAGTCATATTAGCAAGATATGCATAGACATCAGGTAACGTGCAGCAAAGTATGGATAGACCATGAGTGTGCAACAGAAAGAAGTGTGCACTGACCTTGTATCACACAAGTAAAGAATGTGCAAGAATCTTGATAACATAAAGGAAACATGCATGGACTCTAAATGACATGCACTGACTTTAGACAAGATAACACAGGGTGTGCACCGACATGAGTAGCACAAGTAAAGACTTGCACCGACCGTGAATAGTACACAAGATGTAACTGCACCGACCTTGAGTATGAGCAGCCAAAGGTATGCACCGACTTGGCACGTCCAAAACATAACCTGCACGGACTTTACTTTATGCAAACCAAACAAATGCACAGACCTTACCTACGTGTAATGGCTAAAGTTGCACCGATCCTATTCTAGCCCGATGCAAAGATTGCACCGACCTGAATAGTGAAGTGCACAGACTTGCACCGAGTTTGAAAATGCAAACCAGGCAATGCACCGACCCTTGTGTGTGCACGGACTTAAACATTGAAGTACACAAACCTTTATACCAGACTTGAATCTACACAGACTTTAGCATCAACATGCACCGAATTACGTGAGTTGAGTAGTCAAGTGTGCACCGACCTTTGTGAAGGTATGAATAGTAATAGCATCGATATCTTCCATATGAAGGACAAAGCATACATTGACCTTGTATCATACAAGGCAAATGTGCATCGAGATAAGCAACAAAATAGGTGCAACGAATTGAACAGTATTTGACAGATATGTGTGTGCATTGTTCTCTTCATCCTTCAGCAGACCTTGAAACCATGCAGCAACCACATATGATATTAATGCACAGATGAAGCATAATGTTTGACATCATCAAAACCACAGGGGTATAACATGGTGTTTGAAAGATTGACCTTCCCTGGTCGAGGCAAAAGGGAGGCCTAAAAAAAAGGAAAAAGAATGCAAGTTTTCACCTATCATATGACAGGGATAGCTAACAAGTAAGGGGTTCTACCCAATGAGCCGGATGAATTGGCCAAGTTGGCAGAAAGACCAGCGCCAAAAACAAGGCAAAGAAGAGCCACCGAAGAGCTGATCAAAGCGGCCAAAGGCAAGCAGGTGGTCACCACGTTAACTACCAACGTGATAACGTCCAAAGAAGAAGAGAATCCTCCACAAGCCCCGTCCGGAGACGTCTCAGGCAAGGTGTTGGAGGGCCTGCCCATGGTGACAACACTGGACCCAACTGTCCTGATGATATTGCAAAAATACCAGCAGGAGATCGAGTCTCTAAAAAGGTAGCTGAATGAAAGAGCCGAATAGACTCCTAGCCCCAGACAACAGGCCGTGCATGCTGAGTCATTGCGGGGAACTCCCAACCTAGCCGAGGATGTGCCACCAGTCATCCCTCAGCCAATAGGCCATGATAAGGCCCCTATGCAGCCGCACTTCCCGCAGCCGCCACCGGCGCAACCAGCTACTCCCCAGATGCAGCAGTCACCAACAATGATGCCATCGACACCTCATGCCATGGCCCTGACTACTCCATTCATGTAGCAGTCTGTGCATTTTTACCTAGAGCCAGTGGATCCAACCATAGTGAATAAGCTGATGGTAGAAAGAATGATTGAAATGAAGCTGGCCAAAAAAATGGATGACGATTTCGGCACTTTTGATGTATACAAAGTGCCATACCCACCTCAATATGCTACAAGAAGGCTTCCGCCAGGCATTAACAAACCGCCCAAATTTGAGAAATTCAATGGGAAAGGCTCTCCCAAGGAGCACATTGCTTACTACATGATAGTGATGGGTGATCTGGCAGCGGATGAGGCCTATCTACTAAAATTCTTTGGGTCCTCCCTCACGGGACTGGCATTTGAATGGTACTCAAGCTTGCCGATTGGGTCAATTTTAGACTGGCCCGATATGCAACGTAAATTCCGTGAAAGATTTCATGTCACCGAAAGGGAAGTGACAGTGGCAGAATTATACTCCACTAGGCAGAAACATGATGAAACTGCTTTGGAGTACATCCAAAGGTGGAGGAACTTCAGTATGAGGTGTAGAAGACCCCCGCACCAAGAGGATGTTGTACAAATTTGTAAACAAAACCTAAAAATGGAAGTGCTAGAAAAGATGATTGGCATTGACATTCGATCTTTCGACCGTCTCAACAGTGTGATGGCCGATATTGAATCCTTCCTGGCGAAGCACTCTGTAACAGGCATCTCTGCGGTTCAAAAAGGCAAGGCCATTGATCGGCAACCAATGCCAAAAGAAGCCAACATTGTTGATATAAAAGCTTTCGAGTAGCAAAGAGACAAGGACACGGTAGTTGCCGCCCCTCCACAGGCTAAGCCGGCAGATAAAAAGGAAGGTCCCTCCCTGAGGGATAAGATGAGGAAACTCTATTCATTCCCAAAGGACAAAACTAGGCTCTTGTTCGATTGGGCCTGTAAATACAAAAAGATAACTTTACCTGAGCCTAAGAGGCCCGCTGACGCCAGGAGGCAAGATGACCCTCTATTCTGTCCATATCATAAAATGATCGGGCATGTTATAGAAGATTGTTATGTCTTCAAGGATGTAATAGAAAGTCTGATAAAGAAAGGGGGATTTCAAATGGGTGAGTACCAAGTAGACCCGCCACTTCCTCATGAACCGCCGGCTCTGCGGCAGACTGTCAACATGGTCTCACTATATCAGCAGTTGCTAGAAGAAGTGTCTTAGGCCAGCACTCGACACATCTACGAGGCTTGTTTCCTCATGCCAATCAAAGAACAGGCAGGATGGCAATCCGTGCCTGCAAGAACCAGGAGGAAGCCAGCACCTCATGAAGCTGTGGGCGCCCATGTCTGTGGTGTCACCACTCGGCCTACTCTGCCCATGACCACCACTGTTCGATATGAGGCAGAGCCACCGGTGACTATCCAGATTCCAACATACAATCGGAGTAGACAAACTTCGCTACCTGTCCATAAGAAGATCAGCCCCAAAGTGTGGCGCTTGCAGTCTTATATCAACGAGCTTGATGAATATGAACAGCCCGAACTGACACCCTTGCTGGTGAAGGATCATGTGCCATGGGTGAAGGTGCCAGAAGGGATAGGTGGTGGCCGCGATGGTACGCACAGCGTGTGTCCTCCCTCCGAACTATGCTTCTTCTACCTACAGTGCACATATTAGGAAAATAGAAATAGGTGTGATCGCCAGAGACCTATACTTGGGCCTCACAAGGGTAGAATGATCATGAATGCCTTAGAAATGGGAGATGTGGGTTCCTATCCTCGCTCTCGGCCAGCCAAGAATGGGGAGCTCTGTGAGTCGATGACGAAGCTCCTGCAAGTTAACTAGCAAACATAGAGAATAAACCCATTAGACTATGATAGTGCAGTATATGCTCAAAATAAAAAGAAGAACATGCAAATGGGGGTGATCGTACCAGGAAGGGGGTGGAAAGGGGGATGGTCGAGACTTTCGACCATCTGCCTTCCCTATGTTTTGGATTGGAAAACCTCTTTAAAATAGGGGGATAGGAAGATCTAGTATGCATGCAATGCAGTAAAACATGAAGGAACGTAGCAATATAGGGAATAGGGGAAAGAAGGATGGGGTTTGCCCGTCAACCAGTAGGAGGCGGCAAGCTATTAGGCCGTTCAAAAGAGGTGGGCGGCCATGTCAATGGCCGCCCCTTGTAACCTAGACTCTCTGGTCGTGGAGCTCTTCAACGGTAGGTTCTGCTACTAGGGGAAGGTCGGGGAAGGTGCTCTCATCCCCTCAGCTCTCTCTGAACCCTCCGAACTGACAGAACCTCCTTCTCTCACCAAATGTCCAACTCCCCCCGTGAGATGATTCGGAATGGAGTTTTGTATGTGGGAGCCTTCCCTCCATGAAAAACCTTCAAAAAAGGATTACATGTAAGCCTTGACCCATTCGGAGGTGAGAACATGTGGGACTACGTGTGCCTCGACCCCCCCCCCCCCCCCCGAGTGGGAGTAGTTTCGAAAGACATGCCCGGAGTGGGCGGATCGTGGAGTTGACAGACATTTGACAGGAGGTGGCCAAGGTTCTGGTCGCCCAAGGAGCTGGGCGGCCAGATCGATGGCCTTCTTGAGGATGAGGGCGGCCAGGAGGTTGGCCTTCTTGAGGACTGGGCGGCCAGGTCGATGGCCGTCCAGAATAGGTGGGTGGCCAACTTTGTGGCCGCCATGGGATGTGGGCGGCCAACTCTCTGGCCGCCCTGGAATGGCTGGGCGGCCAGCAGTCTGGCCTCACAGGGGTATGGGCGGCCAAGACTATGGCCTTCTAGGGATCAATGGAAAATGCAGGGAATCATAAATAGCACCTCGAAAAATTTGCCTCGGGGCCTCACGCCCCCGAACCCCCAACCTTACGGGCAGGGGGGTGCTGCCTCCCTGCAACCCCCCGCCAACTTACCGCGAAGGGACAGGGTGAAGTCTACCTAAACAAGGATGAGACTCCACACTCTCAATCAACCAAGAATGGCTAGACAAGCGTCCGCGGGATGTCCGAAATTAGGCATCTACAAATGCCCCTCTGGAACGCCCGTTTTGCAAGGGAGCCCTGCGGACTGATTAATGGGTGTTTCGGTAAAGAAACAAGCCTAATAAGGATATCCCGCTCAAGGAGATTCTCGAGCAGAGATTGAGCTTCACATATGAACGAACAAGCATAATGGGACAAGAGAAGTCATTCAAAAGGGGAGGAAGGAAGGAAAAGTAATCTAAGAGGGCTTGTATCTGCGGTCTAATGGGATCCCCTAGCATAGCGCTGCGGGACTTGAGGGGATGAACACAATCCAGCTCAAGGAGATACAAGACCTAAAATAGGTGTGGGTAACAAAAATCAGGATAAGGGAAAATGACCTTCAAATCTCAGAATACTCATGACGATCGCATGCAAAAACACACTCTCAACTTGTCGAATCGGAGTGGAGTAAGGTAGACAACAAAAAGGTGATGGAATTGAATTGAACTACGATGATTGATAAAAGAGGGATAGAGTCTAGGGCAGATCAATGTCATACCCTTCTCTCGACCCTTGTTTCTTTCTTGTTGCCCGAATGCATGCCATGCTTTTCTAAATGCATGTTTTTGTTTTTGGTATGATCGACGGTGGGACTAAAAGGGACCTATATGATGCATGCTGGGTTTGAAAGGGAAAAATGTATCTAATGCATATCCAGAGGTATTATTGTCTGGCTCCGGGAAAGACGTCGGTTGAGAGTCCGACGAGTCCGTCATCCCGAGGTCAATCATGAAACCAAACGGCCATCGAATAACTTAGGGAACATAAACCCCTCATTGTTTTTATTAGAGAGGAACTCAAGGTTTATGTGCTCGAAGTTATTAGCCTCCGGGATCTATATAATATAGTATAATATATAGTAGGAGAAGGCAGTGTGGAGTGTGAATCCCAATGCTATATGACCTGTAGCTGCATAAACACACATTAGTGAAGTTCACAAATAAATAAGCATTTAAAGGGGAAGCATTCACTAAGGTAAGTGGAGTGGGAAAGTAAACATCGGCCTTTGGCTTTACAGTGGGCCTTGTTGTACCCCTGTGGTTTTGATGATGTCAGCAATATGACTAATCTGGTGTTGCATTAGTATAACTTTATGGTTTTTATGATGTCACACTCTGGATCATCTGCATTAGTCATACTTGTAAGGCAGGTCGGTGCAACCTCCGCTGAGGTCGGTGCATACATTCATTACATTGTTACCTATTAACGTCGGTGCATTACATTGTTGAAGTCAGTGCATTTCATTGCTTAAAGTCAATGCATTGCTTAAAGTCAGTGCATGTCACTGTTCGTGTGCATATAGGTCTGTGCATTTCAAGGTCAATGCATTCACTTACGGTCAGCACATTATGTCGATGCATACTCATGGTTCAGCAGGCTAAGTCAGTGCACTTCGGTGTTTAAGTCTGTGCAGGGTCATTTGTCTAAAGCCAAAGTTCGTGCACATCTTAGTTAGACTGCACAGCAAAGTCAGTGCATATCACTGTACATGAGCATTTAGGTCTGTGCATTATAGTCCGTGCACTACCTTGACAGATGTAAGTCGATGCAATCTCTGTATCCGGATGGCATCATGTCGGTGCAACTCTTGTACAGCACGGTAGCCAAGTCGGTGCAAGATCGCATTGCGGAGATTACAGTCGATGCATATCTGGCGTGTGCAACACTGTACCCAGTGTAATTTGCATTATATCCATTAACAAGGTCGGTGCAACTCTTGCCGCTGCACGCAGGCCTAGTCGGTGCATGGTCTGTTGAATGCGTAATAGAGTTGGTGCACATCTTGTGTGACCGAGCATAAGGTCGGTGAAACCTGTGTTGCTACATGCAGAACAGATCGGTGCAACACTCGTTGTTATATATCTGAGTCAGTGCATCTTTCATATTAGAATCTGTGCATGTTTCAACTTGTGCTTAACAGAGTCCATGCAGATCACTGTAGTATAGCTATGCATCTCGGTGCATTCTTTGCATCTTGCACATACCTTCTTCCTACTTTTCATCAATGACTGTGCATGTGTCTATATCATTACCTATGAAGTCTGTGCATGTCATGCAGTGTATGTGCATGTCTCATAATAAGTTCCCCAAGGTCCGTGCACATTAGTTCATATATTTCATCAAGTCTGTGCACACTTCATTCTTGTGCGATGCTAACTCAGTGCATATATCATCTTGTGTATACCCTACGTCTATGCATACAGTCTGTGCACGCTTTCATGCTAGTTGTTACAAGGTCCGTGCACATTTCATTCTCCTGTATACATAGTCCATGCTGGCTGCACCTTGTGCATAATGGGGTCAGTACACATCTCATCTTTGCATATAGTAGGACCATGCATGTTTTTATAAGGTATGAGCATATGAAGGATGAATATCATGGCTATAACATGCTTGACAAACTGCTTTGTAACCTATTGACAGGAGTCTAAGTCACAACTGGAGCATGAGTTTGTGAGGATAGCAGAACCAATAATTGGCACGTGATCCAAGGCAGATCATCCCTGGAAGAAGCTGCCACGTGGATAGCTAAAGCGCCAAGATTCTGACACATGGCTAAGGGATTCCTTAATTCTCTTGGCAGGAGTGCTCCCTCCACGTGCCCAACCTGTTAGCTCGTGGGTCCCAGGCTTGAAGTTATATAAAACCCTTCTTATGTGATCAAAGGA
Organism: Amorphophallus konjac; assembly: GCA_022559845.1. Classification (NCBI taxonomy): domain Eukaryota; kingdom Viridiplantae; phylum Streptophyta; class Magnoliopsida; order Alismatales; family Araceae; genus Amorphophallus; species Amorphophallus konjac. The sequence continues at coordinate 303,163,614 of CM040120.1, forward strand.
GAAGATGATGAATATAAGAGATCTGAGGAGGGACGTAGAGAAAAGAGAGAGTAGAGCCAAAAGAGAAAAGAGAGAGAGAGTAGAGCCAAAAGAGAAAAGAGAGAGAGAGAGAGAGATCAGAGACAGCCCAAAGGAAGAGCACGAGAGCAGTGAGAAGAAGGAAAGAGGAAGAGACTGAGAGTTCGAGGAAGAGGAAGGAAAGAGGAGAGAGAGAGAGAGCTCGAGGAGAGGAGGTTGAAGCATTTACTGAAAATCCGGTTCTACTGGTCTTTGGATCAGACCCGAGCCAGTCAGCTCCTGCGAGAGCCACATTTGTGTTAAGATCATTTCCAGCTTTCCGGTGCTGTGATTTTCCATCTTTTGTTTTTCTTTTAAAACCTTTATTCTGAAAGCAAGCTGTGTTGCTCAGCGTTGCAGAGGATCGGTTCCTATGGACAGCAAGTTGTGATTACTCAGCGGAAGCAATCTGTGTTGCTCAGCGGTTGTAGGCAAGCTGTAATGCCCAGCAGTTTAAGCTGTGTATCAGCGGGAAGCCTCACTCTGGTTTAAGTGGGGGATGGACGTAGGTCTGCGGGTAGCAGACTGAACCATCTAAAATTCCATGTGTTCTGTGATTTGCGAGTGTGTATGATTCCCTATCTTCTACCTCCTTCACAGGGTAATTGATTTTGATCAATTTGCCTCTACTGCGAAAACGTTTCTGAATTGTGTACTTAATATAGAGGCAGTGGGTTTCATAGCAGTATATCTCAGTACCAGTCTTCTGCTACATTTAGAGTTCATATAGTGCTTGATGCATGTTCAGTGTTCAAAGTTGAACCTCAACAGTTTATCCGTTTAGCTGAGCCATCTAGTTCTATATCGGCGCGATTTACACCAAGAGTTTTTTAATCTAAGCAAAATGTTAAAGGGGAGATTCATTCACCCCCCCTCTGAATCTGTGTCTAGCACCCCAATAGGCCTAATGGATATAATTGAATTTCGTGAGGATGGTCACCAGGGAGTAAGCACGTCCCCGGAGGTGATCATTCCCGATGATGGGAGAGCCTATGCAACTTCAGCTAGCACATCAATTGACTTCACTGAGGTGTCTGGTTGGGGAAGACTACCACAAGGTTAATTCAAGCTCCATAGCCGAAGTCCATCCTGGACCCGCTGACATAGGTAGGACGTTTGTCCAATCAGGGGGATATGGAGGAGAGAGAGTAAGGAAAAGGGTATTGGTAGTGTAACCAGGCATCTATTGAAAATCAAGTGATATGAAGGTTTCATTTTCTTAGGACTCAAGTTGAAGCGCCGAGCTCGCAGAGTTCAGATTGCCATTAAGATTCATGGAAGGCAAAGGACTGAGGAATATTCTTACTCCCGACAAGGTATCCAGGGATTTGACTAGGTTGGATGGGCAGATGGGCATGTAATTTGCCCCTAGCTTGGGTGTTGGTAGCAGTGCATGTATAAATCCCCTGGTGAGATGGTATGAAGTAAGGGGAGTAGCCTTTGGGGTTCGCAATTGTGGGGTAGTGATGAAGGAAGGGAGATGGTGTGGTGTGGGTGAGATACATGTTTCGGGGAGATGCCCTTCCATTTTTTGGGTTTTTTTTAATATTTAGATTTTTTGGAATTAAATATTTCAAATTTTATGAATTTTTGACATATTTAGATTTTTTTGGCCAACATCTGGCAACTACCCATGAAACATCATAACAATGATGAAAAGATAGGCTCTTTCTACAACCCCTCAGGTATCATGAACACACATCTAGGTTGATTTGGGCCTCTAGACTCTTCGATTGATGGTCTCGCCGGTTAAGACTTATCCTGATGACAATGCCATCATGCCAAGCTTAGGCTCCCAGTTGCTTCCGACTGCAGAGATACACCCAAAAAGTGTTCAAGGTAAACGATTTGCCTGACCTGGGTCTATTTCCTCACAACCATAGATGATATATGATGGAACACCTTGGAACCCTAATGGCCAACCGCGCGATGCTGACTCGAAATCAGACGTCGTCGCACCGACAGGTGACGTGCATGCATTGACCTAAGCCCGAGGTAGATGAAAGAAGACACTAAATGTGAATAAGAACATTGACATACCAAAAACAAGGAGATTTCTAGTAGCAAAGGCTTTTGTTCTTTCGGGGTAGACAACCATATAGTGTTTTTTTAGAAAAAATGGCTACAAGTCGTTAACAGAGTTATATCCTTCGGAGTTTCCATCGGATTCTGAGTCCTCAAAAGAAAAAGAAAGTAGGGGATAAACTTCACAAGAAGATCGACAAAGCCGTTAACACGATGAGCTATGAGCGAGCTTAGTTCACTCCACCCTTTTGGTGATTTCGGACCACCTTCGGGACATTATGTTTGTTGTGTTGCCCCTTGAATATGGACTTGATTTGTAGGGCTTTCTTTATCTTGACCAGGCACGGTCACGACCAGGCTTTTTTCATTTGTTCGTTTTGGGATTTTTCTTTCTTTTCATTGGGATGTCGAGAAATTTTGGAAATTTTGCTCCCTTTTGACTTTGAATTTTTCTTTTGCCTGTGGGGACACTGCCCTCTTCACGTGCTCTGGTCTCATTTTGTGAGGAAGGTGAGTCCTACTCTCACCTGAGAGTATAACATTTCAACTGCTGAGCTCAAGGCCTTAAGAACGCCGACTGTCTTGATTAGTCGAGAAGAGAGGAAAATGAGGATTTTAAGCTCTTCAAGAAACATTCGGGATAATCACCCATTTTTGGCCATTGCCAAATTTTGAAAGCATGTGAGTTGTGTGCATATTGCCTGCCCCTTGGAGCATTAGCAACTTAGCTTGATAGAATTCTCCTCGGTTCTGATAGATCAAAGTCTTAACTCACCGAGGCTTTAATGCAACCTTACCTTAATATCCATGATGGGATGGAGAGTGAAATGCATGGCAGTTGCTAGACTGTTGATTTTCTTTGGATTTCTGATTTTTTTGTTGGATTTTTGGTTTGGATTTTTTTTTCTATTTTTTTTGGATTTTGGATTATTAACTATGTACAAGGGTTCCTACATAGTGGACGGTATCGTCTGGGCACTCTGTGGACTGCTGGATGGAGCAAGAAGAGCAGTCCACCTCCTTGGTTGGCCGGAAACAAGGTTCAAGTGAATGGGAAGCAAGTACACGGCCGTGGACACGACCCCTATACCTACTAGGGTTAATGGGCTCTTTGACCTGAATTTGTTTGGCCATAGGAGGCGGGTTAGATCATTCTTCATCTTGTAACAGATTTATTGAAATCATTAAACTAAACATTAAGATTTGTGTTAACAAATTATAACTTTCGGCTAGACCTGACCAAAGTTGGTAGGGAATTTGTGTGCCCCTGTCCTTCTTGTGTGGGGTAGCCAAAGGTTTCGACTCTTCTAAATCTGACCTATTATGTACAAGGCAAATGCCCCTGGTAGGGCTGTTGATTGGAGCTGTGTGATTAAGGATGGAGGGCGAAGATACCTGAGCTGGGGAATCATGGTTCGAGAAGGGTCATGGTGGAGTCTACCTAAACAAGGATGAGACTCCACACTCTCAATCAACCAACAAAAAAGGTATCACTTCTTGGATGGCTAGACAAGGGTCCGCGAGATGTCCCAAATTAGGCATCCACAATGGGAGCAGCTAGAAAGCCTGGCCCTTGAATAGAAGGATGAAGAGAAGGCGGAAAAAGCAAATGATGACCTCTTCTGGGGGCAAGTGCCGGCCCGAAAAGACCAGCGAAAGAAGAAAGCCAAAAACAAAAAGAAAGTGACTACCTTGCACTGCAATACTCCAACTGCTCTATTCAGTCTGCTAGGAGAGGGTGAAGAAGGAGAAGCAAGCACCATGCTGCCCGAAGCAAATCAAGCTGAAGCTTCAACAGTAGCTCAGGCTACCCGGTCTGGGAAGAGATGGGGGTGTCTGCCTCCTGCTAATCATAATATCATCTTCAGGGATGAGTAGCCCTACTAGACACTAGAGCCCGAGGACAGGGGCAATGAGATTCTACCCCCGCCTGGCCTCTATGTGCAAGACAAGGAAGACGACGACGCTCCCTCGTTTATTGAGTTCCTCACCTTGATAAATGGAAAGCAACCTTGTCAAGGGCTCAACTCCGGGGCTGAAGACCTCTGCTTCCAACCACCTCCCACATCTCTTGTTGTGCTATGTGGGTGATTTTGATGACAATAAAACTTTGTGTATGTGTGAGAAAATATGATTGAGAATGCTTGGTTGAGAAGTCTTGCATTGAATAAGAATGTAATTGTGAAATCATGTTTACTTGCATTGAATGATAATGAAACTGTGAAATGATGTCCAGTCTTCCTCGTGCCATATTGAATGATTGAGTTCTCATGCCATTGCATATGCTTTCATTAGTTGAAAGATTTTGTGGAGTTCGAAACGTGTGGTCATTTTGAAATGAAAAATCAAGTTCCCTAAGGTTGTACTAATTTGGCATGATTGTCTACATTTGGGTTTTGAAGCATTTGGGTGTTGAAGATATGGTACTTACAAGGATTCTTCATGTTAATTGAATGACTGAGCTCCCATGGTTTTGTACATGCCTTCGTTGCTTGGAAAATGATGCAAGGATCATCAAAATGCCAAAGCTTGTGACTCATGTCCTTATGGAAGCATTTCTGTATGTAATGTGCATGTGGTTGGTTGTGAAGTTGTATTGTTGTCCTTGAGGAATCATCAAGTTTGAATGAAGGAAGTCTTTGATTTTCATACATATACTAACTTGATGTATTTGTGTTATTACAACATCAAAGATGGTTTTTAAACCTTCTTTAATCTAGCTGATCATGGTAACATTTAACCATTTGTTTTTCCTTGAAATGAATGAGGTTTGAAATATTTTTTTAACCCAATCTGACAGGGGTCGACCCTCATAGCCTTTGCTGATGTTTGGGGCTGCTGGGGGCTAAAAACTGGATGGGTCGACCCATGGGGTCGACCCCCCCTTGAAGGGTCAACCCCATGGGTCGACCCCCTTGTCATTGCATGATGTCTGCCCTATTTTGTGCATAGAAGTTGCAGGGGTCTACCCCATTGGTCGAGCCTTCCGGAATGGGATTTGCGAATCACGTGAAAACCCATTGAAAACCTTTTAAAACTTTACCAAATTATCCCCAAAAGGTTCCTAGATATATGAGGGTGTTTCTAACATGTTCTAGGAGGGTTTTATGAGTCTTTTCGCCACTCTAACTTATATATATACCTCAACTCCAAATTTGAGAGACAAAGAGCCCTAATGTGCTTATTTTCTATCTTGTAGGAGAAGAAAGGGGAGAAAGCAAGGAGGAGCTCAGGAGAGGAGGATATAATCTACATCAAGACATCTTTGGAGCTCATGGTAGAAGATAAAGAGGAGCGGAATGAAGAGAGGAGCAAGAGGACGCTGAAATCGCGACCATCCGACAACGAGCTAAGAAGAACCAGAACATTCCAAGAAGGGGGAGCTTTATATTTGATAGATCTTCTTTGTCTCAGTCTTTAGAGCTTATTTTGGGGTCATTGTATCTATTTGTGCACACTCTTCTAATTTCTGAAATAATAGTTTGTGTGGGTGTTTGGAGATTTGATCTCCGAGTGTTTGTGTTGACGCTTGTACGTCGTTTTGTGCAGAGGAACTCCGCGTGTGTGTTTGTGTATTGTTCCCCGTGTGGTTGGGAGTTATCTCCCGTGTGTGTATAGGCGTCGCCCAGCGTATGTGTTGGAGCGTTGCTCCGTGTGTGCTGTCTTGTAGGGAAATTGCAAGATAGTGGAATCCTCACCGGATTTGGTGAGGGGTGGACGTAGGCGCACAAAGGTGTGTGGCCGAACCACCTAAAAATTTTTACGTCTTGTGGGTTGATTGTGGTTTGCTTATGTTTTACACTTTCTATATTTTAGTTATTATCTATTCGAGGTATCGGCGCTGCATTGCATACACTCATATATTCACATCATTGTTAATCACACGCGAGTGAGTCTTGAGTGCGTAATCCAAATTGTTATATCTTGTTCATTGTTCATATAGGCGTATAGGAATTAATTGTTTATCTATCCATCGTTCATCAATTGATCTTAATTACTTGAAAATTATTTTTAGAGCGCCAATCAATTCACGCTCTTGATTGCCGTTGCCCCAGACCCAATAGTTGGTATCAGAGCCTCGGCTCTATTTGTCTTGAGATCTCACGATCTATAAAGTGATCCTAGGCCACGGCAACCTTGAGCAAAATGGCCAAAAGTTGTTTAACCTCTTGTCCTCCGTGTTTTGTTGGTCATGATTACATTTCTTAGAGAATGGAATGTGTGTTTATTTTGGTTTGCATCAACCTAATGTTTGGAATGTGATAAGTGAAGGTCCATACAAACTTTCTGCTGAACAAAACAAATGGGATGTTGAGCATGTCAAGAAAAATGCAAAGAATCTTAAAGCGTTAAATATTCTTAAGGAGAGCATTGAATATGACATACTCTCACAAAACTCCTCTTGCAGGTCTGCTAGAGACCTTTGGGACGAGTTGGCGCGAAAATATGAAGAAGAAGTAATGGATCCATGTTTAATGGCTCATGGCCAAGAAAATTCAGATGAGGTAAACTCTGACTCTGAAGAACTTTCAATTGAGGAATGGTAATTAGCATACGCTGGATTATATGACAAATGTAAGAAGCTCAAATATGAAAATAAGACTTTGAAAAAGAAAATTGAAGATATTGTGCATACATCTGCTCCATGTGAAAATGTGCATGCTAATCCTTCTTGTGAAAATTGTAAATTGTTAGAATCAAAAATTGAAGATTTGGAGTCACAAATTCAAAGGTTAGAAAGTCAGAATGAATTTCTGGAATCCAAAACAAATTTTTTTGAAGAAGATATTTCTGACATGCGTGAAGAATATGCTTTGCTTGAAAAATCTAATAGATCTTTGGATTCTAAAAATGAATGTCAGGAATTACGTGAACATAACAAATCCTTGTTGTCTAAAATTTCCATGCTTGAGAAAAATGAAGAATGTCTTAAGAACAAGCTAGCTTCTTTATCTGATGATGAGAAAATATTTGAAAATTTTCTTGACACTAAAATTGACAAGAGCATCATGACTGAAAATGAAGAGCTTAAAAAGAAAAAAAGTGCCATGTTAATTCAGATTTCTCTTCTTGAAAGTAGCTTGAAATGTCTTGATAAATTTGAAAATGAAAATTTCTTATTGAAATATGAGAATGAACAATTGCTTGCAAAGGTTTCAAAGTTTGATGAAATAGAAAAAGTTCTTACTCAGATAACTGAAAAACTCCACTGCACAAATATGGAAAACAAAAATCTCATGCAAAAAAATGAAAAACTCACATCAAAGAATAGTTTGCTTAGTGATAAATTCTTTGCATGTGAAAATGAGATAAAAAATTTAAAGTTTGATTTGTCAAGATTTGTCAAAGGGAAGGAGAACTTAGACAAAATGTTAGGTGTTAAGGTGAATTTTTAAAAAGAGGGTCTTGGATACACCCCGGTCAACAAAAAGTCATTTGAATCTAAATTGACAATCTCTTTTGTTCATGTATCCGATATTCCTAGCACTTCCAAAGCACCTCCTCCTATTTCTCAAATGAAAATTTCTGAAAATATATTTGAGAAAATGAAAATTGATAAACCAACCATGCAGAACAAATTTCAAAAAGGTCAAAGAGATCACAAAATGAAATTTAATGTTGAATACTTTTATTGTGGTATGTATGACCATGTCATGGATGATTGTAATGTCATGAAGAAAGATGACCAATATGCTTGCAAAGATACATATGCTTTCAAGAGACAAAGAAATGGTTCTTATTTTTATTGTGGTAAATTTGGTCATGTGATGGAAAGTTACTTTGTAAAGTAACATGATGATTTTCTTGCCATGAATGCTAAATCAAATTTTTAAAGATAATTCAGTGATAAACATATTTTTCATCCTCAAAAGTTTCCATCTTATAAGAGAAACTTGTTTAGAAAAACTTATGTAAACAATATAAAATCATTCCGTAGACCCACATCTCCTTGTTGTTTTCATTGTGAGAAGTACGGTCATGTTATGAAAGATTGTTAATCAATCAAAAATAATGACTTTCATGCTTCTTTGTTGAATGTTAGGCTTAATTTTGTTAAATCTAGATCTTTTAAAAATAGAAGATGGAATGCTTTTGAAAACTCCTTTGCTCATAAAAGGAAGTCCATTGCTAGAGTTGTTCCTCCTCAATACTTTTATTGTGAAAACCATGGACATGTTATTGAGGATTGCAAGATCACGAAGAATGATGATATGGTGGCAATGAAAATGTTGAAGAAAGCTTTTGGTAGCAATGCTACTAACCTCCAGGGACCCAAGAAGGCTTGGGTACCTAAATCTGTCAAATGAGTTGGTTTTTATGCAAGTGTGTCTTGAGGTAAATAGAGAATAAAGGGGTTCCAATAAAAGGGAACAAGATACACTCATTTGGTAAAACCCCAACTTTGCTTCTTCTTTGTCAAATTTGGTGATTTTGATGTTTTTACTTATGTTAATCTGTTATGTTTCTCATGCCATGTTCTGATTTCTTCACAAGCCATACAAGGCCTCATTGAATGAATATTTGGTATATCAAATGGTGATATGTGAAATGACAGATTAAGTCTATCAGGAAGCTATCACTATACGTAAGGTGGTCTTCGGACTTAAGTTCTCTGCCTAGTACCAAAATTCAGAAAATCAATATGTTTGGCTTATGAGGATTCTTCTATTCTGAATGAAATCAATTTATCTTTGATTTGGATAGTTTTCAAATTGAATCTGAAAAAGTTCTTATTTCAAGAAGGCAAAAAACTTTTAAACAGTTTTGAATGATCATGGTTAAAAGCTTGGGTTTTACAGGTTTATATGTTTGAAAGTTCAAGATGGTTCATGGATATTTTGCATAGCATTCACATTTTTACACATATTGGCATCTGCATGTTGCATATTTTGATGCATGTGTGCTTATCATCTTGAATGAATATATTGTTAAATCCTTGCATGCTTGTCTGTACTTAACTTACAAAGCCATTTCTGGGATTTTCTAAGGCCTTATTCTCCTTGATAAACAAATGTTATGATGATTCAAACTAGGTGTGTTACATGGCATAGACTAAGGGGGAGAAGCCTAATATGGTGAGTGCATATACTCAGGGGGAGGAAATCTCATGTCTCTTGCATGATTCACAGTATATACTTGAAACAAAACCCCCACACATTGAGTAACTTGTGTATAATGTCTTTTAACCATAGAGATTTGGGGAATTCTTTCTAGCACTTACATGATACTAGAAGCTCTACATGATCATTAGGAGTAATCGTGAGGAAAAAGTTACCTGCCCCTATAAATTGTGAATAAGTGGATTGTGGATCCTAGTAACTAGGAATCCCCACTGAAACAAATGAGGAAACTTGTGTGAAATGGTGAAAAAAATTCCACAAGAAAAATGAAAGAATGACGGATCCTAGTAACTGAGTATCCTCATTAAGACACATGAGGAGACTCACATAAAACGGTGAAGTCTAATTTAAAAACAAATAGAAAGGGGTTGTGTGAAGCTACCGATAGTCGAGAATCCAAAATAAAATTATAAATGGAAAAGACATCAGTTAGTGTTATTTAGAAATTCTATGTATCTTTATGTTTGAGATTCATTGCACACTTTTGAGCACATGCACTTCACGGTGTTTCTGTTTTGGGCATATCCGGTGAATTTGTCTATATACATGATTAAACGAACTCTTTGTACAAGCATAACCCTCTTAGTTAAAGCACATGCAACATTTTAGGCATTTGAATCTATTGCACTTCTCTTTTCCCACTCCCTAAGGGAGATCTATCATATATGCTTATATATGCATGTCTATAAAGAATGCTTGCATGCTTGCATTTCATTTCTTACATGATCATTAAACTTCATTGCCTTTATTCCCCTTAGCCTGGCTTTTGTTGTTGACCAAGGGGGAGAAATCAGTGTGCTTAGAACTATGAATATGCATGAAATTTTGATCCATGAAGTTCTTCTATAAAGCATGATCTTTGAATGTTGAGTTGGAAGTTCTGAGTGGAAAATTTAATGTGCATATCTCTCATACTTGATGTTTTATCTTCAACAAGTGGTGTTTTGGTTCCTAACAATTGATCTCTGTCATGGCTCTTATGATGTATGGAATGATGTAAAAATCAATGTGATTGTTTCTTGAAATGTGATCTTATGGTTCTGAAACTAAATGCTATGTTTCTTGTAAAATGCCCCACTTTTTGATTATGCCAAAGGGGGAGAAGAATTATTAGTCAAAAAGTTTTGTCATCATCAAAAAGGGGGAGATTATTGTACTATGCGTGTGATTTTGATGACAACAAAAATTTATGTATGTGTGAGAAAATATGATTGAGAATGCTTGGTTGAGAAGTCTTGTATTGAATGAGAATGCAATTGTGAAATCATGTTTACTTGCATTGAATGAGAATGAAACTGTGAAATGATGTTTAGTCTTCCTCGTGCCATATTGAATGATTGAGTTCTCATGCCATTGCATATGCTTTCATTGGTTGAAAGATTTTGTGGAGTTTGAAAAGTGTGGTCATTTTGAAATGAAAAATCAAGTTCCCTAAGGTTGTACTAATTTGGCATGATTGTCTACATTTGGGTGTTGAAGCATTTGGGTGTTGAAGATATGGTACTTACAAGGATTCTTCATGTTAATTGAATGACTGAGCTCCCATGGTTTGTACATGCCTTCATTGCTTGGAAAATGATGTAAGGATCATCAAAATGCCAAAGCTTGTGACTCATGTCCTTATGGAAGCATTTATGTATGTAATGTGCATGTGGTTGGTTGTGAAGTTGTATTTTTTTCCTTGAGGAATCATCAAGTTTGAATGAAGGAAGTCTTTGATTTTCATACATATACTAACTTGATGTATTTGTGTTCTTACAACATCAAAGATGGTTTTTAAACCTTCTTTAATCTAGCTGATCATGGTAACATTTAACCATTTGATTTTCCTTGAAATGAATGAGGCTGGAAATGTTTTTTTAACCCATCCCTCATAGCCTCTGCTGTTGTTTGGGGCTGCTGGGGGCTGAAAACTGGATGGGTTGACCCATGCGGTCGACCCCCCCTTCGAGGGTCGACCCCCTTGTCCCTACATGCTGTCTGCCATGTTTTGTGCATAGAAGTTCCAGGGGTCGACCCCATGGGTCGACCCTTCCAGAATGGGATTTGCGACTCACGTGAAAACCCATTGAAAAGCTTTTGAAACTTTACCAAATTACCCCCAAAAGATTCCTAGACATATGAGGGTGTTTCTAACATGTTCTAGGATGGTTTTATGAGTCTTTTGGCCACTCTAACTTATATATATACCTCAACTCCAAATTTGAGAGACAAAGAACCCTAATGTGCTTATTTTCTATCTTGTAGGAGAAGAAAGGGGAGAAAGCAAGGAGGAGCTCAAGAGAGGAGGATATAATCTACATCAAGACATCTTTGGAGCTCGTGGTAGAAGAGAAAGAGGAGCAGAATGAAGAGAGGAGCAAGAGGACACTGAAATCGCGACCATCCGACAACGAGCTAAGAAGAATCAGAACATTCCAAGAAGGGGGAGCTTTATATTTGATAAATCTTCTTTTTCTCAGTCTTTAGAGCTTATTTTAGGGTCATTGTATCTATTTGTGCACACTCTTCTAATTTCTGAAAGAATAGTTTGTGTGGGTGTTCGGAGATTTGATCTCCGAGTGTTTGTGTTGACGCTTGTACGTCGTTTTGTGTTGAGGAACTCCACGTGTTTGTTTGGGGATTGTTCCCCGTGTGGTTGGGAGTTATCTCCCGTATGTGTGCAGGTGTCACCCTGCGTGTGTGTTGGAGCGTTGCTCCGTGTGTGCTCTCTTGTAGGGAAATTACAAGATAGTGGAATCCTCACCGGATTTGGTGAGGGGTGGACGTAGGCGCACAAAGGTGTGTGGCCGAATCACCTAAAAATTTATGTGCCTTGTGGGTTGCTTGTGGGTTGCTTGTGGTTTGCTTGTGGTTTGCACTTCTTATATTTTAGTTATTATCTATTCGAGGTATCGGCACTGCATTGCATACACTCATATATTCACATCATTGTTAATCACACGCGAGTGAGTCTTGAGTGCGTAATCCAAATTGCTATATCTTGTTCATTGTTCATCTAGGCGTATAGGAATTAATTGTTTATCTATCCATCGTTCATCAGTTGATCTTAATTACTTGGAAATTATTTTTAGAGGGCCAATCAATTCACCCCCCCTCTTGATTGCCGTTGCCCCGGACCCAACAACTCTGATGAAGCGTGGGGCGCGTGACAACCCTTCAATCAAGAAGGCTCCCCAACAGGAGGACCCCTCTCAACAACACTCTCAGGAGAATGAAGCCTAGGGAGAGTAGTCCTCCCCAACGGCACCCCAAGAACCTCCGAAACCTCGGTGGGTAGAAGAAATGTGACTGTCCAATGTCAGGGTAGGCAGTCGAATAATGAAGATGTTGAAGAAGCTCCCAACTAGGTTCACTATATGGGAGATCTTATCTTTGAGTGAAGAAGCGCGTCAAGCGATAATTGAAGCTCTCCAGACGCCAGCTCAATATGAAAGCTTTGTTGCAGAAGCTCAGTTCGGGCCAGCTATCACCTTTACAGAGGATGACATGCTGATTCCAGGTCATAACCACAATAGGCCACTATATATGAGGGGGCAGCTCAATGGCCAGCCGCTGAGTTGGATACTGATAGACCCGGTGGCCGCGGTCAACATCCTCCCTTACCGCATATATCAAAAATATTACTTTAATGTGCACCTCACAAAGGTGAGGGATATGCGGATTGCGGGTTTCAATCAAAAATTTGAAGTCCTGCTTGGAGTAGCGGAATTCTACCTCACACTAGGCGATCTCACTACTAAGGTGCAATTCCATGTGATTAACTCCAGCACCTCCTATAAAGCCCTTCTCGGTCGACCATGGTTGCATGAGAACTTGATAGTGCCTTTCACTCTCCACCAATGCATCAAGTATTGCCGAGATGGAAAGGAAGAAAGAGTGTTCGCTGATTTGCACCCTTTCGAGGTCTTCGAGTGTCATCTACTCGATGCGCCTCTCTATATGGAACCTTCCCCAGAGCCGACCAAGAAGCAGGCACCCGCATAGAAGAATGAAGAAAAAACTTCATCAGACGATTGGTTTCCGCCACCGTCCCCTGACTACGTCTCTTCCTCGGAGGTGTCCCATCTTTCAGAAGTGGGAGATGTCGCCAGAGCTGCACCACCAGCCACTTACCCCAAGTCGGGGGAGACTAGTGTTGAAGAATTATTTGAGCACATCAAGGTGTCGCCTGGACTTTTTAAGCCCGTCTTAGACCTCAAATGCCAAACTATAGAGTCGTGGAAGGCTATGGAGGTTCCTCATTTCTGCGAGCCGCCCATAAAATTTTATGCTGGAGAATCAACCTCCAAAGAAGATGAGGACTGTGTTATCCCTGAAGAGTCAATCAGCCGCATGGTACCAATTGCAGGCTTGGCCTATACAGCTGACCGGGTCTCCCGCATGTTGACAAAAATGCAAGTTTCTTCCTTTCATCCCTTTGGCCATAGGGAAGCATTCAAGAAGTTATGGTATCCACTAAACGTAGAAAAAGAGCTCCTGAAGATCACTCGTAGCCCGGGCCTGGGCTACACTCTACGGGAGTACTATGAGACTGAGGTGGATGTTATCTCCACTATCCTCGCTACTGAAGATTTGCTAGGCGCAGTCTATGATGACGACCTGATTAATGATGACAAGATGAAGCCCTGCCTAACAATAGGCGAACCACTCTCCAACAACAGTCTAAGCTCTCAAAGGCAAGAGGCTACTACCATCTGCCAGTGTTGGGAAAAGGTCTCCTCTAATGATGCACCTTTCCAAACTGAGGTCAGGTTTGATAAAGCTATAAGTGGAGAAGATGAAGACTCTAAAATTGAAAGGGAGCGTCTCAAATTTGAGCGCAACCTCGAGGAATGTCGGGCACTACCTCAACCCGAATGGACAATAGAAGAGTTGACTTCAGCACACCTTCAGCAGGCCGAATATCAAACGGTGGATTTCCTAGTCCAGGCAACTAAAGCCAAATACTGCAACAGTGATGAGGTGATGACTAAAGGTCAAGTCCTCCAATCTCTATGGGAAAAGGCTGATGGTGATAAAGTCCTCCATGGCACCTTGCAAAAGGAGTATCAGATTCCTCCTGCTCTAGGGAATGAGACCGGAAAATGTCAATCACCCCCTTCTCTAGACCCTGCAATCAAGGATAAAGCTCCATCGCCAGATAAAAGTGAGACTCCAATATGGGAGCGGACATCTCCTGAAGTAGACATGGAGGTTCTGGATATCGACGATGGTGAAGAAGATTTCGTCGACCTACAATCAGCACCACCTAAAATTGAAGACGACGGCCAAGCTACCATTGATGAGTTAATAGAAGTGAACCTGGGGAGTGAGAATGATCCAAGGCCCACCTTCCTCAGTGCTCTACTCTCCCAAGAGGAGCAGAAACAATATTTGCAACTGTTGTAGGAGTTCCAGGACTGCTTTGCCTGGACATATAAAGATATGCCGGGACTAAAACCTGATGTGGCCCAACATTCACTGGCAATAGACCCGAGGGTAGAGCTGGTGAAGCAACTTCCCCGGCGCATGAGATCGGAGCTGATCAGCCAAATAAACAAAGAAGTTGACAAGCTCATTGATGTCAGCTTCGTCGAAGAGAACTAATACACCACGTGGCTAGCTAACATAGTGCCCGTGAAGAAGAAAAATGGATAGATAAGAATATGTGTTGATTTCCAGGACCTTAACAAGGCGTGCCCGAAAGATGATTTCCCTGTACCAGTTACCGAGCTAATGATAGATGCTACAACTGGCCATGAAGCTCTCTCATTTATGGATGGGTCATCCGGCTACAACCAAATATGGATTGCTGAACAGGACCGGGTCCACACGGCCTTTCGAATGCCCAAGGGCATCTTTCACTATAAGAGAATGCCGTTCGGCCTCAAAAATGCCGGTGCTACCTATCAAAGAGCTATTATGAAGATCTTTAATGAATTGCTCGATAAAAAGGTGGAGTGCTACATTGATGACCTAGTGGTCAAGACCGGGAAAAGAGAAGACCACCTGCAAGACCTGCGGTTGATATTTCAAAGGCTTCGACAGTATGAGCTGAAGATGAATCTAATGAAGTGTGCCTTCGGGGTGTCCAGTGACAAATTCCTCGGGTTCATTGTCAGACATAGAGGAATTGAAATAGACCCAGACAAAATAAAAGCAATACAAGAGCTTCCTCAACCAAGGAGCCTCATCGAGCTGAGATCATTGCAGGGCCGGCTGGCTTACATCCGCCGGTTTATATCCAATTTGTCGGGTCGATGTCACCCCTTTCACAAATTAATGATGAAAGATGTACCCTTCTCCTGGGACGACGAATGCCAAACGGCCTTTAATAGGTTGAAAGATTATCTCAAGACTCATGTGCTCGGGACATCGGTGAAAGGGAGGCCGCTGATTCTATACATAGCAGCTACAGGTTGTTCCCTAGGGGCAATGCTGGCCAGAATAATGAAGAAGGAAAAGAACAAGCACTATATTATCTCAGTTGAAGGTTAGCGAGAACCGAGGAAAGATACACTTTTATTGAGAAAGTATGCTTAGCCTTGGTCTTCGCAGTTAAAAAGCTTCGGCACTACATGTTGTCGCATGAAATAAAACTAATATCCAAGGCAGACCCGCTAAAGTACATACTATCCCAACAGGCACTCAAAGGCCGCTTAGGCAAATGGACGGTGATTCTCATGGAGTTCGATGTCTCCTATGTGCCACAGAAGGCCGTCAAGGGACAAGCTATTGCAGACTTCTTTGCTGCGCATCCTATCCCTGAAATTCTTCTCTGGAAATAGAGCTTCCTGATGATGAGATCCTAGAGACGCATCAAGCCCAATGGATGATATGGCAACTATACTTCCACGGGGCATCAAGAACCGAGATATCCTCAGCCGGCCAGATCAAGGTTAGGGAGGGGCGGGAATCATCCTGAAGTCACCAGAAGGGGAGGTTCTGCATACCTCATGTTCACTAAACAAGCCATGTACCAACAATGAAGCCGAATATGAAGCACTGATAGTCGGCCTCCAGGTTGCTCTCAATATGGAGATCCGGATGCTGCAAGTGTTTGGTGATTCCATGTTGGTTGTCAAGCAAATACAAGTGGAGTTCGATGTCCGAAAGCCAGAGCTCATCCCTTATCATCAAAAAGCACTATGCCTTATGGCGAATTTCTACCTCATTGAGCTCAATCATGTGAGTCAAGGGCAAAATGCCTAGGATGATGCCCTGGCAAAGCTTGCCAGCTCTTTAGCAGTCCCACCCGATGAGACTATTAATATCGTGGTGATTAACTGATGACAGGTCCCTAGCATGCTGGATACACAGCTAGATGAATATGAGGTTATTACGACCGAAGAAACTCACATATCCTACTCGAGAGAGCATCTCCTGCAATGGTTCAAGCACCAGCAACTACCCAAAGAAAGAGAGCAAAGGATGAAGATACTCAGAACTAAGGACTCTTACGAGCACAAAAGTGAAACTTTGTTCCGAATTATGGCTGATGCCCACAAAAAAATCTTGCTCCGCTGCTTGTCCACTGAGGAGGCTTGGCGAGTGATGCGAGAAGTGCATGCCGGAACGGCCGGGGCATACCAAGCTGGGTCGAAAATAAAAATTGAAATCAAAAAGCTGGGTTACTATTGGCCCACTATGTTTGATGATAGTTGCAAGTTTGTGAAGTCGTGTCTGAAATGCCAGGAGCACGCTATGGTGCCTAGGAGGCCCCCAGTGCCGCTACATCCAACAATTCCAAGTTAGCCATTTGCACAATGGGGAACCGATGTGGTCGACCCCTTTCCAGCTTCTTCAGCTGGGTGCAAATATATCCTAACAGTAACATATTATTTCTCCAGATGGGCGGAAGCCGTAGCACTCTGAGAAGTGATGGGGGAGCTGGTTGGCAGATTCATTAAGCAGAATATTATATAGCGGTTTGGTGTTCCCAGCCGAATTATATCTGACAACGATAGTCACATCAAGAATTAGAAGTGCTATCGGCTATCTGATAAATATAAGATTGATTGGAGGACCTCCACCCCATACAACCCACAGGCTAATGGGTTGGCAGAAGCTTTCAATAAAACCCTATGCACCCTTCTATCTAAAACAATCAGCTCCCACAAGAAAGACTGGGAGGAAAAGATGTACGAAGCTTTATGGGCATATCGAACCGTCTACAAGACCCCTACAGGTTGCTCACCTTTCTCCCTCGTATACGGGTCCGAGGCTGTGGTCCCCATTGAGCTCGAAGTGCCGTCATTAAGGGTCACCATTGAACACGGCCGGATATGTGACGAACAAACAAACATTGAAAGAAGATTGGAAGAGTTGTCCGACCTAGAAGGGAGGCGTCTTCGAGCATAAAAAAATATACAGGTATATCAAGCGTGAATGGCTTGTGCCTTCAACAAGCTCATCAAAGGGCGAGAATTCAAGAAATGGGACCTTGTGATGGTAAAGAAAAAGGAGGTTATTGTCTCCAACCCTAAGAGAAACTCGCTGAAAACTGGTTGGGTCCATATGTGATCCAGCGGGTATATGTGGGAGGTGCCTATATCATGGTCAACCACCAAGGAGAGGTACAGTTCCCACCCCTCAACGGAAGACACTTGAAGCTGTATCATGTGCCGCCACCCCCGTTGGACGGGGAGGCGAATGGTTAAATGAACTTTTGAAGCCAAACCAGGGCTTTATCCCTGCTCTACCCCGACTGTCCCTACAACAAACATCCACCTTCCGGCGAACGGCTCCATGCTTAAGCCGTTATACATACACTTCCATCGATCTAGACCTTCCGTCTGGGTCGATGCTTAAACCTTCATCCCTTGCGTTGACATTAACCCCATGTCAACGAATATCCACCTTCCGGTGAATGGCTCCATGCTTAAGCCGCTATACATACACCTCCGTTGATCTAGACCTTCGGTCTGGGTCGATGCTTAAACTTTCATCCCTTGCATTGACATTAACCCCATGTCAACGAATATCCACCTTCCGGCAAACGGCTCCATGCTTAAGCCACTACATACACCTCCATCGATCTAGACCTTCCATCTAGGTCGATGCTTAAACTTTCATCCTTTGCGTTGACATTAACCCCATGTCAACGAACATCCACTTTTCGGTGAATGGCTTCATGCCTGCACTGCTATACATATACCTCCATTGATCTAGACCTTCTAGCTGAATCAACGCTCAAACCCTTTGTCTTTTGCATTGACGTTATCCCCACGTCAATGAACAGATGCTTTGATAGGGAACGGCTTTGCGTTCCCTGCCATTGATAGGGATCTCGCCTGGATGAGTCCCTTCCTCGGGTTTGAATGCTATGTTTTAGCCCAAGTAAGGTATATAAAAAGAGAGAGAGAGAGAAGAAAGAGAGGGGGCTTAAAATAGAGGTGTCGGGCCAAACTCGCCTTGGCATCTGGCCAAGCGAGGGCAAAAATGGCCATAACCCGATAGTGGCAAAAACCCGAAGGGGCGCTACAGGCAAAATAGGATACCCCGCCACGTGAAAACTTGAAAGGGCGCGTGGGTAAAAGTAAGAGGGGGTTAGCTCCGGTGAAAACCCAAAAGGGCACTTGAGTAAGTAATGTGGTGATAAAAATGAAAATGAATGAAAATTCCTCCTATTCTAAATATTATTCAAGTCCTAATGGGAAATCTGAAACTACCATTGATCTGTTGGCATCATCGCCTAGATCAATGCTGAAAACTTCTGGTATAGGCCTTATGCCTATACTGCTAGAAATTTCCTTTGCTTCGGCATCTACCCAATGTCGATGAACAAACTTCTGTCGAGCCTCTGACATCATCGTCGAGGCTGATGCTTAAACCCTCCGGCACAGGCCTTATGCCTATACTGCTAAAATTTCCTTTTCCTCAGCATCTGCCCAATGTCGATGAACAAACTTTCATCGAGCCTCCGACAACATCGTCGAGGCCGATGCTTAAACCCTCCGGCATAGGCCTTACGCCTATATTGCTAGAACTTTCCTTTGCTTCGGCATTTACCCAATGTCGATGAACAAACTTCCGTCGAGCCTTCGACATCATCATCAAGGTCGATGCTTAAACCCTCTGGTATAGGCCTTACGCTTGTACTACTAAAATATTTCCTTTGCTTCGGCATTTACCCAATGTCGATGAACAAACTTCCGTCGAGCCTCCGATATCATCATCGAGGCCGATGCTTAAATCCTCCGACATAGGCCTTACGCAAATACTGCTAAAAATTTGCTTTGCTTCAACATCTACCCAATGCCGATGAACAAACTCTCATCGAGCATCCGACATCATCATCGAGGCCGATGCTTAAACCCTCCGACATAGGACTTATGCCTATACTGCTAAAAATTTCCTTTACTTCAGCATTTACCCAATGTCGATGAACAAACTTCCATCGAGCCTCCGACATCATCGTCGAGGCCGATGCTTAAACCCTCCGACATAGGCCTTACGCCTATACTGCTAAAAATTTCCTTTGCTTTGACATCTACCCAATACCGATGAACAAACTTTCGCCGATCCTTCGACATCATCATCAAGGCCGATGCTTAAACCCTCCGGTATAGGCCTTACGCGTGTACTACTAAAACATTTCCTTTGCTTCGGCATCTACCCAATGCCGATGAATACATGGCCGTGGAAGAATGTGGTCTCACAACCCTTCGACTTAAGCCTGCCTCCACAACTATCATCATGTCCCACTCGCATTATTGCTGAACCTAGCGGCCTAGACCTTCTATCTAAAGCCATTTTAAGTGATATTCTTGCCCTAGTTCTGCGAGAATCCTTCGTCCCACCAAAATACACCCCGATGAGACAATGCAAAAGTCTACACCCGTGCGCCCCGCACGCTCGTCCCTAGCCTGTGCCACCCACGAGTGGGGGGCATTTGTGGACACCTAAAATATGATGGCAAGCAAGCCAAGCAAGGACCGCTCAAGAAAGAGAAGGAAAGGCTCTAAGTAGCTAGTTGCATCAACGCAGCTCCCTGCTGAGTCGATGCCCCTGAAGAATGGGCTGAAAAGGGCACTCAGGCTCACTGCTTACGTTGACGCTCTGTAGCGGTTGTGTCGACGCAACTGAAGATAGGAAGCGAACGAAGCTTTGAATTATTGACTGTGTCAAGGCAGAAGGCCACTACCGTCGACGCAACTGAAGACAAAAGATGAACAAGAGCCCCTAGCTCGCTAACCGCGTCGACGCCCTGGAAATCTTGCGTCAACGTCGTTGAAGGCGGTGGGCAAGACAATGGCCTCTAGCAGTTGGCTATATCGACATAGCTTGCAACCTGCGTCAACGCACCCTCAGAACGTGAAGAAGCCCGTACGAACGCGGGGCCCGCCTGCGGCGCATGTTCTCCCAAAAGCACGATCGAAGCACCTTCTAGCGGCCCGTACGACCGTACAGGACGCATAGGGGACGATATTCTCCAATCATTGGAGATTATTCTGGCCCTCTTTACCTTGTAGAAGAAGAAAAGACCCCTTGGTCTGCTATAAAAGAGGCTCCCTGGGCATTCCAACAGGGGGGTTGTTTTTTTCTTCTCTTCTTCCCAGCTCCTTCTTCTCCTGGTCCGACGGCTCTGCCCTCCTTCCCCGGCTCTCTGCTTCGTGAGCTGCTACTTCAAGCCTCCTCTAGGCAATTTCCAGAGCTTCGGCTACTGCTCTACTGCGTGAAGAAAAGAGAGAAAGAGAGAGAGAGAAAAGAAGGTGTGCTGCTTGGTGGCGGGAGAAGGAGTCAATGCTCCCCCACGTTCTGTTCTTTTTCTTTTTTTCTTTCTATTGTATATCCGCCTTGTTGTTCTCTCCTTGCTTTCTTTTCTTTTCTTACTGCTCTTCTCTACGAGCTAGCTATGAAATGGTGTATTCCCTTGGAGGAGAATGATGAATGAAATGAAGGTTTTTGTGTTCCTATTCTATTTATCTATCCCAACTCCCAGTTCGATATGAGCATGCTATTCTATTTTCTTTTTTCCCTTTGCTTCACCGCTTGGAGGAGAGCGTTGTGCTGCGAAGGGGGTGTAAGCCTAGCCCATCCCGTTATAATGGATTGGGTCTGGGTTCTCTCCTCTTCGATCTGTTGGCTTCAGTGCCTTTCTCAAAGCCCCTTTCTATCTCTGGTGATAGATTCAAGCCCCATGGGCGATATTAATTTCAAAAGTCCATTCCCTAGTGCCCCAGATAGGTCACCATCTTACACTTTGATCCCGTTTGCTTCACACACCTAGTCTGCTTAATTTTTGCCCTCTTGGTATATGAAAGTTTCCAGTTCTGTGTATGATGTTTTCTTTTAAGAAGATGGCTATATGTCTCTTCACCCACATCCATGGTCTGTTGAGACTTTAGCCCAATCCTAAATGCGCTGAGATATGTGTTTCTTGTTTCTGTTTGCTGAAATGTTGCTGGAGGAATAGCCACTTGCTTTCTCATTCATGTCATGAGTTGTTGAGGCTTGGGCTTGCTCCTAGATACCATTGGGGTTTGCAGTTTTTCTATTTTCTCCATCTGTTCGGTCTTCACGCATTAAGAAGTGGCTGCTTGACACGTAGAGGTCATTTTGGTTCCCACGCTAGTCACACACACAAGGTTGTTGCCGTCTGCACAATGCCTGCTGAAGCCAGTGCCTCTGGATATGATGCTTT
Organism: Amorphophallus konjac; assembly: GCA_022559845.1. Classification (NCBI taxonomy): domain Eukaryota; kingdom Viridiplantae; phylum Streptophyta; class Magnoliopsida; order Alismatales; family Araceae; genus Amorphophallus; species Amorphophallus konjac. The sequence continues at coordinate 303,185,445 of CM040120.1, forward strand.
ATCCCTTGCTGACCGTCATCTGCTATAGCCCCCAATCTCCATTCGGAATGCAGGCTTGCTAGTCTCATAGCATGGCATGTGCTCTCACGAACTGGGGTAATGAGATGTTCTCTTTGGTTTGCTACCGATTATGATTAAGGACCTGCAATGGGGAAGGGACACATTGTGTTCTCACACTGTTTGGATTTCCGTTCTCTGACCACTCTCATATCCCCTAGGGATCGACTTCTTTATAGTATGTTCTCTGGGGAATGTTTTACCAAGAGTGGGATATTAATGGCCATGCGGCCAGCAGAAGCCATGTACATTTCAGAGATGGAAATGTTGCTAACCCCTGCATTAATGGGGCTCTTCGTAGGCCAGCCCTCAAAGTGTACCATGTCCAATTCGGGTTTTAAGGATGTTGTCGCTTCCGTGCGCATCCTCGGACGTTGTCGCTTCCGAGCGTGTCCTTTTTGTTTGGAGACATCCCAGGATCTCCTGGTGGATGTGCTCCCATTTTTCACCCCCAAAGCTCGGGTCTGGGGGAGGTGCTGCCTAAATTTTATCAGAATTTTGGACTTAACAAAAATTGGACTGATGATAAGAATATGAGCAGATTGAAGCACAATGTTTGAATGAACAAATTCTATGTTAAAGATTTGAACATATGAAGACTAATGCTTCACTGGCAGTAATAATGAAAAGGAACTAATAAAAAGAGTGATGAAGCTAAAATGCTGAAAAGAATAAAAAAGAAAGATTGGAATAATGTTGATGGCAGCCAATCAATTAACAAAATGAACATAACTGCATAATCATCCTGTAAATTTGCATTTTTCTTGCATCCATACTGCATAATCATGCAGCTATCTGCACTTTTGCATCCATAATTGCATACTAGCAATGTGCATTTCCACATTCATATTCTTGCAATCATGCAGCAAATCTGCACTTTTGCATTCATAACATTGCATAATCACGCAGCCCTTTGCATTTTTGCATCCATACTGCATAATCATGTAGCAATCTGTAGTTTTCTTACATCCATAAAATTGCATAGTCATACATCATAACATACATTATCTACATCCACGTTTGCATATTCTCCAACAAACAACAAACATTTGAAGTCTGCTCTGAGGGTGTCGAACCCTAGGGTCCACTCTTTTCCATCTAGGTTTTGTTTGCCTCCAGCAATTTCAGGAGTCGACCCAATGGGTCGACTCCCCTTTGGATTTGACCGCTGTCTGATGATAGTGTCCTGCTGAAGATAAAACTAAACCCCTTCTATATGCATCATGGCATCAGCATGAGCATGATTCCCCTCCCTCATGTATTCCCTTGCATTGAACATCTCGTCCATACTTGCAAAGGAGCATCCATACATTGTGTGCATGAACTAATTCCCGCATGTTGACATGTTTTTCCTTCTCTTCCCCTTTTCATTACTCTTCCAACCCCTTCTTTACTATGCTAATGTAAAGAATTAAACGATGTGTAAATAACAGGGGGAAGTATGTGGAATGTGTGTGATCGCCACCAAGGTGCCGAATGCAAGCAAGTACACTGTAACTTGGAAAGAAAGGGGAGACACTCGCCTAGAATAGCACTACAGCAATAAGCGGTTCTTGATGAACCACCCTTATGGTGCGCGGTCGCTCGACAGACCGCCCAGCAGCGCTGGGACGAACGTGGGACGAAGAATAGCTGGACAACATAACGGTTCGGTATCCACCTCTAAACAGATCTGGACGGTCGATGGACGGCCGCCCTATCCCTCGAACGGATAGATGAAGACCGCTCCGTACCACCAACTTCCAAAACGTGGGATCTCGACCTGAACCCTTCCCGGCCGGCCAGGAGGAGTGGGCCTCATGTTAGGACACTGCTGACCTGCAAAACAAAGTGTAGACCACTAAAAGAGACCCAATATTAGAATTAAAATGCGTAGTAAATGCCGAAAGAGAAAGAAACGAACATAACCAAATGAAGCGGGGGATACCTGGAGGTTTTTAAACCCCTAGGGGCACCAAAAACATAGGAGGATGTATGTAATGTGATGAGAGAATGAAGAAAAGCAGATGGAAGAAAAGAGAACGATGCATGCAATGAGAGAACAAACGGGGGGACTAGTGAACTAATGACTCAAACGAATGGTGTACTCCCTGAACCGGAGGCCTATGCGGACGTAGAAGGCCTCCCTCCCTGTCTTGGGTCGCTCAACAATCCGGCAGAGCTTCGCCGTGACCTTGAAATCTTCCCCCCCTTTCAAAGCTTGCTCTTAGGATCTATTTATAGAGCCTAAGAAACTAGCCCCGAAATTAGGGTTTCCAACGAATATCAGCTCGATAGATCAAAAGAAAATCCATAGATAATATAATTATTTTCCAACCAGTCGAAACGGCACCTCATTTGGTTGAGAAACTACGGAGAAATGGTTGGAACAAGTTAAGGATAAAACCACGGATAGAGAGAGAAAAGCCCTTAGCTTTTCAGTAACCGGACCATTGCGCGGCCATGCGATAGACCGCCCAGTCCATTGAACGGCCGTTCACTAGACCGTCCAATCTGTCGGTGGAAATTAAATAAATGAGAAATATTATCCAAATATCCATCGAACTGACCGAAGTTTTCACCGTTGGACTCTCATGCATTGGGCGGTTCCCAATAGACCACTCAACTCATTGAACGGTCCGAAACCAGCCGCCCAACACCTGGTGGTAAGTCAGATAAAACCAGATAATTAGATAATTATCTGAATAACCAACGACTCTGGGATTCTGATAACTGAACGGTCACAAGAATACCGTTTCATGTATCTGGACGGCCATCTATGATCTGTGCAAAAGCTTCGTCGGTGGAAAATTCAAAAAAATCACCTTAATATCCAAAAATAGCCAAACGGTCCATTGTCAACCGCTCATTGACGGAACGGTCACGCGACAGGCCGCGCCATGGCTGGATGCTTTGAAAATTAATAAAACGTGATAAATCAAGCAAAACCAAGGCCCATTAAGACCTGAATTGAAGCAGACCAAGTCAGGGAGGGAGGTACCCATAAAATAGGCACAATAAGCTACCTGAAAATAACCCAATGAGTAATGGACAACTCGAGACATCAATAAATGAGAGTAAGAGAAATGACTCAACTTATCGACAAAAAACGGGTGTCAACAGATGCCCCTCCTTAATATCCTCTTTGCAGGGGAGCGAGCGGAGGTGAAGTGAAAGTGAAATGGAACATGGAGATGAAGCGGAAATGAAGCGGAGCGGACTGAAAAGCGGGCGTTAAGGTAAAACGACACTCATTTTGCCAACGAGCGATGGGAATCTTCCGAAAAACCCTGAACCATTCACAAGGAACGATTAGACCAAAAGCAACACCAGTCTGGAGGAACTAACGAACTAAACGGAAACACACGATCAACCTCATGGGGGACACAATCCCTCGGACCAATGAAGATACCGAAATAAGCAGAAATAAAGAAACCGACTAAAACTCTAGACGGGGACATCTTAATCAATCAAACCAAGTGAACAAACTAGAGAGAACCTTCCAACTCAGAGTGGAATTGATCCTTTTACTCAAACACTGAACGCACAACTATCCATCACTCGCGGCACATTAGCAGGCAAACCATGAGTCATGAATGCTCAAAAAAATACGTATGATGTATGCCGGGCTAAAATAAAGAAATCATTAAAATGACTGCAAAGAAAGGATAAAATATAAAATACTCGAGAATAGCATTGCTAAGTTGGGAGAATCAGAGTTAAGACACTATCCGCAACCACAGCTTGCAGGATAGAACCATCCTCCCCGGGCTTTCCCAACCTAATGGTCTATCCGGAGATTAAACACATGAACCTGGATCATCATCGTTTTTGTTGAAGGGGAACATCATATCCTGGAACACATAGATAACCAACTGGTTCTCGAGATAGTATATCATAATACCATATAGTAATGCAATAAGAGATGTAGGGATAGAAAGCCATACCTGACTTACCTGTGCAAGCGAAACGGCATTTTTTTTTATTCTCATTTTTTTTATTTTTATGAATTTTCATCATAAGACAGATATGATAAACAAACAAGTATAAACATAGCGTAGATAACATAACGATTAACTGAACGACAAACACCACGGGATAACATAACGATCGAATGAAATGGGAGACAATGCAACATAACATAACAAAGGTAAACTAGTACATATGCAATGGCATGAACAGATAATATGCATGAATGAACATGGTGTGGCAAGACAATAATGCGGTGGGACAACACACGGTTGGGACAAGAACATGACGGATAACCACACAGTTGGGACAAGAAAAGGGGTGACTAATAACATGTGCAAAACAACTAATAACACTCGGTGAGGGACAAAATAACATGTGTGGGACAACACGGTGGGACATAAACAAGTGACAAGGACACGGCGGGACAAAAGACATAAATAAATACGCCCTTCAATCAAAACCCAAGATCAGAATGAAGCAGAACCGCTAGGTTCATAATCATGAGGCAAACACCTCTCATAAAGATATGATCAATGCAAACAAAAGCTGAGAAGGACATGAGCTTTAGAACAGATCGGGAGAGTGGATCGAAGAAGAGAACAGATCAAAAGATGTAAAAATGAGACAGATATAACAAAATACGGAGCAAGGAAAGCTTCAGTACCTGCAACCTGCACACTTAGCCAATAGATTACGTATCTGTCCTCAAAATAAAATGTAAACGATTTTTCAATTTTCTTGATTTTTTTGGATTTTGGAAATATTTGTTTTTATTATTTTTTTTGAACAATATTTCATTTTTTGGAATCTCATTTTTTTTGGATTTTTGACAATATCTCATTTTTTTTAGATTTTTGACAATATCTCATTTTTGGATTTTTGACAATATTTGATTTTTTTAGATTTTGAAATAGCAATCTGCAGCACCCAAAGACAGGCTCGAACTACTGGCCAGGGATCGCCGTCCCTCCCCTCTCATTAAAGACTTCCCTTAAGCAGGGCGTGCATGTGAGGGTGGCTTACCACAACCAACTGCTTCTAAAGAACGGTGTCCCTACTAAGGCCATACCCAGGATACAACCCAGCCTAAGAGGGAGAAGTAGAAGAAAAATTGGACACAAGCTTCGTGCAGGATGGGAGATATCAAGGCTCGAATTCCTTCCAGAGCACTACCCCTCAAAGAGATAGCCTATTGCGCCGGGGCTTTGTGTCTTTGATTTTTAGACCCATATTTATCAGGGACGCATGCGACCGGGCTCATGATGTCCCGCGGGGAACTGTACTGCCACTCTTGCCATGCCTTTGATTTTTAATTTTGCATTGATTCATTTTCTCATTTTGGTAGCCCTTATTGGCCAGATATAGCATGAAATCTTACTTTTGAGGGTCAAGACTGCCCCTATTTGAGACCTCTCTCGTATTAGGGAGCGCCTAGGTTAGTCATCTTATCCATCAATCTCTTGCCCCTGCACTTGGCCGAGCAGAGAAGAGAAAAGGCTTACGTGCATACCCAAAGTATGGCCAAAGTAGCAACGGTGTGCCTTAGAGAGATAGGCTATGGCTCGCTGTGTAGTGTGTGAAAAATTCATATCCAAAGGTCATCCTCAACAATCAGGAAAAGAAACTAGACTCCTTGTACGGAGCTATCACCAGCCTAAGGATGCTACAGAAGCTAACTTTTTTTTATTTGACACAAAGTTAAGATCTAATCAAACAAAGACTCCTAAAGCCTCTCAATCACGTTAAGGAATCATGTGCAAAAATAATAAAAATAATGGAAATGAAAGCATGTTTCTTACACAAAATAAAGATACCTTTGCAAATCCATGGCGTGGAAACTGGCATCCTGAAGCGATCTCGATCATCAAGCCTTGAGGAGCGTGAGTAGCTTTGTATTCCTTGCTTGCCAGGGTAAAAGGGAGAGGATAACGAGGACTTGAAGATTCCTCTAGATGGAGGAGCGACATACACTAAACTTGGACGAAGAAGAAAAAAAGGAAGAGAGACGAGGGCTAGAACTCCCTCGTTAAGGCACAGAGGCCGTGATAACAAGGAACCAAATATAGAATGAACAGAGATTAACTGAGATCAAGGCAGACTAAAGCCTCAAAAATAGCAAGAAAAAAGGGTAAAAACCCTGAAAGGGTGAGGAAGAAAGAATAGAAAGATGAGGATAAGAGCCATTCGACATGGTCGGAGAAGGAGAGTGAAATTCATCCACCAAGGGCGAGGAAGAAGCAACATGATCACCCGACAAAGTCAGGGAAAAGAATTGGAAACCATTTGACCAAGTTGGAGAGGGAAAACGATGGCCGCCCGACAAAGTCGGGGAAGGATCAGAAAAACTACCCGACAAGGTCGGGGAACGAACACAAGGAACCCCCAACAAAGCTGGGGAAAAATGATGAGAAGTGGCATCCGGATATACCCGGGGAAGAAAACTAGAGGATGCCCTTGGATCAGAGGAAGTGGAGGTCATAGGTCGGGACCTAGAATGGTGAGGATAGGAGAAGATGGTAGAAATACGGTCAGGTGGTGGAAAGTACATCACCCAAGGATAAGAACTGAGCAAAAGAAATGATGAATGGACAGAAGAAGGAGGTGGAGTGAGCCCCCGAATACACAACTGTCGGTCCTTATACTTACGTCGCCGCCTCTTCTTGGTAGAAATCTGCTTGCAATAACTCCGCCTAGCACGGACTCGGGCCTCCGAGGCTCTTGATCTAGCATGTCTTCTCATGTAACGGGTCCACCTGGCAGATGGCCTGGCCCGACTATGAACCTGCTGCTTTATCGAGGCGGCTGCCCCTAGACATGCGGTGCTAACCATAGATGGACATTCTTGAATAAACAACTCCTCAACTGGACGAAGACCGAAAAAACATGGATTTTTGTTGCTCGGCACTAATAGCTTGAGATTAGGCATCTCCACTCGGTAATCAGGCATGAAGTATAACTCCCTCGCTAGAAGTGCAGGACAGAACTGAGGGAGGGTGATGTGCGGCGTTGATGTGGCCGACTCACCAACAAAATGAGGGAGATGAGACAGAAAACGCAGAATGCCCCTGGCCAATCTCAAAGATACGGCCAATTGCCCCTTAACTGCTGAATTCATTAAACTTTTGGCGGCCGTGTGGGTTAGCACCATCTGGGTCGAGAACCCCTCTTGGCCAGTGAACTTAACAGCGATCGAGCGAGGAGAAACAACAGCATCAACAGTGAATTTTCCGACGAGCAAAGAGATTGCCACCGACCTCGCTCGAGAATAAACTGGCACTAGCACTGAGGAACTCTTCTTGGCAATCGTCGTGGGAAGCGCAGGCTGATCATCCCCAAAACAACTAGGGACCAGAACTCAGATTGGCATGCGGCAAATGAAAACCTGAGGTTTGTAATGTACAATCGACGCCTGGCTCGGCTTTTCATCTCCCTGGGGACCAAACCCGAGGGGCACCAAAGGGAATGAACACCCGCTCCGTGGGGTGGAAATAGGTGGAGAAAGGGGTGAAGAAGGCTTGGCAGGTGTGGGCGAAGGTTTAGAAGGCGTAAGTGAGGGTAAAGTCAATGTGAGCGGTGTAGGGATAGCGGCGATGATGGGCTCTAGTGGAGGCAAAGACAGAGCTGGGGGTGTGGGAAGAGAGGAAGGCAAAGGTAGAGGCATGGGTGTAGGGGTAGCTTGCTCAGGCTCGGAGGATGACGGTGAAGGGGGCGGCATCGGTAGTGGGAATGGTTGTGAAGGCGACGGAAATAGGATCATCTTGATAGGACGTGATGACGATGATGGTGATGGCAATGGGGATAATGGAGATGGCAATAGGGGTGAGGGTGAAAGTGGTGGTGGAGTGGATGAAGTGGCAGGTGGCGGCGCTCTTCGACATATCGACACGATACGTCGAGCGGCCTTGGGAGCAAGAGTGGTGGTGGAAGTGGAGGGTGAAAGAGGGATATTTTCCTGACAAGAGGCTTGGATTGGTGAAGGAGATGGAACAGAAGAAGAGATAGACAACGGAGCGGGTGTTTCATCAACTGAAGAATCACAGCGGTGCAAGGTGGACTAACAAGCAACCTAAAATACTCAAAGAAAGGAACTAACAATACACACAAATAGGTCAGCAAAACACTAACACGATGGGCACTAGGTGTCCCACCGTGATCGCCAAAAAAGAGGGTGTTGACATGCTTTTCCATCTCTTCCCCTTTTCATTACTCTTCCAACCCCTTCTTTACTATGCTAATGTAAAGAATTAAACGATGTGTAAATAACAGGGGGAAGGATGTGGAATGTGTGTGATCTCCACCAAGGTGCCGAATGCAAGCAAGTACACCGTACCTTGGAAAGAAAGGAAAGACACTCGCCTAAAATAGCACTGCTGTAATAAGCGGTTCTTGATGAACCGCCCTTATGGTGCGCGGTCGCTCAACAGACCGCCCAGCAGTGCTGGGACGAACGCGGGACGAAGAACAGCTAGACAACAGAACGGTTCGGTATCCGCCGCTGAACTGATCTGGATGGTCGATGGACGGCCGCCCTATCCCTCGAACGGACAGATGAAGACCGCTCCATACCACCAACTTCCAAAACGTGGGATCTCGACCTCCACCCTTCCCGACCGGCCAGGAGGAGTGGGCCTCGTGTTAGGATGCTGCTGACCTGCAAAACAAAGTGTAGACCACAAAAAGAGACCCAATATTAGAATTAAAATGCGTAGTAAATGCCGAAAGAGAAAGAAACGAACATAACCAAATGAAGAGGGGGATACCTGGAGGTTTTTAAACCCCTAGGGGCACCAAAAACATAGGAGGATGTATGTAATGTGATGAGAGAATGAAGAAAAGCAGATGGAAGAAAAGAGAACGATGCATGCAATGAGAGAACAAACGGGGGGACTAGTGAACTAATGACTCAAACGAATGGTGTACTCCCTGAACCGGAGGCCTATGCGGACGTAGAAGGCCTCCCTCCCTGTCTTGGGTCGCTCAACAATCCGGCAGAGCTTCGCCGTGACCTTGAAATCTTCCCCCCCTTTCAAAGCTTGCTCTTAGGATCTATTTATAGAGCCTAAGAAACTAGCCCCGAAATTAGGGTTTCCAACGAATATCAGCTCGATAGATCAAAAGAAAATCCGTAGATAATATAATTATCTTCCAACCAGTCGAAACGGCACCTCATTTGGTTGAGAAACTACGGAGAAATGGTTGGAACAAGTTAAGGATAAAACCACGGATAGAGAGAGAAAAGCCCTTAGCTTTTCAGCAATCGGACCATTGCGCGGCCATGCGATAGACCGCCCAGTCCATTGAACGGCCGTTCACCAGACCGTCCAATCTGTTGGTGGAAATTAAATAAATGAGAAATATTATCCAAATATCCAACGAACTGATCGAAGTTTTCACCATTGGACTCTCATGCATTGTGCGGTTCCCAATAGACCACTCAACTCATTGAACGGTCCGAAACCAACCGCCCAACACCTGGTGGTAAATCAGATAAAACTAGATAATTAGATAATTATCTGAATAACCAACGACTCTGGGATTCTGAGAACTAAACGGTCACAAGAATACTGTTCCATGTATCTGGATGGCCATCTATGATCCGTGCAAAAGCTTCGTTAGTGGAAAATTCAAGAAAATCACCTTAATATCCAAAAATAGCCAAACGGTCCATTGTCAACCGCTCATTGATGGAACGGTCACGCGACAAGCCGCGCCATGGCTGGATGCTTTGAAAATTAATAAAACGTGATAAATCAAGTAAAACCAAGGCCCATTAAGCCCTGAATTGAAGCAGACCAAGTCAGGGAGGGAGGTACCCATAAAATAGGCACAATAAGCTGCCTGAAAATAGCCCAATGAGTAATGGACAACTCAAGGCATCAATAAATGAGAGTAAGAGAAATGACTCAACTTATCGACAAAAAACGGGTGTTAACAGATGCCCCTCCTTAATATCCTCTTTGCAGGGGAGCGAGCGGAGGTGAAGCGAAAGTGAAATGGAACATGGAGATGAAGCGGAAACGAAGCGGAGCGGACTGAAAAGTGGGCGTTAAGGTAAAACGACACCCATTTTGCCAACAAGCGACGGGAATCTTCTGAAAATCCCTGAACCATTCACAAGGAACGATTAGACCAAAAGCGACACCAGTCTGGAGGAACTAACGAACTAAACGGAAACACACGATCAACCTCTTGGGGGACACAATCCCTCAGACCAATGAGGAGACCGAAATAAGCCGAAATAAAGAAACAGACTAAAACTCCATACGGGGACCTCTTAATCAATCAAACCAAGTGAACAAACTAGAGAGAACCTTCCAACTCATAGTGGAATTGATCCTTTTACTCAAACACTGAACGCACAGCTATCCATCACTAGTGGGACATTAGCAGGCAAACCATGGGTCATGAATGCTCAAAAAAATGCGTATGATGCATGCTGGGCTAAAATAAAGAAATCATTAAAATGAATGCAAAGAAAGGATAAAATATAAAATACTCGAGAATAGTATTGCTAAGTTGGGAGAATCAGAGTCAAGACACTATCCGCAACCACAGCGTGCAGGATACAACCATCCTCCCCGGGCTTTCCCAACCTAACGGTCTATCCGGAGATTAAACACGTGAACCTGGATCATCATCGTTTTTGTTAAAGGGGAACATCGGATCCTGTAACACATAGATAACCAACTGCTTCTCGAGATAATATAGCATAATACCATATAGTAATGCAATAAGAGATGTAGGGATAGAAAGCCATACCTGACTTACCTGTGCAGGCGAAACGGCATTTTTTTTGGATTCTCATTTTCTGATTTTTATGGATTTTCGTCATAAGACAGATATGATAAACAAGTAAGTATAAACATAGCGTAGATAACATAACGATTAACTGAACGACAAACACCACGGGATAACATAACGATCGAATGAAATGGGAGACAATGCAACATAACATAACAAAGGCAAACGAGTACAGATGCAATGGCATGAACAGACAATATGCATGCATGAACATGGTGTGACAAGACAACAACGCGGTGGGACAACACACGGTTGGGACAAGAATATGACGGATAACCACACGGTTGGGACAAGGAAAGGGGTGACTAACAACATGTGCAAGACAACTAACAACACTCGGTGAGGGACAAAACAACATGTGTGGGACAACACGGTGGGACATAAATACGTGATAAGGACACGGCGGGACAAAAGATATAAACAAATACGCCCTTCAATCAAAACCCAAGATCAGAATGAAGCAGAACCGCCAGGTTCATAATCGTGAGGCAAACCCCTCTCATAAAGATATGATCAATGCAAACAAAAGCTGAGAAGGACATGAGCTTTAGAACAGATCGAGAGAGTGGATCGAAGAAGAGAACAGATCAGAAGATGTAAATAGGAGACATATAGAACAAAATACGGAGCAAGGAAAGCTTGAGTACCTGCAACCTGCACACTTAGCAAATAGATTACGTATATGTCCTCAAAATAAAATGTAAAAGATAAACATCTTTAGATTTTTCAATTTTCTTGATTTTTTTGGATTTTGGAAATATTTGTTTTTATTATTTTTTTTGAACAATATTTCATTTTTTGGAATCTCATTTTTTTTGGATTTTTGACAATCTCTTTTTTTTTGATTTTTGACAATATCTCATTTTTGGATTTTTGACAATATTTGATTTTTTTAGATTTTGAAATAGCAATCCGCAGCACCCAAAGACATGCTCGAACTACTGGCCAGGGATCGCCGTCCCTGCCCTCTCATTAAAGACTTCCCTTGAGCAGGGCGTGCATGTGAGGGTGGCTTACCACAACCAACCGCTTCTAAAGAACGGTGCCCCTACTAAGGTCATACCCAGGATACAACACAGCCTAAGAGGGAGAAGCAGAAGAAAAATTGGAGACAAGCTTCGTGCAGGATGGGAGATATCAAGGCTCGAATTCCTTCCAGGGCACTACCCCTCAAAGAGATAGTCTGTTGCGCCGGGGCTTTGTGTCTTTGATTTTTAGACCCATATTTATCAGTCACGCATGCTACCGGACTCATGACGTACCGTGGGGAACTATACTGCCACTCTTGCCATGCCTTTGATTTTTAATTTTACATTGATTCATTTTCTCATTTTGGTAGCCCTTATTGGCTAGATATAGTATGAAATCTTACTTTTGAGGGTCAAGACTGCCCCTATTTGAGACCTCTCTCGTATTAGGGAGCGCCTAGGTTAGTCATCTTATGCATCAATCTCTTGCCCCTGCACTTGGCCGAGCAGAGAAGAGAAAAGGCCTTCGTGCATACCCAAAGTATGGCCAAAGCAGCAACGGTGTGCCTTAGAGAGATAGGCTATGGCTCACCATGTAGTGTGTGAAAAATCCATACCCAAAGGTCATCCTCAACTATCAGGGAAAGAAACTAGACTCCCAGCGCGGAGCTATCACCAGCCTAAGGATGCTGCAGAAGCTAACTTTTTTTATTTGACACAAAGTTAAGATCTAATCAAACAAAGACTCCTAAATCCTCTCAATCACGTTAAGGAATCATGTGCAAAAATAATAATAATAATGGAAATGAAAGCACATTTCTTGCACAAAATAAAGATACCTTTGCAAATCCATGGCATGGAAACCGGCATCCTGAAGCGATCTCGATCATCGAGCCTTGAGGAGTGCGAGTAGCTTTGTATTCCTTGCTTGCCAGGGTAAAAGGGAGAGGATAACGATGACTTGAAGATTCCTCTAGATGGAGGAGCGACATACACTAAACTTGGACGAAGAAGAAAAAAAGGAAGAGAGACGAGGGCTAGAACTCCCTCATTAAGGCACAGAGGCCCTGATAACAAGGAACCAAATATAGAATGAACAGAGAGTAACTGAGATCAAGGCGGACTAAAGCCTCGAAAACAGCAAGAAAAAGGGTAAAAACCCTGAAAGGGTGAGGAAGAAAGAATAGAAAGATGAGGATAAGAGCCATTCGATATACCCGGATATACCCGGGGAAGAAAACTAGAGGATGCCCTTGGATCAGAGGAAGTGGAGGTCATAGGTCGGGACCTAGAATGGTGAGGATAGGAGAAGATGGTAGAAATAAGGTCAGGTGGTGGAAAGCACATCACCCAAGGATAAGAACTGAGCAAAAGAAATGATGAATGGACAGAAGAAGGAGGTGGAGTGAGCCCCCGAATACACAACTGTCGGTCCTTATACTTACGTCGCCGCCTCTTCTTGGCAGAAATCTGCTTGCAATAACTCTGCCTAGCACGGACTCGGGCCTCCGAGGCTCTTGATCTAGCATGTCTTCTCATGTAACGGGTCCACCTGGCAGATGGCCTGGCCCGACTATGAACCTGCTGCTTTATCGAGGCGGCTGCCCCTAGACATGCGGTGCTAACCGTAGATGGACATTCTTGAATAAACAACTCCTCAACTGGACGAAGACTGAAAAAACATGGAGTTTTGTTGCTCGGCACCAATAGCTTGAGATTAGGCATCTCCACTCGGTAATCAGGCATGAAGTATAACTCCCTTGCTAGAAGTGCAGGACAGAACTGAGGGAGGGTGATGCGCGGCATTGATGTGGCCGACTCACCAACAAACTGAGGGAGATGAGACAGAAAACGCAGAATGCCCCTGGCCAATCTCAAAGATACGGCCAATTGCCCCTTAACTGCTGAATTCATTAAACTTTTGGCGGCCGTGTGGGTTAGCACCATCTGGGTCGAGAACCCCTCTTGGCCAGTGAACTTAACAGCGATCGAGCGAGGAGAAACAACATCATTAACAGTGAATTTTCCGACGAGCAAAGAGATTGCCACCAACCTCGCTCGAGAATAAACTGGCACTAGCACTGAGGAACTCTTCTTGGCAATCGTCGTGGGAAGCGCAGGCTGATCATCCCCAAAACAAGCAGGGACCAGAACTCGGATTGGCATGCGGCAAATGAAAACCTGAGGTTTGTAATGTACAATCAACGCCTGGCTCGGCTTTTCATCTCCCTGGGGACCAAACCCGAGGGGCACCAAAGGGAATGAACACCCGCTCTGTGGGGTGGAAATAGGTGGAGAAAGGGGTGAAGAAGGCTTGGCAGGTGTGGGCGAAGGTTTAGAAGGCGTAAGTGAGGGTAGAGTTAATGTAAGCGGTGTAGGGATAGCGGTGATGATGGGCTCTAGTGGATGCAAAGACCGAGGTGGGGGTGTGGGAAGAGAGGAAGGCAAAGGTAGAGGCATGGGTGTAGGGGTAGCTTGCTCAGGCTCGGAGGATGACGGTGAAGGGGGCGGCATCGGTAGCGGGAATGGTTGTGAAGGCGACGGAAATGGGATCATCTTGATAGGAGGTGATGACGGTGATGGTGATGGCAATGGGGATAATGGAGATGGCAATAGGGGTGAGGGTGAAAGTGGTGGTGGAGTGGATGAAGTGGCAGGTGGTGGCGCTCTTCGACATATCGACACGATACGTCGAGCGGCCTTGGGAGCAAGAGTGGTGGTGGAAGTGGAGGGTGAAAGAGGGGTATTTGCCTGAGCAGAGGCTTGGATTGGTGAAGGAGATGGAACAGGAGAAGAGATAGACAACGGAGCGGGTGTTTCATCAACTGAAGAATCACAGCGGTGCCCCTGGTCCTGATACAAAGACGGCTGCCTGGGTGGCACTTGCTGCTGCTGTTGCTGTTTGCGAAGATCCAAAATAACCTGATGCATGACAGTCCAATCAATCATCCTCTTGTCTTCCAAGCTGTAAACAAGTTCCCGGAACTCGGGGCAACCTTCAATCAAATGCCCATGTTGATGATGAAACTCATAGAACTGGAATAAATTTTCGACCACGGGTTGGCGAGGCATAACCGGAGGGAGTAGCAACGCATGGGTGGCCATCAAAGCCCTGAAAATATCTGTGAAAGATTCTGGCAACGAAAGGTGGAGAGCCTGCTTTGGAGAAGGCGGATGTCGAGGGGTATGAGAAGGTAGTCGGGATGGTAGTAGATGTTGCGTAGGCAAGGGGAATTGCATAGGTGAAGGCGGAGGGCTAGAATGATGTGGAGGCGTGGATGGAGTGGGAATATAATAGACGGCATCCACCCGCTCGGGGTGTGACGTTTCCTTGATCGGAAGTGGAGAGGTGTGGGGAAGTAAAACAGCGAAGGGCTGGCTTGTGAAGGGAGATGTAGTGGAGCGACATGGGGAGGTATATTGGTAAGTGGGAGCGGAAGGCCGACTCGTGGAGGGATATGTAGTGGAGTGCTGACTCATGGGGGATGGCGGAGGGAAAATGTATGTGGAAGGCGAATGTGAAGGAGACTCATGGTCAAGGGAAACTAGGAGCTGTTGGCTAATGAAGCGGGCTCAGCTGTAGAGTTGTTGCCACGAAGTGATATCGTTCAGGGCTAAGATGCATATGAGCTCGGGCGTGGCATTAGAAATAACCATCTTGATTTGTTCACCCTCTGGGATATGCCCCAGGACTTGCGCGGCCAGCTGACGCCAACGATCGGCGAAGCTTAAGAATTCCTCGTCGGACTTCATCTTCTCATGGGCCAGATCTACCATGGAGTACTTGGGCCCCACCTGGTCTTGAAATTGCTGAATAAATTTATCTTGGACGGCTCAAAAATTCACCACTTGCTCTTGTGGCAATGAAAAGAACCAATCCCGAGCCGGACATTCTAACGACAGACCAAACAGATAAGCCATTAAACGTTTGTCGTGTTGGAATTTGGCCAACTCATAAAGGAACTCCTTCAAATGCACGTAGGGGTCACCGACTCCACCATAGCGACGATAAGCCAGAATTTGTGAATGTGGTGGAAGTTGAAGACCTTGAAAGGCAGACGGGACATCCAACGAAGTTTGGGGATTAATTCGGCGCTGCAATTCATCAAGCTGGCGTTGGGCTTGAGCGATCATCTCCTCGGTGGGAAGAGTCTGAGAAGAATGTGGGCCAGCCTGAGCAAGAGAGTGAAAGTTTAGACCAGGGTGATGATGGGCCGAATAAAGGGACCTAGCCTGAGAAGAAGGAAAACCCATTCCAGGAGTAGAAGGATATATGGGCCTGGAAGGATCATGTATGTGGGGATGAGAATTGATTGGGCCAGCAACAACACGGGTGGGATAGGAACGCCCGTTAAAGGGAGTAGGCACGTTGAAAGAAGAAGGCCCGTGAAAAGAATAAGGCCCATTAGATGAATGAGGTGATGGGCCCGCGTGGGAAGAGGAATCCACGCGGGGGTAAGAGGACAGGGAAGATGAGGAATACTGGATAGAAGAGAAGTGCTCCATGGGAGAAATGGAGACTTTATATAGTGAATTTCAAAGAAATACAAGGGTAGAAATGAACCTAGGACAAATGCAACTAAATGGAGGGACGCAGAGATGAACTAGTCTATGGGCCTAATTAACAAAATGATATGGAGGCAACGCACAAGGGAGGGAAGAAATGAGAGAAGAATCAACCAACTAAACACCCAAGCTATGAATGATGCACGAAAATTTTATAAGTTCCTCTTTAGGACCTTAGTGGGTTAATTAATATATGAATTCACTCAACCACAAGATACCTAACCAGGGTAAGAATGGGAAACTGGGTGACTCTAAGGGACTCTCCCTCTTACGGATGCAAAACCCTAGACTGAGGGATGGTATGGTACAACCTGCCCAGTGTCCGTGTGAGAATCCAGGGCTCACGGGGGCTTATAGAGGCCCTCAGTAAGGTCACCTAGTCGGCTCCAAGGAATATGGAGACGAGAGGAAACCCCACCTCGGTAGGAATGCAACTACTGTGAAGAGTATGTATGATCCTATGCGCACTGGAGTGCATGCAAAGTTCTAGCCTATGTCTAGCAAACAATGATCAAGCAAATATGGGAAAATGAAATGAACGCAATAAGGGAACAGTATAATAATAACAGGGGGAGATCAAACAGCACCAAATGGGTATGTGATGATATAAATCAATGATCAGAATGTAGCATCGGGTGCACTGTAGGAGTAAAAGGACGGTCTGATGGAGACCGCCCAGTGTTTCACACGATCTAGACTAGACCGTTCAGGGAGAAAAGAAACGGTCTGGGGTGGACCGTGCAGGAGCAGGGAGTAACACTGAAAATAATGAAAAGACACGAAATGCTGAAATGACTAGAGAGTGAGACTCTAAAGCGTACCTGGATGGGGCGGCCCTTCGACAGACCACTCAAAGTCTGGGACGGACCTGAAACAATCGCCGTACAGCAACAGAAGTCACAGATGTTAAAACGGCAACATACTTGGGCCAGCAATGGTGAACGGTCAGTATCAGACCGCAGGAGGTTGTGAACGGTCAGAGAGGGACCACTGGATGGCTGGCCCGATAGCAACTTTGTGACGATTACGGGGCGGCCAATATCCAGCCGTTCAAAACTGAGAGTGGCTAACAGAAGACCGCGTAAACGCCAGAGAACAGGAATGCAAGGTGGACCAACAAGCAACCGAAAATACTCAAAGAAAGGAACTAACAAGACACACAAACAGGTCAACAAAACACTAACATGATGGGCACTAGGTGTCCCACCGTGATCGCCAAAAAAGAGGGTGTTGACATGTTTTTCCTTCTCTTCCCCTTTTGATTACTCTTCCAACCCCTTCTTTACTATGCTAATGTAAAGAATTAAACGATGTGTAAATAACATGGGGAAGGATGTGGAATGTGTATGATCGCCACCAATGTGCCGAATGTAAGCAAGTACACCGTACCATGGAAAGAAAGGGGAGACACTCGCCTAGAATACCACTACAGCAATAAGCGGTTCTTGATGAACCGCCCTTATGGTGCGCGGTCGCTCGACAGACCGCCCAGCAGCGCTGGGACGAACGCGGGACGAAGAACAGTCGGACGACAGAATGGTTCAGTATCCATCGCTGAACAGATCTGGATGGTCAATGGACAGCCGCCCTATCCCTCGAATGGACAGATGAAGATTGCTCCGTACCACCAACTAAAACGTGGGATCTTGACCTCCACCCTTCCCGGCCGGCCAGGAGGAGTGGGCCTCGTGTTAGGACGCTGTTGACCTGCAAAACAAAGTGTAGACCACTAAAAGAGACCCAATATTAGAATTAAAATGCGTAGTAAATGCCGAAAGAGAAAGAAACGAACATAACCAAATGAAGCGGGGGATACCTGGAGGTTTTTAAACCCCTAGGGGCACCAAAAACATAGGAGGATGTATGTAATGTGATGAGAGAATGAAGAAAAGCAGATGGAAGAAAAGAGAACGATGCATGCAATGAGAGAACAAATGGGGGGACTAGTGAACTAATGACTCAAATGAATGGTGTACTCCCTGAACCGGAGGCCTATGCGGACGTAGAAGGCCTCCCTCCCTGTCTTGGGTCGCTCAACAATCCGACAGAGCTTCGCCGTGACCTTGAAATCTTCCCCCCCTTTCAATGCTTGCCCTTAGGATCTATTTATAGAGCCTAAGGCCCCGAAATTAGGGTTTCCAATGAATATCAGCTCGATATATCAAAAGAAAATCCGTAGATAATATAATTATCTTCCTACTTGTTGAAACGGCACCTCATTTGGTTGAGAAACCACGGAGAAATGGTTGGAACAAGTTAAGGATAAAACCACGAATAGAGAGAGAAAAGCCCTTAGCTTTTCAGCAATTGGACCATTGCGCGGCCATGCGATAGACCGCCCAGTCCATTGAACGGCCGTTCACCAGACCGTCCAATCTGTCGGTGGAAATTAAATAAATGAGAAATATTATCCAAATATCCATCGAACTGACCGAAGTTTTCGCCGTTGGACTCTCATGCATTGGGGGGTTCCCATTAGACCACTCAACTCATTGAACGGTCCGAAACCAGCCGCCTAACACCTGGTGGTAAATCAGATAAAACCAGATAATTAGATAATTATCCGAATAACCAACGACTCTGGGATTCGGAGAACTGAACGGTCCCAAGAATATTGTTCCATGTATCTGGACGGCCATCTATGATCCATGCAAAAGCTTCGTCGGTGGAAAATTCAGAAAAATCATCTTAATATCCAAAAATAGCCGAACGGTCCATTGTCAACCGCTCATTGACGGAACGGTCACGCGACAGGCCGCGCCATGGCTGGATGCTTTGAAAATTAATAAAACGTGATAAATCAAGCAAAACCAAGGCCCATTAAGTCCTGAATTGAAGCAGACCAAGTCAGGGAGGGAGGTACCCATAAAATAGGCCCAATAAGCTGCCTGAAAATAGCCCAATGAGTAATGGACAACTCGAGGCATCAATAAATGAGAGTAAGAGAAATGACTCAACTTATCGGCAAAAAACGCAGCACGTGGTCCCCCATCAGAGGCTGGTCGGCTCCGTTCTCCAAGTCTTGGAGTTGCTGCCCACGGATCTGTTGCTTCTGTTTTGCAGCGCACGATCCGGCGAGATCTGCTGCTGCGATCACTCCCGACGTCAGATCGACGCGCAAGAGATATCGTTGGAAATCTCTTTCGAAGTAGTTTGACCCTCAGTGACTCCAGACACCTCGTTGGGATCGTTCTTCTGATGGGAGAATTTAGAACCGGACTGATCTCAGTTTCAGATCTGGCCGGGTAGAACTAAAGTTTCCTGCGAGTTAGCATTGACCGCGGGGTAGACCTCTGATTCAGACTTCGAGCTCTTCATGAAAGTTGTAGAGGGGTGAGAGAGGAAAACGGAAATAATTCTTATGACCGATTTGGTGGAGGTTTGGATGGGGAAAGATATTTTATACTGGTGTGTGGTCGGATCTGGACAGAGGCAGACAGAATTGAGTGGGATCTGAAAGTGATTTTTAAAAAATAGGTGAAGGCTTTTAAAAATTCCATGAAAATTCGTGGGTGGAGGGGGTGTTAGAAAGAACCTACAGTAAAATTGGGGGCTCAAGAAAAACTCAAGAAAAGGTCCGAAGAGGGGAAACTCAGAGCTACTGTGAATCTGGACTGAAAGCTGGCAGATCTGGGTGGAAAGGAAGAACGAAAATGGAAAATTGCTAAATGGAAGCTATAAGCCCAACCAAATTTTCTGGGACATTGTGAAGACCCTTGGAACTCACCCTGAAAGTTTGGGCTCCAGATGAACTCGTGGCGGAGAGTTAAAAATCAGAGAATGGCCTGCTTTCACCCGATTAGCAGAATACCGATGGAGGTGGTGGCGGTGCAACGGCGGCTCGATGGCGGCGGCGGCGGCAACGACGAACTCCACACCAGATAGATGAGGCTTCCCACCTCAGAACACAGCCTTCCAGCTGCAAGAAGAAGAGAGGAGAGAGAGAGAGAGAGGGGCGGCCCTTACTCCTTTGGAGGAAATTTAAGATTTTCTTTGCATTAATTCCCTTCAAAATGAAAATACAAGCAATATATATGAAATACAAAAAGACATCAACTATCCCTAGATCTAAGGTTGGGGAGGGGTAAAAGAGGGAGTCCACATTTTATTCCCCCATGTGATTTGGAATCAAATAAAATAAAAACTCAAACCTATTAAACTATAATAGATAGGGGCGCCCCCTTGACTTTGAAGGTTCCACTTTGGACTTTGAATACCCATTGTCCCCCCCTTGGTCCAACTCTTCTAGAAGCCCACAATGGAAGGTTGACTGACCCCACATGGGCCCTAGAGGTGAGGTGGATCAATGGGAGAAGGGGTAGGGGACCCGCGAGACCCGGGTGCTCCCAAATTATAAATAAACCTCTGTTACAATCCGAGTTACAAACCGAATAAAATACACATTACACACAAACAAGTCCCAATAAATACTATAAATACCGAGACTCAAGGGGGAGTCTCCAGGCTGTCTCCGAGCCAGATAGAAGCCGCTGTAGCCCGAGTGGTGCTCTGCGTACGGTACCGACGGCTCACCGGTTCGTGCTTCTCGATCGCTCTGGTGTCCGCACCATTTTAACTTTACGTAGCAGAATAAAATAAACTACTAACATGAAATAAAGCGAAAGTAAATTTTTGCTCTACACAAGCAAGTTCACTCGAAATCTCCGATCTCACACGAAAAGCCTTTGCAAAGATCGATTAAACATCCACGAAACACAGATAGCAAAGGTAGCGATGTGTAATGATGCAGTGAATAAAAATCACTAAAAAGACCTGTGAACGGAGATAGGAGAAATGGACAAACACATAGGCAAACCACAAGGAACACGGAGATTTTTAGGTGGTTTGGCCGGACCTACTAGTCCGCCTACGTCCACCCCCCACTGAAACTCGGTGAGGCTTCTCTAACACGCTACAAACTGTAGCAGCCACGGGGACGAAGCCCAGCACCACACACCCGTTGCTTCTGCAGCAAACCACACACATGCAAATAATCACACACCGGCGATCAAACCACACACACACTCCTAAACAACCGTAGCACAAAATACTCTCAACCGTACACAGACAGTTCGACACACTCACTGATTCGAAGTTCAAAAAATGTGAAAAATACTCAATACATGCTCATGACAGAATAGAAAACATTGAAGCATATGAAGAAGGGTAGAAGAAATGTATCCATGATATAAGAATGGGCCAAAGATGATCCCATTGAAGCTTCCAAGGCGAGGGAGGGTCGAAGTCCAGCGGTATCAAGCTCCACGAACTCGTTTCTGCAGATTTAGCTTCTTTGCCACATGAAAGCTTGATGGAATGGATGAAGCTTTGAGTTCCTTCGACCAAGAGCGTCCCTGCAAGATAAAAACATGGGGAGGCTCTCAAAAATGCTCTCCCTCTTTACCCAGCGGCCACACCTCTTCCTTTTCTTTGCAGATCTGAAAATCGCAGCACTTATATATTAGCAAGATAGGGTATATGAAATGCCATATAAACCCTTACAAAAACCTTGCAAAACCCCTCTTAGACATGTATCATATAACTAGGGGCAAAGGGGTCACAAATGGGTGCAAATAGATTAGATTCATTAGGTTTCGAAACCCATTTCGCAAATCCGATCCGGACGTAGCAAACAAAGTGTCGACTCTGGGAGTCGGCACTTTTTGCTACATGTTCTGTGTGCAACACAAAACAACACCCAGGACAATAAGTGTCGACTCACAGAGTCGACACTTTCTATCTGGTTAGAAGAAACCACGCACAACAGAGCATAGATAAATAAGTGTCGACACTTGCATGTCCAAGCCAAAACCCCCCAAAGCAACACAAGTAAGGCAGAAGTGTCGACTCCCAGAGTCGACACTTTTGCTGACATGAATGA
The DNA here is from genome assembly GCA_022559845.1 of Amorphophallus konjac. NCBI lineage: Eukaryota > Viridiplantae > Streptophyta > Magnoliopsida > Alismatales > Araceae > Amorphophallus > Amorphophallus konjac. The sequence continues at coordinate 303,207,669 of CM040120.1, forward strand.
AAATGCATTAAACTCAAATGAAACCCTAATTTACCTCATTCAAACATCAAGTACAAGTAACCATGCATTGAAACAAAGTATTGGCTTACTTTAAACCACATTCCATCAAGATTCTCATGAAGACATTAACCCATTTGAAACCTCAAGACTTTCATGAAAATCACGATGAAAAACCAGTTTCCTTTACTGAATATCAAGATTGACTTACCTTGCAATAGAACCATATGAGTAGACATCATGTTACTGTTTCTTACCAAGAATGATGTGCACATCTTCAGCAAGCATGATCCAAATGAAAACCTCCTAATGAATATACATGAAGCACTTTCAAATCACCCAATCCTCAACTAAGAATGAAGTCATTGAGACATGCATTTTGCTATATATGAAACTCATTCAAATCAACCAACCAAACACCCATGCTCAATCAGAGAGACAGTTCAAAACACTTTTATGAAGATTGAAATATTCAATCCAATGCATACGAATTAATGTGCATGAAAGCCCATTCACCAAAAGAACACTGACTTTTTCAGGATAAAGTCACTTAGACTAAAAACCCATATGGATATGCATGAAATACTTTAGTATGCTCAAATATCATGAGTAAGCATTAAAATCTTATGGCTTTGAATTTAAACACATGAGTGAGCATCATGAAGCCAATTTAGAAAAGTTGATGTAGAAACCGTAGCCAAGCATGAAGCTTAGAAAACCAGTGCAGAAAATGCATAAAGCACACACATATCAACAAAAGTGCCAACTCCACTGAATAATAAGCATGTGACCCTATTTCATCATGATTCACATATATTAAATATGTCAACATTCAAGCTCATAACTCCTTGGCCAAAAACCATATTTTCAGTCGACCTAAGTGCAGAACTCCCAATAAAGGATTTTGTAAATCTTAAGCCTTACCAATCTTTGAACATGAATGGAATTTTCAACCTATTTTGAATCAAAGACACCAAAATACGCAACATTTGTGTCCCACAAGTTGTCCACCATAGATTAGTTCCTACAATGCAAGATTATCAAAATATGAGCTCCTTACGCATCAATGGACAATTTCCACAAACACATGCACACATGATTTGTTATCTTTAAAACTTAAACTCTAAAATCAACTCGGGGATCCAACAATCTCCCCCTTTTTGATGATGACAAAATAAGCTATGTGATAGGTCCAGAGGGGGGTGAATGGACTTTTACCCGTTAAAAATTAAGGATTAAAAATAAGTTTAGATCTCAAACAGGAGTTTCCGAATTAGAGCACAATGGTCAAACACTAACCGCAGAACGAACTGCTTGGAGGATAGGGAAGGATCGACCTAAACAAGCATCTACCGAATATCCAAGCCCAGAAGAGAAAAACAAGCACACGGCACGGAGATTTTTAGGTGGTTCGGTCCTCCAGACCTACATCCACCCCACACTCAAACTGAGTGTGGCTTCACTAACAGCTGGGCAACACAGCTTGCCAACAAACGCTGATACACAGCTTACCCAGGGGAACAACCTCCCCTCTTCCTCCTACTCGGAGGGAACCACTAGCAACCCACGGTCACTAGAAACCAGAGACTCACGTCTCTCTTCCTCTATACCAAGAGGGAACCCCACTGGTAGCAGTCCCACTACCAGTGAACCAGCCAGTAGCAACCTACTGCCGGCAACCCACCAGAGGCCTAGCCTCTCTTCCTCCAGACCAGGAGGGAACCCACCAGTGACTCCCCGTCACTAGCAAACCAAAGGTCTAAGACCTCTCTTCCTCCAACCGGAGGGACCCCTTGACTTGCAAGCCACAAACCAAGGACCGGAGGACAAGCCTCCCTTCCTCTAAACCAGAGGGAACCCTCAAGTGACAACCTGCCACTTGCAACCTGGAGATCAGATCTCCCTTCTCCTGTACCACTAGGAGAAACCCGATCCCCAACAGGGCAATCGGAAGAACAAGACTAAACAAGGTAGCAAAAGGAAAAATAAGAAAACATGAAAATGACAGCGACAGAAGCTGGAAATAAAACGCAAGATATATAGCTCTCAATGAGCATAGTCGTTCTGGATTTGATCCACGAACAGACTGATCAGATCCTCAGTAAAGCTCTATCTCCTCTTCTTTTCTTCTTCTTCTTTCTCCTTCAGTTTCTCTTTTTCGATCATCCTCCATCTGAAGACGAAGGTTTCTATTTATATCAGCAGCAGTAGCAGATCTGGTTCAGAATGCGTGTGCCTCCCACGCTTGATCCAGAACCTTCTTGCCACGTGTCCTTATCGGATTGGTTCCTCTAGCATTGGATCACGTGCTGCCCAGACACTGAGGAGTAATCTTCCTCGGATCCCTGCAAGCAGATTAATTACATTAATGCTCAGGGTTCGCTATATGTAGCTGAGATAAGTTGGTTGGCCATAAGAACAAAGAACTGCACGAGATATATGATAACAAAACGAGGTGCACTATACTGTGACTGACACGAGGTACGTTAGATGAGTTTAGCACGAGATAACACGAGAACGACACGAAGTACACGAGAACACAGCTAACACAACAACGAAGACGACACGAAGTCAGATGAAGACAGCATGAGGTGAGAAGAAGATAACACAGAGTGAAGCAATAGAAAGACACGCGATCAGAAGAGACCAGGATGAAAATAGAAGGAAGCAACACGGAGATACAAATACAAAAGAAACACGAAGACACGAATACAAAGATAACACGAAGACACGAATACAAAAGACAACACGAAGACACGTAGTGAAACAACACTTGAAAACACAAGAAAAATAACTCGAGCACACAATAGCTCGAATGAACGACTCGAAAACGAGACGACACGAGTTGAAAACAACACGAAGATGAAAACAAAAACCGACACAAGGTGAGGTCACAAAGCGACAAAGACACGAGGTCTAGGAAACAATACACGAAGACATGATATAGACACGTCTTCAACAACACGTGATGAAACGGTGGAAGCAGAAGAACAACTCGAGGAACTACAGTAATTGACACGAAGACACAAGAGCAAACATAGAGGACTGACTCGAGATGAGCAACTAAGTGCTAACGACACGAGGTTCATACAGAAGCAACTCGAAGTTCATCAGAACAATTCGAGCTGCTTCATAAGAATCAGCACGAAGTCAATCAGCACACAACTTAACACAACACGAGGTGTTATACACAAACATGACGAAGTTCCAACCAACACGAAGATAGTCCCTGAAAATACCTGAAGTGAAATGAAGGTTTATTCTTCACAGAAAAATATTCTTTTTTCACTTTCACAGAAAAATATTTTTGTTAATTTTTCACAGAGAAATATTTTTGAACACCACTAAGACTTATAGTGTTGTCATCATCAAAACATGTAAAGATTCAACAAGACTCAACAATCTCCCCCTTTTTGATGGATGGCAACACTATGAGTCTTGAGTCTTTGCAGAAAAAAAGAATTTCAGCCTTTCCAAGGCTAAACAAACATTAGCACCATTATTAAGCATTTCTAAAGTGTCAAATAACCATTCTCAATGAATAACAAACATTCTCAACGAGCTAGCAAAGCCCTGATTTCTCCCCCTTTGTCATCATCAAAAAGAAGGAAACAATAAGGATGCAACAATGCAAATGATATGAAATTTAATTAATAAGTCCAAGAGTGTGAGAGAGAAAGCCTCAAAATGGGCAACAAGATACAGAGCATTGTCTCTTCAAGAAAAATGTCTGGCATGTCTGCTAGAAGGGCCACACGGCCTGCCATGTGGTGGTCTCCCCCTTGGAGAAGCAGAGGTGTATTCTTGAGGTGGAGTTCTGCTAGAAGAAGCTTGACCAGGTGCTGAACCCAAGATAGACTGAAATTCCTTTAGGTCATTTGACAGTTCAGCTAGGCAATACACCACAGCGCTTGTGACATGTGCCACTTCAGAAATGATGTCGTCTTGGCGAATATTAACAGTTTCATATCTGTCAGTCAGAATTGTCATTTCTGTTAAGAAGGCGACCAATTTATCATAGATCTGCTGAATACCTGGACCTTGGGCGCTGGATGACTTCTTCAAAACTTCTAAAGATGTTCTGATCTCAAAGCAGTGATCTATAATGTTGGTAGATAGTTTGAAGGGGGAAATTTGAACATCTTGTAACTCACGCAGTGCTTTTGCTATCTTTGAACAAACCTCCTGCAAACCTTGCATCAAGGATCTGTTGGCATCATCTGAAGCCTTTTTGTTGAGTAGGAACCTTTTCCATTCAGTGAGGAGAGATATCTCAAGCTTCAGTAGCCTGGAATGTACTTGATTGATGTTGAGAGTGACATATTTGAGCAGATCATCTAATTTCTTATCTTGTTTCTGCATCTGCTGAGTCAAGTTTATGAGGAGTTCTTCAATGTTGGGTGCCCGAGCAGATTCAATGTTGGGCGCCTGTGTAGATAGAAGTATAGGTGGACCTAGAGGTGTACCAAAAAAATCTTGCACTGGCGGTTGGTTGTCTACTGCTGGAGTCTGATCTTCAACTTCAGCTTGTGTGTCTTTGACAGGAACTACAATTTCAGGTTCCTCTTCCTCATTTGAAGATTCTGTATACAATTCTATGACAGGAACTTTTTCTTGACTGTTATCCCCTCTATCTTCCATGAGATCATGATCTGCAGGGCTGTCAACAGGTGCCTGTTCAAGACTTTCAGATGTAACCAAGTTGGTAGCCTCTTCCAAGCTTTTCTCTACAGTCTCTCTTAGAATCACATTAACAAAATCAGCAAGTTCTTGATCAGTACTTTCTTGCTCTTTAGCTGGCTGTTCCACGGGCAATATCACATCTTCAGATGTCTTCCCAAAAGAATCAAACAGACCATCAATATTTGCATCTAGATCAGTCTGAATACTTCCTTCAGACAACCTGATTTCTTCAGATGCAACCTCAACTAGCCTCTGCAAGGAAAAAGATACTTCAGTGAGTGCAGCAGACGTAATAGATTGTGGTTGTTCAGCTGGTGTATCCTGTACAGCAATCTCAGAAACTAATTGCACACCAGTTTGAGCTAAGTCTTGAGATTGTTCCAGATGCTCCCCCTGAGTTTGTGATTCCTTGACTTTCTGGGCCTTAACTTGCCCCACCATTGAAGAGCCCTCCAAGCCCAAAAACACTGAAACAAAATTCATATTAAATATGTTTCGGGCCTTAACTTCAGATGCAGCCTCTCCATCCAAGCAAATCTCTGAAAACTTGAAGATGTCTGTCAGATGGGCGGCATAGGGAAGGTGTCTCTTGGATCCAATACATCCCTTCATGACAGTAAAAATGATTTCTGGCAAACATATCTTTACATTCTGAATCAGACAAAACAGTAGAAACCTCTGTGTGTCTGTGATTCTACCCCTAGCTCCAGTCTGTGGTGTGACTATAGAAGCAATTATGTTTTGAAGGAGCTTGTGAAGAGGAGGAAATGACGAGGTTTGGAAAGCTTTCAGCTTCACTTGCCCCTTGTCAAGAATGTTACTGGGTTTACCAGTAATAACCGAAAATGCCTCATGCAGACTGTATCTGTACCCTCTCTCCACCTCTCCCTTTTCTGGAATACTTAGAGCTTCATGGAGAGAGTTGCGTGTCACTGTTATCTCAACCCCTTTAACAGTCAAAATCAATGCAGACTTATCTCGGCTCAACAACAAGTTGTTGTAAAATTCCATCACCAGGCTAGAGTAGAATACCCTATGATCTTCCAAAATTTTCCTCCATTCCTGAAACTCGAAGATCTTCAAGAGTTCTAGAAACTTCAGGACCATGGATTCATCACCGAAATCAACTATCCTCGGAGGAATGATTTTACCACTCTCTAAAAATACGGTAGTCTGGGAAGGCCTGGTACCTTGCTCTGAAGACATTCCCGCAGCAGCTTCTGATTCTAGACAACGTTGCTGCTTGGACGGAGGCTCCTCAGCAGTTTCCTTTCCTTTCCTCTTCCTTTCAACCTGAGCGGCGGATGCTTGCTAATCCATTTGCCAAGACTCCTAGAGTATCAACTCTCTCTTGCCGGTTGCTACTGGAAGTGAAGCTAGACCCAAGAGAGGAAGAGATCTCTGTGGGGAAAGGAAGTGAGCGGGAAAAGATAGAGATGAGTTTGAAGGAACACTCAAGGTGGAGCGGCACGAAGATGAATAGGAAGCGGCAAGGGGAAACGAGGGTTTGTGGATGAAGGCGTGTGAAACAAGAAGGGTTTTGTCGGGTTGCTTTTCACTCTTATCAAACTTTTTCTGGAAATACCCAAACTACCCTCAGTCATGATGTAACACAGCCATTGTCTGTTAAAGTTTGCCCTTCAATATATGGACTAGTTATATTCTTCCAAAATCCATGGTCAGTTACCTCAAGATATTAAATCAACATGATCACAAAATTAGCTGTTAAAGTTGCTTAACCTAGAGAGAGTCACGATTAAATTACTCCTTATGTTTGTCAAGCAAAGAAATAACACATCGTTGTCAAGCAGATTTCATTTCTTCATTTAATGGACAAGAGAAGGCATACAGGGTCAACCAATTTGTTACAAGGTAGAATAGTCCCTTTTTACACAAGGAGACATGTTTATCAGACACCAGAAACCCTGGTTACTCAGGACGGACTACCTTTATGCCAATCAAAGCCAATGAAAATTTTCTTTGTTGACTTTTCCTTTTTTTATTTATTATTTTAACATTTCTATACAGAGATAGCTAGTTGTATCATGACAGAAACTCTGGACTTCTCTGATCTAGAGTGTCTATTTCTCCACAAAAGCCATTGCTCTGCCACAAAGAATGGCGTATTCCCTGGTGGCACTTCTCATGATTTTAGACAGAAGACAGATATCTTACTTAACACAATTTTTATCTCACAGCTCTCTTCACATAAGTTTCAGTTAAATCAAGATCCTCAACAAGTTTTTCTCATTTAATAGGAAGTTTTATAATATGTTGACCAACACTTGAGAGGATAACTTAGAAGGATCAAGGACCAAATATAACCCCCATACATTGAAGTTCTTTATTAACAGGTGTAAGTTGTTACACTAGATATTGGGTGGTTTAAGGTATACAGATCACATCTGATAAGAGCAAGAAGACTGTAAGAAAAAAAATTTCTTTGAGAGAATTTCTGAACCAAAAGTGATAGGAGAGAGATAAGAAGGTGGCAGACCGAATGGAGAGAGATGAGATGAGCAGCACTCCTATCAGCAAGCCAACAAGTGAGAGATCACTCAAGACATTAAGCACCAAGGACGCTTACAAATATAATATTCTTGAAGAAGTTCTATCTCACATCCAGAGAAGCTCTTGGGCAATAAACTGCAACCTCATGAGATGACAGATCTTAACACCACATTAACTGCATCGGCTGACAAAATTCTTCAGAAACCAAATGGCCTGTCAAACTCCTTTTCAGCCCACTCAAGGACATCTCACACATGACTCTTGGAAGTATTAATTATTTATTGAATGCAATGTTTGCCATGAAGATTAAACATGTGAGTTTGTGAATCATGCACATACATGCTCCCCTGATCAGCAGAATGACCCATGGTACTAGGCGGAGCACATGGTCTGAAAGACCACCTCACACATAGTAAGCACCTCAGGACAGATTTCCCTGCCTTTTGATAGCTTACTATTTGATATATCATAGTGGTCAAACATGATAATCAACGGGCATGGCAGACTAGAGAGGTTGTTCTAATCATGATAATTCTGTCTAGTCCAAAATAGGCAGTTTATATGAACAACAACAAACATCATTCTGATGGATTGGAGATTGAATTCAGATTAGGAGGGAAGCAATAAATTTACCTGGAGCATTCAGACATGGGGTCCTTTTATGTGCCCTGGTTTATTACCCCTTTATTCCATCCAAGGCACACCTGCAAAGCAAAGTTATTTTGCACAAACAGGTACCCAAGAAGTCTTGGGTCCTGACATGACAGTATTACTTCTAGCAAGTTTCCTCAGCACATTTTTAACTTGATAGCAAGGAGCAGCAGCTTTCAGTACTGATTTATGCATATCCTTGTTAGCATGAATCCTATGTGCATAAACATGAGACTCCTTGTTAACAGAATAAACATTTTGTTTGCCAAAACCAGTTTGGTTTTGATATCCTGCCAGCCAACAGGTTGCAATCCTGTGACCTGGCTTCCCACATTTGAAGCACTCATTGTGCTTGCCTCTAAAGACATTTCTACCAAATGCATTTTTATTCGCAGGGAGATTAACAGTTTTAGAATTGAGTTTTCTACCCTGAGCATGCCAGCAGTCCTTGACTGCATGGCCATGCTTCTCACAATGGGAGCAGAAAGGAGACTCTCTCCTATAAGATCTTGCCCAACATTCAGTGACCTTATGCCCAAGCTTGTTACAATTAAAACATCTGACATGCTGGTTCGGAGAAGCAGTTTTGTTGATATTAAGAGCATGTTGGTTAGCATAAAATTTAGCATGATGTGGGAGTGGTTTTTTCTTTCCATTAGCAAACCAACATTGAGCAAGGGTGTGGCCTAATCTACCACAATGCGAACATTCCCTTTTCTTTGAATGAACATCAGGATTTCTATCACGATATTTCCTAACATCCATATCATCTTTTTCCATCAATCTACATTCATGCATCAAATGGCCAATTCTATGGCAGTAGTAACATGACATTTTCTTTTTCTGAACCTCATGATTTCTGTCATGAGTTTTCCTAACATGCATTTTACTAGTATTCATGTCATCTTTTCCTTTCAGTTTGCATTCATGCATTTGATGACCAGCTTTATGACAATTAAGGCATGACATAGGTTTCTTGTTAGCATGGGATTTAAAGTCAGGATGCATGTATGTAGTAGAATTCACTTTGTTCTTCCCTTTTTGTTCTACAGTTGTCTTCATACTTCTTTGAGCAGTGAATTGAAATACAGAAGGACTGGCTAGGCTAGCAGATGCAACATCTGAAACAGCAGAAGTTTGAATCTTATTTTCAAAACTCTTTTTCTTTGTTGAGTTATAGCCCAACCCTTCTTTTTAAAAATTGACTTTAACACCTAACAATCTGTCCAGATTTTCTTGTCCTTCCACAAATTTTGACAAGGATTTCTTCAAGTCTTCTATTTCATTTTCCAGAGAAACAATGTGTATTTCATAACTGGCAATCTCTTGTTCATTGTAGTTTACACATTCACTTAGCACCTTGTTTGCGATTTTATAGTCCTCAATTTCATTTTCCAGATTGCTCAGTTTATCAGAATCTTCAATGCAAACAGTTTTTCCTTTTTCTAAGGTTAGAAGTCTCTCAGACATACTACTGTTCAACATTTTCAATTTTTCAATTTCTCCCTTGAGCTTGTCATTCTGGACCAATTCATTTATTAAAATCTGATCTTCACACGGTGGTTCAAATTGTTGATTAGATTCAGATTTTTCAGTTAGCAGCTTATTTTCCTGTTCAAGGTTTTTAATTTTCTGAACATTTTCTTCAATGATTTTCCTGAGAGAGTCATTTTCAGATTTAAGTTCATTCAGTTCTGAATTAACAGATTCTTGATTCTTTTTCTTTAACAATTTAATTTGACTCTCAAGCTTACGAATCTCAGCTATGGAAGCATCATTTGTTTGTTCCAATTTTAAACAGTTTTTACATGAAGAGGAATTTGCACTGGTTAACTTAGTACCCTTTCTCAGTTTCTTATGTTCTCTTTTTAAATTTTCATATAGCCCCAACAAGTCAGCATAGCTATTTTCCCAATCATCCATAGTATAATGTTGAAAAGGGTTTACCTGATCATCATTGTCCTCTTCATTACTTTGATTGTTGCTGTGATCAGTCCCATTGGCCATCATGCAGGCGTCCTTCTTTGACTCGAAGGCTATTTTCAGTTGGTCCAAAATTTCAGTGGCTGACCTGCAATGATAAAAACATGAATGTAAAGCTTTGTCAGTGGCAGCCTTCAGAATTTCCATAGCCTTCTCGTTTTGATCACACATGTATCTATCATTGTCAGTCCATTTGGACATTTTCTTTGGCAGTTTGTGTGGACCATGTGAAATCAACTTCCACATATCCGGATCACGTTGTTTAACATAGGTACGCAGACTTCTAAGCCACAACTTAAATCCAGAACCACTAAAGATCGGTGGGTGCTTCATTGAAATCAGTTCAGGAGTAAAACCAAGCAGTAAGACCAAAACAGAAATGCACCTATCAGACCAGTAGGATCCCCTACAGATCGTTGAATCTGGAGATATAGGGAACCGCTCTGATACCAATTGATAGGTCCAGAGGGGGGTGAATGGACCTTTACCCGTTAAAAATTAAGGATTAAAAATAAGTTTAGATCTCAAACAGGAGTTTCCGAATTAGAGCACAATGGTCAAACACTAACCGCAGAACGAACTGCTTGGAGGATAGTGAAGGATCGGCCTAAACAAGCATCTACCGAATATCCAAGCCCAGAAGAGAAAAACAAGCACACGGCACGGGGATTTTTAGGTGGTTCTGTCCTCCAGACCTACATCCACCCCACACTCAAACTGAGTGTGGCTTCACTAACAGCTGGGCAACACAGCTTGCCAACAAACGCTGATACACAGCTTACCCAGGGGAACAACCTCCCCTCTTCCTCCTACTCGGAGGGAACCACTAGCAACCCACGGTCACTAGAAACCAGAGACTCACGTCTCTCTTCCTCTATACCAAGAGGGAACCCCACTGGTAGCAGTCCCACTACCAGTGAACCAGCCAGTAGCAACCTACTGCCGGCAACCCACCAGAGGCCTAGCCTCTCTTCCTCCAGACCAGGAGGGAACCCACCAGTGACTCCCCGTCACTAGCAAACCAAAGGTCTAAGACCTCTCTTCCTCCAACCGGAGGGACCCCTTGACTTGCAAGCCACAAACTAAGGACCGGAGGACAAGCCTCCCTTCCTCTAAACCAGAGGGAACCCTCAAGTGACAACTTGGAGATCAGATCTCCCTTCTCCTGTACCACCAGGAGAAACCCGATCCCCAACAGGGCAATCGGAAGAACAAGACTAAACAAGGTAGTAAAGAGAAAAATAAGAAAACATGAAAATGACAGCGATAGAAACTGGAAATAAAACGCAAGATATATAGCTCTCAATGAGCATAGTCGTTCTGGATTTGATCCACGAACAGACTGATCAGATCCTCAGTAAAGCTCTCTCTCCTCTTCTTTTCTTCTTCTTCTTTCTCTTTCAATTTCTCTTTTTCGATCATCCTCCATCTGAAGACGAATGTTTCTATTTATATCAGCAGCAGTAGCAGATCCGGTTCAGAATGCGTGTGCCTCCCACGCTTGATCCAGAACCTTCTTGTCACGTGTCCTTATCGGATTGGTTCCTCTAGCATTGGATCACGTGCTGCCCAGACACTGAGGAGTAATCTTCCTCGGATCCCTGCAAGCAGATTAATTACATTAATGCTCAGGGTTCGCTATATGTAGCTGAGATAAGTTGGTTGGCCATAAGAACAAAGAACTGCACGAGATATATGATAACAAAATGAGGTGAACTATACTGTGACTGACACGAGGTACGTTAGATGAGTTTAGCACGAGATAACACGAGAACGACACGAAGTACACGAGAACACAGCTAACACAACAACGAAGACGACACGAAGTCAGATGAAGACAGCATGAGGTGAGAAGAAGATAACACAGAGTGAAGCAATAGAAAGACACGCGATCAGAAGAGACCAGGACGAAAATAGAAGGAAGCAACACGGAGATACAAATACAAAAGAAACACGAAGACACGAATACAAAGACAACACGAAGACACAAATACAAAAGACAACACGAAGACACGTAGTGAAACAACACTTGAAAACACAAGAAAAATAACTCGAGCACACAATAGCTCGAATGAACGACTCGAAGACGAGGCGACACGAGTTGAAAACAACACGAAGACGAAAACAGAAATCGACACGAGGTGAGGTCACAAAGCGACAAAGACATGAGGTCTAGGAAACACGACACGAAGACATGAGATAGACACGTCTTCAACAACACGTGATGAAACGGTGGAAGCAGAAGAACAACTCGAGGAACTACAGTAATTGACACGAAGACACAAGAGCAAACATAGAGGACTGACTCGAGATGAGCAACTAAGTGCAAACGACACGAGGTTCATACAGAAGCAACTCGAAGTTCATCAGAACAATTCGAGCTGCTTCAGAAGAATCAGCACGAAGTCAATCAGCACACAACTTAACACAACACGAGGTGTTATACACAAACATGACGAAGTTCCAACCAACACGAAGACAGTCCCTGAAAATACCTGAAGTGAAATGAAGGTTTATTCTTCACAGAAAAATATTCTTTTTTCACTTTCACAGAAAAATATTTTTGTTAATTTTTCACAGAGAAATATTTTTAAACACCACTAAGACTTATAGTGTTGTCATCATCAAAACATGTAAAGATTCAACAAGACTCAACACTATGTGTGCGTGAAAACTATGTATGAGAAACCATGTATGTGTCACTATCAACCTATGTAAACTATGCATGTGACTGAAATGGAAATGCACAACATGAACTGTATGAATTGAACCGCACACAATTTCCCCCCTTTTTGTCATTAACAAAAAACTGATTGACACTGGGGTTATGTATGAAAGATATGTACATGTATAATGAAGAAAAGTATATGAAATGAAATATGAGTTCAAGCAATCAATCAAACAAGCATGAAAATCAAGCAAGCATGTAGTAATCTATAGCTCCCCCTCAATGGGGTAAAAGGATAGCAAGTGAGCATATGATTTATATCAAAATGTGAGACATGAAGCATAATCAAAAAAGGTAGTGCATGCATATGCTAGAGGCACTGCATAAATCATGATAAGAATAAATTCAAGTTACACATTCATCACAATAATACCCGAGAGTGAAATGTGTGACAATGAGCAATGAACTTCAAAAATATATGGATATTAGTATAATTTCTAAGAAACACTTGAGGGTTATTTCCTTTCTACAATTCCATTTAGATCCTCGACTTTTGGTAGCTTCGCATAACCTCTTTTTTATTTTTTTCTATTGGACATCACCGTTCAACGCGAGTCACCTCATGTGTCTCAATGGGATTTCTCGGCTACTAGGATTCATCACAATTTGATTCTTATGGATTGTAGCTTCACTTTTCGACGCGAGTTTCCTCATTTATTTCAGTGGAGATTCCCGGCTACTCGGTTCCACATTCCACTTATTGATTGTATTGGGGTAGGCATCTTTTCCCTCACGATTACTCTTCATTTCCATGTGAAACTTTTATTTCCCTCAAAGTGTTGAAAAGAATTTCTGAAATTTTTATCGATCAAAGTCATATGCATCATTTTATGCAAAGTGTGTGGGTAATTACTTTGTATGCTGAAAATGAATTTGCCATAACATAGATATGACCCCCCTAAATGTATGCACACTTGGAAACAATTCCACCTCCTTTGTATATGTCACTTTTCACAAATGATCAAAATCACTGCATTTTATATAACAAGGAGGTGAGGTCTTAGAAGATTTTTAAGAAATGGTTTTCTTAAAATATATACATGCAATTCATGCAAGGATTCAGAATTAAGTTCATGCAAAATAATTTTTGGTACGTGGCGGAGAACGTAGGTCCGAAGATCGGACTCTCGCATGGTGAGTGTTTCCCGGTGGATGAAATCCACCATTTTACAACACACCATTTTAAATACCAAAGAATCATGGCATTCAAGCACGCACGTATGTAAAGTATGTCCAAGTATATGCATGTAACTGAAAAGATGATGAAAAATTATTTCTATTCACAAGTATGCAAGAGTATGTGCAATATGTAGCATGAGATTAAGTATGTATGTAGCAAATGCAAATACAGAGCTGTTATTTGTAAAAGGTTGCAAAGATGTGTATGCAAGACTTATATGAACAATTTACTCATCTAATCTACAAACTCCTCTTCATCACAACCAAAATCAACAGAGGGTAAAAGAAAGATTGAAGTGGGTCGAATGACAAGATCCAACCAAGTGTATGCTTGAATTATTTAACAGAAGATTTCAGAACTTGAGCTCTCTTACCTTTGCCTTGAGAAACCATTATTTATCTCGGTCTTAAGGCACCCCTCTAAAATAAATTCTCATTTTATAGTTTTGGGTACCCAAGCTTTCTTGGGTCCCTTAGAGTTAGTTCCAGCATGAGCAAAATACATTCTGTTTTTCCTCTCAAACCATTTATCATCGACCCTCATTAAATCACATACATACATGGAATGGCCGATCATATCGCAATAAAAGCAAGTAACACTTGGTTTCCTAAAATTACTTCTCCTATGCATGTTTGATCGATTAGCAAATGAGTTCATGCATGGATCAACATAGGAATAACAACATGAATCAAAGGATTTCTAAAATTGATTTTTCACAAATGAATTTTTCTTTGTGGGTGAGTGTCCCACACCTCTCTTCTCATTCCTGGCATTTTCATTGCTAGTTTCACCAATTTTTATTTTCATTTCAACTTATTTAGCTCATCATGGATGATATTGAAGTTGGTTTCAATGTCCTTTTTGGATTTCTCACATCCAATCAATTTTTCTTTGATTCCTTCCAACTCCTTTACCATTTCTTCATTTTCAGTTTTTAGATTTTCACATTCTCATAAGCATGTTATTTTTCAATTTCTAAGTATGAGATTTCATCCTCAAATAGAGAAACTTTGGACAACAACATTTCATTTTCATCTTTCATTTTTTCAAGTTCCAACTCAAGCAAACTACATTTAGTGCATGAAGATGAACTAGAATGCAAAATATCATGAAACTTCTTTTTTAAGCTTTTATTTTCATGCTTCAACTTCTTACACTTTTCATACACTCCAGCATATGCAATTTTCCATTCTTCACAAGTGAGATTTTCGTTATCAGAATTTACCTCAGTGTCGTTCTCCTCATCAGCCATCAGACATAGATTCTGGACCTACTCGTCTAGCTCATCCTCCTTCTCGGATTTGGATTCGCTCTCGTCCTCGTCGCTCCAAACAGCTTTCATTGCCTTTGGGTTCTTAGCTTTACCTTTCTTCAATTTTCTCTCAAGATCTGGACATTCATTTCTCATGTGTCCGACCTTGTTACATTCATAGCATCTAATCTCTCTTTTCTTTTCCAATGGCTTTGTCTAAACTTTTATAAGAGAAGTGCCATTCCTTCTGATCTTCCTTAAAAATTTTCTGGCTCTTCTAGTGATGAGATCCACCAGTTCTTCCTCACTACTATCAAGACTTGACCCTTCATCACTTTCTTCAGTAGGCTGTGGGTTAGCCTTAAATGCAACTGATTTCATCTTACCTTTCTTCTCCTCTGTCCTTTTAATGTTGATTTCATAGGTCATCAAGGACCTAATCAACTCATCCATCGTAAGTGTGGTGAGATCTTTAGAGTCTTCTATCACGGTCGCTTTCGTATGCCATTGTGGTGACAAGGACCGCATCACCTTCCTCACAAGGTCTTGATTTATGTACTCCTTTCCCAGCACTTTCAAACCATTAGTGATCTCACTTAACATAGCAAACATCTCCGAGATCGTCTCATGTGGCTTCATCATGAAGTGCTCGTATTCTCGGACCAACAGATTTGATTTTGTCTCCTTTACATCCGACGTTCCTTCGTATATGAGTCAGAGCTTCTCCCACATTTCCTGCGCAGAGGAACACATAGATATTCGTGAATATTCACATTGAACAATATTCATAGCTCTGAAATTTGCACATGATTTTTTAATGTGTTCTTCAGTCCAACTGTCCTCATCATCGGACAATTGATAAGGACCTTTACTAACGACTCTCCAGCTATCATAATCATGAGCATGCAAAAACACTGTCATTCTATTTTTCTAATAAAGGTAATTTGTGCCATCAAAAAATGGTGGCCTGTGTATAGAATGTCTCTCAGGAAGCATTCCCCTACTTTCCATTGCTAATGATCAATCCTCTACAACCATGAGGTTGAATAAAATCAGAGGCCTTGCTCTGATACCAATTGTTGGCCCAGATAAATGTATGGACAAGAAGGGGGGTTGAATTGTCCCCTTTATTTTTAACTTTATGCAGCAGAATAAAATAAACTACTAACATGAAATAAAGCGAAAGCAAATTTTCGCTCTACACAAGCAAGTTCACTCGAACTCTCCGATCTCACACGAAAAGCCTTTGCAAAGATCGATTGAACATCCACTAAACATAGATAGCAGAGGTAGAAATGTGTAATGATGTAGTGAATAAAAATCTCTAAAAAGACCTGTGAATGGAGATAGGAGAAATGGACAAATACACAGGCAAACCACAAGGAACACGGAGATGTTTAGGTGGTTCGACCGGACCTACCAGTCTGCCTACGTCCACCCCTCACTGAAACCTGGTGACGCTTCACTAACAAGCTACAAACTATAGCAGCCACGGGGACGAACCCCAGCACCACACATTCGCTGCTTCTGCAGCAAACCACATACATGCAAACGATCGCACACCGACGATCAAACCACACACACACTGCTGCACAACCGCAGCACAAAATACTCTCAACCGTACGCAGATGGTTCGACACACTCACAGATTCATAGTTCAGAAAATGTGAAACATACTCAATACAAGCTCATGACAGAATAGAAAACATTGAAGCATATGAGGAAGGGTAGAAGAAATGTATCCATGATATAGAAATGGGCCAAAGATGATCCTATTGAAGCTTCCAAGGTGAGGGAGGGTCGAACTCCAGCGGTATCAACCTCCACAAACTCATTTCTGTAGATTTAGCTTCTTTTCCACATCAAAGCTTGATGGAACGGATGAACCTTTGAGTTCCTTCAACCAAGAGCGTCCCTGCAAGATAAAAGGGAAGGCTCTCAAAAATGCTCTCCCTCTCAACCCTGCGGCCACACCTCTTCCTTTTCTTTGTAGATCTAAAAATCGCAGCACTTATATATTAGCAAGATAGGGTATATGAAATGCCACATAAACCCTTGCAAAAACCTTGCAAAACTCCTCTTAGACATGTATCATATACCTAGGGGCAAAGGGGTCACAAATGGGTGCAAATAGATTAGATTCATTAGGTTTCAACTCCCATTTCGCAAATCCGATCCGGACGTAGCAGACAAAGTGTCGACTCTGGGAGTCGGGACTTTTTGTTGTATGTTCTGTCTGCAACACAAAACAACACCCAGGACAATAAGTGTCGACTCGCAAAGTTGACACTTTCTATCTAGTTAGAAGAAACCACGCACAACAGAGCACAGAGAAATAAGTGTCGACTCTATGAGTCGACACATGCATGTCCAGGCCAAAACCGCCCAAACCAACACAAGCAAGGCAGAAGTGTCGACTCCCAGAGTCAACACTTTTGCTGACATGAATGAAAATGCGTTAAGCTCAATTGAAACCCCAATTTTCCTCATTCAAACATCAAGTACAAGTAACCATGCATTGAAACAAAGTATTGACTTACTTTAAACCACATTCCATCAAGATTCTCATGAAGACATTAACCCATTTGAAACCTCAAGACTTTCATGAAAATCACGATGAAAAACCAATTTTCCTTAACTGAATATCAAGATTGACTTACCTTGCAATATAACCATATGAGTAGACATCATGTTACCGTTTCTTACCAAGAATGATGTGCACATCTTCAGCAAGCATGATCCAAATGAAAACCTCCTAATGAATATACATGAAGCATTTTCAAACCACCCAATCCTTAACTAAGAATGAAGTCATTGAGACATGCATTTTGTTGTATATGAAACTCATTCAAATCAACCAGCCAAACACCCATGCTCAATGAGAGAGACAGTTCAAAACACTTTTATGAAGATTGAAATATTCAATCCAATGCATACGAATTAATGTGCATGAAAGCCCATTCACCAAAAGAACACTGACTTTTTCGGATAAAGTCACTTAGACTAAAAACCCATATGGATATGCATGAAACACTTTAGTATGCTCAAATATCATGAGTAAGCATTAAAATCTTATGGCTTTGAATTTAAACACATGAGTGAGCATCATGAAGCCAATTTAGCAAAGTTGATGTAGAAACCTTAGTCAAGCATGAAGCTTGGAAAACCAGTGCAGAAAATACATAAAACACACACATATCAAGAAAAGTGACAACTCCACTGAATAATAAGCATGTGACCCAATTTCATCATGATTCACATAGATTAAATATGTCAACATTCAAGCTCATAACTCCTTGGCCAAAAACCAAATTTTCGGTCGACCTAAGTGCAGAACTCCCAATGAAGGATTTTGTAAATCTTAAGCCTTACAAATCTTTGAACATGAATGGAATTTTCAACCTGTTTTGAATCAAGGACACCAAAATACTCATTCACGCAATATTTGTGTCCCACAAGTTGTCCACCATAGATTAGTTCCTACAATGCAAGATTATCCAAATATGAGCTCCTTACGCATCAATGGACAATTTCCACGAACACATGCACACACAATTTGTCATCATTAAAACTTAAACTCCAAAATCAACTCGGAGATCCAATAGTATGTTTACGTGTTTTTTTTTATGTTGACATGTGCTAACAAGTGCGTGGGTGAATGTGTGTATCAGCGCATGGGTTATGAGAGAGGGAGAGATGTGAGTGGGAAGGAGAGTGTATCGGCGAGAGGGAGAGATGAGAGTGGGAAGGAGAGTATATCGGTGCATGGGGAAGGTGATACGGTGCAAGGGGAAGAGCGTGTATGCCGATTCACCATCGGCTGGCAGTGTCGACATGGGAGCCCCAGGGAGTCGACGCAAGGGTGTGAGAGCAAGGCCAGACATAGCCTGGGGTTGGGGGAGGTCAACCCTTGGGGTCGACCCCACACTCTCAAAGGCTCTAGACCCCTTTTTCTTTCAGCTTTTAGACAGATTTTTTGATTGTGTTTGGATCATGGGGTCTATTATGCATGTGGGATTGATTCTGCACCTATAATGCATATGGCTCAATGCAAGGGAGGAGATGCCTAGCCTCTCCTCGTGTTGGTTCACGAAGATGTAACAGGCAATGCACATGGAGTTTCACAGGCATGAGGTCGACGCAGGGGCCCACTGGGAGCGAAGCGGAGGCGACACATGGAGCTATGGGGTCGATGAAGGGGATCAGAAATGTAGGGCTATCCTTTTTTTTTTCCATGAAGGTTAAGACATTTTTTGTTCATGGATGGGTCCTATTTTTTTTGTTTCATTTTTTATTTTTGTTCTCATGGTTAGCATTATTGAGACATGTTATATATATATATATATATATATATATATATATATATACATATATATATATATATATATTTATAGTTCCTAGCGGAATTTTGGCAGCACCTCCCCCTGACCCGGGGTTTACGGAGTGTGAAATAGAGACTCACCCACGGACAGGTCCAAGGCAGGCTAGAAAATCATGGGTGAGCTGAGCACAGCTACCCGAAGACCCAAGTTGGGTACGGAACCCCGAGGATTAGCCTACGAGGGGCTCCGTCGGCCCATGGGCAGTAGTATCTGAAGTTTGAGGAATAGACTTATTATGTTAGCCATCATGTGGCCATTTCTATTCATCCTCTGAACGGGATCTTCCGGGGACCACGCTGTGAAGAAGCGAGTCTCAGGGGCCCGAGGTGGTCATCGTAAGAAAATGAACAAAAGCACCTTGGAGTGCGAAGGAAACATTTGAACTCTAAGGAGTTTCGGAGAAGTAACGGAGCCCCCACAACTCATGGGAGTGAGTGAGAGGGAAACCGATAGTTTCCTAAAAAAATAAGGCTATTATACATCCATCGAGCGTAGTGGTCTACATTATGAAATCGGGAGGAACTGCTTAAGATAGGAAAGGGGACAAGCATCAGGCCCTTATGATCTAAAAATATTTGAGATTCTTTTCATTCTCTGTAAAAAACTGAACAGAGTACAGTGGGAAGTGTACGTCATGCCCAAAGCGAAATAGAAAAGAGGGATGGAGAAGAAAGAAGAAAATGAAGATGGGATAGAAGCCATGCCATGACTCAAGGTTTTTTTTATTGCATGAGAAGCAAATACAAAGGGGGGATGAACCCTGTAGCAAGAAGTGTAGCAGAAGAAAAAAAATACACTGGAGGGAGGGGCGACGGAGCATGAACTCCTCCCCCTCAATCCTCACCTCTCTTCCCTTCTCCCTCTTTTCTTCACCCTGCAGATGCGGGAGCAGGCATCACTCTTTCTTCTTTTCTGGTTTTTCCCTCTCATAGACAAAGGCTCCCTCTTTCATTCGCCAACCAGCTATCCCCATTTTTTGTAACCTCCCTCTTTTGACGTGAGTCAGCTCTATATATAGAACGGGGGGCCTCTTCTCTTCAGGATAAAACTCCCGCCATTCCCTCTTCTTTCTCAGGAAAAGGTGATCGGCCTACTGTTACGCTGTCGACCATCCGTTGGTGTAGGATAGGGAGGTGTCCGAGGATAGGATGTTCTACGGAATATCTGGGGGATTCATCGCTATCAGACTGGTCAGTCCGTCGTCGATGCTTGCTACCTGTGGGCTGTTGGTCTGGCGGATAAACTCTCCATGGAGGGGTTCTTGGATGACACCTCGAATGGGCATTGAATGCTCTGCAGGAGGTCGTCGGAGGGGTTTCCTTCTCAACCCTCCTTCTTCCCCTGTTCTGCCTAAGGCATGGGACACGAAACAGAGTCCCGTGTGACGAACACGATGTTTCTTACGCCGAATCACCAAACCAGTTGAAGTGCGCCGGTTCATGGGCTTGGGAGCTTCTTTGCGCACCGATTCATTTGCACATTGGGGCCTAGCCGTGCCGTATCAAGGGGCCAAGGGAGGGTGTCGGTTCACTGGCCATAGTAGGGCCGCGCCAGTTCAAGAACGAGAAGAGGGAGATTGTGCTTGTCTGCGCCGGTTCATGCTGCCCATGGGGGCTTGGTGCCGGTTCACTTGGGCAAGTGGGGGTGTGCCGGTTCACTTGGCCAAGGGGGGGTGTGCCGTATCACTTGGGCTTGGAGGGGGTTGTGCCAGTTCACTTGGCCAAGGGGGGTGTGCCGTATCACTTGGGCTTGGAGGGGGTTGTGCCGGTTCACTTGGCCAAGAGGGGTGTGCTATATCACTTGACACATGAGGGTTGTGTCGATTCACTTGGCAAAGGGGGGTGTGTTGTATCATATGATGGGGGGTGTGCCGGTTCACTTGGCCAAGGGTGGTGTGCCGTATCACTTGACACATGAGGGGTGTGCCAGTTCACTTGGCCAAGGGGGTTGTGCCGTACCACTTGGGCTTGGAGGGGGTTGTGCCATATCACTTGGGCTTGGAGGGGGTATTTTGGTAGACTCCATATTTTTCCTTGCTTCATTGACTCCGAACTGGCTCAAACGAATGGTTGACGTCTAGTACTATCTTGGTCTTATTGACCCACTTCCGGAGTGTTTATTTCAAAGCTCTCGGGCTTCGATTTGCAATTCCGAGTGGTTTTCGACACATGTCAAACCATGCCAGATTACTCATGTTTCATCCTGATTCGACGTTCGACACAGTGAATTGTGTCCTTAAACCAGCCCCATGCCTGTGGCGAGTGTCTTCATCGAGTGGGCAGTCACTCAAAGTGTTTTCGCCCTCATTGGGCAACTTTTCGGCCTCCTACGGTCCTTTTCGACATAATATGTGTCCCGATCGGGTCACTCGGGTTTTATGCTAATATTGCCTTCGACACCCTGTCTTGAGGGACCATGCATATTTCTTCAGCTCAGGAAGCCTCCTTATCCGGTGGTGGACCACTAGGTGTGTTTTCGTCCTGACCGGACAAGATGTCGGGTTTCTTTGGCCTTTCTACCCTCAATTGGTTGTTCTCGGCTGCTAGGACGTGCTTGTCGTGCAGCAATTTTTGGACGTCAAAAGGCGGCTAGGGTCCTGGCCACCCAGCACCATGGGCAGCCAAACCCTTGGCCTCCCAGTGACCTGGGCTGCCAGAGTCATGGCCGCCCAGCTCAGGGCGCAGACGGCCACCTATGTGGCCGTCTCATGTTGGTTTTCAGAAACAGACTGAGCTCCACCTGAAGCTCAATTCCACGCCCCATTCGCCTCGCAGCGAAGGGGGAAAACAAGGGTAAATCATCCCCGAGCATTCCTACCATCGAAAAACCAAATCCAAACCACAATTGGGGCCCAAATCGGCCGAAAATAGCCGCTCATCCCAGACATGCTCATTTTCCCCCAAATAAGTAAAACACCCTCTCTCGGCCTCGTCGAAACATGGAATTGCAAGGGAAAACCCACGAGGGTGCCAGGGATCCGTCCCCCTACCTTTTAGAAGCCTTACCATTGAAAAACCCCGTAAAAATGCCATTCCCACGCACGGTCGACTTCACACGGCCACGATCACCTCCGCCTCGCTGCACGCCACGCCCCTCAGGTTCGTCCTCGCCGCACGCCGCCACCGTCGCACCGCCGCACGTCCCCTCGCCACCTCCGTTGGCCGCCGGAGTGAGAAGGGAGAGTGAGAGGGAGACGGGAGAGTAGAGATGCGAGAGAGGGGGGTGAGTGATGAGGGATCGGAGGGTGGAGAGAGGGGGTAAAATAAAGGTTTTAGTTTTTTTTATTTATAAAATCAGCATGAACCCCAAAAATGTCCAGAAAAATCAATTCAGACTCCAAAAAATTCAAGAAAAAAGCCAGTCCGCTCCACGCGTCGGCACGGACCCGAAATAACTCATGAAAACACCGAAAATGGGGCCCGAAAACCCAATATAAAAGTTCAAAACCCACTCAGACACGATCCACGACCTATGGAAAAGGATCCGAAAAACTCGGGGTGTTACACCTCGCCTTCAAAGGGAGTTGAATTTCAAGAAGCCATTTTCTATCAAGATTGAACTCCCGAGCTTTCCTTGTAGTTGCCAAGGGAGTTACCATTCATGTTGGATTATACAACTGTTGACACTTCATTGAATGACAGCACATGGGCATTAATTCTACCAATTGAGCCATTTGACCAAGCACCTTATTTGTCACGGAGGGACGGGCATTCTTTTGATGACAGACCTTCCACCAATCCACTCACCCTTTGTTCTATTCCATTTACCAGTTTCTTCCTATGGGCCACTCATGGGGTGGGAAGGAGGATCCCCTCCTTGCATCCCTTGCACTCCATGCATCCCTTGCATTCATTGCATTGCATTCATTTGCATTCTTTCTTTCCCGGGTTTCCGAACCCATATCTTCCTCATCTTCCGGAACCTCCGGATCCTTCTTCCAATTCACCTTTCTCCCCAAAATTTCTGTATTCTTCATACATTTTCCTTGGGCATCGCGTCCCATGGTATCTTCCTCCTCTGGAACCTCCGGATTCCCTACCTTTTCTCCCAGGACATTGCGTCCCTTCTTACTTTCCCCCTCTGGAACCTCCGGATCTCTTATTTCATTACACAATCCTTTCCGGGCATCACGCCCTTTCTTATTCTATCCTTCCGGAACCTCCGAACTTTCTACCTCCATTCTCGAGGCATCACGTCCCTCTACATTTTATCCCTCCGGAACATCCGGATTCGCTTGATTCTCCGATCTCTTCCGGGCATCATGCCCCTTCCAATTCCTCTCCTCTGGAACCTCCGGACCTCCTTCCTTTCTTCTGATTCATCCTTCTACTCCTCCAAGACATCGTGTCCTTTGTTCTCTTCCTCATTTTGAATTGCCTTTTTTCACACCTTTTCCCAGGGCATCGCGTCCCTCAGCATTTTTCGCCTCCGGAACCTCTGGATTCTTCCCACCATGATTCTCCCCCTTTACCTCTCGACCCTTCGGATCCGCCTCTCTTGATTTATCAATTCCTTCATCTAATTACTCCTAATCCTGGGTCCGACCCGACATCTTCTACATCAACTACTCTGGGCATCTGCCCATTCTCCCACTACTTTCGAGGCTTTAGTCCTCACTCCTCCTTTTAATCTCTCTTCCTACTGTAAACCCTTCATGTGATCAGGGTCTCTGCACCTTAGTAAGGGAGTTCTAGCCCTCACCTCTTTTCTTTTTCTCCTTATTCGTCTATGTCCGATCTGGGCACCACTCCCTCTTATTAAGCCACTTCAAATCCTTGCCTCTTACATCTTTTGAGGACAACAAATCCCATGTTGATCAATATCGCATGCTGGCAGCTGCTTCTACAACAAAGGTTGCAAGGTAACTCATTTGTGTAAGTGTGC
The DNA here is from genome assembly GCA_022559845.1 of Amorphophallus konjac. Classification (NCBI taxonomy): domain Eukaryota; kingdom Viridiplantae; phylum Streptophyta; class Magnoliopsida; order Alismatales; family Araceae; genus Amorphophallus; species Amorphophallus konjac. The sequence continues at coordinate 303,231,920 of CM040120.1, forward strand.
ATTTTCTTTATCTCATTCTTTCACGCACAGTTTTTAACAAGAAGTGCTTCTTAACTATAGTAAGAGTGGTAGTCTAAGCCTTTATCCTAGGTCTTTATTTAAGTCAATGTAAAAAAAATGAGTCTTTAGGTTTGCTTATGCAGCACCTTTGGTTATAGGAATCCTGCATTGGGAGTTCGGCATTCCCTCCCCGCTCATTAAGGGGAACCCTAAGCTGGGCACCGCACACACTTCACAGCGTCTCTAGCCGTCTTCCTTGGTAAACACCGTCGCTACTTGGGCTATACTCGAGGGCACGAGGTCTTTTTCTCTTCTCTACTAGGTCGAAATATGAGGGTTGTAACACCCCAAAATTTTATATAAATTATTTTAAGGTATTTCAAAAAAATTTAAGAATTTCTAGGATTTTTTTGAACTAAATAAATGATTAATTAAAGCTTAAATAGAATATTGAGTGAATTTTTGGGTTAAATACATTATTCTTGAAGCCCAAAATAATAACCAGTTAATTTGGATAATTAAATAAGCCCAAAGGACCCAAAACCAAGCCCACTAGTCTTGGCCCATATTCTAGAAGCTAGAAATTTGTGTATTCACAGAATTAAGGGATAATGACTCTTTAGGAAGGATAATACCATGGATAATATTAAAAGAGTTTGAACTAGTGTGAAATTCGGTGCTCACGAAGGTTGGCGGTCTATCGTGAGACCGCTAGGGGACTGTATGCGGTCCAGTTATAGACCGCTAAATTCTGTCAGATTCCGTGAAAGGAAGAAAGCATGAAAAGGTTGGAATTTTAGAATCTAAATCACCTAAGAATGACTCTATCTACTAATTAGATAAGTCTAGAAGGGTTGTAGATCAAATTGGAAGCCTAATTGGGACTCTAAGTTCATTCTAATCCTCAAAACCCTAGCTAACCCTATAAATAGATCCTAGATTTGACCTATGCGACCCTTACTTTTGGCTCACGTGGAACTCAGGTAAGGAGGATGAATTAGAGGTAAGTTTCTTCTTGGAACTTGTTTATTATAGTTAGAACTAACTACCCTCTAATTTTTGTTCTAGGAGATCAAGCCTACAAGAAGTTAGAGACGTCCAAAGGTGCTGATTCCACAACAAGAACTCAGGAATTAGTGCGTCCGACCCAAGAAGATCAAGGAATTCGGAGCCCTAAACGAGGTAATTAGATAGAGGTTCTTTAGAACTTTATGTTCCCCTTCATATCCTCTACTTACCCTCAAAATTTCACGTCATTAGAACAAGGGAATCAGGAGATAGAGAGATGTGAAGTTGCTGATTTAGAGCAAGAAAGTGCAGAAACTAGGGCGTGATTCCAGTCAGAAATTCGAAGTCTAGAGGCACTATTAAAGGTAGGTTATCTCATGAAAGGCTTAAATTTAAAGTCAGGAACAAAAGCCCTCTTGTTTCATTTGTTTTCATGCATTATATCTTGAGAATTTCATGTTTTACTTAGGATTATGCACATAGTGTGTTCCTCGTGCATGAACTAGCCCTAATAAAGTAAAAATATGAGTTTTCTTGTAATCACATAAACCTATGCATATTGTTGGCCTATGCACGATCTATCATGGTTATGGAAGTTAAAATATGTTGATTTCCAAACATGATATGTATTAATTAGCATTGTTATTTAGTTGTTTTTGGAACTCGGATTAATACCGGAATAAACGGTCTTCTTTCTGACCGCCAGAGAACTCTAGCGGTCATACGATAGATCGCTAACAGTAAAATGACTGTCTTATATTTGACCGTTTTCTATTTCGAATTTCTGCATTATTTTAACCCGAGACTTAATGTAGATTTGCCATGATTATTATATGTTAAGCCTAGTTAACTAAATTTTATTCCTGATTTACTTACTGAATTTATATACTTAGTTAATGTACTTGTTTATCATGATAGATTTCATGTTTTGAAGCGCATTTGGTATTATTTTGAACTTATGTTAATTTATGCCCAAAATTATATATTCTTGTAATAAATATATGTTCAAATGATAGATGATTCATGATCACTATTTTATCACGATTTTACATGATTCTCTTTCTCATCTTAGCGTCATTTTCATAAGTACATGGCATATACTCCGGTATGTTGTCATTAGATACACTTTTGCACAATAGGAACATAATCTTGGACATGATGACCTCTCCTTTGGATATTCCTTCCAACGGACTAAGAAATCTTATTTCAAGGCCTCCGTAATTCTCCGTGAGCCTGGGATTCCCTCCAGGACGTCGAGTTGATTGTACCATTAAAGCCCAATTGTCTAGAAGGCACATATACCGATGTTTTGTATTTCTAGAAATAGCGGCCTTATTGTTGACCGCCAAGGACTGCTAGCGGGCCTACACTTGACCGCTAATGGATCCTATACGGTTCTACATTCGACCGCTAAAGACTCCTGAAATGCTATTTTTAAAATATCAGACTCTGTTCATTAACAGTCATGTACTTGACGGCCAGGAGAAAGAAACGGTCCAGTAAATGACCGCTAGCTATCTGAGTTTGATTAACCCGGGGTTTGACTCATGGGTTGATTTTCCTATGTTCCTAGATGGTCCAATTGATTATCTAGAACTTGTCACATTATTCCAAAGATACTTAAGTAATTTTGAGAGTTAAAGAATATACCGTTATGCTGCCGAAATACCTTTGAAACATAATGTCCTTTTTAAATCATTCTTTGAAGTCATATCAAACTTTGGTACATTCTATTCCTTGGTTACTTCAGCATGAAGCTTATTGTTTGGAATTGAGTTATTGGCCGTACTTTATTGTTATACTCGTAGAAGTAGCTTGATTTATACGTGAAGATGCAGTTCGAGCACTGATTGTGTTCAAGGGCTCTATGCTAGTCCCCTCGACTGATTGTCGAAAACATACTGTAAACCATGGGGTATGATGCTACTGGCGTCGCATTGCGCTGGGAGTACTTTCTTTATAAATAAGTGAAATCTACGAAAATTCCTGCAAGATTCTTTCTTGATTGAATTGTTACATGCTTGTTACATGACATTCTAGTGCATAACCTCTATGGTTATGAGAAGTGAAAAGTGAAAAGTGAAAGTGTGTTCTTGATACAAGCAAGCATATTCTTGTTCGAGAAAGGCCAAGTTACATTTTTGTTATATTCAACTCAATCTTTTTCATATATCATCACTCATCAAGACCTTATCATGCTATGGTGTTACTTGTTTTATTCACGTGTTTTATCGTATTTGCATGATTTATCCTATTCTTTAGAGCTAAAATATTAATTACTTCAACATTGCATACATGTTGATGCGAAGATACCTACTGGGCAAGTGTGCTCATTACCCTACTTTCCAATCTTTTTCAGGAAATTCTAGTGGGACGGATTCAGATTGCTCAAGTGATGGATCCGAGAGTGATTGATGGTTCGAGAGAAGCCATAGTTAGTCTAGTCCAGAGTCAAATATGTAATTTTCACTTTATTGAGTCTAGTTAGTCAATCAGTCAAGATCATGTATTAGATGGTTATTATCAATAAAAGTCAGATTTTTGATCAATTATTGTTTCCATTCATCTTCCGTGTGAATGATTTACGCTCTGATTATTAATGTCACTTGAGGCTTCTCTTGTCGGCTGTTCACGTTCCCAAATATCTTCCATTGTAATAAAAGCTCGGGATGTGACAAGGGTAGAGATATTTTGGGTAAAACAACCAACCTAAGCACACCTTGACAAGAGGAAGTCTCAAATAGGAGCAATCTATTAAGACCTTATTCTCAAAGTTCAATTCTCAATTTCAATATCTGTCAAAGTCCAAAGGACATAAAAAAATCAATGATGATCAAAATGATGAAGAAAAAATTCAAAGAATAATGGCATGGCAAGAGGGCAGTATAGTTTTCCCGTGGGACGTCATGAGTCCGGTCGTATGCATGCCTAGAAGGAGAATTTAAGGTTTGATGATATGACAAAAGTCCCGGCGTAATAGACCGAATCTCTAGGGGTTGTGCCATGGAAAGAAGTTAAACCCGACACCTTCTTAACTCATATCAAGCATATCCCAAATTTTCTTCTCTTCTCCCTCCAAGACCGAGTGTTTCTCGGGTATGACCTTAGTATGGGCACCGTTAGCCAAGGGCAACCAACTATAGGGCCCCACTTTCAATGCACGCCCCACTTTGGGTAATTTTTAGCAAAAGGGGAAGGAACAAGGACCCCTAGCCAGTGGTTTGAACATCCTTTGATGCTACATTAGTAATGTCTAAACCAAAAATCTAAAAAAATTAAATATTTTCAAATTTTCAAAAAAATTGAATATCTTAAAATCCATAAAAATTTACATATTTTCAAAACCCATAAAAATGTGCATATTCTCATAATCCAAAAAAAATCTTTTGCATTATATTTTCCACTAATTGTTTATTTAGATGGTGCTTTTATAGGGGCAACCACTTTTGCAAGGACCAAGGACATGGGGGGAGTTCCCTCTTTCAATTTCATCGACTTTTCTGATTCCTCCCTTGTTCTCAAACCATCAATTTTCTAATTATCTCTATCTATCTGGACATCACTCTGATCATTCAAGAGCCAATATTTCCAAAGTCATTCCTGCTGATTTCCATCACTCTGATCTTTCAAGAACAAAATGATCAGCCAAGTTTGTCATCCTCATGGTTCAAACAAACACAACAAATAATGATTGATGCTTGCATGAATGTTTTGCTTTGATGACTAAACATGTTTTGCATTGACGCTATACATGGTTTGATATGCTTTAATGTTATGCTATCCATGCGTTAATGATATCCATGCTGTGATCCTATGCTATCCATGTTTGAATGCTTAGATCAATGCTATTCATGCCTTCCATGCTATGCTTGCTATGCTTTTCATCTTAATTCATTGCTTGTTATATTTCACGATATCTTGGCTAATCAAATTTTGAGTGTAGGAAAGAAGCTTCTTTGGTCCCACCATCCGGGCATCATCTTGGTCCCATGGTGATTGAATGCATCGCATTACATTTCTTAGTTCTCAACATGCTCATTGCTTCACCATCTCCTTTCCTATATTACACTATTAGATTATATCGAGGACCTTGTGGCTTTGGTAAATCTGAAATTTGAGTTCCCTTCATTAAAAATGATGATAATTTCAGATGAACCTTAGTCCCATGGATAGGCCGTTGAGCCGTCAAAGACTGGGAGTAATAGTTCCTTTTTTCCAGTTAGTGTGCGAATAAACGGATTTCGGCTTAGTATCAGCTTACAAATCGGTATCTTGATTTAGTCTGGGCAGCTTAACAATATTATCCTTGATTACCTTATATTTTAATTTGTTTTAATTTTTTCTTTTACACCCAGCATGCATTCATATAGGATCTTGATTTAACTTTGAAAAATCACTCTTCTAATTCGATTTTGAGAGTCAATCAATAATTAATTTTCCAAATAACAGATATTCTATGCCGAGTTGAGTCCTTAGTCCACCTTGTCGCCATTTTGGGCTGTTTCCTTGAAAAACTCTTTTGTTTAGATTTCTATCCCCTTATTCGATCTTTCCTTTCGATCCATCTTGGCCGCAGCACGTCCACATTGGTTGATAACCGCTCTCCAATGGTGAAACCTATAGTTTTGTGACCTGGGGTACTTCCACCGCGTAGGAAGTTGATCGCCCTCTTTTCTCTCCTTCGTGCCCGCGTGCACACTCCTTCCTTATCCAAACAATTGTTAATTTCATTTAACCTTCTCAAGATTGTTGCATCTTGATCTTTGGAACTAATTCTTATCAAGTAGTGTTGATCGCGTGTCTCATCACACCTTGGCATCTACTTTTCAGTTCGCTTTCACTTCATTTCATTTCGTTCCACTCCATTTCATTACGTTCCACTCCATTCCACTTCGTGTCTCTCCCTTGAAAAGTAGACGCCAAGGCGGGGAAGCTGTAGACACGTCAAAATTAATATCATTTTGAGTACATCTTCTATCACCTTATAACGTCTTAAATTGACCCTAGAATTGACGTATTTGAATGGTTTTCCTTATTTTCTTCATTACTCAGCTTTCCCCTGTTTTCTCCCATTTTTCCTAATTTTTTATGGATTTTCTCCAATTTTTTAGGGCTATTCTGAATTAGAGTCAGCTTAGTGGACGCCAATTCTTTGAATAAGCCACTTCACAGTTGATGCCAATTCTTCCATTTTTGAATTTTATGTGAATTAAAATTTGCGCCTTCAGCTTGGACGCCAATTCTTCAACCTGCGCCTTAATAGAGGACGCTATTTCTTTTCAATAGAATTAGTGCCCGTCTGGGCAGGCGCCCATTCCTCCTTGTCAACAAGAATTTGCGCCCTGACCATGGATGCCATTTCTTTTGAGTCGACACACCTCAAGAATTTGCGCCTCCTTAAAAGGGCGCCAATTCTTAAATTGGCGTTCGACCATTGGACGCTAATTCTTTTGATTATTAATTTCATCCGAAATTCCTTGGGATTTAAAATCTGCGCCCGTCGAGAAGGGCGCTAATTCATGCACTTCTTGAATATGTGGCCAGAACCCTGATGCTAATTGCTTTCAATTCCACTGAATCTGCGCCTCTTCACGAAGGCACTACTTCTTTAATTGATGTCCGTCATTTGGACATTAATTCCTTTATTTAATAAATTCATCCAGAAATTCATATTTTCCTGAATTAACGCCTTTTCACAAGGGCTCTAATTCTTTAATTAGCAACCGGACCTGGGATGCTAATTCCCTTTCTATTTCTGGAGCTTTTAACTTCGTCCAAAATTCGTATTTATCGTTAATTAGCATCAGCTATCCTGACGCTAATTCTTTTCTAATTTTAAAATTTTCCAAACCTTCCATATTTAAATCCAAATTAGCGATTGCCTTCCTGACGTTAATTCAATTTGCGGCCATTGGGTCTAATGCCATTTTTCACAGAATTCCGATTCTGACAGAACCTCTTCCTTTCCTCCTTTTGAGCTCCTTTTCCACTTGGGAAAGGGTTCCTTTGACTTTCTAAGGTTGGGAGGACACTTGGCATATGAATTAATCCTTCCAAATCCCAATAAAACTTGATTTCCTATTTTTCATGGAATTAAACCTACAAATTTCTCTCTTATAAATAGCTCCCCCCCTCTCCCTTGTTGTTAAGGTTGGTTCTATTGTTCTCGGGGAGGTGCTACTAGACCAAGGGCTCAAGGAGGAAGTCTCTCATGTGTTTAAAGCTTCATCCCTTGGAGAACTTCTTCCCCCCTTGAAGATTTGAAGCCCCTTTTGGAGAAAACCAATAAACTTTTCCTATTTCTCTATTCTCTTATTTTATTTACCTTAGCATTGCATGCATCACATCTTCTTCCCCTTTTATTTATTTTCATCTCAATATTGAGATCTCCAATTGTGCAACACATGCACCCTCCCTATTTGCATATCATCATATCTTTTCCTTGCCCTTTGCATAGGGGTTTAAAGGCTAACACCAACAAGGTGTGTTCTCATACATGTTTCTATTGCTTATTCATATTAAGAGCTTGATGCTACACTCACCATGATTTCTAATCCAATCTTTTATTGGTGTTTATTTGTTTTGCAATGGTAATCTCAAGAAGAACTCTTTTCATCGGCCGGCTGATTGGAAGAGATGGTGCACTCACAATCTCCCTGCTTTAAAAGGTATTCTTCGCGATCCCTCCCTCATATTTATTGTTATACTCCTTTGAGGCTCGTGGTCTATGGCAATCACATCTCCATCTTAGCATCCATGCATGCTCCCATTCTCTCTTTTTTCTCATTCTTCTTCTTTCTTATTAATTAATTTTTAAAAATCTTTGTGAATTTTCCATAAATCTATAAAAGGGACCTAGACGATGAGCAGTCAGGTGTGCTTAAGGTTCGATGTGGTGCGAGGCGCTGTCCTCGGGTATAAGTGGTTTCTATTTCTGTCTGGCGTAAGGCGCCGGTTTATGTTGCTTGGAGTTGAGACGGTGAGTTGACCAGCCTTGATCAGGGTGAATGATCTAGGCATAAGGCCGGAGGTGATGTTGCTGAGAACAAGATTCTGTAAGGTTCTCGTGTGTAGTCGAAGGAACTAAGTGAGTTATCTAAGCGCCCTAATAATGTATGGTTTAGTGCACCGGTTATTCGATAAACAGGATGTTCAGGACTAGATAAGCGATGTGATGGATGTGGATAGAGAGCTTGGCTTTGACGAGACACGGGAGAGTTTAGAACTCGGTGCTTTCTGTGGTGCCCCTGACCGGGTTGTTGTGCTAAAGTCAGAGGTTTCCCCTAGCTCGGGAGGAGATGTATAAGGGGACTGTGTGTGGAGTGATAGATTGTTCATTTTGAATGGTGTTGCGTTCATGTGGGCGCTGGGAATAGGTCGCTGTCAGTTGGCAGTCCAGGTGGAACTGTGGAGTTGCTAAGTGTAAATTGGACGGTTGTAATATGGAGCAGTTGTCTCCTCGACGAAAGAATCCCCCGAAGTGTGAGTGTGAGATGGTGTTGATACTAAAAAAAGGAAAAAAAGTTGCCATCCACAACAGCAAGCCCCGCATCGGGCAAAGAAGAAAAGAAAGAAAATGAAAGAGAAAAGAAGAAAAATTAGAGGTGCCATGTCCGCACCTTCACCCGGCGTGTCTTACCGGCACCCTCGTCAAAGCTTCAACTGGCCGTTCCTGCACCAACAGAGGAGAAGAAAAAAGAACAAGAATTAAAGAAGAAAAAAGAGCAGAGAGGTGGGAGCCTCGTCCGGCCCCCCTTACTCGAGTCTTGTTGACACACAAAGCTCAGACACAACGATATGGCAAAAATCGTGGGAAGTCAAGGTGTTCCTAAGGTACACTACCGTGGGTTCAACTGTGAGACCCCGGCAGCGAAGAAACAGAAGAAAAGGCCGAAATGGCCAATTTTCAACATAGTGATGAGGGTGCGGTGTCTGATCATCATGGTGCAGAGTGTGGAAGCCCGGGCATCGAAGAAAAAGAGAAATGGCAAGAGAAGAAAAAAAGAAGAAGAAGAATAGGTGTCATGCCCCGAACTGATAGCAGCAGAAACTTACTCGGAACGTGATAGTGAAATAGTCATGACAAATCAGAGAAAAAACTAAAGATACAAGAGGACCAGAAATCGACAAAACTAACTTTATTAATATAAACCTGTTATTACGACCATCGTCTTAAATTACAACTTCCAAAAGAAAAGACACACTAGCTAGACTTAACGATTCTAATCTAGACTTAAGAAAATAAAAGACATGGGTCTTCTAACTTCAGGAGCACCCATTCACACTTTTCCCTTCCCGCTAGAACAACATCCTCGCTTGCCACTTGATTACCTGAAAAATATTGAAATAACTCTAGGTGAGCGAAAAGCTCAGTAGGAATTACATCTCTATCACCGGGCTTACTTTAAGTAATCAACATGTTACATGAATGCAACTACAACCATGCATAAATGAGCTTAAGATAGAATAGGTATAAATACGAATCATAAAGTAGATAGCAGGAAATTGACAAGTTCACTAGTACAGTATAAACAACATATTGGCTGTTCAAGTTCAAGTAAGTATCCTTTCGGGTCAAGCACCTCAAGACATTAAGTAATATCACGTCTGTAGACATGCCAAAATTGACAACACCTTGAGTACATCTCCCATCGCATTGTGATGCCTCAAATTGACCCTCAAATCGACTTATTTGAGTGGTTTTCCTCATATTTATTGATTAATCAACTTTCCTCAACTTTTTCACATTTTCCCTATTTTTTTGGATTTTTCTCCATTTTCTCGAGGCCTTTTTGAATTACAGTCAGACTCACGGACGAAAATTCTTCTCAAAAGAATTAACGCTCGACACAGTGGACGCCAATTCCATGATTCAACGTCAGCTCTCAGGACGCCAATTCTTAAACTTCAAATTCGCGTCCAACCTGACGGACGCGTATTCCTTTTCTCCCCATTTTTGTGTCAAAATTCATATTTATGCTGAATTAACGCCTTTGTGAAAAGGCGCTAATATCTAAATCTGTGTCCGCCATGCTAGACGCGTATCCTTTTTGACCCAATTTATTTTGAATTAATGCCTTTGTGGAAAGTCGTCCATTCTTTGATCGCGTTTGGGATGGTGGACGTGTTTTCTTTTATTCGTGTTAATTATTGAATTAACGCCTCTTTGAGAAGGTGCTAATTTCAGAAACCGCGTCCGTCCACCTAGACGCGTATTCTATTCGCGTCTGCCGCCGTGGACGCAAATTCGTCATTTCCCCATTTTGTGCCAAACCTTCATTTTCATGAAGAATTAACGCCTCTTTACGAAGTCGCCAATTCTTAAATTAGCGTCCAACTCTTGGACGTTAATTTCATTTCCTTATTTTGGCCTTTTAAATCATTACCAAAATCTCATAAATTCCAAATTCACTTTTGTCTAGATGGACGCTATTTCTTTTTCTGATTTTTTGTAATTTTTGACTTTCCAAAATATTCAAGAATTGGTGTCTACCAAACCTGACATGTTCTTAAAGTTGCATCCACTCGGGTGGACGCATATTTCCTTCCCTATTTTTGAGCTTCCAAATCCTACCAAAATTCGTAAAAGTCATAATTCGTGTCGACCTCCCTGGACGCGATTTTTCTTCTAATTTTGGTAATTTTTAATCTTTCCAAAAATGGTTCAGAATTGGCGCCCCTTTGCATTAACGTCAATTTAATTGGTGACCACTGTTGTAGACGTCAATTCTTATAGAATTCTGAACTCAACAGCAGCCCTTCCCTTCCTTCTTTTGGCCTCATTTTCCACTTGGGAAACAATCTCTATGACTTTCTAAGGTTGAGAGGACACTTGGCATATGAATTAATCCTTCCAAATCCCAATAAAACTTGATTTCCTATTTTTCATGGAGTTAAACTTACGAATTTCTCTCTTATAAATAGGACCCCCCTCTACCTTGTTCATAAGGTAGGTTCTATTGATCAAGGGGAGGTGCTACTGGCTTGAAGGCTCAAGAGGAAGACTCCCATGCGCCCAAAGCTACATCCTTGGAGCTCTTCTTCCTCCTTGAAGCCACGTTGGAGCACATTGAAGATCTATTGAAGCCCTTTTGGAGAATAAACCAATAAGCCTATTCTTTCTCATCTCTCTTATTTATTAATTTTTTCATTGCATGCGTCGTATCTTCTATCCCTTTTTATTTTTATTGTCATCTCAACCACGTTGAGATCTCTAATTGTGCAACACTTGCACCCTCCCTCTTTTCTTCATCACATCACATCTTTTCCTACCCTTTGCATAGGGGTTTAAAAGGCCAACACCAACAAGATGTGTTTTACTACATGCTTTCATATTCATGCTTATTAGAATTTGATACTACACACCTCATGTTCTAATTCAAATTTTCTTTGTTGGTGTTTGTTATTTTTGCAAGGGTAATCTTAAAAAAAAGCTCTCTTCATCGGCCGGCCGATTGGAAGAGAAGGTGACACTCACATCTCCCCACTTTAAAAGGTATTTATTTGCGATCCCTCCTTATATTTATTATTTATATCCTTTGAGGCCCGCGAGTCTCTGGCGATCACATTCCTATTAGCTTCCACACATGCTCCCTTTCCTCAATTTTTTCCCCTTCATTCTTTTTAATTAATTTTTAATAATCTTTGTAGATTTTTCTAATGATCTACAAATTGGCAATCACGGTGGGACCACCTGTAGATGCCTAATTTTGGACATCCCGCGGACCTTTTGTCTAGCCATCATAGAAGTGACACTTCCTCTTGGTTGATTGAGAGTGTGGAGTCTCATCCTTGTTTAGGTAGGCTCCACCTTGATTGAGAAGTGACACTTCCTCTTGTCTAGCAATTTTTTTGAGGTTCTATTTGCATTTTTTCCCCTGATCCCTGGACGGCCAAGATGCTGGCCGCCCACATCCCAAGGTGGCCACATAGTTGGCCGCCCAGCCCATCACGAAGGCCATCGACCTGGCCACCCAGCTCCTTTGGATGGCCAGAACCTTGGCCGCCTCCTGTCAACCGCCTGTCAACTCCACGATCCGCCCACTCCGGGCATGTCCTTCGAAACTGCTCCCACTCGGGGGGGTTCGAGACTCACGTAGCTTACACGTAATCTATTTTTCGAAGGGTTTTCAAGGAGGGAGATTTCCCCCCACATACAAAACCCCCGTTGGAAACCATCTCACGGGGGGGTTGGACATTTTTGGAGGAGGAGAGGCTGGTAGTTCCTTGGAGCCCAGAGAGAGAGCTATGAGCACAAGAGATCCTCCCCGACGTTCCCCTGGAAGTAGAACCTGAAGTTGAAGAGCTCCGCTATGAGAGAGTCCTTATTCCAGGGGGCGGCCATCGACATGGCCGCCCACCACCTTTGAACGGCCACATAGTTGGCCGCCCTCTGTCAGTCGACGGGCAAACCCCATCTTTCTTCCTCTATTCTCTATCTTGCTGCCTTTTACTTCATTTTACTACACTGCATGTATACTAGATCTTCCTAGCGCTCTATTTCAAAGAGGTTTTCCAATCCAAAACATAGGGAAGGTGGATGGTCGAAAGTCTCGGCCATTCCCCTTTCCGCCCCCCTTCCCAGTACGATCACCCCCATTTGCATGTTTCTTTACTTCTCTGAGCATTTACTACACTTCCACAGTCTAATGGGTTTATTCTCTTTATTTGCTGGTTGATTTGCAAGATCTTCGTCACCGACTCGCAGAGCTCCGCGTTCTTGGCCGGCCGAGAGTGAGGATAGGAAGAACCCACATCTCCCACTTCAAGGGCATTGCGATCATCCTACCTTGTGAGGCTCAGGTATTAGCCTCTCGCGATCACTCTATTTCCATTTTTCTAACCTTTGCACTATAAGGAGCAGCATAGTTTGGAGAGAGGAAGACACACGCACGCCATCGCGCATACCGACCTACCTTCCGGCGCCTACACCACCCTTATTTTTCTTTGATTACCCTTCTCTGTTTGGCACCCACGTGTGCCATCTCCCTTTGTGCTCCATGTAGCGCTTCCTTTTTTTAATTATTTTTTATCCCCCGTGCACCGCGTGCGCAACCCCCTCCCCAAGTGATTCCAACGTGTTAGATTTTTAGAAAATTCCATTTCCTTATCTTAAAAAAAAATAAAAAATCGATGCCATGTTTCATGATAAGTTGATTGCCATGATGTATATTGGGATGTTGTTAGTGTTTTATTCTTTTCTTTCCATTGGTTTTCTGCATTTTTTAAGCTTTCTGGCCATTTCACAGAGAGTGAATGCGGTCTGGAACAGAACCGCGTTCAGCTGAACGCGATCCTATAGCAGACCGCGTTCTGCAAAAAAAAAAAAAAATGGCGTCGGAGGCAATGGACACGAATTTGAAAATTTGTGCCCACTATTCTGGACGCCAATTCCTTCTGTTGTTCACAGAACCACCTTATTCTGTGATCTGTTTTGCATGGTTCTTGCATATTTCTGTTCATATATGTATTTTTCCTTTCTTTTGGATTAGTTTTGCATTCATAGCACGTTTGGCTTGGGAGACCTCCTCTCCCCACACCTTCTAGGAGATTTTTACCACTCTCTTGGTGAAGGAAGGACCCTCCAATTGAGAATTCCCCTCATTGGACCAGAAATTCCTAAACCAATGCCTCCGTAAGGCCCTGACATCGAAGGATTCCCTCTTCGATCACTGGGCTGGTTATACCATTGGAGCTCCCCAAGTTTAGTTGGCCTATACGTGGTGAGAAAATTAACCTAGTTGGCACCAAAGTGAAACCATATCAAAACTAGGTTCTTACCTTGAGTGAATCACACCAAACTTTGTTAAAATTATCTAATTCACATCAAGGTCCAACTAAAATCAAGCGTACACATGTTGGTTTGATATCCTTGCAATTTGCCTTGATTGATTATTGTTTGATTTGCATGATGTTTTGCTTTGATAACCAAATCAACATGTCTAATCATATTTATGAATATAAGGATGACCAACCTAGCACATCCTATGATCCTCAATTTCATAATTCTCACCATAATTTTTCTAAGGGACCACGTCCTCATTCTCATGATCTTGCCCGCCCCATGGGCAATTCTCAATCTTATAATCCCTCACACCAACCGCGAGCCAATACTCCCTCGGAACTATCTCCTCCACGTAATGAGGTCTCCCAAGATTTGCATCTCACCCCTCAACAAACCCAAGCCCTTAAGGCCATTGTTGAGGGTTTAGCTTCTTCATCTCATCCTCCTTCATCTCATCCTCGGGTGGCCTATCACCCACCTCCCTCCTCTCATCTTCCTTCCACTACCTCTCGGGTGGCCCATCACCTGCCTCCCTCTCCTATTCATCCTCCCTCTCGGGTGGTCCATCACCCGCCTCCTTCCAACCATCCTCATCTACGGCCCCAAGGCCATTATGTTTCTTGCACCCCGGCCCGATCGGGTCCTTCCATGGGTCAGTCCATTAACCCTCCTCCACGGCCTTCATGTCAAAACGCCCCTCCAAGGTCCTATGGCCAACCCTCTGCTTCTCAAGTCACTCCCCTCCAGTAGGCTCTCCTTGATAAAATTGTTAAGATGGAGGAACAATTAAAGAGGGTTTCGGGCCCGCAGCCGCCTCCTCCTCCTCCTCAAGTCAATCCTCTTCATACTTTCATGAATAACATAACTAAGATGGAGAGAGATTGGAAGGATAATAGAGGCATGAATGACATCAACAACATAAGTGAGCAGGAGCCGAAAACTTTCAACGATCAAGTGGACGTCGTCTGCACCCCACCCATTCACCACATTCATTCATATGGCCTTCCACCTCCACATCTGCATCTATATACACAAAGTCATCCACATTATACACCTCCACCCATCATTACGCCTCCACCACGGCGTCCACTTGAATCCAATGATGAAGAATTGGAAGCAATGCATGATAAAAATTTTGATTAACAATTGGAGAATGTTGTGTGTGTGATTTTGATGATTACAAAATGTTGTTATTGTGATTTCATCATGTGGATGCATTTGTGACTTTGTGTGGCTCTCTATATATGTGTTTCCACATGGACTGTTAATGTCAATGGTTTTTGGTTGCCCTATGATGGGCATGATGCTTATTTGATTGAGTAAGTGATTAATTCAATGTGAGCTTTAATGAATCAATCATTCATGTTTTTGGAAAGACTTCAAATGTTCAATGAAATTGCTCAGTCATGTGTAAATGCTTATCACTCTCTTGAAGTATCTTATTCCTAAAGTGTGCTTAATTTTATAGTTCAAAAGTCCCAAAAATGAGTGTGATGTCTAGGCAAAGAATGCCCACTAGACATGCAAACAAATGGAAAGTCATGGAGTTTCATGTGGAACAATGAAGGTGAAGTGTAAGAAGTCTTTAATTGCTCATTCCTATGTTGACCTGATGTTTCTGTGATTTTGCAGCCCCAAGAATGGTCTCTAAATCCTCTTAAACTTACGAGAAAATGGTAATATCTAATCACTTTTATTCCCTTGATTTCATGGAGGTTTGATGATGTTTTCTGATCCTAACTAGAAGGGGTCGACCCATGGGGTCCACCCCCATACATCCTTGGTCTGTCCAGGGGTTGCTGGAGTCTGTCTGGTGCAGGGGTTGACCCCTGGGGTCGACCCCTGTGTCCTGCATTTTATTTTTGGGTTGTCTGCCTTCTGTCTACATGAGGGTTGACCCCATGGGTCGACCCCTTCCGGTCGGGGTTTGCGAGCTTGTCCAAAACCCATTGAAAACTCTTTCAAACTTTACCAAAATACCCCCATAGGTTCCTAGTCATATAAGGGTGTTTTTAACACATTTTGGGAGGGTCTTATGAGTCTTTTGGTCACTCTTCTATATATATGAACATGAGCTCCGAATTTGTGAATAAGAACCCTAATGTGTTTATTTCTCCTATCTTGTAGGTGAAAAAAGGGGGAAAGGAAGGAGGAGCTCTTGCAAGGAGGATTTCATCTCCATCAAAGCATTTCTGGAGCTCGTGGAAGAAGAGAAAAATGAGCGGCTCGAGGAGAGGAACAAGATGACGCCAAAATAGCGACCATCTGAAAATGAGCCAAGAAGAGCCGAATTATTCCTAGAAGGGGGAGCTTCATACATGCTATATCTTCTTTGATTCAGTCTCTAGAGTTTGTTTGGAGTTTATTGTATTCATCCGTGAACATTTCATCTACTTCTGAACGATTATCTTGTGTGGGGGTTCGGAGAGTGGTTTCTCCGAGTGCTTGTGTTGACACTTGTGCGTCGGTGTGTGCGGTGGATATCCGCGTGTGTGTTGGGGCACGTCCTCATGTGTGTGCTGCCTTTGCAGCGTGTGTGTTGGGATTTTTACCCCATGTGTGTGGGGAGAAATCCCCATGTTTCTTACATTCACAACGTGTTGAGGAAGCCTCACTCGGTTGAGTGAGGGGTGGATATAGGGAGCCCGTCGTGGTCCCGAACCACCTAAAAATCAGTGTGTCATTGTGAATGCCTGTGTGATTGTCCTTTTCTTCTATCTCCTTCACATGTTTAAATTGACACTATCACACGCATACACTCTATCTAATTAGACTGCTTCATATATCTAATTTGCACACACACATAGAGCTAGTTTGTGGTTGGTTCTACAAGTCGCACATAATTCTGAGTGTCCATCATATTGCCTCTTAATTAATCTACGTTTTCCCTAATTGTCTTAGGCATTGTGTTGAATTCCACTGTGAGTAGGTTTGTGTTTTAAATAGGGCATAATTTTTATAGAGAGATATATTCACCCCCCCTCTAGATCCATCTTCCAGCACTACGGGACCCAACAATTGGTATCAGAGCAATGCTCTGTTGTCCCTAGATCTCACGATCTATAGAGTGATCGCAATTCATTCTACAATCATGAATTTTTCTGTTGAACATATGTCGATGAATTGCATACCTATTTTTAATGGTTCTGATTTTACTTCATGGTTATGTAAAATGTGTGGAATGATTAATTCTGTTAATCCTAATCTTTGAAAGTTGATTTATGATGGTCCTCGCATATTGCCTGTGGATGAGACCAAGTGGTCTAATCAAGATAAATTGAAGAACCATGAAAATGTCATAATCTTCAGTTTATTGAAAGCCTCTGTGAATGCTAATATGTTTACATTTGTCTCATCTTGTAGGATGGCAAAGGAGCTCATGGACCAGTTGATTAATGCTCAAGAGAAGGAAGGACAAAAAGGTCTCATGGTTGACGATGCTGATCAACACAATGATGAAAATGCTGAAGAGGTAAACTCTAATTCTGATGAAGATGAAATGTCATTTGAAGAACTACTTGATGCTTATGAGGAGTTGTCGAGTAGATATAAGAAAATCAAGTCTGAAAATAAAACATTGAAAAAGAAACTTAATGAAAATGTGCATGATAATCTTCCTTGTGAAAAATGCATTGATTTAGAATCAAAAATTGAAGATCTAGAGTACAACCATGAAATTCTAGAATCAAAAACAAGACTGTTTGAAGAAGAAATTTCCTACTTGAATGAAGAGCTTGAGACATCTAGGATATCTAATAGATCTTTGAACTCTGAAAATAAGTGTCATGATTTAAGTGAACAGAACAAACTCTTGATGTCCAAAATTTCTATGCTTGAGAAATCTGAAGAAAGCTTAAGAAATAAATTAGCTTCTCTTTCCGATGATGAGAAAATGTTTGAGAAATTACTTGATTCTGAAATTGATAGCAAGAGCATCATGGATGAAAATGAGAAACTTAAAAAGAAAAACGGTGCCATGCTAATTCAAATTTCTTTACTTGAATGCAACTTGAAATGTTTTGAAAAATTTGAAAAAGAAAATGTGTTGTTAAGATCTGGAAATGAAAAGTTAAAACAATTAAATAATGCCATGTCTGAAAAATTGCTCATTCTAGAAAAAGGAAAATCCGTTATTGTCAATGTTGATGAATGTGAAAAAGTGTATATGTTAGAACAAGAAATTGAGAGCTATAAAACTACAAATAAAATGTTGAATGAATGTGTTGTCTGCAGTGAACAGGAGATAGCTAGTTATGAGTTGCACATTGCATCCCTTGAAAGTGAAATCATTGATTTGAATGCATCACTGTCTAAATTTGTCAAGGGGAAAGATAACCTAGATAAAATTTTGGGAACAAAGGTTATCTTTCAAAGAGAGAGACTTGACTATAATCCGGTGAACAAAAAGAACTTTGAAAATAAATTGTATACATCTTTTGTCTCGAGTTTGGATGTAGCTAGTACCTCAAATGCTAACCCGGTTCAGCATGCTAAAAAGAAAACCCAAAAATGTGATGTTAAGCAGAACTTGAACCAAAACTCAAAGCTGAAAATCAATTCTGCTTGTGCTAATGTGAATGCTAGGAAGCACAATTATGCCACACACACATATATATATCCATAAGGAATGTCTCATGTTTTTATTGTGGTAAACGTGGTCATATGATGGATGATTGCCTTGTTATGAAATCCGATGATTTGAAAGCATGCCAAAATGAAATTGTGTCCAAAAGAAGAAGTATTTCTTGTTTCAATTGTGGAAAGTATGGTCACAAGATGCATGGATGTAACATCATGAAAAAGGATAGATTTTATGCATACAAAAATGAAACTGTATTTGGAAAACAAAGAAATTCTTCTGATTATTATCATTCATGTGGAAAGCTAGGACACCATGTGTCACAATGTTGGAAAGTAAATAGGACACATTTCCATGCTCACTTTTACAAGAAAAATATGAAGTCTTCAATTTACTGCCATTATTGTGGTGAATTTGGTCATTACATGGATGATTGCTATTAGATGAAAATTGATGAACTGAATGCATTAAAGAAGTTGAATGCTCATGTTAACCATCCGGGACCCAAGAAGATTTGGGTACCCAAAACTGTTGAATGAGAACTTTGTTGCAGGGATGCCTTGAGGCCAAGTGGAAGGCTTGAAAATAATGACTGCTCAAGGTAAAGGTTTTGAAAATAAATTTCTGAATTCTCTTTAGATAACTAAAATTTTCTTTAACTGAATTTCCATCTATGAAGATCATGAAAAATCTGTTTGTCATATGGGAAAGCATTGTATTTTTCTGATTATCATTTCAAGATTACATGGTATATAAAATGGTGACATGTAGAAGGGCAGGTCAAGCCTGTCTGAAAGCTATCACCATGCGTGAGAATGTGCCTCTGCCTGGTACCATGAGTCTATCATCCATTGGTTACATATGGCATCAAACTTGATTGTATTTTCTAAAATTCATGCATTTGATTAAAGGGGAGCTTTGCTAGCTGAAAAAAATTGAGATTGATGCTATTCCACTCTCTTAGGATGATGATGTTATTCTGTGGCTGCATATTTTGAGGATTGAATTTGATCAACTGTTTTATGGTCTTTACTAATGTGCTACTTATCTTTTTGGATAAAAATAAAAATATTTTCAAGGAGAGTTTGTTTCTTGTCTAATGTGAATTTTTAATGAAGATCTATCTTGCACATAGACAAACTATCAGTTCACATGTGATGATTTTGATGTTTTGAATGAATTTCCTGAATTCTCTTTTCAAAATAAAACTGTGTTCTCACATTTTCAAAAATGCAGTTCATGCATTAGTTGCATTAGATGCATATAGAATTTCCATGTGAAATCTGAAAACTTGCACTGCATTTTCATATAGGTTATAGGTTGCATGTTTTAGAATTCATGCATTAGGTGCATTTGATCATTCATATGAAAACTAAAATTTGCATTTTGCACTAGTATTGCATGAGATTCACATGTTGCCTTCTGCATTGCATAGTACATGATCTCACTGTGTGCTTGCATGTTATTATATGCTATTCACCCCCATCCTTGGAATTTCTATGACCTTATGCCTTCTTGTTAAATAACTTTGCATCTGAGTCATCACTGGAGTGTCTCTTGACATACACTCAGGGGGAGTAAAGATTTGATAAGTGCTTCTATGTAGGGGGAGCTGCATTGCTATGTGCTCATATGTTTTCGATATACATGCTAAATCAAATTCGCACACTTCATGCATAAAATGTGAAAATGAGTGTTACACATAAGGATATAGGAGTTTCTCTTCAACACTCTAAAGAAATTAAACTTGCTGCATGAATGATAAAGAGACAGTTGAGAAAAAAGTTGCCTGCCTTAGCTTGAAAATTTTGGATAAAATGAAAGGTAGAGCAATACTCAGTCTCGCTGAATAAATTGGATGCACGTCACCTGAGACGTGATGCGGTTCATTTATGAAAAGTGTTGTACTATAGTATCTCTATTCAAAATGAAGTGAGACGGTCAATGTTCTGAGTAACCGGGGAGTCTGGCATGAGCTCCATATGTCTCCTCGTGTAAAAAGGAATTATTTGAACCTGATCACTCTAAGAAAAATTTAGATTGTCATTGTGAAAATTTTTAAGAAAAATTCTGATGAAAAATTGATTAAGGAAGAGCGAAGCCTCCAATACGTTGTTCTCTAGATTGAAATATAGTCTGTGTAATTACTCTTATGTTTAATTGAAAATTTGGATATCCATATGGCTAAAGCCTATTTTCATGTTACTCACTCACACATGGTAATTTGATTTAATATGTATTCATAAAATTGATTGATTGCATTAGCTTTTGCTTAATTCTCCTATATGATTGCATAATCCCCTAAGTGTGACACATGGACATTTTTGGTTGTACTGACTCACCTGCACTTTTCGTACACCTATCCATTCACTTTAAATAAAATGGGGGAGTTATATTGCATGTATATACATTTACTTGCTTGGAGGTCAATCATGCTTGATCATTCTACTTGCACTCTGCATGTCCATATGGTCCATACTTGCATTCCAAACATATGCAATTAGTTCATGCATATTGTGCATATTTGGCATTTATAGCATTCACACATGCATATTTTGAATTGCATCTTCTTGAACATATTGTGCATATGATTCTCTTAATAACCACATTGTCCGTCATTTTTTTTTTGTCAATAACAAAAGGGGAGAAAGCAATGTTGGTTTTGGTTTTGATGCTATCATGAATTCCTCACGTTGTTCCCCATTTCTGATTATGTCAAAGGGGGAGAGAGCATTAATGCATAACATTTTATCATCATCAAAATGGGGGAGATTGGTGTGTGTGTGATTTTGATGATTACAAAATATTGTTATTGTGATTTCATCATGTGGATGCATTTGTGACTTTGTGTGGCTCTCTATATATGTGTTTCCACATGGACTGTTAATGTCAAAGGTTTTTGGTTGCCCTAAGATGGACATGATGCTTATTTGATTGAGTGAGTGATTAATTCAATGTGAGCTTTAATAAATTAATCATTCATGTTTTTTGGAAAGACTTCAAATGTTCAATGAAATAGCTCATTCATGTGTAAATGCTTATCACTCTCTTGAAGCATCTTATTCCTAAAGTGTGCTTAATTTTATAGTTCAAAAGTCCCAAAAATTAGTGTAAAGTCTAGGCAAAGAATGCCCAAAAATGTGTGTGAAGTCTAGGCAAATAATGCCCACTAGACATGCAAACAAATGGAAAGTCATGGAGTTTCATGTGGAACAATGAAGGTGAAGTGTAAGAAGTCTTTAATTGGTCATTCCTATGTTGACCTGATGTTTCTGTGATTTTACAGCCCCAAGAATGGTCTCTAAATCCTCTTAAACTTAAGAGAAAATGGTAATATCTAATCACTTTTATTCCCTTGATTTCATGGAGGTTTGAGGATGTTTTCTGACCCTAACTAGCAGGGGTTGACCCATGGGGTCGACCCCCATACATCCCTGGTCTGTCCAGGGGTTGTTGGAGTCTGTCTGGTGCAGGGGTCGACCCTTGGGATCGACCCCTGTGTCCTACATTTTATTTTTGGGTTGTCTGCCTTCTGTCTGCACGAGGGTCGACCCCTTCTGATCGAGGTTTGCGAGCTTGTCTGAAACCCATTGAAAACCCTTTCAAACTTTACCAAAATACCCCCCATAGGTTCCTAGTCATATAAGGGTGTTTTTAACACATTTTGGGAGGGTCTTATGAGTCTTTTGGTCACTCTTCTATATATATGAACATTAGCTCCGAATTTGTGAACAATAAGAACCCTAATGTGTTTATTTCTCTTATCTTGTTGGTGAAGAAAAGGGGGAAAGGAAGGAGGAGCTCTTGCAAGGAGGATTTCATCTCCATCAAAGCATTTTTGGAGCTCGTGGAAGATGAGAAAAAGGAGCGGCTCGAGGAGAGGAACAAGATGACGCCAAAATAGCGACCATCCGAAAATGAGCCAAGAAAATCCGGATTATTCCTAGTAGGGGGAACTTCATACATGCTATATCTTCGTTGATTCAGTCTCTAGAGTTTGTTTGGAGTTTATTATATTCATCCGTGAACATTTCATCTACTTCTGAACGATTATCTTGTGTGGGGGTTCGGAGAGTGGTTTCTCTGAGTGCTTGTGTTGATGCTTGTGCGTCGGTGTGTGCGGTGGATATCCGCGTGTGTGTTGGGGCACGTCCTCATGTGTGTGCTACCTTTGTAGCGTGTGTGTTGGGTTTTTACCCCGTGTGTGTGGGGAGAAATCCCCGTGTTTGCTGCATTCACAGCGTGTTGAGAAAGCCTCTCTCGGTTGAGTGAGGGGTGGATGTAAGGAGCCCGTCGTGGTCTCGAACCACTTAAAAATCATTGTGTCATTGTGAATGCTTTTGAGATTGTCCTTTTCTTCTATCTCCTTCATAGGTTTAAATTGACACTATCACACACATAAACTCTATCTAATTAGACTGCTTCATATATCTAATTTGCACACACACATAGAGCTAGTTTGTGGTTGGTTCTACAAGTTACACATAATTCTGAGTGTCCATCATATTGCCTCTTAGTTAATCTACGTTTTGCCTAATTGTTCTAGGCATTGAGTTGAATTCCACTGTGAGTTGGTTTGTGTTTTAAATAGGGCATAATTTTTATAGAGGGATCTATTCACCTCCCCTCTAGATCCGTCTTCCAGTACTACGGGACCCAACAGAGATGGCACATTATGAAGATTTTGAAGATCTTGAAGTCGCACCCACTCCAAGTTTTCTTCACGTTCCTCTCCCTCCATTGCCAGATGACCCCCCTGCTCAAGATGATGCCACCATCCCAAACCCGTCTATGAAACCAATTTGTGTTACGATGATGGGTCGATACTCCAATCACCCATGCCGATGCACCATGAGCCTTCCCCTACCCTTAAGATTTCACGCCCCACCAAAATTCGACGCTTCCTCCGTACCAAACCTTCCACCGTTATACCCCCTCCAACTACACAATTAACCTCCACACCGTTGGCCTCAGCCGAGCCTCTCATTAACCCTTCTCCTTCTTCTCAACGAAGTAACGCTCCATTGTCACCACCTAAGGCCTCCACTATCCTTTTAACCCCGTACCCAACCATTGTTATTCCACCACTTAACCCTTCGCTTAAACCCATGGCTAATTCTGAGATGGATCCATTTATTATTGCACTAGAGCCAACCTCGTCCGCTTTCGAACAAGGGGAGAAGCACGACGTGTTTGAGCCTCCGCTTCCACTTACCCTTCTGTTAACACCCTCCATTAAACCTTCATCGCCCATTGAGCCTACCGCCTCCATCTCGTCTCCCTCCACCACCTCTCGGAGTGGGTGTATGATTATAAACACATGTGCCGAAGATGATTTCCAAGAACCGGGCAAGAGGAATTCGGTCACGGCTATGCTTGTCAAAGTTCAAGATTTTATTTGTCGGATGTCGGTTCGTGTTCTTCTTCCGAACATTGTTGAAAGGTCTCTACCAATGATCACCAAGATGAATTCTCATGGGTTGATGCCATGTCGGCCGAAGGCCAAGGTTGTTAAGATTATACTATTCATTGGAAAAAATACTTTTGATGCTCTCATTACCCCTTGTTCCGTCATTGTGCAAATACCTTGTCAAGAGAAGGGGTCCTCCTCCGATCTGGTCATGACACATTCTGTTGCTAAGGAGATGATGAAATCCATGCTCAAGGGCCGAGCAGGGCATCCCTTGTTTGAAGCCTCCAATATCAAGCCTATTCCTTCTTCGCTTCCATGCAAGGGGCTAGTGCCCGTTCTACCAACTACTTTTTATGAAAATATTCCGAGAGCCCTAGTCACTATGAAGCTTCCCATGCCTAAAGTCCAACTCCCTCATGTTGATATTCCATGCCTTTCATGTGAGTTGCCTTGGACTATACAAGTGGAGCTCCCAAATTCTCACCTTGATTACCTACCAAAAGAGTTCCCACTTATTTTGAAGCATAAAAATGCCAAGACTTCATCGAATGAGAGCACTTGGGCATTAATTCTGTGCATTGAGCCATTTGGCGGAGCACGCTATTTGCCATGGAGGGGCGCACATTCTTTCAACGACGGGCCTTCCACCAAGCCACTCACCCTTTGTTCTATTCCATCTACCAATTTCTTCCTATGGGCCACTCATGGGGTGGGAAGGAGGATCCCCTCCTTGCATCCCTTGCATTCCATGCATCCTTTGCATTCATTGCATGTCATTCTTTTGCATTCCTTCTTTCTCGGGTCTCTTGACCCTCACCTTATCTATTTTCCGGCACCTCCGGATCTCCATCATCCTCTTCATCCTAATTCCCTTTTATCTCTAGATCCTCTATCTCTCCTCCTGGGGCATCGCGCACCTCCTTATTGTCACCTTCCGGAACCTCTGGATCCTCCCCATCTCATTTCTTCTAATTCATCTTTGCCTCTGGAACCTCCAGATCCACTACCACTTTCTCCAGGGCATCGTGCCCCTCCTTATTCTCTTCCTCTGGAACCACTGGACTTACCTCTTCTCCCAGCGCATCGCGACCCTTTCTATTCTCTTCCTCCGGAACCTTAGGATTCTACATCTCTCTTCCTAGGGTATCACGACCCTCAATATTCCCCTCCTTTGGAACCTCTGGATCTTTCCCATTTCACTTCTTTTGATTCGTCTTTGCCTCTGGATTTTTCTTTCCTCCCAGGGCATCGCGCCCCTTCTCACTTTATTCCTCCAAAACCTCCGGATTCTTTTCATTCCCCTATCCTTTCCGGGCATCACGTGCCCTCCTATTCTCCCCTCCTGGAACCTCCAGATTTTCCCCTTCTCCCAGGGCATCACATCCCTCGGCATTCTCTCCCTCCGGAACCTCCGGACCTTCTTTCTTTCTTCCGATTCATCCTTCTACTCCTCCAGGACATCGCGTCCTTTGTTCTCTTCCTCATTTTGAATTATATTTTCCAATACCTTTTTCCAGGGCATCACATCTTTCGGCATTTTCTTCTTTCAGAACCTCCAGATTCTCTCCCCCATGTTCCTCCTCCTCTACCTCCGGAACCTCCGGATCCTCCTCTCTCAATCTACCAATTCCTTCTGCTAATTCGATCGTGGGTCCGATCCGACTTCTTCCACATCCACTGCTCTAGGCATTTGCCCCTTCTCCCACTACTTCCGAGGCTTTAGTCCTCACTCCACCTCTTAATTCCCTTTTCTTCTGTAGACCTTTCATATGATCAGGGTCTCTGCACCTTAGTGAGGGAGTTCTAGCCCTCACCTCTTTTCCTTTTCTCCCTATTCGTCTGCGTCTGGTCTAGACACCACTCCTTCATGTTTATCCATTTCTAATCCTTGCTCCTTATTCTTATCCGCCAAACGAGGACTGCAAATCCCATGTTTATCAAAATCACCACTGGTATCTGCTTCTACTACAAGGGTCGCAAGGTGACTCATTTACGTAAGTTTGCATTTTCATTGTCTCATTCATCTTCACGCAGGATTTTTCAAAATGAAGTGCTTCTTAACTTGATTAAGAGTGGTAGTCTAGGCCTTATCCTAGGTCTTTAATTTAATGTTACTTTGGTCAAAAAGAGTCTTTGGGCTTGCTTTTGTAGCATCTATCGGCTATAAGAGCCCCACGCTAGGAGTTCGGCATTCCCTCCCTGCTCATTAAGGGCAACCCTTAGCTAGGCACCGCACACACTTCATGGCGTCCTTAGCTGTCTCCCTTGGTAAACACCGTTGCTACTTGGGCTATGCTCAGGGCATTAAGTCTTTTTCTCTCCTTTACTCGACCGAAATATGAGAGTAGAGATAGTCTGGGCAAAATAACCAACCTAAGCATACCCCGATAAGAGGAAGTCTCAAATAGGGGTAGTCTATTAAGACCTTATTCTCAAATTTCAAACTTCAATTGCAATATATTTCAAAGTCCAAAGGGACACAACAAGAAAAATGATGATTAAAAGAAAAATAAAAAAAATTATGGCATGGCAAGAGGGCAGTACAGTTCCCCGCAGAATGTTATGAGCCCGGTCGTATGTGTGCCTAAAAGGAGAATTAAGGTTCGATGATAAGATAAAAAATCCCAGCGCAATAGACCGAATCTCTAGGGGTTGTGCTATGGAAAGAAGTCAAGCCTAATATCTTCTTAACTTATATTAGGCATATCCCCAATTTTCTTCTCTTCTCCCTCCAAGGCTGAGTGTTTCTCTGGTATGGCCTTAGTAGGGGCACCGTTAACTAATGGTAGCCGGCTATAGGGCGCCACCATCAATGCACGCCTTGCTTTGGGCAGTTCTTAACGAGAGGGGAAGGAACAAGAACCCCTAGCCAGCGGTATGAATTACCCTTTGGCACTGCAATTAGCAATGCCTAAACCAAAATCCCCAAAAATTGAATATTCTTAAAATTCAAAAAAATAAATATTTCCAAAAAACAAAAAAATGAATATTACCAAAATAAAAAAATGAATATTTTCTCAAAATCCATAAAAAAATTGAATATCTTCAAACCCCATAAAAATTTGCATTGTATTTTTCACTAAATATTTCCTCAGATGGTGTCTTACAGGGACATTACAAGGACCAAGAACATGGGATGAGTCCTCCCTTCCATTCACATCAATCCTTCGATTCTTTCCCTTGTTCTCAAAACAATGTCATTCAATTCCTCTGATTATTCCTGCCGCTCTGGGCATCGCTTTGATCATTCAAGAGCCAATCTTTCTAAAGTTATTCCTACTAAGCTTTGCTTAGCTATCCTGGACATCACTCTGATCTTTCAAGAACAAATCTCATGATATGCCAAGATTGTCATCCTCAAGATAAAAACAATGATGCTCTGATGATGTCTTGTCCATGCTATGTTGCTATGACATGCTGATGTTGCTCATATCTTGCCACCCATGTTATGCTCGCCATGTCATGCTATGATTAAATGCTCATTCATTCCTTGTTTCATGATATCTTGGCTAACACAATTTTCTACGCAGGAAGAAGCTCTCTGGTCCCACCGTCCGGGCACCATCACTCAGGTCCCATAGTCATTGCGTTGCACTTCATTTCTTAGTTCCCATATGCTCATTGCCTTCGCCATCTTCTCTGTATGCATTTTTTACTATATGATATCTACGCTATTAGATTATATCAAGGACTTTGTGGCTTTGGTAAATCTGGAATTTGAGTTCCCCTTCATCAAAAATGGTAATAAGTTCAGAGGAATCTTAGTCGCACGGATAGGGTGTTGAGTCATCCAAGACTAGGGACGATGGTTCTCTTTTGTGAATTGATGCGTAGATAAACGGGCTTCGCCTTAGTACCAGCTCATAAATCGGTATCTTGACTCAGTCTGGACAGCTTAACAATATTATCCTTGATTATTTTCTATTTTATTTTATTTTAATTTTCCCTTTTAAACCCAGCATTCATTCATGTAAGACTTTGAATTAACTTTGGAACATCCTTTCTTATAACTCAATTTTGAGAGTCAATTGATCATTAATTTTCCCGATATGAGATATTCCATGTCGAATTGAGTCCTCAGTTTGCCTTGTTACCATTTTGGGTTGTTTCCTTGAAAACTCCTTTGTTTGGATTTCTATCCTCTTGTTCAATCTTTCCCTTAGATCCACCTTGGCTACAGCACGTCCACATTGGCTGGTAATTACTTTCCAATAGTGAAACCTACAGGTTTATGACGTGAGGTACTTCCACCGCGCTGGAAGTTGATCACCTTCTTTTATCTCTCCTTCGTGCCCGCGTGCACACTCCTTCCTTATCCAAACAACTATTACTTTCATTGAACCTTACCAAGATTGCTTCATTCCGAGCTTTGGAACCAATTCTTATCAAGTGGTGTTGATTGCGTGTCTCCTCACACCTTAGCGTCTACTTTTCAGTTCGCTCCACTTCATTCCATTCCATTACACTTCATTCCAGTACATTACATTCCATTTCATTCCATGTCGCTCCCTTGCAAAGTAGACGCCAAGACGGGGTAGCTGTACACACGTTAAAATTGACATCACCTTGAGTACATCTCCTATCGCATTGTGATGCCCCAAATTGACCCTCAAATCAACTTATTTGAGTGATTTTCCTCATATTTCTTGATTAATCAGCTTTCCTCAACTTTTTCACATTTTTCCCTATTTTTTATGGATTTTGCTCCATTTTCTCGGGGCCTTTTTGAATTAGAGTCAGACTCACGGACGCTAATTCTTCTCAAAAGAATTAACGCCCGGCATAATGGACGCCAATTCCATGATTCAACCTCAGCTCTTGGGATGCCAATTCTTAAACTTCAAATTCGCGTCCAGCCTGACGGACGTGTATTCCTTTTCTCCCCATTTTTGTGTCGAAATTCATATTTATGCTGAATTAACGCCTTTGTGAAAAGATGCAAATTTCTAAATCCGCGTCCACCATGTTGGACGTGTATCCTTTTTGACCCAATTTATTTTGAATTAACGCCTTTGTTAAAAGTCACCCATTCTTTGAACGTGTCTGGGATGGTGGACGCGTATTCTTTTATTCATGTTAATTATTGAATTAACATCTCTTCGAGAAGGTGCTAATTTCTGAAACCGCATCCATCCACCTAGACGCGTATTCAATTCATTTCCGCCGCCATGGACGTGAATTCGTCCTTTCCCCAATTTGTGCCAAAACTTCATTTTCATGAAGAATTAACGCCTCTTTACGAAGTCGCCAATTCTTAAATTGGTGTTCAACTCCTGGACGTTAATTCCATTTCCTTATTTTGGCCTTTTAAATTATTACCAAAATCCCATAAATTTTGAATTCACGTATGTCAAGATGGACGCTATTTCTTTTTTCGATTATTGGTAATTTTTGACTTTCTAAAATATTCAAGAATTGGCGTCTGCCAAACCTAACGTGTTCTTAAAGTCGCATCCACTCGGGTGGACGCGTATTTCCTTCCCTATTTTTGAGCTTCCAAATCCTACCAAAATTTGTAAAAATCATAATTCGCATCGGCCTCCCTGGATGCGATTTTTCTTCTAATTTTGGTAATTTTTAATCTTTCCAAAAATGGTTCAGAATTGGCGCCTCTTTACGTTGACGTCAATTTAATTTGGCGACCACTGTTGTGGACACCAATTCTTATAGAATTTTGAACTCAACAGTAGCCCTTCCCTTCCTCCTTTTGGCCTCCTTTTCCACTTAGGAAATGGTCCCTATGGCTTTCTAAGGTTGAGAGGACACTTGACATATGAATTAATCCTTCCAAATCCCAATAAAACTTGATTTCCTATTTTTCATGGAGTTAAACCTACAAATTTCTCTCCTATAAATAGGACCCCCCTCTCCCTTGTTCATAAGGCTGGTTCTATTGCTCAAGGGGAGGTGCTACTGGCCTGAAGGCTCAAGAGGAAGACTCCCATGCGCCCAAAGCTACATCCTTGGAGTTCTTCTTCCTCCTTGAAGCCACGTTGGAGCACATTGAAGATCTATTGAAGCCCTTTTGGAGAATAAACCAATAAGCCTATTCTTTCTCATCTCTCTTATTTATTAATTTGTTCATTGCATGCATCATATCTTCTATCCCTTTTTATTTTTATTCTCATCTTAACCACGTTGAGATCTCCAATTGTGCAACACTTGCACCCTCCCTCTTTTCTTCATCACATCACATCTTTTCCTACCCTTTGCATAGGGGTTTAAAAGGCCAACACCAACAAGGTGTGTTTTACTACATGCTTTCATGTTCATCCCTATTAGAATTTGATACTATACACCTCATGTTCTAATTCATATTTTCTTTGTTGGTGTTTGTTATTTTTGCAAGGATAATCTTAAAAGAAAAGGTCTCTTCATCGGCCGACCGATTGGAAGAGAATGTGACACTCACATCTCCCCGCTTTAAAAGGTATTTATTCGCGATCCCTCCTTATATTTATTATTTATAGGGTGTTTGGGAGCATCTTTAAAAAAAACTGTTTCTCTCTTTAAAATTATTCTACGTCGATTTTTAACTAAATTTTTAAAAATGGTGTAAACATCTCATTCCTTGTTTGGTAAAAATAACATAAATTTTAAAAAATGTATAGACAAGTTTGGAGTGTAGACGCCATGACAATCTCTTCCGGGAGGGGGAGGGAGGCGTCTCCTTCTTCTCCCCTTCGCCTTCTCCACCGTCGCCCTCCACGCCTCCCCTTCCCGGACCCCGCAGCCATGCTGACAGGCCGTCGAGGGGTCGCAGGGGGAACCGGAGGGGAGGGGGAGGGGGCTGCGCAGGGGGAGGGAGGAACCGGAGGGGAGGGGGAGCCGCCGGGGGGCGGAGTGGGGAATCGGAGGGGAGGGGGATGCGCAGGGGGAGGGGAGGGGGAGCCGCCGGGGGGCGGAGTGGGGAACCAGAGGGGAGGGGGAGGGGGGAACCGGAGGAAAGGGGGATGCACAGGGGGAGGGGCGGGGGAGGGGGAGCCGCCGTGGGGCCGTCGGGGGAACCGGAGGGGAGGGGGTTGCGCGGGGGGAGGGGAGGGAGAGCCGCCGGGGGGCGGAGGGGGGGAACCGGAGGGGAGGGGGAGGGGGCTGCGCAGGGGGAGGGGAGGGGGTGGAGGAGCCATCGGGGGCCCGCCGGGGGGCGAAGTGGGGAACCGGAGGGGAGGGGGAGGGGGGAACCGGAGGGGAGGGGGATGCGCAGGGGGAGGGGAGGGGGAGGGGGGAACGCCGACGCCGGAGGGGGGAACCGGAGGGGAGGGGATGGGGCTGCGCAGGGGGAGGGGAGGAACCGGGGGATGCGCATGGGGAGGGGAGGGGGAGGGGGCCGCGTGAGTATTTTTTTAAAAAAAATTGGTCAGGTGGTGTTTTTTTTTTTGAGGAAGATTTACACATGATTAGATTTTCTCCCTAAAAGTTAAAAGAGACTTGCCAAACAGGGTTATAAGACCTCTTCCTCTTTTTTTAAAAATTGAGAGAAAAAATAGGTAAAAAACTACAACCAAACACTCCATTATATCCTTTGAGGTCCGCGAGTATCTGGCGATCACATTCCTATTAGCATCCACACATGCTCCCTTTCCTCCCTTTTTCCCCTTCATTCTTATTAATTAATTTTTAATAATCTTTTTCGATTTTTATAAAGATCTACAACGTCAAGAGTGGAATGCCATAGATCAATCTAGAAAGTCATGCACTTCGGTGCAATGTCATACCGTGGTCAATAATAGCTCCCATGGGCACAAGTACATTCGGGTGCTCCTCCCAGGACCAGACTGCGCCCCATTAACGCCAGGCATTAAAGTGATGGATCAAAGATCTCTTGTAAATATCTAGACATCCACTTTATTTTAATAGCCAATAGAATTCCAAGGATGCACATTGTAGGAATAATTTAGGAAGATTTAGTAGAGTAATTAAAGTCAAGGATATAGCCATGTACAAAGGAATTAACATTAGATCATACCACGGAACACTGTGAATGCAGAAATCTGGGAAGAATTGGCGTCCACTCAGGATGCCGTGAATTCAAGAATCGCGTCCTCTGATAAGGTCGATAATTCTTGTGAATAGTAAGGCACGACGAATTCGCATCAATTGTCTGGACGCTAATTCAAGAAGTGGCGACAACTGTCCCAGACGCCAATTCTAGGCAGTGTCTGGACTCTCACAGAACACCCAATCCTGGCGCTCTATGATGGCTGGGCGTCATGTTTCTTCAGACGGATATGACAGAACAAGGTTAAGGATTTTTAGAGTACAACCAGCCCAACGATCGAAGAGGGAATCCTTCAATGTCGGGGAATTATGAAGGCCTTAGAGAAAGAATTTTCTGTCCGGCGAGAGGGATTCCTGATGGAGGGTACTTCCCTCCCCAGGAGATAGGGTGTATCATGAAAACTCGAAAAATAGGGACTATGTCTCGGCCATGAGACAATACTACCAAAGATCCGCGATATGGAACAAAACAGTTGAGAAACCTGAGAGAAGGAAATTCGCATCTGGAAGAAGGGCGTTAATTCAAGAATTCACGTATTTGTGAAGGGGCGCCAATTCCAAGATTAACTCGATTTATATAAAATTCAATTACGGTGCATTAAAATTGGTGTCTCTGTAAAGAGGCGCTAGTTCTTTAATACGGGTCCATCTCCTAGACATTAATTTACATGATTTCCATATTATTTAATATTAATTTGGCAAAATGCGTCTAAACAGTTAACGTGTATTAATATGCGTCTCTTCAGAGAGGCGCAAATTCATATATGTGTGTGTATCTAAGTTTATTCCATGTTCGCACACACACCGTCGCTTGAGTTTGGAACTTGTTGGTTCAGTTCTGCCGTACTTGTCTGACAATGTATTTGCGTAATATCCTAGAGCTTTGCTTAGAGTCCAGTCTTGTTGACTGGGTGTCTGTTCGGTCTGTTGAGTTCCAGCTCAGCCTGGTGCCTTTTCAATTATACATTTGCACTCAGCTCACACACATCACTTAGTGTTTGATATCAGTTCTGTGTAAGCTACATTACTATTTTAGTACTTTGCTTTAGCTAGCTTACAGTAGCTTAGCTATTAGAACGTTTTCACTTAGTTACAACTAGAAGTTTTTTAATTGGGAAAAGTTTTTAAAGGGATCTATTCACCCCCCTCTAGATCCGCATTGCTGCACTAAGGGACCTAACAATTGGTATTAGAGCGGGTCTCTGACATATCCAGATCTAACGATCTACACAGAAGATTCTGGTGCGCTGGTGCGTTTGCAATTATGGATTCTTTACCCGAACGAGCGTCAATAATTTCTTTGCCAGTTGACGGTTTTAATTTTACTACTTGGCTAGGCAAAATGTGTAGGTTTGTTAATTCTATTGATTCAAACCTCTAGAACCTGATTACACACGGTCCAAATCAACTGCCTCAAGTTGAGACCAAATGGTCTGATGAGAATAGACTGAAGAACCATGATAATCTCATAGTTCTAAACATTCTAAAGGCTGTAGTTGATGCTAGTATGTTTCTTTCTGTTTCCAGTTGCAGGTCAGCCAAGGAAATCTGGGATAGTCTGACCATAATCCATGAGAAGAAGATGGAGCAGAAGTGTTTGATGGCAAACAACTGGAGTGATCATACAAGTGAGGATACCATAGAGGTAAACTCTAAATATGATGAGATTTCCTTCGAAGACTTAATGAATGTGTATGATGAACTGTTAGGTAAATATAAGAAAATAAGGTCTGAGAACAGAAAGCTGAAAAAAAAATTTGAAAATATTTGTTGTGATAACTCTCCTTGTAATAGTTGCTCTACTCTAAAAGATTTGAATGAATCTCTTCAGTTTGATGTTGATATGTAGAAAGATTCAACTTCCAGTTTAAGAAAAGAAAATGAAATTCTACGCAGTAAGGTTAATGAACTTGAAGATAATGAAAAAGACTTGAAAGAAAAACTGAGTTCAGTGTCCAATGATCAAATATTGCTTGATGAGCCAATTCAGAATGAGAAGCTTGTAAAAGAAATTGAGAAATTGAAAGAATTAAATAGTGCCATGTCTGAAAGATTGATGGCTCATGAAAAAGGAAAATCTGTGGATTCTGATAACTCTGAAAAATTGTTTGTTCTTGAACAAGAGATTGAAAATTATAAAATTTCCATGTGTGAGGAGGAAATTCTTAGCTCTGAGTTGCATATTTCGTATTTGGAAAATCAGATTTTAGATTTGAATAATTTCTTATTTAAATTTGTTGAAGGGAAGGAAAACTTAGATAAACTTCTGAGGAGCAAAGTAAATTTTCAAAAAGAAGGGAAATAAGAAGTCATTTGAAAATAAATTGTATACATCTTTTGTTCGTAGCTCAGATGTAGCTAGCACTTCTAAAGAACCTTCTAAATAGTTTGTCAGTCATAAAATGTAAAAACCCAAAAATGTTGTTGTCGGTACTACTGTGCATGTTAAACACAATCCTGCTACACACACACATGCACCCAGAAAGGAAGGAAAGATTTCATGCTTTTATTGCAGTAGGGCTAGGAATATGATGCAGAACTGCTATATCATGAAATCAGATTAATGGAACGCATGCAACAGAATAAATGATTTCAAAAATTCAAGGAGATTTCAAAACAAGAAAAATGCATTTGAAAATTCTCATGTTCATGCCAAAAATCATGATGTTAAGAAAAAGAAGGTTCAATATTTTTATTGTGGAAAATCTGGACATGAGATTCATAATTGTTATGTTATGAAAGATAATGAATCAAAGGCATGCAAAAGAACAAATGATTCCAATAAGCCAAAATAGTTTTCAAACAGTAGGTTGACTGTTGTTATAATTGTGGAAAGCCTAGTCACACAGTCAAGGAATGTTGGCAAATAAAAAGGAGATGCAATTCTTAAGTTAAAAATGGTAACATTTCTATTAACTCATAGAAATTCAATGCTTATGCTCATAGGAAAAATGTGAAGTTTTCAGTTTGTTGCCATTATTGTGGTGAATTTGGGCATACTATGTATGATTATTATTCATTGAAATATGATGACTTCAATGTCCAGAAATTGTGGACAGCACTTGCTAGAGATGCTACTAACCTTAAAGGACCCAAGAAATCTTGGGTACCTAAAAATATAAAATGAGAGTTTGTTTTGCAAGTGTGCCTTGAAGAAAAAGGAGAACAAAAGGGGTTCAATAAACACAAGGCACACTCATTTGGTAACACCCCTATTTTGCTTTCCATTGTTAAAATATGGTAGTAAACCTTTCGATCGGGTCAATAAAATGCAATAACTGATGGTTATTTCTGAAAAATTCTTCATGCTTAGTTGTTTTATAACCCTCTGAATTCATTTAGTCAATCTTCTTGATGTTTTGCTGCTTAATGAGCTTAATTGAGAACAATGCATTTGCAAGACTGTGTGATTAAAATCATTTACATGTTTGAATGTTAACTTTCTGGAATGCTATGAATCAAAATTGAATTTGAATTCCCCTTTATATAGGTGTCAAAGGTCCATAGATGGAATAATTAAGGGGGAGTCACAATAGGAATGTTCATGCACTCAGTGCATCTTGCATTTTGGTTGCATATCTCAACAGATGTCTAGCCTACATGCATTTAGACTAATGTCTTAGGGGGAGTATGCACTCTCATTCATCTTTGTCAGTCCCCTATGCATAGCCTCACTATTTTAGGGGGAGTCTGTTTGTTGATCTTGTCGTTGTCAGAAGTTTCGTCTCCCTTTACTGCTTGTGTTCAACTATCAATGTGGTATATAAAATGGTGATATGTGAAATGATAGATTAAGTCTATCAGGAAACTATCACTACGCATGAGGTGATCTTCGATCTAGGTTCTCCATCAAGTATCAAAACAAAGTTGACTTGTGTAGTCAGGGAGAGGATTGTTGAGTCATTTCATTGTTTTATTGTTGCATCATATATCTCCATGTACATCTCTGCCCATGCACCTTAGCTGCATGTTAGCTACATGCCTGCATTGCATAACTCGATTGCATATCCCGCTAACCCTCCTGCACACTGCATTTCATGCATATCTCATTCAGGGGGAGTAGTTTCAGACATGTCTCATCTGTGACTTAGACTGGTTTGCATGTAAATCTGTCTGCATACATTTTCGCTTAAGACAATAGATCTCATCTTGAAAATCGGTTGTCTGTGCTCATTTATAATTGATAAACTCTCATCCTTAATATGTTCTGAAATTCATTGATCCATGGGAGCATTTGTAAATTCTTGATTTCCATTTCTGCTCCATTGGAGTTCTGATTCTCATCTGTCAAACCTCTTTGAATTTTGTGCTTGAATTCAGAAGGAGTTTCTCTACCTGTGCATTAAATTCATAAATCAGAGTAAATCCTTTATAAGAATCTTCTCTTATGAAACTCTGTGAAAACCCAAGAACAAAATGGTGGTTTAGGGTTAATAATCTCAAGCAATTAAGGATAAAAGGTTTTGAAATCAACTGTATAAAGCCTTAATAGACTCAAACCAGCATTAAAATGTTGGGTCCTGCTAGGCCCTCTGAAAACTCAAAGTTGAAAAGTACAGAAGCCTCTTTGGTTGAGAAACCATAAGATAAGTATTGTGCCTCTTCGGACTAAAATGTTATGGCATGCTCTATTCTCTGATTCCTTATGGGCTGTCTTCTTTAGAGCAAAATACATCAGAGGCAAGCATATTAGTCTTATGCACTTTAATGAAATGCAAGGTTTTACTAGAACAAGCTGGTTGCGGGCTAAGAATCTCATTACTCAGAATATCAGATTTATCATTGGTGATGGGCAAGCTGCTAACTTCTGGAAGGACATTTGGATCGGGGACAGGAGCTTGGATTCCTTTTCTCCTGTCGATTCCATACCTAATTATCATGCCTCTGTTCGTGACATTTTATCCTCTCCTACCCCAGAGGTAATCAACTGGTTAGAAAACTTTCTACCCAGAGATCTATCCAGTGTTGTATTGCTTACCACTTTATCTCAGGTTCCAGACAGAGTTGTATGGACTCCCTCTTCGAGTGGCAATTGTACAGTGTCCTCTACTTATAGCATCTTGTTTGATGTTCAGCAGTTAGAAACTCAAGCTTTTTGGAAGTTACTCTGGTCCCCATGGATCCCCACCAGAATCTCTATTTTCTTGTGGAAGATTGTTCATAATTGTCTTCCTCTTGACAGGAACATCAAATGTTTGGGAATCCCTTTATGTTCCAAGTGCAGGTGCTGTAAGGACAGTAAAGAGGAAGATATTGACCATCTTTTTGCTAACAGTGAACTGGCTCATCACATTTGGTCATTCTTTAACTCCAGGGGTCTCCATATTACTGGTGCTTCAGCTAGAAGTATAATCATCCGAACTGTCCTCATAGTGAAGGGTTCCACCTCATTCGGCCTGTTTGTTATTGGTGTAATGGCCTATGGTTTGTGGGAAATATGGGATGCCAGGAATGCCTTCATTCATGAAAACTCCAACATCAATCCAAACAAGCTGATACAAAAAATTCTCTCTCAGGTTAAACAGATGGTTCACTGTTCTGGTTTTCAGGAACCGAACTGTGCCAGGAGGAATATTTTGTCTGCCTTTGACATTCCTTCCCATTTCAATAAACGCTAGTCCCTTTTGTTAGTGAAATGGTTGTGCCCTCCAAGGCCATACCTGAAGCTCAATACTGATGGTGCATTTAAAGGTGATGGTGCTTCTGGGGGTGGGGGTATTATCCGAGATGGTCATGGCTCTCCCTTATTAGCTTTCTCTCATTTTTATACACAAGGCCAAGGCAGCAGTTTAGTAGCTGAAACAAGGGCTCTGTTGGAGGGATTGAAATACCTGAAGGCATTGACTTCCCAAGCAGCTATTGTTGAATCTGATTCCCATACTCTTGTGCATATAGTTACCCGAAAGTCACCATGTCCGTGGAGGATTGTTGTCTACATGAGGGAGATTTAGAAAATGCTATCCAATACGGACTCTATTTCACACATTTTTCGTGAAGCTAACCAGGTGGCTGATTCTTTGGCTAACCTAGCTTGTACTATGCAATGTAATTCTTTCTTTCTTTCTCAGCAACAACTCCCCTTGTACATAAAAGGGGTTGTTCGAATGGATAAGCTGGGTATGCCCAGCATCCGATTGATGTAACCTATTTTTGCTCTCTTTTATATATCAATAAAGTTCTTCCCCTAGTGGGTAATGGTGGAGTGGCTTTCTCCCTACCTTTGGTAGGGGTTGCACTCTCCTATTACAAACTAGGTAGGGCTTTCCAAAAAAAAAAGTATTATTTTTAAACATTTCAACTTCTGAATTCTAAAAGGGAATACGCCATGTATTATGATAGAGCAATGGCTTAGGTAATGAGAAACTACTGCCCTTCACCAAAATAAGTGATATGGCATGTATGTCATGAAGTACCAAGTTAACTCTGTTTAGAAAAATGTGAAATTGATTAGACATAAAAAGTCTGCACTGAATCTGTGAGGCAGAATGGTTAGCCATACTGAGTAACCGGGGACTCTGGCATGTAAAAAACGTGTTTCCTCATGTAAAAAGGTGTGTGCTAAACCTGAATGCTCATGAAATATGTGCTGAAAAGAAAAATCTGAAAAATGAAGAAATGGTTGACCTTAAGAATGCTCAGAATTTCAAGAATGTTTAACCTCAATACTAATTATAGTTACTCCTAAAGGGGTTAATGGAAATGAATGAGTAAGTAAAAGGGAGGTTAAATAGGGCTGCAAGATTTGATATTGGTTAATTTCTATTAAGCCTATGTGCAGAGAATTTCAAAGCTTTCAAATAATGAACTAAGAGTTTATTATCCTTAAACCATTCTGAAAAGTAAGGGTAATCACAAGTGGCAACATAACAGAAGACTCTGAAAATATATAACTCTGCATTTATAAAAATTGTATCAGATTAAGAACTTCATATTCTTATTTTTGTTTTGAAACCTGATTTCATGACTATGATTCTCTAACTTTCTATTACGGCTCCGTTCATGTGCTATATCTATTAGTATCATGATCTATCAGTTGGTATATAAAGCACATCTTCTATTCATCTCTTGATATCTGGAACAGTTCTTTCATCAGTTGGTATCTAAAACAATTGGTATAAGGTTCATAGTCTGCATTTAGGCCAAAATAGTATTTGCATGCATGTCTGTTGTCTGATAATAATAGTTGGTTTCATATTGTCTGCTTGCTATAGTGTTTGCTAAAAATCAAATCCTCTCTTGTCTGAGTTGCAAATTGAATATGCTTATCATGCTCATCTGAGTAATAATTGGTTTTAGACTTAAACTTGGCAAATCTGAACTTGACATTGCTTCATCAGTTTCATTTGCAAATTAGTTAACAAATTCTAATAACTTACCAATGGCTTCATGTTTCAAAATTTAAAAATTGGTCTCAAACTATGATTGTTTTCTGATGGCAAAGGGAGAATGGTAGTGATTGTGTGCCTAAGTGCTTATGTCTAGGCTGTTGGCATTCCATCTAAGTTTTGGTTGAGCAGTCTGCTCTTGATAAGGTTTGATTTTATGTTATGTGATTTTGCTGCTGTCATGGATATCCTTTGATGATCTCTTTTTGATATATTTTGAAACACTGGTTCCTTCATATTTCCCCACTTTTTGATTATGCCAAAGGGGGAGAAAGTGTATGAGTATCATAACATTTTGTCATCATCAAAAAGGGGGAGATTGTTAAGTGTGTTTTTTTTATGATTGCAATATGTTATGATAGTGCATTTAATATTGGAGTGTCTTTTGATATGAACTGGGCGAAGCACTGGTTTTGGGAAAACAGTCCAAGTCGACTTGGCATGCTGACCAAGTCGACCTATGCAGTTGCATGTTGTTTTTCTTGGTTCTATCTAGGAAACCAAGTCGACTTCTGAGTGGTCCAAGTCGACTTGGCGATGGCCCTTTTCATTTTCTGTTTACTGGGAGCTTGACGCAAGTCGACTTGGTCCTTGGCAAGTCAACTTGGTCTTCTGCTTGAATGTTCTTTTATGTGTTTGAACCTCTTCATTTCTTGCTATGATGTATGGAATTGATTTATGCTTGTTGAGTTTGAAGAGTTTAGTTCACTTTAAGAATTTTGTTATGTGTCTTGACAAATGCAATATTTGAATGTCTAATCTCACCTTAATTAAGGTTGGTAAAGATTGAATAAAATCATATTAATCAAGGTTATAAAAGTTCACTATCTTTGATCTGATTTTTCCTAGGTTAAGGAAATTTCAGTCGATACATATTAATATATGTCGACTGAATTCAAATTCAGTCGACTGATATGAAATCAGTCGACTAATTTTTGGCACTCGGCTCAACTATTTTAGTTGGTCGGTCAACCGACTGATAGGAACGGTCGACCAATTTTCCCAAAGTGCTTTGACTCATACTATAACAAGTTCGGTTGACCAACTGACTCTCATGATCATAACTTCACTAATGCTTTCTTCTTCATGTCTGACAGTGTTATTTGGTATGTGTGCGTCGACTCACTTCCATGCGACGACATGCTTCATCATTTTGGTCGACTTGGCTTACTTTGAGTCGACCCGATTTTTGTTTGAGTCGACTTGCTTATGCATGCGACAGCCTGCTTCATTAATTAAGTCAACTTGGTTCACCTTGAGTCAACATGTGTTATGTTTTAGTCTACAAAGCAAAGAATTCTTTTTATAAGTCTTAATTCATGTTAATTAAGAATGAAATTGACTTTGTTTTAGATGCCTTTGCAGATCTTAAAGGAGGTTTTATATGTTTTATCTCAAAGGACAAATTAGTGAGATCAAATCAACTTCTTCATGTTCTACATTGAAGGTGTCGACCCCAAGGGTCGACCCTTTCTAGCATTGTTTCTGTTCTGCACGTTTGCAGAATGCTTCAAGGAGTCATCGTGAGAGAGTCGACCCCCATGGTCGACTCCTTTGAGACACAGTACTGCTTTTAAGTTTGCAATCAGAGGGTGTCGACCCCAGGAGTCGACCCCTTCCGTTCGGACCCTTGTAGCGGGTCTCACGAAATATGCTCGTGACCCAATACGTTCTGTTATTAGCCTTTGGTTGATTGGGTCCGAGGTTGCCTTTCTCCCATACATGTGCACTGCACCTTGGGAGTATACATTCAATGATTAGGGCGTTTAATAGGATAAAGTGGAAGAATATTCATAGTTCTATCTTTTCTTGCAGATAAAGAAAGAATGCGTAGTCTGAAGAATATTCCTCCCTGACACGTGGACCAATAGAAGATTTCTTGATTATTCACATCATCCAGGAAATTTTTTCCAAGCTCTGCTATAAATACCGGCCCTCTTCCTTGCGAAAGGGGCTATTGCTATGGGCTGCAAAGAAGCTAATAGAGCTGAAGAGAGAGCATTTGAAGAGGAAGAAAAGAGGGAGTAGTCAAGAGTATTTCAAAGAGAGATCAGAGAAAGAGATAGAGAGAAGAAGAAGAAGAGATAGAAAAAGAGAGAGAGCAACCACCAAGCTAGAGAGCTACCTCCATATCCTTTCCAGAAAGAGAGAGAGTGACAGTAGCAAATGAGCTTTTAATTTCGATCTGCTCAGAAAAGACTTGTGGATCAAATCCAAAGTCTTCGTGCTATTCAGAGCTACATTTCTTATTTTCTGTTTTCATTTTCTTTTTATTTCTGAACTTTGAATATTACATCAGTGTGTGTATCTGTGCAATGTTGGCACAGGCTCAGCTCGTCTGAGCGTAGTTGTGTGTGTGTGTGTGTGTGTGTGCTACTGGGTTTCAGACCCAGAGCGTTTGGGGTTCATCCCCGTGTCTTGATGTGAAAATAGAGTGAGGAGTGTTCTCCTCGTGGGGAGTTTGTTCCCCGTGTGTGTGCGCAGGGGTTGTCTACGTGCGTGTTGGAGCTTGGCTCCATGTGTGTGTGGAGATTCTTCCCCGTGTTGTTCATCAACGAGTGAAGCCTCACCGATTTGGTGAGGGGTGGACGTAGGGAGCCCGGTGTGGGTGTGCTTATGTAGTTTGCTCCATTTCATCTACCCCCCATTCACAGGTCCGATATATTTGATGTGATGGGTGTGTATATCAGTTTATTTCATGTTCGCACATACACTGTCGCTTGAGTTTGGAACTTTCTAGTTCTATTCTGCCGTACTTGTCTGACAACGTATTTGCGTAATCTCCTAGAGCTTTGCTTAGAGTCCAGTCTTGCTGACTTGGTATCTGTTCGGTCTGCTAAGTTCCACCTCAGCCTGGTGCCTTTTCAGTTATACATTTGCACTCGACTCACATACATCACTTAGTGTTTGATATTAGTTCTGTGTGAGCTGCATTACTGTTTTAGTACTTTGCTTTAGCTAGCTTACAGTAGCTTAGCTATTAAAATGTTTCCGCTTAGTTGCAACTAGAAGTTTTTTAATTGGCCAAAGTTTTTAGAGGTATATATTCACCCCCCCTCTAGATCTGCATTGCTGCACTAAGGGACCTAACATGCCTAGATGAGGCGTACTAGCCTGTTGCTGGAAACTGGTGTTGACACTGAAAATATTCTCAATAATAATTCTTAATAATTACATTTGCATGTCTTAAACTCCGACCGAGCGCCCCTACACCGGTGGAGAAGGAAAAGAAAGAAGAATGGCGGAAGTCGAATAAAAGATGAGATTGAAGAAAAAGAAGAAAAGAAAGGGGACCCAATTGCAAGAGACAATTGTTGAAGCAAGACTCGAGAGCTCGAAAGAATAGCCTGGACCATCCCCGAACAAGTCAGCGGAAGCCTGCACGATCAGGACGAGTCAGTCAATTGACCAAACGTCACAAATGAAGAAAATAGGCCAAATCACTTAAGTTGAGCCTAAATAAACTTAATGGACCAAAAAGAGTGTTCGAATGGGCCTGGATGAATGAAATGGGCCAAAAGATGGTCAAATGACTCAAGAAATGATCAAATGGGCCAAAGCACTGTCGTAACGAGCTTAAGAGAAGCAAATGGGCCAAGACCAAGGTGATCCGGCGGCCAGCCTTTGATCCGGCGGCCAGAGGAGGGGCACGCCCTTGGCCGCCGTATCACCTCACCCGCCATCCTAGCCGCCGTATCAAAATCCAATTGTCTTCTATAAAAAGCTGACTTCGAGCACAAGAAAAGGGGATCCGACTAGCAATAGAGAAGGCAACACCGCAGAGGGAGCAGGAGAAGAAAATAGGAGAAGCCACCATACGAGAGGCGAACAAAAAGGAGGATAGAGGGGCAGCAGAAGAAAAAAGGAAAGGGAGTTTGGAGCTGCGAAGGTGGGTTCATCCACCATGTAAGGCCCATTGTGGGCTACAGTCTCCCCTCCCCTCTTCTTCATTTTGTTATTTGGTTCTCTTCCATCAGTTGTGTCTGTAAGATTTTCTTTCATATCTAAATGATTGAATGAATAAATATTATGAGACTCTCTCGTATGGGCGATTCGTCCGGCATCTCATTTCTTGTTTTTAGGGCTTCTGCGGGCAACTCTCACGTAGTCCTGTGATTTTGCCCAATGGTTGTGTAATCCCTG
This sequence comes from Amorphophallus konjac, assembly GCA_022559845.1. Lineage (NCBI taxonomy): Eukaryota > Viridiplantae > Streptophyta > Magnoliopsida > Alismatales > Araceae > Amorphophallus > Amorphophallus konjac. The sequence goes on from CM040120.1 coordinate 303,275,230, forward strand.
AAGGTGCTGGAGATCTGTCGCATGTTTGACATGTTCTCTGATAGCCGATCTGTAGGGTACATATAGTTTCCCCCTCCCCTGGGTTCGGATCTCACGGTGTTGTCGCTTTCCAGCTTTCTTTGGCATGAAAGCCATCCCGGGAGGCGATGAATAAACGAGGTTCTGTCAATTGATTGTTGCCACGTTCGCGCCCATCTTCTTGGTGGAGGGAGTCGGTGGCTCGTGGACGGTGGCGTGATCTCCACTCCCCGGCCTGCACCCATCTGCTGCACACACGCATCGAACAAACCCGGTTCTACACCGCTTCCCCGTCCTCGCAGTCACGGGTTACTCTGGATATGTATTGCGTTTCATCGCATGATACCCTTGTCTAAGGCCAAGGAATTATCCGCACCATTTGTATATAGTTTCTGGGTGCTCCAAGTAAGGGGATGAACAATAGTTTTCACCGGGAATCTGTCCCTTTCCGATACTATGTTATTTGGCCTTTTTGCTCTGTTGGTACTGTGGCTACAGTGCAGCCGCCGAATGGTCCTGTTCAGCCGCCACCTCACTCTCACACACTCACTTTTCCAACCGCCGTCTCCCTCTCTCAAACTACTGTGGCTACAGTAGGCCAGCCGCCGGGTGGCACCCCATTTGTCACTGTTTCCATCTCACAGACCCATTCCAGTTGCCGCCGAGTGCCACCCATTTCGTCGTCAGATTACTATCCTGGCCGCCGTATAACTCTTCCAGCCGCCGTATCACCACGCCATACCATCCAAAATGTCCCAGCCGCCGAATCACATATGTGCCACCGTATCACCTGGGCATTTTAGCGCTGGTAGGCAGAGCTTTTGCATATTTGAATAACCCAAGCTTTGTGAGCCATCGGGTCCCACCTCCACCGTGCATATAAATGCTGCCATACCATCTGAGCCCACTTGCTATCTAATTTATACATATGCATATTCCCACCTACGTAAACGCCACCAGCCCATTCCACTGTTCACATGACAAACACATGGGTATGTGAATTAAGAGTGTGCCTGCACGATGAACCAACCAGCCCACTTCATGTTGTCTGCCGCCAAACCATGTGCAAAACCTGTTCTCATGCATATATACATGTGTTTTGGCCGCTGGGTAATATTCCAGCCCCATTGGCCATACTCCATACGTTTGATCATGCGTGCATGCGTTAACAACATTTGTGCCTTTACATGGCCTAATCATTTGAACCACCCACACCCAGCCGCCATATCACCATCGATATTGGGCCCAGCCGCCGGATCACAGTGTCTAGCCGCCGTGTCAATGGTTTCACCAACTTCTTTCTCGGTTCTATCTGCTATACCATTCTCCTCACTGTTCCACCGATTGTTGAGTCATATCAGCCCCAGAAGATGCTGAGGAGGTATATTGACGTGATGTAAAACCGACCTAAGACCTATGATGATGTGATGAAGATATTTTGATACACTTGATGTGAGACCAACTAGGATGCTATGATGATGATACCAATTGATGTGAGACCGACCTTGGACCTAAGTATGCAAGCATTCGGGTTAGGCAGCGGACTCACACTAGCGACTCACTCGCTTGGCGCACGTTAGTGCCCGAAGGTGACTCGGTGATGATGGAGAGGGTCCGAGGCGGGACTTTGGTTCTCCAAGGGTCGGCTAGCTTATTGCGGATCCCAAATGGGCCAAGGGAAGCCCAAATCATGAGCGGCCAACACACCAAGGGTGTGGGTTGAGTGGAAGCTCTCACAACTCGCCCGCGGTGGTCACTCAATTTGGTGGCAATTTAAAATCGGACACTCTCTCACCGTCGACGGAGTAACTATAGCAATACTAAGTTAAGCAAGTCCATTACAGTAATGAGAGATGTTCAGGAGCTCACCTAGCCGGCGTGAAGACGCCGACTCCGGCCGGAGACGGGGGCGAGCGGGGAGGCGAGGGTATGCACCCGTACGCCGCGTCGGTGTCGCTTCAACCTGAAATTGAAAGGAGTACAACACTACGCCCCATGCAAGGGGGGGGATTTCGGGGTGGGGGTTAATGTATTACAACCAAAAGTTACCTCCACACAGGGAGGGGCCTTCAGCCGGCCAAGCGGGGAGGGGAGAAAGCGATGAAAACACAAGAGAAGAAGCCGATGCCGAATCTGTCCAGTTCTGTGAGTGCTGATAGGGGACTGAAGAATTGACTGCTGCAACTGCTACCGAATTTTTCCGGGGACGAAACCACCTGGAAAATCTTCGTAGGAGGCCGGGGAAGTCGTCCAAATTTTGTTAATTTCTTCTGTTGCCGATGCTGGTCTGGGTGGAGGCCCGAACAGGGAAGCAGAGTCTCGGACTGGCAGCTCCTGGTTTCCAACAGTAGGTTGCAGAGGATGCCCCGACAGCTCCCGAACTCGGAATCAAGCACCGTCAGAGTCGTTGGAACCGTGGATGAGTCCTCTTCGCAGAAAAACTGACGGGGAAGCCAAACAATGTCGAAGAAGACCAGGGGACTCTGAACAATGATGGCAGGTCGGTGCAGACTGTGGGTAGCAGACCCGCGTAGCTGAGGGAGAAAATTGATAACTCTGGATCAAGAAGGCCGATCGAAGTTCCGCTTCTTGATTCTGAAAGTAGACAGGGCGAAGAAGAACTTTGCAGAAGAGCTCTTGAACTGATTCTTCCAAGGTTCGTTGTGGTGAAGCTTCTACTCCGGTTCTGGTACTCAGCAGGGGTAGCTCTGCGCAGTTGTGGGAGAACGGAGCTCCCGGGCAGCACACAGCTCGGATGGAGATGAAACCACTTCCATTGCGAAGAAGACAGGAAGACGCTTCCGTGGATAGCTCTTGGGTTTTCAAACTCTCTGGGATGTGGTCAGAGTCGCTGCTGCAAGTTGCTGGTCTTCTGTAGGTCTTCAACTGCGAACTAGGGCTGAGAGATGATGGAGAGGAGCAAGGAAGAATGGTGGAGATGAGAGAGAGAGGGGGGTGCGACCCTAATCAAGGGGAGGGGTCTTGGGGGTGCCTTAGGGCTGTGGAGGGAAGGGAGATTTGAATTCAAATGGTGTAGGGAAGTGGTGGGTTGTATGGGGGAGAGGGAAGGGTGCTTGGGGAAGTGGGTAGGGTAGTTGGGGGTTGGAGGGTGGCCTAGTGATTGGGGGATTCCACCTTGGGGTTGGGGGGGAGTTAAATGAGTGTATGGGGAAGGGGAGGGGTCTTAATGAGAGGTGAATGGGGAGGAGAGAGAAAATTTTTGAATTTTGGGGTTGGGGAAGAGAGAGAGAGAGAGAGAGAGAGATCTAGTGGGATTTAGAATTAGATTTCAATATTCATGCAATGGTTCATTAGTTCAAAATGAGGGGAATGGGGTCCTATATATAGGAAACCCACATTTCTACAAAAGTCTCTGACATTTGACTCAATGACAAATAACCGAAGGGGTAGGGGCGCCCTTGGGCCAAGCCCAATGAATTGGGCCCAATAGCCTAACAAACCAACATAATGACACAATACTTAGGAAAATGACTCACTAACCTAGGTACATGACTCAAATAAAGGGAAATTTACATGATATTGACTCAAAGAAAATGTGAAGATTATATAACTAGACTCAAAAATACATGACTAACATAATGGCGCTTGCCGACGAACAATCCGAGTCCGGAGAAAATGTGGAGGGGCAAGGGATGCCCTCATCATACCCCCGGGGTGGGGAAAACTCGATCCCGTCGAGTATGGGTCCACCAGGGAAGTAGTACATCGAACTGCGGCTCTGGGCGATCCACGATCTCCATACTCAACCCGCGACCATAGTCGGGGAACGGCGCTTCAGCTCGACAAAGTGACTCGGTCATACCCTCATGCTGGCGATGGGATCTTACTTGCCTAGTATTGCCGCCGTGTGCTCACGTCGGGCTCTCAGGCTATTTGTGGTGGCACTCCGAGGGTGTCTCTCACAAGGGTAGGTGTAAGCTCGAGGCACTCACTAGGATCCACCGCGGTGCCCTTAGAGGGTGCCGGATCCGCCACATGGGAAGTGGGGTGAATCCCAAAACCCATTTGAAAGTCCAACCCATAAGCTGGGTTGCCAAAGCCACTCAGATCTTGGCAAGGTCCAAGTCCTCGTGCCCTCAGATTGGAGGTGACCCTAAAGTAGAGCCACTCCAAAGCCATCATCACCAAGTTGTCAACTTGGAACTCAAAGTGGTGCTTAGGAGTTTGTGCTCGCTTCTTGTGAATCCCACCGCTTGTTGCTTGATACTTGCTTGAATGCATATGCCATGCACTATGATGCGATGTGAGTTGACAATGTATGGTATGCAAAGGTGGTCCAGGACAACCACATATAGACCTATCATGCATTGATGTTATGAGGACGTTGAATGATTTAGGAGGACCGGGTTATCCATAGGTATGCATGGTGGTGACAAATGCTGGGAGACCCGGACATCCATGTATGCTCCTTTCATGCTTATGACTCATGATGAAAGAGGGTGGACCATTACATCCAAATATGGTCCACTTATGCTTCCTACTTGACATGTGGGTGATGTGGATGAATGTACCCGACGTATTAATCATGCCAAGCGATGTGATGTGCCAAGACATATGAATTCCTTTCCCAAAGATGACTTCCTCGTGTGGAATGGTGGGGTGGCCTTTGAGCTTCCACTCAAAAGGGTCGAAGGGATCTAGGTAGGTGGATATGGGGTGGGGCACTTTCTTGATCTCTAGGCGGGTGTTGCCTAAGGTCATGATTTCTATGGTGTAACCTGGGTCATGGATGAGGTAGGCTTAGCCCAACATGGTGGGTGGGGGTAGGAAAGGGTGGGTGGTGGGTGATGTGAGTGGGTCACGTGGGTACCCATACTCCCAAAGGAAGGGATCAAAGGGGTCATGGACTGGGTTTCCTAGAAGAAGAGACTCTATGCCCACATGGTCTTCACACAGTGGGTCCTCCTCCCTCAAGGTAATTGGACCAAGGTCGTTAGTGGGCCAGTCGATCAAGGTACTTGGGATCTCAATGAAAGTGGAGTGGATCATGATGGGTTTTTCATCCATAGGGAGAATGAGAAGGAGGTCACTAGTGTAGCAACCAATGGTGAAGACCGAGGTGATAGAACCATCACATGGGTGGATAAGACTAAGGCTTTTTGGGTGGGCCTTTCCTAAGGTCAATAAGCAAGTCAACCCTAGTTGCCATTCTAAACCCTTGAGGAGATCATCCCAACCTTTTACCTCATAGTAGGATTGGATTGTGGTGTGATAGGAGTGGAGGGGGGCAATTTGGGATGGATATCCCAATGGTGAGAGAGGTGGAGGTGAGCTAGGAAGGGTGGGTCCTTGTTTGAGCCATTGGAGTATGACTTCATTCATGGTGAAGGTGTGTGGCTTTTGAGGATCCGGACTAGGAGAGGTGGGTGGAAGTGGAGGTTCTTGGATTTCCTCTAGGGTAGATTTTTGTTCGGGACTAGCATCTATTTCCATGTGGATGGGTGTGTGGGTTTCAATTCCTAGTGTTAATGGGTTGGGTAGGTCTAATGCGGGAGAATTGGTGATAGCTGGAGCATGGTGCACTTGGGGTGGTGGGCAAGGGAGGTCTTGGATTTGGATAGGAAGGGGAAGTAGAGGAGGCCTAGGTTGGGGAAATATTGGTGTAGGAAGCGGGAGGTGGGTTGGGTGAGGGGTTTTGGGTTGGGGGGTGATGGCCATTATGGGCCTAGGTGGAGGGGTGGTCATGGGGTCCACTTGGGTTTGAGTGGTGAAGGTTGGATGAGTGGTGATCCTTATGGAGGGAATCGGGCCGGTTAGCTTGATGCCAAGACATGCCCTAGGACCAACTTGATAGAGACAAGTTGTGAACTTGCTCTGATACCACTTGATGTAAAACCGACCTAAGACCTATGATGATGTGATGAAGATATTTTGATACACTTGATGTGAGACCAACTAGGATGCTATGATGATGATACCAATTGATGTGAGACCGACCTTGGACCTAAGTATGCAAGCATTCGGGTTAGGCAGCGGACTCACACTAGCGACTCACTCGCTTGGCGCACGTTAGTGCCCGAAGGCGACTCGGTGATGATGGAGACGGTCCGAGGCAGGACCTTGGTTCTCCAAGGGTCGGCTAGCTTATTGCGGACCCCAAATGGGCCAAGGGAAGCCCAAATCACGGGCGGCCAACACACCAAGGGTGTGGGTTGAGTGGAAGCTCTCACAACTCACCCGCGGTGGTCACTCAATTTGGTGGCAATTTAAAATCGGACACTCTCTCACCGCCGACGGAGTAACTATAACAATACTAAGCTAAGCAAGTCCATTACAGCAATGAGAGATGTTCAGGAGCTCACCTAGCCGTCGTGAAGACGTCGACTCCGGCCGGAGACGGGGGCGAGCGGGGAGGCGAGGGTATGCACCCGTACGCTGCGTCGGTGTCGCTTCAACCTGAAACTGAAAGGAGTACAGCACTACGCCCCATGCAAGGGGGGGGGGGATCTCGGGGTGGGGGTTAATGTATTACAACCAAAAGTTACCTCCACACAGGGAGGGGCCTTCAGCCGGCCAAGCGGGGAGGGGAGAAAGCGATGAAAACACAAGAGAAGAAGCCGATGCCGAATCTGTCCAGTTCTGTGAGTGCTGATAGGGGACTGAAAAATTGACTGCTGCAACTGCTACCGAATTTTGCCGGGGACGAAACCACCTGGAAATTCTTCGTAGGAGGCCGGGGAAGTCGTCCAAATTTTGTTAATTTCTTCTGTTGCCGATGCTGGTCTGGGTGGAGGCCCGAACAGGGAGGCAGAGTCTCGGACTGGCAGCTCCTGGTTTCCAACAGTAGGTTGCAGAGGATGCCCCGATAGCTCCCGAACTCGGAATCAAGCACCGTCGGAGTCGTTGGAACCGTGGATGAGTCCTCTTCGCAGCAAAACTGACGGGGAAGCCAAACAATGCCGGAGAAGACCAGGGGACTCTGAACAATGATGGCAAGTCGTGCAGACTGTGGGTAGCAGACCCGCGTAGCTGAGGGAGAAAATTGATAACTCTGGATCAAGAAGGCCGATCGAAGTTCCGCTTCTTGATTCTGAAAGTATACAGGGCGAAGAAGAACTTTATAGAAGAGCTCTTGAACTGATTCTTCCAAGGTTCGTTGTGGTGAAGCTTCTACTCCGGTTCTGGTACTCAGCAGGGGCAGCTCTGCGCAGTTGTGGGAGAACGGAGCTCCCGGGCAGCACACAGCTCGGATGAAGATGAAACCACTTCCATTGCGAAGAAGACAGGAAGACGCTTTCGTGGATAGCTCTTGGGTCTTCAAACTCGCTGGGATGTGGTCGGAGTCGCTGCTGCAAGTTGCTGGTCTTCTGCAGGTCTTCAACTGCGAACTAAGGCTGAGAGATGATGGAGAGTAGCAAGGAAGAATGGTGGAGATGAGAGAGAGAGGGGGGGTGCGACCCTAACCAAGGGGAGGGGTCTTGGGGGTGCCCTAGGGCTGTGGAGGGAAGGGAGATTTGAATTCAAATGGCCTAGGGAAGTGGTGGATTGTATGGGGGAGAGGGAAGGGTGCTTGGGGAAGTGGGTAGGGTAGTTGGGGGTTGGAGGGTGGCCTAGTGATTGGGGGATTCCACCTTGAGGTTGGGGGGGAGTTAAATGAGTGTATGGGGAAGGGGAGGGGTCTTAATGAGAGGTGAATGGGGAGGAGAGAGAGAAATTTTGAATTTTGGGGTTGGGGAAGAGAGAGAGAGAGAGAGAGATCTAGTGGGATTTGGAATTGGATTTCAATATTCATGCAATGGTTCATTAGTTCAAAATGAGGGGAATGGGGTCCTATATATAGGAAACCCACATTTCTACAAAAGTCCCTGACATTTGACTCAATGACAAATAACCGAAGGGGTAGGGGTGCCCTTGGGCCAAGTCCAATGAATTGGGCCCAATAGCCTAACAAACCAACCTAATGACACAATACTTAGGAAAATGACTCACTAACCTAGGTACATGACTCAAATAAAGGGAAAATTACATGATATTGACTCAAAGAAAATGTGAAGATTACATGACTAGACTCAAAAATACATGACTAACATAATGGCGCTTGCCGACGAACAATCCGAGTCCGGAGAAAATGTGGAGGGGCAAGGGATGCCCTCATCATGACGGGGTTCTTACCCCTATATTATATTTTATTTTTTGGGGTATTTCAATCACTCCATCGAGTCTTAGGGATCCGCTGTCTACTATAGCGTGTTCTCCGATGACTATATTACGGGAAAAGTGAATAAACCGCCTTAATGGCGAACAGTGTCCCACTCCCTCTCGATCCTCGGGATTTGATATGTCTATTTGTTACGGACCTCGTCTCGGCTCTCCGTAGATGGGTATCCTATATATTCCTTGACACATCCCGAGACATGGGGAGATGTTGTCAGAATTAATTCAAAGGGTCATTTTATAATATCATATCATACCTCTCAACAACCTATTAAGTCATGGGGATCCGCTACATACTATAGTGTGTTCTCCATTGACTTCGTAGAGGGGAAGAGAGAATAAATCGCCTCAATGATGAATGATGACTCTTCTGGTTCTTGAGCTATGGTATTTTTTTTAACTCCAGTCCAAACCTGACTGACGAGACAAGGGGGAGCGATCAACCCTACAAGAGAGGGAAGGAGCGCTCCACCCCCGACTGACGGACATGTTAATTTTCATATATAGACATCAAAGGAAAGGAATACAAAGGAGACGCTAATGACAAAACGAGGGGCACCCTATCTTATCCAGGCGATAGGGCCCTTTTACAACAGTGGGTAAATCTGCCCAAGATGACCAAAAAGAAGAGGTTGGAAGGAAACACCCAAGTCCAGCAAGCATATCAGCCACTTGATTGGCTTCCCGAAATACATGGACAGTTGAAGCATGCATAGTCCTAATCAAAGTCGCCATTTGATATTGGAGAATGCTGAGGCGCCAAGGGCATGAGGAGCGGCCAGTGACAATCTGGGCTAGCACGAGGGAGTCCGTCTCCACAGACACAGAGAGGAACCCACGATCTCTGCAAATAGTAAGTCCATCTCTAAGAGCCAAGGCTTCGACGTCCAAGCTAGAAGAAACATGGGCGTACGTTGTGGCGAAGGCAAATATAAGATAGCCATCAGAATTTCTAAGAGCACCACCACCCCCAGCAAGATCGACACCGCGCTTGAAAGCGCCATCTATATTGAGCTTGAGACGGCCCGAGGGGGGAGGAAACCACCGAATGAGGCGTAGGGGGGTTGGATGCGGCTACAAGAGGGAGATGCCCCAAGAATGGAGGAGCTGCCGTTGGGATGAGAGGAGGGGCCTTCCTTTGGATTTGAACGCAAAAGGAGTTGCGCGAACTGACTGCATCACCCTACAAAGAATCTTCCGAGCATGCATGGGCTGCCCCTCGAATCGTTGCTTGTTTCTACTAAACCAAAGCTCCCAAATGGCTGCGAGGAAAATGCACCTCGAAATACAACCCTCCATGGAGGACAGGTGAAGGCCACTCAAATAGTCAAAAATAGCCAAGCTAGGAGCGATTGCCATGGGGCAGTGGAAATGCAGGAGTGAATGTAAGGCTGACCACACCTCTCTTGCTATGGAACCATGAAAGAAGAGGTGGACGGTTGTCTCTGCATGAGGAGAGGAGTAGCAGCTACACTTAGAACATAAGGGAACCCCACAAGCCGAGATAACATCATCAACTGGGAGGCAGCCCCGAATGAGTCGCCAGGATAGCACCGACCATTTGATAGGTAAGTGGGAGTGCCACAGCAAAGGCCAATGCAGGGAGGAGGCGGAGGACAGCATGGTACGCACTGACTGTGACGAGAAGATGCCATTAGAGGTCGGTGTCCAAATCCACACTTCAGCCGAAGAAGGAGAGCCATGTGCCGTCTGTAAAAGGCCCAAGGGACAGAACCGCTGGGCAAGAGTAACACAATCCAACGCAAAGCCTTGAAGTGCAGCCTGAACAGAGCATGATTTGTTGGGGAAACTATTCCATACGTGGGGGGGTATGAACCTTGAAGTGGAACGTCACCAACCCATACATCAAGCCAAAAGGAGGCACGGGAGCAATGCGCAGATGCAAGGACCCGATAATTGTCATGAATAAAACCTGCTGCCTGTTGCCATAGTTTTCTATCCGCCTTGATAGCAAGGGAAAAGGGAGCTACAGAATAGTGATGAAGATGCAAATGTTTAGCTATAAAAAATTCAGACCATAAATATTTAGAGGTAATTGCCTTCCACAGCAATTTAGTCCTGAGGGCTATTTGCATGGAGGGGAGATGCAGCACGCCAAGGCCACCACTAGCAGTGGGCCGAGAGATGTCTTCCCATGACTTCCAATGTTTCTTTGGAGACCCCTCATAGGAACCCCAGAAGAAATTAGCAAGAAGTTTATGAAACCCTTTGAAGATGGAAGAGGGAACAGAAGCACAAGATAATGTATAGATTGGCACGGCTGATAGAACATGCCGAATAAGGATGAGACGGCCGCCCGTAGATAGGAAGTTCGACTTCCAAGATTGTAGCTTGGCCGCAGCCTTGGAGAGTGTTGGTCCAGAGAGATGGCGGACAAGAAGGGGAGCTGAATTGTCCCCTTACCGAGATGGCGGATTTTAAAAATTTTATTAATAGATGTAGAATCAACAACGTTGATTAACAAAAACTACAAGTGAGATTAAGATATTCTCTCAATCTTTCCGATCTAACTCGGACAACCAATCCAACAAGCGATGAACGATTACTAATAACAGATAGCAGAGCTAGCAAAGTGTAGTGGTGTAGTGAAATAAAAATCAATAAGATAACATGTGAAGGGAGATAGGAGAAATGGACAGTCACACAGGTAATCACAATGAACACGTGGATTTTTAGGTGGTTCGGGACCACGACGGGCTCCCTATGTCCACCCCTCACCAAACCCGGTGAGGCTTCACTAACACGCTACCGAAGTAGCAACACGGGAATGAACCCCAACCACACACACGCTGCTTCCGCAGCAATACACACACGGGGACTAGCCCCAAAACGCTGCCACTGCAGCACACACACACGTTCGGGGAATGTACCCCGGACACAACAACCACACGAAGTCGCAGCTCCGTCCACACACCACCAAACACGGGAAAACTTTCCCCACAATAAACCCACACACGCGGAGATACAACTCCGCCCACACACAGTGTATTTCGAGTTCAATAAAGCAAGAGAATATTCAATACATGCTCGTACTCAGAATAGATTGAGGAAGAATCTTCAAAATAAACTAAAGAGGGATGGAGAAGTATATCCTTAATATATGGACAGCCTTGAGATGATCTCTTTGAAGCTTTACCCCGGACACAACAACCACACGAAGTCGCAGCTCCGTCCACATACCACCAAACACGGGAAAACTTTCCCCACAATAAACCCACACACGCGGAGATACAACTCCGCCCACACACAGTGTATTTCGAGTTCAATAAAGCAAGAGAATATTCAATACATGCTCGTACTCAGAATAGATTGAGGAAGAATCTTCAAAATAAACTAAAGAGGGATGGAGAAGTATATCCTTAATATATGGACGGCCTTGAGATGATCTCTTTGAAGCTTTCAAGGTGAGGGAAGGTCGATCTTCTACAGGTATGAAGCCCCATGAACTCGGCTGCAGATCTAGCTTGTTCCCCACATGAAGGCTTGATAGAATGGATGTATCTTTGAGTTCCCTTGACCAAGAACGTTCCTACGAGATGAAACAAGAGTGAAACCCTCAGAAAACGTTCTCCCTCTCAACCTTGCGGCCAAACCCTCTTTTCTTTCTATGTTTACTATGTAGAAATTGCAACTAACATATATATGCTAAGACAGAATATGGAAATGAAGGCGCAAGATATCCCTATTTAGATTCTTCAATGCAACTCGAAGATAGATGGAAAGGTGCACTAGTAATGATGAACCACGAACAGAAGAAGCAGGTGGTCCTTGAAGAGATGAACGCCCAAGCCGACAGACGGTGAAGATCCGCGACAGCCGCCTCCAGATCTGAGCTCAGGGTCGTGGGATTTTGCAGCTCCTTCTTCCTCCTTCAGCCAAGTGTGCGAATGATGGGGACATCTCCGACCACTCCACATTTTTTGAGATTCCTGATGATCACCGACAGTGCTACATCTTGTTCGCCGCCTTATTTCGAGTCATATGATGTACTTTTCATTTACTTATTTGAGTCTTATCATGTAATTTTCCTTTTATTTGAGTCCAATACCTAGGTTAGGTAGTAGTTTATATAAGTCTTGAGTCATTATGTTGGTTTGATAGGTTAATGGGCCCAATTATATGGGGTAGGCCCAGGGGCGCCCCCTTCCCCTTGGTTTAGTGTTATTTGTCCAAAAGTCAGGGACTTTCTGTAAAATGTGGGTTTCCTATAAATAGGACCCCATTCCCTCATTTGAGGGCTAAGGAATGATTGAAATAAAATTTGAAATTCCACTACAATTGTGAGAATCTCTCTCTCTCTCTAAGAGGTGGATTCCCCCCTTTCTCTCTCTCTCTCTCTCTCTTCTCTCTCTCTCATAAAGGGGGCGAACCCCATTCTCTCTCCTCCCCACCCCCAATTTTGAAATTCCCTCTCTATCTCCTCTCTCCCTTGCCACCTCATCCTCCACATCAGCCCCAACCCTTCATCTTCCCAAGGCTCCATCAATTCCTCCATTAATTTCACCAAGCCCCAAGCACCTCTCACCATTCCGAGGCAACCCTTCCTCTTCCCAAGCCACCCCTCCATCTCCCAAGGAAGAATCCCATTCTCCCACACACCCCTTCACCAACCCCAAGCAACCTTTCCTCTCCCCAACACACCCTTTCCCATCCCCAAGGTCACATTAACCACCCACCATTAACCACCCATTCAAACCAAGGGAGAGGTTCCCCCCCTCTCCCCCTCTCCACCTAGGCAATCTGTGCACTCCACCTCTCCCCCCTGATAGCTGCGACCCCAGCACCCCCCACTCCCTCCCATCACCCCTAGATCCCTTCATTCCCCTTCCCACAACTTCCCTTAGCCACCCCTTGCAAGTTTCTTTCCCTTTCCCACCTCCACATACACTCTACTCTCTCACTCTGTTCTCAGGTCGCCAGGGGTTGAGGATCCGCAGGTTTCAGAGTCTGCCCCATCCTCATCTCCAAGCTCCAGACGTCACACCATATATTTCCGGAAAGCTCTTCCAGTCGTCTTCGCAGGCGAGGTGATCCTGCCCCGATCCGAGTTTGGAGCTGCCCGGGAGAGCCGTTCTCCCTCGACTGCGCAACTCGACTCCTGCAGAAGACCAGAGGCCCAATTAAAGTGCGACCAAGGCCGCTCCTGTGAGAGTTTCGACGTGATTCTTTGGCTGAAGTCTCCTCCTACAAGTCCCCTTGCATCTCCAAGAAACGGAGCACCATTTGAAGCCCGAAGCACAAAGTTCTGATTTTTCTACCCAAGGTGCGCAGGTCTGTCCTGTCAGGGCCTGACAGACACCTCTTCACTCTACGGGCTATATCTCTCTGCTCCGACCTACGTTTTCCTTTTTTCTGGTTGCTTCTCAAAGAGGACCCTCCCGCGGTCGTATCGATATAAGCTACGTCACCTTCGGAGCTCGGGAGTGTTCGTGGCAGCTTCATCCTACGGCTATAGCATTCTGGAGTCAGTCCAAGCCAGAACAAAGTGGCACAGTACCAGAGCCGGCCCTAGCCCCTGACGACATCCAGAAGGTACACCAAAATTCAAGAGTCCTCCCGGGCCAGTCAGCGAGGATTCGGCACAGGTTTTGGTGACTTCTGAGTCCGGTTGAGCCCGTGGCGGCGTCAACATCAACTACCTATCCAGCAGTTCCAGAAGCGGACAGAATCGGCGAAGTCTTCACTCGGTGACTCCTTTAGCTCGCCGTCCGATCTCGCCTGGCCGGCTGATCGCCCCTCCCTACGTGGAGGTAGTTTTGGTTGTAATTGATTATCCCTACCCCTAGTCCACCCCCTCTATGAGGGCGTAATGCATGTACTAGCAGGTCTTCGGCTGAAGCTTCATCGGCGCAGCGTGCGGGTAAGCCCACGCTTCCTCGCTCGCCCTCGTCTCCTGCCGGGATCGGCGTCTTCACGCCGATCAGGTGAGCTCTTGGTTGCACTTCTCTGTTGGAATCACTTTGCTTGTTTAGTATCGCATCTTAGTGCCGTCGGTCGGTGAGTAAGTGCCCGATCTCAAAATATCATCGATTTGAGCGACCACCGCGAAGCGAGTTGAGAGAGCAACCCTACAACCCACGCCATTGGCGTGCTGGCCGCCAACGGAATTGGGCATCCCAGGCCCTTAGGGGTTCATGCCAAGCTAGCCCAAATCCCCAGAAAGGTGAGGTCCCACTTCGGACCCTCTCCACCATCCCCGGTCCGTCTACGGATCCGAGTGTGCGCTATACGGGTAAGCCCGCTAGAGTGGGTTCGCCAACTTGTTGCTTGCTTGCAAATATAGGTCCAAGGTGCATTGGTCAAGTGGCTGCAACCTCCAAGGGGTTGTGTCACATCAGCGAAGCCCTCAGCTCATATTCCTACAAACAGATAGAACGTGTTAGCACTAGGGGGGATGCTTCATCCGATGGAAATCATGGCATAGTTATACCCAAGAGAAAACAACAACTTAGGATCATAAAACCCATGCTTAAGCCCTCTCAAAACCACACCCAACCAAGGGTAGAAACCCTAGGGGTAATGGGGTAAAAGGGCAAGCCAATCGGACCTAAGAAATCGGAGTTCGAAACCAAACCGGTAAACCCGATCCGGACGTAGCAGACAAAGTGTCGACCTCTAGGGTCGACACTCGTCTCAACGAGTTCTGCCAAAACATATATAAAAACAAAACTGTGATACGGGTGTCGACCTATGGGGTCGACACTTTTCACCAAGAGTTCTAGCCTGTGAAGAGACATAACATTCGTGGTGAAAAGTGTCGACTCTTGAGGTCGACACTTTTTCACGAACATTTTGTTTTCACAGAAATGAGCAAACTTACCTGAAAGTGTCGACCTACGAAGTCGACACTTTTCCCGTGAGTTCTGCCTTTAGCAAAACAACATAACCCTGGTGAAAGTGTCGACTCCATGAGTCGACACTTTATGCCAACGTCCTTTCTTTCAACGCAAGGCAGAGGCTCTGTTAATAAGTGTCGACCCCTTAGGTCGACACTTTTCCTGACAGTGGAAAAGTTCATTAAAAATCACTTGAAACTCCACAAATCGAGGAACATGGTATCAAGATCAATCAATATGCACTTACAACTCAGATTGACATATTCAAAACATGATTTCAACATTGATCAATCCATTCTCATTCAAAACCAATTAATCAAATATTCTTACCATGGCCTTGAGTATTTGAATGAAAAACTCCACAATGAACCTGAATTTTCCAGATTTGAACATATCTACCAGTTTTGAACCACTAGCAATCAATCCATATCAATTCATGCATATTGAGATACACTTGATCAAACCTTCTTACCATTGGCATACAGGTTTTGATAGAAATCTCACAATAACTCTATCTTTTCCAGCTTTGAACCAATGTCATTCCAACCACTTGGAGATCGACCTCCAATTGTGTTCTTAGCATCATTTCTAAGATTTGAACGTTGTTTCCTCATCAATCCTGCACAATACATATTCTCATTAATTTGCAATAATACATATGAGTGATTCCATGCAATCCATTCTCAACTCTAATTTAATCAGTCGACAATGAATACAAGTCTAGTCCATAATCCAGTTTCAATCCAAGGCATGTAGTGTAGTTCAATCTCAGTTAAGTTATAGAGGTATAGAAATGCAATTAATAAGAATGATTACATTTCCATATGAGATATGCATACCTCCTTCAACCAGCATTTTGAGACATTGTTATTCAATCCATATCAAGTTCAAGCATAGAAACTCCATTTACCAGCTGAATACCGTCAAACCTCTCATAAATGTTAAGTCAGTCCAAAACATATAAAACCAATACAGTCTAGGACAATCAAGATCAGTCCAAAATAAGGCATTCCAGTTCAGACCAAAACAGAAGGCAGGGCTCAAAGAGCCAGGGGTCGACCCATGGGGTCGACCCATCCCAAGAGGAATGATATACTGCTTTAGACAGTCCAATGCATATTGAAGTCACATCAAGCACATTCCAAAGCAACTTAATGAAGTCTCATGTTAACCAAGATTAATTCATAAACATGAATTGTAAATGCAGTTCAGAGCAAGTACAACCATGGATAGCAAGATATTTCAAATATTTGTCAGTTCATTAAAAACACCAACATAGAGTATGCATGAGAGCACCAATGCAGTCATCAACATCAAGAATGATGTAATCATGAAGGACTTTTGTGTTTGAACCACCTGCAAAACAAGATATTATAATGTTAGCTTGTTTATCATCAGGATGCCATTAAACATAAACAACCAAGATTTTTACTATAGAGTAAACACAAAACAAGTAAACACAAAACACATGATATATTGGAATCATCAAAATCATTGTCAAAGACAACGAGGGGGCGCACAGAACCCAACAGAGAGGATGTACGAGAAGTGCACCGGCTTGGGCCGTCCAGCATAGAGAGGGATTCCCAAATATGTGAAGGGAAGGGTTACCTTCCTAAAGCCCGTTAACTGCGCAATGGAGTTAATAAGAGAGACCGGGGCGCCGCGAGCTACCACAAAGGAGCTCTTGGATATGTTAATGAGTTGACCAGAGGCAACCTCGTATTTCTTGAGAAATTTCATGAGTTTCCACAAATGCCGTATAGAGCCGTTGGAGAAAATAAGTGTGTCATCGGCAAATAGTAGATGAGATACCTTGGGACACCTAGAGAGGGTATGATAATAACTGCCACGGCTGTGAGCAAACAAACCGGACAGACCTCGGCTTAGCGCTTCTTCCGCCAAGATGAATAGGGCGGGAGCAATCGGGTCACCTTGGCGAAGTCCTCTAGTAGACTTAAAGAACCCAAGAACTTGCCCGTTGAGAAGTATAGAAAACCATGCATTAGTAAGCAACGGTTCAATAAGAGAAATGATAGCTAGGCCAAACCCGAACTTGCGAAGAACTTCAAATATAAAACTCCATTCCATACGATCATATGCCTTAGCCATATCAAGCTTGAAAATGACATTCCTACCTCTGCACGGGTTGCCAAGGTGTTGGACCATTTCCTTAGCCAGGGAAATATTCTCAATAATGTGACGACCTTTTACAAAGGTCCCTTGTTCCTCTGATATCAAGCGAGGGAGAACACTGGCGAGACGGTCACTAAGAACACGTGAGATAATCTTGTACATGAAATTGCATAAGCTAATAGGCCGGAAATTATCACAAGAAGTCAGGTTATTAGCCTTGGGAATAAGAACAATGAGGAATGACGTGTAACTACGAGGCAAGGGATGGCCACAGAAGTAAGCTTGAACCGCTGCTACCACATCCTTGTCAATGAAATCCCAACAGCCCTTAAAGAAATGTCCAGTGAACCCGTCCAGGCCCGGTGCACTATCAGATGACATACAAAAGACCACCTCTTTAATTTCCTCATAAGAGGGCACCGTACTAAGAAGAGCATTGTCATCGTCATGCAGTACCGGTTGGATGGAAGCCAGTACTTTAGGGTGAACATGGTGCGGAGAGGAGGTGAAAGCCTTAGTGAAGTGTGAGACCATCAGCTCGCCCATGGCCTCTTCTTGGTTGACAGCAACCCCATCATCCCCATGCAACTCGGAGATGGTGGCGCGTGCACGATGTGATCGGGCATAGGCATGGAAAAATTTTGTGTTACGATCCCCTTCAGCGAGCCACTTGATTCTAGATTTTTGCCGCCAGTAAATTTCTTCCATAGAAAGCACACGGTCTAGATCTTGCTTAGCAGCTAGGCAGGCCGTATGATGCGCATCCGAAGGTTGAGAGTCAAAGGCCTCTTGCGCAAGGTTAAAGACTCCTTCAGCCGCCTGCACATTAGCAAAGATGTTGTGGAATGTGTTGTGATTCCAATACCTGTAGAAGTCCTTCATATGCTTTAGCTTTAAGGCCATAGCGACCAAGGGAAAGGAAGAAGATGGAGCTGCAGTCCATGCCTCCCGGGAATGACCAAGAAATAGAGAATGGCTCCTCCACATATGTTGGAAACAAAACCTTGAAGGCCTCCTTAAAGGTGGAACCGCCAGAGATAGTAATAGAGGCCGATGATCACTGCATGCCCGAGATAGATGACGAATAGATATAGGGGGGCAGGATAAAGTTCGCATGATACGGACTCCATCTCGGCTCTCCGTGGACGGATATCCTATATATCCCCTGGCACATCCCGAGATAAGGGGAGATGCTGTCGGAATTCATTCAAGAGGCTGATATATCATACCATATTTTATGAATTACCCCTTTGGGTCACGGAGGTCCGTCGATTCCTATGGCGTGTTCTTCGATGGCTTCATCAGGGAAATAATGAATAAATCGCTTTAACAGCAGACAATGTCCCATTATTCTCAGCCCTTGTGGCTCTCGGGCTTCGATATGCCCATGGATTATGGACCCCGTCTCGGCTCTCCGTGGACGGGTATCCTATATGTCTTTTGGCATGTCCCGAGACGAGGGGAGATGCTGCTGGAATTAAATGGGGAGGCTGTGTTATCCCATGGCTTCACGGGTGTTCCAGTCATCCCACTGAATCACGAGGCTTCGTTACGCATTATAACGTGAGCTCCGATGATCCCGCCAGGGAAATAGAACATTGATTCCCTTAAAGTCGAACAGTGCCCCGATCCTTTCAGGCCCTTCGGCCCATAGCTATGCTGGCTTTCCTTAAAGCCTGTGTGTACACCCTGTGGTGCCACGAATGGGTCAAAAGTAATCGGCAAAGCATTCACCACCCACTATTGGGTCTGGACTATCATTTTGATATGTCCATCTGTCTTTATGGAGTCCATCTCAACTTTCTGTAGACGGGTCTCTTATACTCTCCCCCAACATATTCTGGGGCAGGGGGAGATGCTGCCAAAATTCTCTTGGAAACCGGACTTTCGTTCCCTACTCTGCATCGGGTTTTCCTCAGCTTTCCGCTCGGTTTTCACCTCTTGTGGGGGAAACGGCCTCATAGCTACTCATGCTGAATTATGAGGGCAAGGTACCCTGTAAACAGAATAAATGAATGAACAAGTACCGCTTCCCGGCATACATTGTCCCGATGACCTACGAACCCGTCGGAGCGTAGTCATGCTAGTTTCTATGAACTTATATGCATGTGCTACAATAACAAAGACGGTTCAACAAATAAAATGGCAAGCATTGATCGATGACCTCCAAGGTGATTGGGATTTCCTAGAGGGCTAGCCCTCAGTCTCCTCCACCTATCATGAGGTATGGGATTGCCGTCTAGGCATGACCGTCTTTCGGAACCATCCCGACTCTTCGTAGATAAGTTTCTTATAACCTCCCTGACACTTTTCGAGACAAGGGAGGTGCTGCCAAATTTTCTTTGAGTTTATTGAATAAACAAATGAATAAATGATTGAATAAAGTAATAAATAATTAAATAACGTCAAAAGCCAGATTCTACCCCTAATGCTCGAATAAAAAGAATAAACCGCTATACGCTCTGTACTCATGTGTATGAACCCGTGCATGAGCATCCACACCTGCCCGGCTCTCCGGTATATCAAATAGTGACTAGGCGAAAGTTGGGTTAGGCCTGGCCGGAAGCTATCACTAGGTGTGGACACCAAAAATTACACACCCAGATATCCTGCTCGGCCCAGCATCAACAACGGCACCGAGTGAGGAAGCCCCGGAGGGGCTGGTCATCTGGACTCCCCAAATATGCACACTGCCGTGAAGCTGTCTCCGGAGTCACGACAGTGAAGAGAAATCAACCACCAAGAGCCCCCACAATCCATGGGCCTCGAAGAAAATTAAATGGGCCACAACTCATTTTCACAATGGGCTCAGAACTGCCCCTTTTTGGCCTTCAACGGCACGCCCTTTGGCCCTTTAGCGGTACGCCCCTGGGCCCTTCAGCGGCACACCCCATGTGCCTTCAGCGGTACACCCCATGTGCCTTCAACGGCACTCTATTTTAAGCCTTCAACGGCACACTATTTCGGGCCTTCAACGGCACACTATTTTAAGCCTTCAACGGCACATTATTTTGGGCCTTCAACGGCACACTATTTTGAGCCTTCAACGGCACACTATTTTAAGCCTTCAACGGCACACTATCTCAGGCCTTCAACAGCACGCTATTTCAAGCCTTCAACGGCACACCATTTCAAGCCTTCAGCGGCACACTTCTTGAGCCCGCCAGCGGCACAACGTGAAGGCATTTCAAGGGAACGACGTGACGCCCATGCCCTACGTATCCTTGGCGCGCAGTGAGCTGTCTGAGGTGTCAACCAGAGGTTGGGCCACGCAGGCTACTCCCCTGACATCCAGGACGGGGGAAGTCAATCCCCATCATGACCAGCCGCTTCCCGCCTCCGACTGCCGTGCTCGAGGGCTCCCGCTGCTGGGAGTATAAAACCACTCCCATTCCAGTGAAGAAGGGGAGAAGAGGCCCATACATAGAGGAGAGGCACACTGGGAGAAGAGACGAAGAGACACAAAGCCACCTACGAGAAGAAGGAGAAAAGGGAAGAGAAGGGAGAGGGCTCCGGCTGTGAGTCTTTCGACAACCTCCATGCAAAGAGAAGAGAGTAAGAGAGAGAGAGGGCTTGATGTAGCAGGGGAAGGTGGGGGAAAGAGCAGTGGACGGTCGTCCCTCCCTCGATCCCCAACACCTCCTCTTCTTTTGTTCTTTGTTTTTTTCTCCTGCTCCGTTCTTTTGTTCTTTGGTTTTCTTTCTTGCCCGTAGCCTTAGCTCGGGCGTGCTTTGTAATGCACGCGGACGGCTACGGCCCTTTGCTCCCCCATGAATGAAGATCGTCCCCCTCAGTGGGTTTCCTCTTTGTCTCGGTGTTTTGGGCCACAGTGCGTTTGACCGTCTTTCCTTTCACTTTTCGGTGTTTATGTTCATCCCTCATGCCGACGGTTTCCTCCGGATGTGGCATCATCTTGAATGATTTGAGGTCGCGAACCTCCTCCTGTAAAGCTCAGTGCCTTCATCTGTGCCTCCCCCCCCTCTCCAGTACACCCTGTCCAGTCTTAGAGGTCTTCGGCTTGTTGTTTTCCCCGTGTTTTCCGAGGTTTTATTAAGGTGTTGCAGCCCTCGGGCGCCCACCTCCAGTTGTCGGGTTCCGCCACTCCATGTGGGCGCGTTCCCTTTATCTCCCTTACGCTCGGGTCAAGGGGAGATGCTGTCGAATTTTTGTTAGAAAATAACAACACAAAAAAAGGGTAAAAGGATGCAACAAACGAATGGGATAAGAAATACATATCAAAAGACAACAAAACCATCAAACGAATAGAACAACATATTGCAAGAAGGAGGAGGAAAGATTTGTATAAAACTACGCAAAACTCAAAGAAAAGAAGAAAAGAAAAGCCTTAAAAACAAGTAACAGAGGAGTGGACCTTCATCGGCACGTCCATTCCAGCCTTCGCCGGTACACCCTATCAGCCCTCCAGCGGCACACCCTATCAGCCCTCCAGTGGCACACCCTATCAGCCCTTCAACGGCACACCTTCTTGGCTCCTCCTCCACCGTCTCATTCTTCCCCTCGCCGGTACACCCTATCAGCCCTCCAGCGGCACACCCTATCAGCCCTTCAACGACACACCTTCTCGGCCCTTCAACGGCACACTCCTCTCACCCTCCGAAGTGGAACACAATGTATAGACCTTAGATTGATGCACGAACATAGCAACAAGTAATGTATAGACTTTGAGCTGCAGTGTACAGACTTTGAGCTGGCCAACGTACAGACTTTGGGCTGGCCAATGCATGGACTTTGAGCTGCAGTGTACAGACTTTGAGTTGGCCAACGTACAGCCTTTGGGCTGGTCAATGTATGGACTTTGAACTGCAACGTACAGACTTTGGGCTGGCCAATGTACAGACTTTGAACTGTAATGTATAGACTTTGAACTGGCCAACGTACAGACTTTGGGCTGGCCAATGCATGGACTTTGAGCTGCAGTGTACAGACTTTGAGTTGGCCAACGTACAGACTTTGGGCTGGCCAATGTATGGACTTTGAGCTGCAATGTACAGACTTTGAACTGCAATATATAGACTTTGAGCTGGCCAACGTACAGACTTTGGGCTGGCCAATGTATAGACTTTGAGCTCCAATGTATAGACTTTGAGCTGCAATGTATAGACTTTGAGCTGGCCAACGTACAGACTTTGGGTTGGCCAATGTGTAGACTTTGAGCTGATGAACCCAGCCAATGTACCGACTTTGAGCTGGCCAATGTACAGACTTTGAGCTGGCCAACGCATAGACTTCGAGCTGATGAATGCAGCCGACGTACAGACTTTGAGCCGGCCAATGTATAGACTTTGAGCTGATGAATGCAGCCAATGTACATACTTTAGGCTGATGAATGTACAGACTCTGCGTTGCGGTGACCAGCCAATGTGTTCCTTCACCGGTACACTATCTGTGGGCTTCCCCGGCACACTCTCTTGGCGTTTCTCCAGTGCGTCCTTGGGGCACCATGCGCCACCCTTTCCCTCCTTCGCCGGTACACTCTCCAGCCAGCGCCCCAGCGGTACACCTCCTTCAGCCCTCCAGCGGCACCCCCCCTTAAGCCCTTCAACGGCACACATCTTCAGCCCTTCGCCGGCACACTTTTCGGCCCACCTTTCTTCAGCGGTACATCCCCCTTTAGCCCCCTTCAAACCACCTAGGGTCAACTCTCCCCAAAAAAAAAGGGTAATACATGAATATATGCATATATGTACATATGGGCATATAATGGCAGAACTAACAGGCCAATAAAAATCATGATGAATAAATAAACCTGAATAGATCCGTATAAAAAAAATGAATGAAATAAGTGACAATAATAATAAAAAAGGGAGTAATAATGACAGTAAGCAAGATGAGGGAAATCACCCGGAACAGATACGGAAAGAGGAATATGCAACGGAGTAACAAGAATAATAATGATAAAACAATATAAGGTATTAATAATTCCATATTCCAGCCCCCTCTCTCCGCGACTCGACGCAGAAGGAACAATAATGTCGCCCTTCCAAGTTGGGCCTGAGTCTTGGAATTATCCCAAAATAGCCACGACCTGACCTCGCCTCGGGCCGGTATTTCGATTAAACCGGACTCGTTTCTCGGGCCGGATCCCTTCTGAGCCACTACTAAAATTGCCGCACGTTCGGCAGACATTTGAACGGGTTCACCTCGATTTCTGCCGCGTTTCTATTACGGACCGGTGTCCAAACATGAAAAGGTCCATGCATGACTGATATGGCCGACGGTTCCCATCCCGACATGGTCGTAACCCGGCATTGCTCTGGGCCAATAGCCTATCGAATCGGATTCATCCTAATGGGATTTGTTCCCGCTCTTTCATTGAAGTTGCCGTGAACTCGGCGTACGTTTGTACGGGGTTGCTTCCATCTACGTCGTACCTTCAATATGGGCACTTGTCCGAATATCAAGTGGTCCGCAAGCGACCGACAGAAATCGGAATAGAACGGGACGGCCCCCGTCATCCCTGGACCCTACACATGGGAATGTCAATAAGGCCTTCGTGGGCTATGCTGGGACCTCGGGTCCATCCCGATTATGGTCACTGTCTGACCCATATCCTCGGCCTATAGCCTGCTCCCTTTGAACACGTTTTTAGTTTTGGAATCTAGTCCCGGGACTCTTCCTCGCTCCCCTCCGGCACCGAGAACATTAATGATGCCCACGCAAGCCCCGTTTGGACCGCGGGAGGCGCCCCCGGTATGGTCTTGACTCGATCTTGCACCGGGCCAACAAACTCATTGGTTTCCTGCTGCACTAACCGAGATTTAACCGAATGTTTTCAGAGTCTCGGAATAATATGTTTGCCGTGTCCCGGCATACATATGTTCTAGGTCCTTCTGCGATGATTACAGTATTCTCAAGCCGGACACCCGTCCGAATATTAAACGGTCTCCCGAATGACCGACACGTTTCGAACGGCCACTTCCTTAGACATAGGGCTTTCCAGCCGATTTAAGGGATATTCCCTCATTGCCCCTTGGCACCGGAAATATTAATGACGCTCATGCAAGTCTTGTTTCGACCGCGGGGGGCCCACCGCAGTATGGTCGTAGCTTGCTCTTGCACCGGGCCAACATATTTACTGATTTTTGACCGCTCTAACCGAGGCTCAGCCGAACGTTCTCCGCTCTTCCGGACAATAGATTTGCCGTACCTCAGCATACATGCGTTCCGATTTTCTCGCGACAACCGCGATCTTCTCGAGCCGGACATTCGTCCGAACATTAAATGGTCAGTACACGACTGACGTGACCTCGAATGGTTTTCTTCTCGCCCTCGCGCGAGGGTTTCAATACCTCGTAATAGACCTTCCATGCAATTGATTTCTTGGCCATGAGGCCCTGAATCCCGGCGATTAATCAAGGGTGTTCTCTCGTATGGGGGATGTAAATGACGACGTGACCTTTATGGCGCGGCTGGTTTTGGTCCCGACACGAACCACACAATCGTCTGACCGAGTCAGATCGAGCGCACCATGGGCTCTTCGGAGCCCGAATAAATTGTCACTTTATGACTGGCACGCCCACGCACTTAATAGACGAATCAACCATTCCCGAATAGACGAGCATAATATACGAACGAAAGTGCGTCCACAAGTCTGGCACGCCCGGTGGGACGGAAACTACCCTTCATCTCTTCGCCGGGATTCAGGGCCTCATGGCCCCCTAATAAACGATGTTTGCCTGCTTTGATGAATTGCAGGTGCTGTCTTCGCCAGCCCTATGGGGAGAAAATCCAGACTCGATGCTGCTGCCTTCGCGGCCTCGAGGACGCTGCTTCGAAGCATATGCAGCTTCCAGGAATCATGGGGGTTGTTATAAAAAAAAAAGGAGAAGAGAAAGAGAAGAGAAGGGAGGGGAAATCAAGCCCCCCCCCTTTTTCCTCAAGAAGAAAGAGAAGAAAAGAAGAAAAGATGAAGAGAAGAAAATAAGAAGAGAAGAAAAGAAATAAATAAAAAAAAGAAGAGAAAGAGTCGGCGATGAGAGGGTTGTACGCCCACGTCCGTCGACACCCGTGATGAATTAAGATTACCATTGTGGGGTTGCTGCGGTGGAGCGAACCACTCATCCCCTCCCTGAGAGGGTGAGCACTCTCCTGCACCTCCACCCTGGTCAATCATACAAGACGAAGAAAAAAAAGATAAAAAAAGAGAGATAAAAAAAAGAAGAAAAAAACTGGCAAGCATTGTCGACCAAAAGAGCAAGAAGAAACCCGGCATCCTGCCTGACTCTAGGAGGACCCAAGTTCGCGGTGCAATGACCCGGCCCGTTCCTCCTTCCTGCTGCCTCTATCCGGCACAAAATGGCCCCCCGAGTGGTTGTTAAAAGACCCAGCGAGCCACAATTGTAGCTTGGTGAATAGCTGTCCGCTGTGGGGAATGCTTTATAGCAATAGAGTTGCACCCTGGCTTAGGGGCATATGAAGAAGAAACACACCCCGCTATGGGGGCATAGAAGCCATAAAGAATACGCCCCGGCTTAGGGGTATTTTAAGAAGAAGGATACCCCGCCTCGGGGGACATTGCAAGCAGTGATACACCCTGCTTGGGTGCACAGGAAGCAAACCACACCCCACTCCTGGGGACACATAAAGAGAGTACACCCCGCCATGGGGGCACATGAAGAGAATCCACCCCGACTCGGGGGTACATGAAGCAACAAAGAATACACCCCGCCTTAGGGGAATCTGAAGAAGAAGCATACACCCCACCAACGGGGGCACATGAGCCGTCGAGAATCCACCCCACTTTGGGGGCACAAGAAGCAGACATTCCCCAGCGTGTCAGGGTAGAAGAAGAAGAATCCCCCCTCGGGGGCATATAAAAAAAGAAAAGATACACCCGGTGCCCGGCGCACATGAAGAGAAAGGCACCTCCCTCTGGGGGCACAACAAGCAACAAAGATACACCCCATTCCCAGGGGCACATGAAGAGAAATACACCCCTACTCCAGGGGCATATGAGACAAAACTATACCCCGATTTGGGGGCATTTGAAGCAAAGACTTCACCCCGCCTCAAGGGGGGGCATAAGAAGCGAAAGATATACCCCACCCCGGGGGCATAAGAAGAAAACACACCCCACCTTGGGGGCGTAAGAAGCCAAGAGATATACCCCGCCACGGGGCAGTAGAGGCAAAATGCATCCCCCCCGGGGGCACATGAAGCAACATACCCCTCGCCTCGGCAGCATATGAGGCCAAGAGGCTACATCCCGGCTCGGGAGCATAAGAAACAAAAGATATACCCCACGTCGGGGGCATATGAAGTCAGGAATCACACCCCCGTCTTAGGGGTATTTGAAGAAGAAGCATACCTTGCCTCGAGGGCCTAGAAGCTATAAAGAACACGCCCCGACTCAGGGGCATATGAAGAGAAGTTCACCCCGGCCTAGAGGTATTTGAAGAAGAAACATACCCCGCCATGGGGCATAGAAGCCATAAAGAACACGCCCCGGCTTAGGGGTATTTGAAGAAGATACATCCCGTCTCGGGAGCATAAGAAAGAGAAGTCCACCCCGTCTTAGGGATATTTGAAGAAGAAATATACCCCGCCAGGGGGCATAGAAGCCATAAAGAATATGTCCCGGCTCAGAGGCATTTGAAAAAGAAACATACCCCGCCTGGGGGACGCAGAAGCAAAGAGACAGAATACACGTCCACCCGGGGGCACCGAAGCAAAGAGGCATACATCCCGACCTGGGAGCACATGAAGAAAGAATATACCCCGACTTAGAGGCGTCAGAAGAAGAAACATACACCCCGATCCGGGGACATAAGAAGTAAGAGAATATGCCCTACGAAAAGGGTATAAGAAACAT
This sequence comes from Amorphophallus konjac, assembly GCA_022559845.1. Taxonomy (NCBI): domain Eukaryota; kingdom Viridiplantae; phylum Streptophyta; class Magnoliopsida; order Alismatales; family Araceae; genus Amorphophallus; species Amorphophallus konjac. The sequence continues at coordinate 303,302,248 of CM040120.1, forward strand.
GAAGAATGTACCCCGCTCAGGGGGCAGAAAGAGACACACTCCGCCCTTGGGGCATAAGAAGCAGAAGCACTTACCCCGCTCTAGGGGGGGCACAGAAAGAGACACACTCCATCCCGGGGGCATAAGAACCAAAATACACCTCGCCATGGGGGATAAGAAGAAGGAGACATGCTCCACCATGGGGGCACAAGAAGCAATGGCTGCACCCCGGCTCAAGGGCAGCTGAAGAGAAGTCCACCCCAGCTTAGGGGTATTTGAAGAAGAAACTTACCCCGCCCGGGGGGCATAGAAGCCATAAAGAACACGCCCCGGCTCAGGGGTATTCAGAGAAGAAAGATACCCCGCCTCAGGGGGACACAAGAAGCAGACCACACCCCACCTTGGGAGCACAAGAAGCAAACATCCCCCCGGTGTGTCTGGCCAGAAGAAACGAATTCACCCCGACCTGGGGACACTCGAAGAAAGAAGCACATCCCGACCTGGGAGCACATGAAGAAAGAATATACCCCGACCGAGGGGCGTCAGAAGAAGAAATATACACCCCGATCCAGGGACATGAGAAGCAAGAGAATACGCCCTGTGAAAAGGGTATGAGAAACATGAAGAATGTACCCCAGCCTAGGGGGCACAAAAATACACTCCGCCCTTGGCACATAAGAAGCAGAAGCATCTACCCCGACCCGGGGCACAGAAACAAAGAGACATACATCCCGATCTGGGAGCATAAGAAGAAAGATATACTCCGCCCAAGCGGCATTTGAAGAAACAACATACCCTGCTTCGGGGGCACAAAAGCCATAAAGGGATACACCCCACCCTTGTGGGGCACAAGAAGCAAAACACACCCCGCCTTGGGGGGCATATGAAGCCAAGAATCACACCCCGTCTTGGGGGTACTTGAAGAAGAAGCATACCTCGCCTCGAGGGCCTAGAAGCTATAAAGAACACGCCCCGACTCAGGGGCATATGAAGAGAAGTCCACCCCAGCTTAGGGGTATTTGAAGAAGAGACAAACCCCGCCAATGGGGGCATAGAAGCCATGAAGAACGCGCTCCGACTTAGGGGCATTTGAAAAAGTTGCATCCTGCCTTGGGAGTATAAGAAGAAAAGAGTCCACCCCAGCTTAGGGGCATCTGAAGAAGGAATACATCTCGGTCTCGGGGTCCATGAAGCAACATATATCCCCCCCCCCCCCCGAGGGGGGGGCATCTGAAGCAGAACAAACAACATTCTCCAGCTTAGGGGGAGCATATGAAGAAAGGAATACACCCCGATATGGGAGTACATAAGCAAAGATGAAGAGTTCACCTCGCCTCGGGGGCAGAAGAAGCAAGAATTACACCTCACCCTGGGGGCATATAAAGCAACATACACCCCGCCTGGGGGCATAGAAGCCATAGAGGAGACTCCCCGACTCGGGGGCATCAGAAAAAGAAGCACGCCCCACCTGGGGGCATAGAAGCCTTGAAAAATACGCCCCGCCTGGGGGCACAGAGGCAAAGAGGCAAAACACACCCCTCAGGGGGATGCATACCAAATAAAGCTACACCCCAACCTGGGGGCACGTTAAGAGAAATACACTCCATCGTGGAAGCATTAATGAGGAAAGAAGAGCAGAATAAAGAAAAAGACACGCATGAGGCAGACGTGGTCTTCGAGCCCGCCTCATCACACAAAAGAAGAGAAGAAAAGAAAGAAGACACATGAGGAAGACGTGGTCCTCGAGCCCGCCTCATCACGTAAAAGAAGAGAAGAAAAGGAGGAAGAGACACATAAGGCATACGTGGTCCTTGAACCCGCCTCTCCACAAAAGAAGAAAAGAAAGAACAGTCATGAGGCAAACATGGTCTTTGCGCCTGCCTCTCCACAAAAGAAGAAGAGAGAGAACAGTCATGAGGCGAACATGGTCCTTGCACCTGCCTCTCTATAAAAGAAGAAGAGAAGAAGAGAAAGAGCAGTCACGGGGCGAACATGGTCTCTGCACCTGCCTCTCTACAAAAGAAGAAGAGAAGAGAAAAAGGAGACATGAGGCGAACATGGTCCTTGCACCTGCCTCTCCATAAAAGAAGAAGAGAAGAAGAGAAAGAGTAGTCACGGGGCGAACATGGTCTCTACACCTGCCTCTCTACAAAAGAAGAAGAGAAGAGAAAAAAGAGACATGAGGCGAACATGGTCCTTGCACCTGCATCTCCATAAAAGAAGAAGAGAAGAAGAGAAAGAACAGTAACGAGGCGAACATGGTCTCTGCACCTGCCTCTCCATGAAAGAAGAAGAGAAGAAAAGAAAGAACAGTCACGGGGCGAACATGGTCCTTGAACCCGCCTCTTCACACAAAAGAAGAGAAGAAAAGAAAGAAATGACCATGAGGCAAGCATGATCTTTACACCGCCTCTCCATAACAGAAGAAGAGAAGAAGAGAAAGAAGAGTCACGAGGCAGACATGGTCTTTGCACCTGTCTCCCCACACAAAAGAAGAAGAAAAAAAAGAGACATGAGACAGACGTGGTCTTCGAACCCGCCGCTTCACAAACCCTTCTCCTCGGCTCACGTATCATACTACCCGACGCCCTTTGGCTCAGTCATTCCAGCCAAGGCCCACTGTCATGATTAATCCACCCGTCCCACCGCGCTCTCCGATATCTTTTCGGCTTTACAGCCTACTCCTAACATCTCTCGGCTTGTCAGCCTGCTCCCAATATCCCTTGGCTTTTTAGCCTACTTCCCAATATCTTCGGCTCTTGCAGCCTGGTTCCCAGAATTCGGCCTTCACGGCCTGCTTCCCAGAATTTGGCCTTCACGGCTCGCTTCCCATAATTTCGGCTCCTGCAGCCCACTTCCCAATATCTTTGGCTCTCGCAGCCTGCTTCCCAGAATTCGGCCTTTACGGCCTGCTTCCCAGAATTCGGCCTTCACGGCCCGCTTCCCAATTTTGGCTTTTGCAGCCCGCTTCCCAATATCTTTGGCTCTCGCAGCCTGCTTCCCAGAATTCAGCCTTTCCGGCCTGCTTCCCAAAATTCGGCCTTTACGGCCTGCTTCCCAGAATTCGGCCTTCACGGCCCGCTTCCCAATTTTGGCTTTTGCAGCCCGCTTCCCAATATCTTTGGCTCTCGCAGCCTGCTTCCCAGAATTTGGCCCTTGCGGCCTGCTTCCCAGAATTCGGCCTTCAAGGCCCGCTTCCCAATTTCGGCTTCTGCAGCCCGCTTTCCAATATCTTTGGCTCTCACAGCCTGCTTCCCAGAATTCGGCCTTTACGGCCTGCTTCCTAGAATTCGGCCTTCACAGCCCGCTTCCCGTAACTTCGGCCCCTGTAGCTCGCTTCTCAACTTCGGCTCCTGCAGCATGCTTCCCATAATTTGGCTCTCGCAGCCCGCTCCCCTCGATTTTTGGCTATTGTGGCCTACTTCCAATATCAACTTCGGCCTTCACGGCCCGCTTCCCCAGTGTCCTTTCAGCCGTTCGTGGTCTGCTTCCCTAATACCTTTACTACCACTACACTTATACGTAATAGTAGTATTTTCTTATGCAAAAAACAAACAAACAAACAAACAAACAAAAACAAAAACAAAGCAAAAACAAAAAAAGAAACAAAACAAAACAAAACAAAAAGAAAACAACAAAACGAACACACACAAAAAAGAAAGAGAAAAGAAAGAAGAGAATGCATGATTGCCCTGCTTGCATGGTTGCTTAATATAGAATAATACACCTCCTTGGAATTTTCTAGGACCGTGCTTCCTTGCTAAATAATATCGCCCAGATTCCGGATGCACGGGCGTCACGGCGCACGCTCAAAGGGAACCCAATTATGGTAGGTGCACACGTCAAGGGGAAGAGTCATGGCTGAATCGCTAAGCCCAACTCACAAAATAAACTTGAGGCAATGCTCCCACACTGCACTTAATGTGTTCAATAGCCTTCGACTATAGGGATTGTCCGAATTTCTTCTTAGCACTCTACGGAGACCTGAATTCCTGTACTCGCATGAAAGGTAATCGTGAGGAAAAAGCTGCCTACTCCCACTGTAAAAAAAAAGAAGAAAAAAGAGAGATAAGAGAAAAAAAAGAAGAAGAGAAGAAAGAAGAGAGAGAGAAACGCGGATCCGAGTAGCCGGGAATCCCCACTGAAACAAATGAGGAGACTCGCGCGAAATGGTGAAGCGAATCACAATAAGGATAAATCCTAGTAGCCGGGAATCCCCATTGAGACACATGAGGAGACTCGCGTCGAACGGTGAAATCTGCTACCAAAATAAACAAATGGGGGCTGTGTGAAGCTACCGAAAGTCGAAAGCCTGGAACTAATGTGTAGGCGCTGGAGTGATCCTTGAGTGTCACCAGGAAAACCTGCATATCCCTATGGTTAGGGCTTTTTGTTCACACATTTGCACTGCCACGCCACATAGAATTGCCTCGGGTGAAATGCGTGAATTTAGGCTATACATGCAAGACATGCGATATCCTCTTGACGGGTGCACCACCCTTCGATTGTGCCTCGCGGCCCGCACCGCATCTACGAATTACGGGCGATGTCCCTATCATATCCCCTATAGAGGGAGCTGCATTACTCATATCTATGATATGCCTGCTAATGAATGCTTGCATGCTTGAATAAAAAATTATATATAATATATATATAATAAATAATAAATAATAAAAATGTGTGTATACAATAAACTCAATTTCGTCTATCAAAGCCTACTTTCCCTGCGCTGGCTCGTAGAGCCCAATCTTGGCCCCCATGGCCTACCTCTTGCCCTCGCGACTCGTTAATCTCCCAACTCCGGCTTCTATAGTCCGCTTCCCCGATTTGGGCTTTCACATCTTGCGCCCTAATTTCGGCTCTTGCAGCCCGCTTCCCAACATCTTTGGCTCTTGCAGCCTACTTCCCAGAATTCGGCCTTCACTGCCAACTTCCCAGAATTCGGCCTTCACGGCCCGCTGCCCTAATTTCGGCTCTTGCAGCCCGCTTCCCAACATCTTTGGCTCTTGCAGCCTACTTCCCAGAATTCGGCCTTCACTGCCTGCTTCCCAGAATTCGGCCTTCACGGCCCGCTGCCCATAATCTCGGCTCCTGCAGCCCGCTTCCTAATTTTGGCTCTTGTAGCCTGCTTCCCCGATTTTACTTCCGTAGCATGCTCCCTATAATTTCGGCCTTCACGGCCCGCTCCCCAGCTTTGGCTCTCGCAGCCTGCTTCCCCTCGGCCTTCATAGCCTACTTCCCTTTGGGCCCTCGTGGCCTGCTTCCCAATTCTGGCTCTCATAGCCTGCCTCCTAGAATTCGGCCTTCACGGCCCACTTCCCATAATTTCGGCTCTTGTAGCCCGCTTCCCAATATCTTTGACTCTTGCAGCCTGCTTCCCGGAATTCGGCTCTCATAGCCTACTTCCCAGAATTCGGCCTTCGCGGCTCACTTCCCATAATTTCGGCTCTTGCAGCCCGCTTCCCAATATCCTTGGCTTTATAAGCTGCTCCCCCAATTCGGCCTCCGCGGCCCGCTTCCCGACTTTGGCTCTTCTGGCCTGCTTCCCTTTGGCTTTTATAGCCTGCTTCCCAACTTTGGCTCTTGTAGCCTGCTTACCTCGGCCCCCATGGCCCGCTTTCCCAAGTCTGGCTCTGGCAGCCTGCTCCCCAAATTTTGGCTTTCGCAGCCCGCTTCCCTGATTTGAGGACACTAAATAAATTATCATCCCATGTTTACGTGCAAGGGAATATAGAAGAGGAGAAAAGAGAAGAGAAGAAAAATAAGAGAAGAAGAGACGAACAAAAGCAGGTCAGCTCTCGGCACCCTGTCGGCGCTGACGAAGAGACAAAGAGACCAACAAACCAGGTCAGCTCCCGGCACCCTGTCGACGCTGACGAAGAGACAAAGAGACCAACAAACCAGGTCAGCTCCCGGCACCCTGTCGACGCTGACGAAGAGACAAAGAGACCAACAAACCAGGTCAGCTCCCGGCACCCTGTCGGCGCTGACAAAGAGACCAACACATCATGTCAGCTTCCGGCACCCTGTCGGCGGTGACGAAGAGACAAAGAGACCAACAGAGCATGTCAGCTCCCGACGCCCCGTCGACGCTGACGAAGAGACAAAGAGACCAACAAACCAGGTCAGCTCCCGACACCCCGTCAGCACTGACGAAGAAAAGAGGAGACAAACAAGTCATGTCGGCTCTCGACACCCCGGCGGCACCGACGATGAGAAAAAGAGGCCAGCACACCCGCGGGCACCGCCCGGCTCATCCTTCGCCTGCGCTACCCGTGGGTGGGGGGCATTTGTGGACACCAAAAATTACACACCCAGATATCCTGCTCGGCCCAGCATCAACAACGGCCCCGAGTGAGGAAGCCCCGGAGGGGCTGGTCATCCGGACTCCCCAAATATGCACACTGCCGTGAAGCCGTCTCCGGAGTCACGATAGTGAAGAGAAATCAACCACCAAGAGCCCCCACAATCCATGGGCCTCGAAGAAAATTAAATGGGCCACAACTCATGCTCACAATGGGCTCAGAACTGCCCCTTTTGGGCCTTCAACGGCACGCCCTTTGGCCCTTCAGTGGTACGCCCCTGGGCCCTTCAGCGGCACACCCCATGTGCCTTCAGCGGCACACCCCATGTGCCTTCAACGGCACGCCCCATGTGTCTTCAACGGCACTCTATTTTAAGTCTTCAACGGCACACTATTTCGGGCCTTCAACGGCACACTATTTTAAGCCTTCAACGGCACACTATTTTGGGCCTTCAACGGCACACTATTTTAAGTCTTCAACGGCACACTATTTTGAGCCTTCAACGGCACACTTTTTTAAGCCTTCAACAGCACACTATTTTGAGCCTTCAACGGCATACTATTTTAAGCCTTCAACGGCACACTATCTCAGGCCTTCAACGGCACGCTATTTCAAGCCTTCAACGGCACGCTATTTCAAGCCATCAGCGGCACACTTCTTGAGCCCGCCAGCGGCACAGCGTGAAGGCATTTCAAGGGAACGACGTGACGCCCATGCCCTACGTATCCTTGGCACGCAGTGAGCTGTCTGAGGTGTCAACCAGAGGTTGGGCCACGCAGGCTACTCCCCTGACATCCAGGACAGGGGAAGTCAATCCCCATCATGACCAGCCGCTTCCCGCCTCCGACTGCCGTGCTCGAGGGCTCCCGCTGCTGGGAGTATAAAACCACTCCCATTCCGGTGAAGAAGGGGAGAAGAGGCCCATACACAGAGGAGAGGCACACTGAGAGAAGAGATGAAGAGACACAAAGCCACCTACGAGAAGAAGGAGAAAAGGTAAGAGAACGGAGAGGGCTCCGGCTGGGAGTCTTCCGACAACCGCCAGGCAAAGAGAAGAGAGTAAGAGAGAGAGAGGGCTTGATGTAGCAGGGGAAGGTGGGGGAAAGAGCAGTGGACGGTCGTCCCTCCCTCGATCCCCAACACCTCCTCTTCTTTTGTTCTTTATTTTTTCTCCTTCTCCGTTCTTTTGTTCTTTGGTTTTCTTTCTTGCCCGTAGCCTTAGCTCGGGCGTGCTTTGTAATGCACGCGGACGGCTACGGCCCTTTGCTCCCCCATGAATGAAGATCGTCCCCCTCAGTGGGTTTCCTCTTTGTCTGGGTGTTTTGGGCCACAGTGCGTTTGACCGTCTTTCCTTTCACTTTCCGGTGTTTGTGTTCATCCCTCATGCCGACGGTTTCCTCCGGATGTGGCATCATCTTGAATGATTTGAGGTTGCGAACCTCCTCCTGTAAAGCCCAGTGCCTTCATCTGTGCCTCCCCCCCCTCTCCAGTACACCCTGTCCAGTCTTAGAGGTCTTCGGCTCGTTGTTTTCCCCGTGTTTTTTGAGGTTTTATTAAGGTGTTGCCGCCCTCGGGCGCCCACCTCCAGTTGTCGGGTTCCGCCACTCCATGTGGGCGCGTTCCCTTTATCTCCCTTACGCTCGGGTCAAGGGGAGATGCTGCCGAATTTTTGTTAGAAAATAACAACACAAAAAAAAGGGCAAAAGGATGCAACAAACGAATGGGATAAGAAATACATATCAAAAGACAACAAAACCATCAAACGAATAGAACAACATATTGCAAGAAGGAGGAGGAAAGATTTGTATAAAACTACGCAAAACTCAAAGAAAAGAAGAAAAGAAAAGCCTTAAAAACAAGTAACAGAGGAGTGGACCTTCATCGGCACGTCCGTTCCAGCCTTCGTCGGTACACCCTATCAGCCCTCCAGCGGCACACCCTATCAGCCCTCCAGCGGCACACCCTATCAGCCCTTCAACGGCACACCTTCTTGGCTCCTCCTCCACCGTCTCATTCTTCCCCTCGCCGGTACACCCTATCAGCCCTCCAGCGGCACACCCTATCAGCCCTTCAACGACACACCTTCTCGGCCCTTCAACGGCACACTCCTCTCACCCTCCGAAGTGGAACACAATGTATAGACCTTAGATTGATTCACGAACATAGCAACAAGCAATGTATAGACTTTGAGCTGCAGTGTACAGACTTTGAGCTGGCCAACGTACAGACTTTGGGCTGGCCAATGTATGGACTTTGAGCTGTAATGTACAAACTTTGAACTGCAACGTACAGACTTTGGGCTGGCCAACGTACAGACTTTGGGCTGGCCAATGTACAGGCTTTGAACTGTAATGTATAGACTTTGAGTTGGCCAATGTACAGACTTTGGGCTGGCCAATGCATGGACTTTGAGCTGCAGTGTACAGACTTTGAGTTGGCCAACGTACAGACTTTAGGTTGGTCAATGTATGGACTTTGAACTGCAACGTACAGACTTTGGGCTGGCCAACGTACAGACTTTGGGCTGGCCAATGTACAGACTTTGAACTGTAATGTATAGACTTTGAACTGGCCAACGTACAGACTTTGGGCTGGCCAATGCATGGACTTTGAGCTGCAGTGTACAGACTTTGAGTTGGCCAACGTACAGACTTTGGGCTGGCCAATGTATGGACTTTGAGCTGCAATGTACAGACTTTGAACTGCAATATATAGACTTTGAGCTGGCCAACGTACAGACTTTGGGCTGGCCAATGTATAGACTTTGAGCTCCAATGTATAGACTTTGAGCTGCAATGTATAGACTTTGAGCTGGCCAACGTACAGACTTTGGGTTGGCCAATGTGTAGACTTTGAGCTGATGAACCCAGCCAATGTACCGACTTTGAGCTGGCCAATGTACAGACTTTGAGCTGGCCAACGCATAGACTTCGAGCTGATGAATGCAGCCGACGTACAGACTTTGAGCCGGCCAATGTATAGACTTTGAGCTGATGAATGCAGCCAATGTACATACTTTAGGCTGATGAATGTACAGACTCTGCGTTGCGGTGACCAGCCAATGTGTTCCTTCACCGGTACACTATCTGTGGGCTTCCCCGGCACACTCTCTTGGCGTTTCTCCAGTGCGTCCTTGGGGCACCATGCGCCACCCTTTCCCTCCTTCGCCGGTACACTCTCCAGCCAGCGCCCCAGCGGTACACCTCCTTCAGCCCTCCAGCGGCACCCCCCCTTAAGCCCTTCAACGGCACACATCTTCAGCCATTCGCCGGCACACTTTTCTGCCCACCTTTCTTCAGCGGTACATCCCCCTTTAGCCCCCTTCAAACCGCCTAGGGTCAACTCTCCCCAAAAAAAAGGGTAATACATGAATATATGTATATATGTACATATGGGCATATAATGGCAGAACTAACAGGCCAATAAAAATCATGATGAATAAATAAACCTGAACAGATCCGTATAAAAAAATGAATGAAATAAGTGATAATAATAATAAAAAAGGGAGTAATAATGACAGGAAGCAAGATGAGGGAAATCACCTGGAACAGATACGGAAAGAGGAATAAGCAACGGAGTAACAAGAACAATAATGATAAAAAAATATAAGGTATTAATAATTCCATATTGCAGCCCCCTCTCTCCGCGACTCGACGCAGAAGGAACAATAATGTCGCCCTTCCAGGTTGGGCCTGAGTCTTGGAAATTATCCCAAAATAGCCACGACCTGACCTCGCCTCGGGCCGGTATTTCGATTAAACTGGACTCGTTTCTCGGGCCGGATCCCTTCCGAGCCACTACTAAAATTGCCGCACGTTCGGCAAACATTTGAACGGGTTCACCTCGATTTCCGTCGCGTTTCTATTACAGACCAGTGTCCGAACATGAAAAGGTCCATGCGTGACCGATATGGCCGACGGTTCCCATCCCGACATGGTCGTAACCCGGCATTGCTCTGGGCCAATAGCCTGTCGAATCGGATTCATCCTAATGGGATTTGTTCCCGCTCTTTCATTGAAGTTGCCGTGAACTCGGCGTACGTTTGTACGGGGTTGCTTCCATCTACGTCGTACCTTCAATATGGGCACTTGTCCGAATATCAAGTGGTCCGCAAGCGACCGACAGAAATCGGAATAGAACGGGACGGCTCCCGTCATCCCTGGACCCTACACATGGGAATGTCAATAAGGCCTTCGTGGGCTATGCTGGGACCTCGGGTCCGTCCCGATTATGGTCACTGTCTGACCCATATCCTCGGCCTATAGCCCGCTCCCTTTGAACACGTTTTCAGTTTTGGAATCTAGTCCCGGGACTCTTCCTCGCTCCCCTCCGGCACCGAGAACATTAATGATGCCCACGCAAGCCCCGTTTGGACCACGGGAGGCGCCCCCAGTATGGTCCCGACTCGATCTTGCACCGGGCCAACAAACTCATTGGTTTCCTGCTGCACTAACCGAGATTTAACCGAATGTTTTCAGAGTCTCGGAATAATATGTTTGCCGTGTCCCGGCATACATATGTTCTAGGTCCTTCTGCGACGATTACGGTATTCTCAAGCCGGACACCCGTCCGAATATTAAACGGTCTCCCGAATGACCGACACGTTTCGAACGTCCGCTTCCTTAGACATAGGGCTTTCCAACCGATTCAAGGGATATTCCCTCGTTGCCCCTTGGCACCGGAAATATTAATGACGCTCATGCAAGTCTTGTTTCGACCGCGGGGGCCCCACCGCAGTATGGTCGCAGCTTGCTCTTGCACCGGGCCAACATATTTACTGATTTTTCACCGCTCTAACCGGGGCTCAGCCGAACGTTCTCCGCTCTTCCGGACAATAGATTTGCCGTACCTCGGCATACATGCGTTCCGGTTTTCCCGCGACAACCGCGATCTTCTCGAGCCGGACATTCGTCTGAACATTAAATGGTCAGTACACGACTGACGTGACTGCGAATGGTTTTCTTCTCGCCCTCGTGCGAGGGTTTCAATACCTCGTAATAGACCTTCCATGCAATTGATTTCTTGGCCATGAGGCCCTGAATCCCGACGATTAATCAAGGGTGTTCTCTCGTATAGGGGATGTAAATGACGCCATGACCTTTATGGCGCGGCGGGTTTTGGTCCCGACACGAACCACACAATCGTCTGACCGAGTCAGATCGAGCGCACCATGGGCTCTTCGGAGCCCAAATAAATCGTCACTTTATGACTGGCACGCCCACACACTTAATAGACGAATCAACCATTCCCGAATAGACGAGCATAATAAACAAACGAAAGTGCGTCCACAGGAGGTCTTACGACCTAAAAGTTCTCCGTCACGTATCGAAGGCCGATTTAATAAATCTTATCACATCACTTGCCTGCATGCGCTATATCTCGCTTTGTAAAGCGAGCATTACTTTCATACATTTTCTTCGGCCCCGAGAGCTCTTCTACTTTGGCGATTAATCAAGGGTATTCCTTCTTTCGAAAGGATGTAATTAATGCCATAGCCTTTATGGTATGGCGGACTTCAGGTCCCGACACGATCACCCACTATTGTCTGACTGGTTAGACGAGCACACAATAAATTTTGTCACCAAAGTGACTGGCACGCCCCGCGTTTATAAACTGAACAAATAAAATAAATAAAATAAATCAATCAATGAGAGATTTTTCATCCCCACAACTGGGAACTGGATACTGGAGACCTGCTTGGATGAGGCATACTGGCTTGTTGCTGGAAACTGGGAGTTAGAGGCTAGGGGCCTATCTGGATGAGACATACTGACTTGTTACTAGAAACTAGGAACTGGATACTAAAGACCTGCCTAGATGAGACATACTAGCCTATTGTTGGAAACTAGAGACTAGATACTGGAGGCTTGCCTGGATGAGGCATATTGGTCTGAATTGCTGGAGACTGGAGACTTGCCTGGATAAGGCGTATTGGTCAAAATTGCTGGAGACTGGAGACCTACCTAGATGAGGCGTATTAGTATGAATTGTTAGGGATTGGAAACTTGCCTAGATGAGGCGTATTGGTCTGAAGCTAGAGGCATGAGACTAGAGGCTGGAGACCTGGCAGAGGAGGCATGTTGGTTTAAATTACTGGAGATTGGAGACTGGAGGCTGGAGACCTACCTTAGGAGGCATGTTGGTCTAAATTGCTGGCGTCTAGACCTACTTGAGTGAGGCGTGCCGGTCTATTGCTGACGGTCGACCCATGGGGTGTCTGTTAGCCTAGATTATTGGAACTAGACCTGCCTGAGTGAGGCATACTGGTTTGTATTGTTGGAGCTTGGAGACCGGCCTAGATGAGGCGTATTAGTCTATGGCTGGGAACTTAAGACCTGCCTAACTGAGACGTATTGGTCTAAATTGCTAGAGACTGGAGACCTGCCTAGGTGAGGCAAATTGGTCTATTGCTGGAGGCCAACCCATGAGGGTGTGTTGGCCTACGTTGCTAGAAACTGGAAGCTGGAGCCGACCCGTGAGCGTGTGTTGGCCTGTGTCGCTAGAGTTGTTGGCTGACCCTGAGGTATGTTAGCCAATGACTGGTTGCTGGCTGGCTAACTGCTGAGAAGTTGTTAGTCAAGAATGTAGTCGATGTTGGGTGACTGTTAAGGTACGTAGCCGAAAAATTGGGACTGGCCGACTCACCACCGAGGTGTGTTACCTGCTTACTAGAACTGGGCCGACTGACCTCTGAGGTGTAGTAGCCAGAAGAGTGGAATTGGTCGGCTGACCACGAAGGTGTAGTAGCCGGAAGACTGGGACTGTGTCGGGTGACCAATGAGGTGTATAGCCGAATACTAGAACTAGAGCTGGTCGTCTAACCATTGAGGTGTTATTGTAACGCCCCGAGATCCGATTCCCAATTTATGGGCATTATTTTTTTTCTTTTCTTTTCTTCCATCGGACCTCGAGACATTACGTCGTACGTATCGCGGAAGCACAAATATAAACATGCATACATTCGCATGAGAGAGAGAGAGAGAAACCATAATTACAAAAATGTATATAACATCCAACCATTCATAATTTCAAAGAGAGGTACATGACCATTGTCCCCAAAGTATACATGAGTCCATACATGTTCACCATTCCATACTATTCATAATGCGCGATAATTATCCATAGCCTACCCTGACGAAGTGAGGACTAAAACTACTCCTCTGCCGTAGCCTCCTCCTTGACCTCCTTCACTATGTCTCCTAAAAATTGTGAGTCACAAAGGGGTGAGTGTGACACTCAGTAGGCAACCTAAACAAATCGGGGTTAACTCGCATTTGTATAACCAAATTTTTATACATAACTCAGATGTTAGTATTATCATAATCCATTCATTCACACTTGCTTAAAAGTATTTGATTCAAAATGCTAACAACCTAAAAGTGCAAGAAGCCCATCAAAATCTTTCTAAAAGCTTCCAAGGAACCTAATAGGTCTATCAAGAACTCAGGGATAAATGGGTGAAAGATGGAACACAACGAATCAAGTTCGATGGGTTTCAAAGTTGTATTTAACCTAACAGAAGCCGGTCGACCGAACTGGGCCATCGGTCGACCGAACTGTAGCAAATTTCAGACCGGCCAACGCTGGGAGATTCGGTTGACCGAAATTCTCGGGTCGGTCGACCAAACCCTGGAAAATGAACTACTGCATCGACGCAGCCTGATCAATGCATCGATGCAGTGGTTCTTCCAGAACCCAGATTGGGTAGGAATGGGCTACTGCGTCGACGCAGTGGCTCATTCCAGAAAGCCCGTTTGACCAGATTGAACTATTGTGTCGACGCAGCCAGCCCGGTGCATCGACGCATCAGAAGAAACGTGTAGTGAAATCCCTATCTAACATGTAGAATACCCATGCATGCACTAAATCCACAAAGGATGATTAAATTTACACATTTCCATATTTCCATGACTTACACATCTTACGTTATTCATGGGAACACACAGTAACCGCAAACACAGGAGGCCCACACACATAACGAACGAAAGAGTATTGCGCAGACCTGAGAGAGAACTCCCACCTACACTCCTGCCGTATGGGGCGTTACGTATCGCCATCCCCCAGGTTCTGTGGCGTTACGTATCGTTGTCCCACAGAATGAACCAGCCGAATCAATAGGATTTTTGACCAGGGTGTTACGTGTCGCCGTCCCCTGGGTTCTTTTACTTCCGCGGCGTTACGTATCGTCGTCCCGCAGAAGGGACCGAAGTCCAACCGCACAGAATGCTGATGTTTTCCATTCATAACATTCGCATTGTACATGCATTCACATTTATATTACAAAATCTGAATCATGCTTAGTCTTATCGTATCATAATATAAACATGCTTCCTCATGGTTTTAAGTGAACTAACCATACTTAAGCTTACTGCTGTGGAACAAATCATGATCAGGATTGTTTCTCGGTTACGCATTCTTAGAAACAATTCATAACTACAAGTGCAGAATTTTTGTGAGCATGAAATTTTTATAGTGAGTTGCTAACTTAGTCCACTATCATTTTTCAATTTTTCAGATTTTTCTGAATTAGATTGCCCTCTCAAAACTCTCTTATTCTCAATTTTTGGAAATTGAGACAGAGCCACAACTGCATCGACCCAGCCAGTGGCTGCCTCGATGCGGTCATCCTTCCAAGGGAGGCTGCGTCGATGCAGCTCTTGGCTTCCTCGACGCAGTCACCCTTCCAAAGAGGCTACGTCGATGTAGCTCTTTGGCTACCTCGATGCAGTTATCCTTCCAAGGGGCTGCGTCGATGCAGCCCTTTGGCCGCCTCAACGCAGTCAGTGCAGAGACCCGGATTTCTGGTAAAAACTCAGAGAAACCTCACGAAAGCACATAATTTGATGAAAAAATCAGAAAATAAACATAGTAATCGATCTTCCATACCCTTAGTCCCTCTTTAATGTATAGGAACTCATTAAAAATTGTTCTAATGCTTCGTTGACCACTAAGATTTGAGGATAGGTGCCTACATTCGAAATTTTAAACCGACGATCCGAGGATGAGATCCACACCCCAGATCCACCTAAACTTCTCCTTTCAACCCCGAGCACTGTAGGATCATCCTCCGCACGACGAGTCATCCTCCACCCGCCGGATCGTCCACCCATGCACGATCAAGGTCTCACACTCTCTTCTCACGCAAGAAGGATGGGAGATGGTTGCTAAAGGCTTACCACCCATGAAACCCACTTCCTTATATAGTTTTCAAGCCTCCCAAGGGTTTTACCCACGTCCCACAATGTAACGCCCGAAAATTTTCTAAGAATTTTTTAGATTTAAAATATAATTATTAAGTATTAAATAGGCTATAAATGAATTTTGATTAATTAAATCTAATTATTTAAGCCCTACACTAATCCAAGAGGATTAGGCCCATATAATAAACCCAATAGGCCAAAAGGTTGTTTTGGACTTTTAGCCCATATTCTAGAAGCTAGGAATGGGTGTAATCACGGAATTAAGGAGATAATTACTCCTTGGGATATAAATAAATGGATAATATTGGGGATAATATCAAAAGAGTTTGAAGTATGTTAAATTCGGCGCCTGGGATGAAAAATGGTCTATCAAGAGACCGCTAATAGGCAATAAACGGTCGTCCCAATGACCGCTACCCACTACAAATTCCGTGAGAGAAGGAAAATGTGAAAAAGTTTGGATGTTTCGTGTCCAAATCATCTAGGATCGATCCTATCAGCTAATTAGATAAGTCTAGAAGGTCCTAGATCGAATTGAAAGTCTAAATGGGACTCTAAGTTCGTTCTAATCATCAAAACCCTAGCAAACCCAATAAATAGATCCCAAATTTGACGTGTGCGACCCTTACTTTTGGCACGCGTGGAACTAAGGTAAGGAGGACGAATTAGAGGTAAGCTTCTTCTATGAATTTGTTTATTATAGTTAGAACTAACTACCCTCTGATTTTCGTACTAGGAGATCAAGTCGGCAAAGAGTTAGAGCCTCCCAAAGTTGCTGATTCTACATTAAGAACTCAAGAATTAGTGCATCCGACCCAAGAAGATCAAGGAATTCGGAGCCCTAAATGAGATATTTAGTAGAAGTGTCTTTAGAACTTTATGTTCCCTTTCATATCTTCTATCTACCCTCAAAATTTCACGTCCATAGGTCAGGGGAATCAGGAGATAGAGGGACATGAAGTTGTTGATTTAATACAAGAACGGGCAGAGTTAGTGCTGACTTCCAGTTCGAAATTGACTATCTAGAATGATTAATTGAGGTAGGTTATCTCATGAAAGGCTCAAATTTAAAGTCAGGAACAAAAGCCCTCTTGTTTCATTTGATTTCATGTATCGTACACCGTGAATTTTATGTTTTACTTAGGACTATGCATCTAGTATATTCCTCATGCATGAATTAGCCCTATTGAATTAAAAAGGAATTTTTCTTGTTAATCACATGAACCTATACATATTGTTGGCCCATATTTGTTCTATCATGATTATGGAAGTTATAATATGTTGATTTCCGTGCATGATATGCCTTAGTTTAGCATTTTGTTTCATTAGCATCTGCACTCAGATTAATACAAGAAGAAACGGTCTTCCTGTAGACCGCCAGGAACTCTAGCGGTTGCCCGATAGACCGCTAGCTACCGTGAAACGGTCACCCATTAGACCGTTTTCGACTTCTGATTTTTGCAAATTTGTTAACCGAAACACATTAAAGATTAGTCTTAATTAATATATGATAAGCCTAGTTAATCAAGTTTTAATCCAGATCTAGGTATTGGTTTCATATACTTAGATATATTTACTGTTCATCATGATAGATTTCATGTTTTCATGCACATTGGTATTATTTTAACTTATGTTAATTTATGACCAAAATCATATATTTTGTAGTAAATACATGTTTCAAATGATAGATGATTCATGTTTTAACTTGATCACTATTTTATCACGATTCTCTCTCTATTCTAAGAGTCATTTTCTTAAGTATATGGCACATATCCCGGTATGTTGTCATTGGTTACACTTTTGCACATTAGGAACACAATCTTAGACATGATGACCTCTCCTTTCGATATTCCTTCCAACGGATTAGGAAATCTTGTTTCAAGGCCTCCATAAGACTCTGCGAGTCTGGGATTCCCACTAGGAGGCCGAGCTGGTTGTACCATTAAAACCCACTATCTAGAAAGGCACTTATACCGATGTTTTTATTATAGACTTTAGCGGCCATTTGGTTGACCGTCTGACTTTGCTAGCGGCCCTGCATTTGACCGCTAATGGATCCTAAACGGCCATGCATTAGACCGCTAAGACTCCAGATATTCTGTTTTCAAAATATCGAATTATCTTATAAAACGGTCCTGTACTAGACCGCCAGGAGCAAGAAACGGTCCAGTAAACGATTGCTAGCTTACTGAGTTTGATTAACCCAGGGTTTGACTCGAGGGTTGATTTTTCTATATTCCTAGATGGTCCAATTGATTATCTAGAACTTGTCACATTATTTCAAATATGCCTAAGTAATTTTGTGAGTTAAAGAATGTACCATTCTGCTGTCGAGTTATTTTCATAGCATAACCTAGTTATTAAATGCATTTATTGAAATCTCTTATTCTCAATAGAAGTATTCTTATTTTTTGGTTACTTTATCATGAAACTATAGTTGAAATTGTACATTCTTGGCCATGTTATTGTTATAAACGTGGAAGTAGCTTGATTTATACTTGAAGATGCAGTTCGAGCACTGATTGTGTTCAAGGGCTCTATGCTAGTCCCCTCGGCTGATTATCGGAAACATACAGTAAACCATGGGGTATGATGCTACTGACGTCGCATTGCGCTGGGAGAACTTTCTTTATAAATAAGTGAAATATCCACGGGAGATCCACATGAATTCACGAAGAACTTGTTACTAAGTGAAGAGTACATTCTTGCTTGTTGCATGACTTTCTAGTGCATAACCTTCATGGTTATGAAAAGTACATTCTTGTTACATTCTTGAAAAGCCAAATTTATATTCTTGTTCTATACTTGATCAAACCATATTCTCATATCTCAAGCTTGATCGTATCTTGTTACTTTGACTTTATTAGCATTGTTTCATCGTATTTGCATGATTTATCTTATTCTTTAGAGCTAAGATGCTAATTACTTAAATTTACCAATCATGTTGATACGAAGATACCTACTGGGCAAGTGTGCTCATTACCCTACTTTCTAATCTTTTTTAAGAAATTCTAGTGGGACGGATTCAGATTACTCGAGTGATGGATCCGAGAGCGATTGAAGGATAAAGATTCGAGAGAAGCCTTAGTTATTCATGTCTAGTCGAGTCAGAATGTAATTTTAATTTTTTTGAGTCTAGCAATGAGAATCAAGGTTCTTATGTAATTTGGGATTATTTTATGAAGAATAAAGTTAAAGGTTTTTAGTAAATTACATTGTGCAATTATTCTTATGTGATTGTCTTACGCTCTGATTATATTGCTTGCTTGAGGCTTACCATGCCGGCTGTTCGTGTTCCCGATTATTTCCGCTGCATAAATCTCGGGGCGTGACAGTTAAGGTGGTATCAGAGCACTAGGACTAGAAGTCCTAGAGAAAAGTTATATCATAGGATATGTCCAAGGTTTAAGGACCCACACCTATGAAACTAGGAAAGAAATTCCCAACCTATGAGAGGAATTGGGTAGGACCTGGGATGAGATAGTCATTAGAATTAACTCTAAGATTAACCCTACCCATTCTATTAGAATTAACAAATTCATTGCTCTTCTCAGGTACCTCATTCTCACGATGGCTCATCGCGTAGACTAGAACAGTATGCAAGAGACCGTTGCGGGTCTTACTCAAGCATTACAAACTATGGCTCAAGCCGGCGCAGGGGCAAGAGATGGAGATTTACATCACAATTTTCGGAGCTTAAATCCTCCGCGGTTCTCGGGTTCCTATAACCCGGACGAAGTCGAGAATTGGATAGATGAGATGAACCGCATCTTTGAAGTTATGCAATGTGCGGATCAGGAGAAGGTTCGTTTGGTAACATTCCAATTAAACAAAGATGCCCGTACGTGGTGGAAGTATGTTCCTGCACCACCAGCTGATGCACCTTATACATGGGAAGGTTTTCTTATGCTCTTCTGAGCTAAGTACTTTTCCGAACATGTTAAGGAGCGGAAGGCCATGGAATTTGCTTCGTTATGACAAGGCATGATGACGGTAGCGGAGTATGAACTTCAGTTTTCCAGGCTAGCACCGTATGCTCCTCATTTAATTAGCACCGACTTGTTGAAGGCTAACTGATTTATGGACGGTTTGAGGCCCGTCTATATTCAACAATTGGGGACTCAAAATATTCGTACCTATGCGGAGATGGTCCAACGGGCGCATCTATGTGAGAGGACCTTAGAGAAGGTCGAGAAATTAAAAGGCAAAAGTGAGGAGCTGAGCCGAAGATCAGATCGGCATAAGAAGAAAGAGAAATTCACTATCACGGAACCCTACAAATATCGTGATAGCAAGAAAAGATCTCGGAATGGGAGTGGTAGTGGTAACCACAAAAATAAGAAAGTCAAAGAAGAAGAGAAGCAGGTCATGGCAGCCTGCACCTTTTGCGAGAAGTTCGGTCATTCGGCCAAAGAGTGCTGGAAGCACCTCAGCGCTTGTTTAAGATGTGGCAGTCGAGAACACTGCATGCCGGATTGCCCACTCATGAAGGAACAATTTTCTGGTGGTGGACGTAAGCGTCAGGCCCGTTTAAATGCTATTCTGGAAGAGGAAGAAGCGCCCAAAGATGATGGGCTAATGGAAGGTATTATCCAAATCTATTCCCATCCTACATTCGTACTATTTGATACTAGTGCTTCTCATTCTTTTATATATAATCCTTTCACGAAAACTTTACCTATTTCATCAGTTCCTCTACCTTCGGACCTGGCTATTACTACACATTTAGGTCCCGGAACCAAACTTACAAACTATTATCCTGATAGTGAGGTAATGGTAGGTCACAATCTTCCTGCAAACCTCGTATGCCTTGATATGGAGGGCTACGATGCTATTCTAGGCGTAGATTGGCTTGTAGACCACGATGCCTATATAAATTGCCGCAACCGGATTATCTCTTTTCAGAAACCGAGTCTTCCAAGGTTTTCTTTCCTTGGTATCAAATATAGGAAGCATCCTACTATAATTTCATCTCTTCACGCTTGCAAACTTATTTCGCAAAGATGTGAAGCTTTCCTTGCTTCCGTAATCATTACCGAATCCAAGGAGATCGTCTTAGAAGATATTCCTATTGTTAAGGAGTTTCCCGATGTATTTTCATCAGATTTACCCGATTTACCGCCCGAAAGGGAAGTAAACTTTTCTATTGAACTCATTCCCGGAGCAGCACCTGTTTCAATAGCTCCCTACAGGATGTCCCCCACAGAACTCAAGGAATTGAAGAAATAGCTTCAGGAGTTATTAGACAAGGGTTTCATTCGACCTAGAACATCCCCTTGGGGTGCGCCAGTTCTATTTGTCAAGAAGAAGGATAGATCCCTTAGGCTGTGTATCGACTACCGACGACTGAATCAACTCATAATTAAGAATAAATATCTGTTGTCGCGTATAGATGAACTCTTTGACCAGCTTTCAGGAGCAGAATATTTTTTCAAGATAGACCTCAGGTCGGGTTACCATCAGCTCAGGATCAAAGATGAAGACATTCACAAAACTACTTTTCGGAGCAGATATGGCCACTATGAGTTCGTAGTAATGCCGTTCGGGTTAACTAATGCCCCGGCAGCTTTTATGCAACTTATGAATAATGTCTTCAGGCCTTATCTTGACCAGTTTATAGTCGTCTTCATTGACGATATTCTTATTTACTCCAAAACAAGAGAGGATCACGAAGAGCACTTAAGGATAGCCTTGCAAATACTAAGAGAGCACAAACTCTATGCGAAGCTTAGTAAGTGCGAGTTCTGGCTAAAGGAGGTGTCTTTCCTTGGCCATATTATCTCAAAGGAAGATATCGTTGTTGATCTTTTAAAAATTGAAGCTGTTAAGAACTGGAGCCGACCAACGACTGTGTCCGAAGTCAGGAGTTTCCTAGGTTTGGCTAGTTATTACAGGAGATTTATTAAGGATTTCTTGAAGATCGACGTTCCTTTGACTAGACTCACAAAAAAGGAGAATCCTTTTATATGGTCAAAGGACTGCGAGGAGAGTTTTCAAACTCTTAAAGAACACCTTACTACTGCACCTATATTAACATTACCAACAGAAGGTGGTGGTTTTGAAGTCTATACGGATGCATCTGGCATTTGCCTAGGATATGTCCTTATGCAAAATGGAAAGGTGATTTGCTATTCATCAAGGCAGTTAAAGCGTCATGAAGAAAATTACCCTGTGCATGATCTGGAACTAGCTGCGGTTATATTCGCATTAAAGATTCGGCGACATTACCTTTATGGGGAGAAATTCACTATATTTTCGGATTATAAAAGTCTGAAATATCTCTTCACCCAGAAGGAATTAAATATGCGACAACGCAGATGGCTGGAGAATCTCAAGGACTTCGACTTCACTATTCAATATCGTCTAGGGAAAGCAAATGATGTAGATGACGCTCTTAGCCGAAAACCAATGGCAACACTAGCAAGCCTCAGGAAAGGTATAACTTTTCTTATTGAAGATTTTTCTCATTTAAATCTTGACATTGACAGAGAAGGAGAAGGAGGTATGATTGCCAACATAAGGTCTCAACCTACATTGATTGAGGATATAGTCAAATTGCAAGAGAATGATCCTACATTGATGGAAATCAAGGATAGTATTGATCAAAAAATAGAATTTTCTATCTCAAATGATGGAAAATTATTATTTAAGGATAGAATTTGTGTGCCGAATCATGATGACATTAAGAAACTGATTATGGAGGAAGTGCATAAATCAAGGTATGCTATTCACCATGGTGCTACCAAGATGTATCAAAATTTGAAAAGCAGCTTTTGGTGGCCCAACATGAAAGGAGAAGTGACAGAATTCGTGTCTCGTTGCCTCACTTGTCAGCAAGTAAAGGTAGAGCATTTAAAACCTGCTGGGAAATTACAACCCTTGAATATTCCCGAATGGAAATGGGAAAGTATAAGGATAGATTTTATCATGGGTTTACCTAAGATAAGATGTGGACACGATGGTATATGGGTGATCATAGACCGATTGACTAAATCTGCACATTTTCTACCAATCAAGAGTCGATGGTCTGTTGATGTACTAGCAGCATTATACATAAAGGAGATTGTCAAACTACATGGTGTCCCTATCACCATCATATCTGATCGAGATCCTCGGTTTACATCATAATTTTGGAAGGGTCTACAACATTCATTAGGGACCCGGCTGAACTTTCGCACGACATTCCATCCACAAACTGATGGTCAAACTGAAAGGACAAATTAAGTGATGGAAGATATGCTCAGGGCTTGTGCTATTGACTTTGGAGGAAGTTGGCACGACCACTTGCCTTTAGTGGAATTTGCATACAACAATAGCTACCAAGCTAGCATACAAATGGCACCGTTTCAAGCTTTGTATGGTAGAAGCTGTCGTTCGCCTATTTGTTGGAATGAAGTAGGAGAAAGGTAATTTCTTGATCTCGACATCATTAGGGATACTACCGAGAAGATAAAACTCATTCGAGAAAGACTTCATATGGCCCAAGACAGACAGAAGTCATATGCTGATAATTGAAGGCGCGACCTGAAATTTCAAGTAGGAGACCATGTATTTCTTAAGGTTTCTCCAGGTCGAGGTATTCGAAGATTCGGTATCAAAGGCAATCTTACTCCAAGATTAATTGGCCCCTTTGAAATTCTCGAAAGGGTTGGTGAAGTTGCATATCGTATTGCTTTGCCCTCTCAATTGGCAGAAGTTCATGATGTATTTCATATCTCAATGCTCAAGAAGTATGTACATGATCATTTCCATGTCATCACTTACGACAATCTGGAGATCAAAAAGGACTTGACATACGAGTAAAGGCCAATAAGGATCGTTGAACAAGAGGTTCGTCAACCTCGGAATAAAACTATTCCGATGGTCAAAGTCCAATGGATCAAGTTGTGTCCACATGAAGCAACATGGGAAACGGAAGAAGCTATGCGCAAAAGATTTTCAGAACTATTTGAATGTAAGTACACTCTCCATAAATCCATGCATTTATTTTGGGGACAAATTCTTTTTAAGTGGGGGAGGGTGTAACGCCCGAGAATTTTCTAGGAATTTTTTAAATTTAAAATATAATTATTAAGCATTTAATAGGCTATAAATGAATTTTGGTTAATTAAATCTAATTATTTAAGCCCTACAGTAATCCAAGAGGATTAGGCCCATATAATAAACCCAATAGGCCAAAAGGTTGTTTTGGACTTTTAGCCCATATTCTAGAAGCTAGGAATGGGTGTAATCACGAAATTAAGGAGATAATTACTCCTTGGGATATAAATAAATGGATAATATTGGAGATGATATCAAAAGAGTTTGGAGTATGTTAAATTCGGTGCATGGGATGAAAAATGGTCTATCGCGAGACCGCTAACAGGTAATAAACGGTCGTCCCAATGACCGCTACCCACTGCAAATTCCGTGAGAGAAGGAAAATGTGAAAAGGTTGGATGTTTCGTGTCCAAATCATCTAGGATCGACCCTATCAGCTAATTAGATAAGTCTAGAAGGTTGTAGATCGAATTAAAAATCTAATTGGGACTCTAAGTTCGTTCTAATCATCAAAACCCTAGCTAACCCTATAAATAGATCCCAGATTTG